>OX123181.2:94585244-95273418 GCA_944739405.2 Euclidia mi | reverse complement strand
TGAGTCTATGTATGTATGTATGATGTTTACCCTATTATGTATTCCTTATTTTCTCCATCTGCTTCAGTCATAACTTATGACTTAATTCAGCAGAATCACCATAAAGTCATTTATTCAAAGCAGGCAGAAAATCAGCACTTTTTGAAGGTCAATTTTACAAAAGACAGTCTCCCTCTGTTACTACACTTTCTGCAGGTATGAAATATAAAGAAGAAACGGGTAAATGAATGTTATTTTAAAAGGTATATCTTCTCATATCTTCACGCCTTTTATCCCCGAAGGGGTAGGCAGAGGTGTATTACACACCCACACTTCGCCAGATATGTTTCGGTCCCAATGTAATAGGGGGCGAGCCTATTGCCATCTACCGGGCACATTGTTAAGCGAGCGATAATTAATTTATATTTTTTTAATACACACATAACTTCGAAAAGTCATAGGTGTGTGTCCGAGGTAGCTGGGGATCGAACCCAAGACCATCGTCTCGGCAGTCCGTTACATACACCACTGGGCTATCGCCACCGCGTATTTTTTAAAAGGTATAATCGTAGGTATTGATTTAATAGTTAGGTGCTGTATAGCGTTCACGCAGACGACGTCGCGGGCAGCAGCTAGTTAATAACGGTATACAGCTGTATAATTCTACTGAGAGACTCTGGAAGCACCACCTGTCCACCTCTCTCCTCTGGTAGAGTGTCTCCGCCAAGACTTAGGAAGACATCTTAGAATTGTTGAGCACGTGCATTGACGCCAAGCTGAGCTCTCATATTAATGGTCAAGCGCAGCATACGAACACGTGACCACAACAAAGATAATTTCAACGAAGCACTCACCTTGTCTGTGTGGTGACGGATTAAGAATACGGAATGTCACCATCATCCCATGGGTGTCGTAAGAGCCGACAGAAGGAGCAAGAACAGCACTGTAAGAGAAGGAAAACTTGATACAAACCCTATACCAACCCGTTTGGCCAGCGTGGTATAGTGGGCCAATTCCTCCTTTCAAAGGAGAGGCCTAGTCCAGCAGTGGACTATTAAAGACTGATGATGATGATGATGATGACTCACCTCGTCAACCCTCGATCCCCGCGTCACCACGGGAAGCGTTAGTCGGGAATCGTCACTGAACAGAACTGTGACCACCCATTAAATGCTCGTTCCTGCGGATGTCCTGCAGGGTTCTGTCCATGGCCTGAACTGCCTTCCTATTGGCCATCGTACGCTCATCCCATACGATCAGAGAGCAATCCTTGAGCACGTGTCCCTTATCACTGTCACGTGACACACCACAAACGGGTATTACGGCGCTCTCTAAATCGATGGGAAATTTAAACATGGTATGTGCTGTCTTGCCACCCGGAAGCAGTGTGGCAGCGATTGCCGGTGACGCTACAGCAATGACAATTTTGCCTTGCCTCCTGACCTCTGCAAGTATGCCAGTAGTAACAAATGTTTTCCTGTTTCATCAGGAGCATCCAAGAAAATAATTGTAGTCTGGCTTTGCCCAACGCTTTCAAGGACGGTATCGTAAAATTCGTAAGGTGGTCATTTCAAATTGTCTCAGCGTTATACTCCCAATTTTCACGGTCTTGATGCGGTGATGATTGGGAAGCTGGTAACAAATATTTGACCAGTGGATTGCCACTGATAGAAATGACCACGTCTTGAAGTGAACTGAGACAGCTGTGTTCAGCACGCGGTCATCAGTTACTTCGACTTCGTCTCTAGTAACACGCCTCAAAGCTCGTAGAAAATCTTCAGAAAGATAATGGCGATACTTCTCCCAGAAAGCTATCGCGTCCGCGACTCCACAAAACACCAAGATAACGTCAAACAGATGACGCATGCGGCTGGGACTGTCACTGACGCTCGCCTCCACGAGGTTGTCATCCCAGTATTGGTCACCGTCGAGAAAGTGACGTACTACGCAGGCTGTGCTGTAAGTGGGATACTCCAAGCTATCAAATGTCCTCAGAAAGGCGAAAGACGTTGGGCCTCGGACCGTGTGAAGTAACAACCGCAGAAAATAGCATTCGACATTATTTGTGTGTACGGTATAAGCTCTACAAAATGCGGTGTCCGATTTTACAGAGCCTGAAAAATGCCAAGAGAGTTGTTTGACGCGGATTTTCCAAGTGCTCAGCAACGCTGTCGGGATCAAAATATATGCGCTGGCCGTTCTCTAGGTGGTCGTGTAAATGCATTACGGTAGGATGCTTCTCATGTATAGGGAACACCAGTATCCGCCAAACCGCTTCAGACGTAACAAAAAATAAATGGCTGTGTGTGAGTAAAAATAATCTAGCTAGTTCCACATCTCACTAATGTTTATATACAGTTAATCCAAACAAAGGTACGTGCTATATGTATATCCCGGAAGATAATTTAAAGCAAGTTTACATGCAACATGAAAATATATTAATTAAGAAGCAATAATTACACCAATGTGACCAAAATGTTTATTTTGTGCTAACTCTATTACTATTTATTCTGACAGAAATGATGTAAGCAATCAAGTGTGGCGATGGTGTAGTTAATTAATTAAATAACTTCAACTAATAGTCTTGCTCATCTCTGAAACAAATTAAAAATAAAATTTTAAGAAGAAAATGTACAACTCCATCTATGACTTTTGAAAACAACTATTAACGTTGCCAACATGTTCAAATTTAAATTATTTATATCCAAAAAGGGCTTACACATGTAATTCGACTTGATGTTTTTGAACTCTCTTAGATGGCGCTGCATTAAAATTGTCTTGATTCTACTATATTCAATTAATTATGTTTATCAACCTAAGTTACTTATATTGCGTGATTTTTATAGTGTGAAGCTAGCTTATAGCATAGTTAACATAATAACAACATTCAAATATGCATTGTTACATTACACGTTGGTACAGAATGCGTTGAAGAAATAAAGATTCTCTGCTCGTTCCCTGTAGGTCATAGCGTGATAATATGTAGCCTATGTGGTGACCCGACTTTTTAATAATATTTGTGCCAAATTTGAAGTAAATCCATGCAGTACTTTTTTACTTTAGCCCGGATATAAGGACAAACAGATAAACAGACAAACAGACAAACAGACAAAAATTCTAAAAACTATATTTTTGGCCTCGGTATCGATAATAGATCACACCCCAAGTATTCTTTAAAAAAAATATTCAATGTACAGTTTTGACTTTCCTACCATTTTATTATATGTATAGATTAAACGGTTTTATTTAGCTTGACCTGTTTATTTGTTTTTGTTTGGGTCAAATTTAGTAATAGGAATTTTACCCCCTGCCTGATGACAACGTGATCTCATATTTGGTAGACACTCTTAATCTTGATGACAATACAACATAAATATTATATTCCTTATGATTGTAAATTCAAGATGGCCGCCGATACAAAATGACGGATCACATATTACTTCACAACAACCTCAAAAGGGGTATCAAATGAAATTGCTTGATTGATAAAATAGAGCTCACTATGAAAATTCAAGATGGCCGCCGCCATAAAATGGCGGATTACATATTTTCCACAAATACCTCAATATGGGTATCAACTGAAAGGGCTTGATTGGTAGAATAGAGCTCACTTTAAACTAACAACAAAACTAAATACTTGAAAATAAAATAAAATAAAAACATTTTTATGTTAAACGGTTTTATTATAATAAAAAAATATATCGTTAGGTTGTGTACTAAAAGCTAAAAAATAATTGGGAAAGTACTAGCTACCAGATCGCACCAATTTTCTTATCAATCTGGGGTATTGATCAGATAAATATAAAATCGTTGGGCGTGTGAAATTTCTATCAAAATGTTTACTCTGGATACGCTACGCACATTTCTTTTTTATAAATCTTCCTCATGTACCCATGTGTCGGAGGGTAGGGTATCACCGAAGCATTAAGCCAGATGGTCAGGTGGGCCCCGAACAAAACCCCCTTGGCGGCGGATGAAGCCGCCAAAACACCCAGTGGCCGCAGAGGATAGGGAGGACGGCAACGCAACACCGCATTTCCTCTTCCTTTGCGGCCCCACCGACGCATCGATGGTGCGCCCCCATTTGGTCGCGGGAGATAGGGCGAGCGGCAACGCAACACCGACACGCCTCTCCTTCCGCGACCGTGCCCGACTGCGAGGACAGACAGAACTGTCCACCGCACCCGCACCTATGGACGCATCCTACGCAGGCTTCACCCAAGCCCACGTGGAGCGTCCACTCCAGGGATCCCCCTTAGCTTCACCGCGGGGTTCCAAGCCACGAGCTTACTGAGCCCCCGCACCATGACAAGGTGGAGATCCCACGAGGGGGGATACGCTACGCCCAACGATTTTATATTTGTCTGATCAATACCCCAGATTGATGAGAAGATTGGTGCGTTCTGGTAGCTAGGACTTCCCAAATTATTATTTAGCTTTTAGTACATAACCTAACTACATTTTTTTTTGTAATAAAACCGTTTAACATAAAAATGTTTTTATTTTATTTTATTATTAAAAATTAAACTCCTTGAAGAAGTGCATACCATAGCATTTTAATAATAGATTCACTCTCTGCTTCAAGCTTAAAAAAGCCTTTGCAGCGAGCTTTTTAGTGCCTGCGTCCATAGAATCTCTCTAATTCGTAGACATTGACATAATCTTCCTAGCGTTATCCCGGTTGCAACACAGGGTCCGCTTACCAGTCTAACCAGATTTCACTGAATATAGCTTTTCCACGAAGCGACTGCCTGTCTGACCTTCGTATCCCAAAAGGATACAGGGTGAGAGGTGCTAACTACCTACAACCGAACAGCTGACAAAGATCTCCGTGACAGCTAGGGCCGACATCTTTACGCGGTCTCCGAGACACGGGGCATGCGATTATTAACAATTCAATAACTCCGAAAACTCAGTAGCGCACTGAGGATTCGAAACCGATACTCTCAGCATGGCAGTCTGTTGGTATCTTCACTAGGCTAACGCTGCGGTTCGTAAACATTAACATAGGTTTTAAATTGTCGCCTGGGATATGCACTACGTAAATTGATTTTAAGTATTCAATATTTCAGCACTATTTTGAGAGGCATCACCACAAATGGACTGAAGTATAACTCCACCAGTTATACTTCAGTCCATTTGTGGTGATGGCTGTTGAATGATGTTACGTACAGAGAAATCGGTCTACCCACTCTTTTACCCATTTGTTACAAGAAAGGTTGTGTTACTCAATAACATACAGGTGGATTGCGAACCAGTGTTCTCAAAAGCAATAGAACTATAGGTAAACGTGTGCCACAAGATAGTCGCAGATACTCTGTGCCTTATCTGTTGCAAGCTGTACTGTATTTGAAACAAAATATCTCACAGCGCGTAAGCGCCCAGTAAACAACATTTGATCTCCAGTTGTTATTTGTACCTGTTTCTGCACCGAACTATGTTGTTTTTCAACGTTCAGTGGGGAATCATGTTACTTTAGAGATGTATGCCGGTTGGTAGTTAGCTGATTGTTTATCAGTATCTAGAACTTACAAAAAATAAGTAAAATCTGCACGGTTGGCTTAATGGTATAAGCGGTCGCCTAGCCGCTTGAATCTGCGCCTAGTGTAGTAAGTTCGATTCCTACACGAGACAACACTTTGTGTGATCCATAAATGGTATGTTTTTTAAATCTCCCGCCACACAGGAATTATTCCTAGTGCGGGCGTTGTATACAAAAATGATTCTTATAAGTGACTAGAGGACGCCAGCAGCTACGCCTGCATTTTCTTTAATTTACCCGTTTTGGCCGATCCCGTGGGAATTTCGGGAAATCCCTTCTTAGTGCACCCCTACGGTCCCCAAGGAACATACATGCCAAATTTCAGCTTCCTGCGCCCAATAGGTTTGGCTGTAGCGTGTCTGTCAGTCAGTCAGTAACGCAAGGATTTTATATATTAAGATTCTAGCTAATATCACAAAATAATAGCCCGCCCTTCTAGACAACGATAAGCTGTATATATCCTTATGGACATCGATATACTAGCTAATGAACCTTTTAATTATTGTATTAATCATCATCGTCAGCGAAAGTGAAGTGAAGAAATACATCGTGAAAAAGCCATCAAAAGTCTGAGAGTTCTTTTTGATATCCCCGAAGACATGGAGCCTACCAACACACGCTTAACCAGCATGGTGAGCTATGGCTTTTCACAATGAGAAGAGACCCGTACGCAGCCTTCCGACAATTTATATACAGGACTGAGTATGTATTTACGCGTTACGTATGTGTCGTACTTGTACCTATTAGGAAACATACATGCTCTTGCTTGTAAGTAAATAAGCGACACAGTCCTACAACTCAGCTAACCTCCACTACAAATTGTAACACAGTACCTGGCTACGTGTAGCTTCTACTGTATTCATTTAACTCGGGACAAGATCGATCGCTCTATCTTAAGAATAGACTGTTCGAATTAGAAACAGGTCAAGTTAACGGATTCTTGTTAATCTTTTCCATTGTATTTTATGTATAAATTCTAATTGAAATGTTGTTTGTGTTTTAAAGCCGAACAGCACATTACGTACAAAAATAAAAATATTTTTAGTTCTTGTTGTGGTTCCCATATTTTCTTATTAATTTGTGTTAACACGGTTTCATAAACATATTATATTAACATTATACAAACACTATACACAATAAAAGAATGAAAAAAAAGTATACAAAGGAGCATATCACAGAATAGTAAAAAAAACAAGGCAAAACAAGCTGTCTAGAATTACCGTAGCCAGGCAGGAAGGTGTATCAGAAGTGCGCAGTGGAAGGTGTAATACATCTACCTGACCACGATAGACAATATATCCAGGCACAATGCACTGCGTTGCACAGTGAGTAAAGTATTGAGTAGGTACATGAAAATTTACCTTATATCTCCTGGTGATGTTCTTGAAGTGGACCTATAGGATTAACTCATAATTTTGGCCAAAATAACAAGAGAATCGAATAGATACCAGTGTACAATTCGACGAAGTCCTTCTCCAGACCACGATGCACGTTTGCGGTTCACAAAACTTTTCACAAATGTTCAATAGTTCACAATGTCTTTTATCACAATTTACCGTTGCCAGCACTAGATCAGGTGGCATTCAAGACGGTTTACTGAATTTAGTTAAATTATACAAGTTAACTCAATTCGCGTTAATTCAAAAGGCGATATTTTACGTACGAGACGACAACCGGCGTGTTAATTTTTCAAGGCGCCAACGGAAGTGACAGTTCAGTGTGACCATTGTCAGAAATTTTCAATAGACTAAACAAAATGTTACTCAATCGATCTAATCGATTTGACTTATAATAAAAACTAATTCTATTTCAAACATCCACCCGCCCCGGACCAGCCTACCGGTCCGCTAATCGGTTGGTAGACGTGACAATGTTGCAACCGCTCTCCTCAGAATCGAACCGTCCACCAAGACCTCAGCAAATCGGGGAACTCCATCAGCCCCAGTTACCAAACGAAGGATGCGCCCCCTGCGCCATCTGAGTGGCGGAAGGTTAGCCTCCTTGATCAAAACGAGGTCACCTAATCTTGGGTGGATCGGTCTTGTCGGTCCACTTAACGCGTTGCTGGAGTATGTGCAAATATTCCAAGTTCCAGCGTTTCCAAAAGCTCTGAGTAATCTGGCGTACCAATTCAAAACGCGAGAGACGACCAGATCTCGTATCAATATAGGGGTACTCAGGCAAGGCGACAAGTGGGCGACCAATCAAAAAATGGCCCGGCGTAAGGGCCTCCAAATCATTCGGATCTGAGGAGATCGGGCACAATGGCCGAGAGTTCAAAACGGCCTCAATCTTACAAAACACAGTTGCGAGTTCCTCAAATGTAAGGACAGACTCACCGATTGTCCTGCGCAAGTGTGTTTTGGCCGATTTTACGGCGGCCTCAAATATACCACCCTAGTGTGGACAATTGGGTGGGGAAAACAACCAATTTATCCCACGTCGGGCAAGCCAATCACCTATATCAGCCTTGTTGGTTTCAAGGAAATTAACAACATCATTCAAATAATTATAGGTGCCCTTGAAGTTAGTGCCGCAGTCAGAACGGATCAAGGAAGGCAGCCAGGCTCTGCGGGATACAAATCTGTCAAATGTGGCTACAAACGCCTCGGTCGTAAGCGAGGAGACCAGTTCTAAGTGTACGGCCTTTGTGGAGAGACAAACAAAAACGCACAAGTAGGCCTTGACAGTCTTGCTGTTTCGAAGTGTCGACGTTTTTACCAAAAAGGGACCAGGGAAGTCCGTGCCAACACCGTCAAACGTCCTGCTTTCAGTTACGCGATCTGCCGGTAAGTCCCCCATCAAGGGCTGCATGGTAGAAGCCTTGAGCTTATAGCAAGGGATGCAGCGAAAGACTACACTCCGAATAATTCTTCGGGCAGACAAGATCCAAAACTCGCGTTGCAAAATAGCCAACAAAGTATTACAACCAGCATGCGAATTTTTGAGGTGACGGTCAGTTACCAACAAGCGTACCAAATGACCGTCCTTAGGTAACAACAGTGGGTGACGTGCCCCGTAAGGGAGGTTGGCGTTCTTGAGACGCCCTCCAACGCGCAAGAGACCCGTATCGTCCAAAAAAGGGTTCAATTTAGAGACAGCTCCCGACAATTTCGATCTCCCTGATTTAAGGATAGCAATCTCCTTTTCAAAATGCGCCAATTGCACAGAACGAACCCAAAAGGTGAGGGACTCCTGTCGTTCCTGTGGTGAGATAAACGGTGTCAGTCGTTTCTGTTGTGGGTGCCTAAAATTAAAAACAAAACGCTTTATCCAAGCAGTGACACCTAACAACTTGTCGAGGGAGCTGTAACGATTCAACAAAAAATCGGGGTCGAAGGCGCATTCTACCTTCTCAAGAGCGAGTGTTCGTAGACCCGGCAAATTAGAAGTATTCAAAACTGGCGTTCGAGGCCAATCAATTTCTGGTCGACTCAACCATTCCGGATCCCACTACAGCGAATGACCTATCAAACTAGGCGTCAAGCATCCGCGCGAGGCACAATCAGCGGGGTTGAGCTCACCTGGCACGTGTCTCCAAACAAGCTTGACTTCGGATTTCTGGATTTGGGAAACGCGATTAGCAACAAATACCTCCAAAGTGTGGACAGACGCCTTCAACCAACAAAGTACAATTTGGCTGTCTGTCCAGGCGTAGGTCCCACTAATACAAATGCTTTTACCCAAAGTACTAGACACGTGGTTCAATAAGCGTACAAGTAGGGCTGCTCCCGAGAGCTCCAATTTCGGAATGGTCAGAGATGTCCGAAGGGATGCAACCTTGCTCTTCGCCATGATCAGGGAATCTCTCACCTGACCTGAGGCACTGACTGTGCGCAAGTACACCACGGCCGCGTGACCACGTTCCGAGGCATCACAAAACCCGTGAAGGGTGGCCTTGTACTTCCCGGGAGGAAGGATGGGACGAGGCAAGGAGATCTCGTTGACGGCAGGAAGTGAGGATACAAAAGAGGTCCATTCCTCAACAAGAGTACCGTGTAGAGGTTCGTCCCAGGTCAATCCTGCTGTCCAAAGCTTCTGCAAGAAGCATTTTGCCCAAAATATGATAGGACAAATCCAATCCAAAGGTTCTGGCGACCGTAGACAACACGAGACGTTTAGTCCAAGAACAAGGCAATTTCAAGTCTACGTTATACGTAAAGATGTCTTGGTCTGGTCTGTACTGAACGCCGAGAACAGCCATCATGGCGGGGTTGTCAACAATCTCAAACAAATGTGGATCCTGCTGATGATCCTCTGGTAAGCCTTCCAAAAGCGCTGGTGAGTTGGAAATCCATTTGCGCAACTCATAACCAGCGGAGGCCAAAATACCTATCAATTCGTCCCGCAGGAGGATCGCCTCGTCCGCTGTGGAGGCGCCCGAGCAAATGTCATCGACGTAAATATCGTCTTTCAAGATGGCGGAGGCTCGTGGGAAACGTAAGCCTTCTCGGTCTGCGAGCTCCCAAAGAGAACGTATTGCCAAATAGGGGCTCGACCTTAACCCGTACGTATTGGTATTGAGCTCGTAAACGACCATGGGATCACGAGGAGACTCTCTCCAAAGGATCAGCTGGAAGCGACGGTCATCAGGGTGGATAATCGTCTGCCTGAACATCATTTTTATATCGGCCACAAAGACAACCTGATGTCGCCGGAAGCTGGTGATGACGTCACAAAGGTCCTTGACCAACTTGGGACCAGAATGCAAGCACTGGTTCAAGGATACGCCCGTTGAAGTCTGCGCAGAACCATCAAACACTGTGCGCAGCTTGCTAGTCGATGGCTTCAATACCGCATGATGCGGGAGAAAGTAGTGCTCCACCGAACGCCAATCCAAATTTGACACAGACATGTGTCCCAACTGTTCATATTCTCTCATGAACTCAATGTACTTCTGTCTGAGCTCCGGATCACGACCCATGCAACGCTCCATAGCCAACAATCTCTTTTCGGCCAAAGGTCGTGACTCACCAAGCGGAGGCCGAACAGACAGGAAGGATAGCCTCGTAATGATCCGACCAGAACGGAGTCGACCAGTGTTGTTCTGGAAGAACAGCTCGCACTCCTCATGTTCTGGATTCAAACGGGCAGCTTGAGGAGGCTCCTGTATCTCCCAAAACCTCTGAACTGCATCAGAGAGAGCAGAGCCTACAGCCAACAATTTATCAAGTTCGGGTGGAGGGGGGTCCCTAGGTACAGGTCCCATCAAAGCAAATCCAAATATGGTCGGGATGGCAGTCAAACCATTTGGCACCAAGACCCTTTTCCCACCAATCAAAATTCCACCGAGGACATCAGAGCCAATCAACAAGTCGATTTGTCCCGGTGTGTCAAATTTGGGGTCTACCAGTTCCAATCCCGATGTCAAATTCACCACAACAGCGGGTAGCTGTTTCTGTGGGTGCATACCCAAAATATTCTTCAACACAATAGCCGAGGTTTTAATCCTCGGGTGTGAAGATTCAACAGGGCCAAACAAAACCTTAACTTGCCCTTCAACATTAGAGGCTACGTCCCCTATGCCCCGTATACAATTTGGAAAAGAACCCATATTTAATTTAACCTGCCCTACTAAACAAGTGGAAACAATGCAACCTTGTGAACCTGTGTCCAATATAGCACGGACAACAACAGAGGTCCCCGTGGGTCCCCAGACCCGAACAGCAACCGTTGGTAGGATAACGGTCTCAATGGGGGAGGTTGGCGTTATAGGGCCAGGGGTCAATGACCTATTGTTGCCTGGGCGGCGACCGTTGGCCAGGACCAGGCAAGTCAAAACGAGGGTGCGGTTTGAAGTCCTCAAAGGCGCGATGACTTGATCCGCGCGCCATCTGTGGGGGGTCATAATGACGCACCCGCCCAAAACGAGGTGGGCGCGAGTCAAGGCGGGGACGCTCCGCCAAAGGAGGGGAATACCTGGGGCAGCAGTCATGGTGCTGGTGACGCTGGGCGGTCGCACATTCAGGTGCGCGAGAGAGAGGAGGCGTGCGCACACTACGGTTCTCCAAGCGGGGAGAGCGGCGATCAATTAAGCGAGGTGACTCTCGGCTGCGCGCCGGTGAGCCTCGGCTGCCACCTTCAAAACACCCGCCCGTGCGCGGCGTCGGCTGGTTGGACAAGCGGCCTACCTCTCTGGCATTCATACAGAGAATGTCCAAATGCTGTCCTCCACAGTGAGGACAGGGGCGAGAGTTTGGGCAGTCTCGCTGGTAGTGGGACCCCAAGCAAGAGAAGCAAAGGCGGCGGGCATTCGCGATGCGCCTACGAGAGGCGACATGAAGGTCCAAGAATGCCCTACAACTGGCCGTTCTGTGCCCCGTGACCTTGCAGTAGGAGCACTCCGCTGGGCTCTGCGTGGCCGCAAAGCGAGGAGGGCGCCGGTCAACATTGGCTCGGGTGTGAACGCGAGCCTGCTCCTTGACCTTGGGCGGCTGCGTCTTAGCCGGCGTGTCACCACCGGAGTTGTCCAAGACCCGGCACTCATCCTCCAGGAACCTCTCCAGGTCAGCAAAGGGGGGCAGATGGGTCGCGCTATCCCCACCAAAGCGCTGTTCAAAACGCGACCTCAGGTCGGCAGGCAGCTTCTTCAGCACAATGTGCACCAATAGATAGGACCATTGGTCCACGGGCAGGTCAAGGCACTTAATTGCGTTGATGGCCACCAAAAGCGGGTACAAAAGTTGGGTGCGCAACCCAGAGACCCGGGTGAGCGTCGGCAAACTCAAAATCTGCTCGATGTGCGTATCGGCGAGGCCACGCTTATTATGGTACCTACGGGTAATTAGGTCCCGAGCCGTCTGGTAGGCCTCGTCAGACATGGGCAGATGCTGGATGAGGCCCTTAGCCTCCCCATCCAGAACCGACATTAGATAGGCCAACTTTTGTGCCGGCCGAAGGTCAGCCCTATCATTGACTAGGCTGTAGAACAAATTAACGAAGCCCAGGTAGCTTCCTAGGCAGCCATCAAAATGGGGGAGGTTCAAAGTAGGGAGCCTACTCACCAGCCCCGGTGCTGACCTAGGAAGCTCCTGCTTCAAGCCGGGTTGCCCTTCCCTATCGGCAACTAGTTGTCTCGCACTATTGGAGTCAGCTTCATACAGGTCTAAGACCTGGGCATAGTCTTCACTGACCTTATTTCGCTGGTCAGCGGTGAAATCATTGATTGACACTTCAAGACAGCAAGTGCTGAAAGTGCGGAATTGCTGTTCCACACTTGCCAGGCGATCGTCAATCCGCTCGTACCTTTGTAGTAAGGCCTGCTGGCGATCAGGCCGGTTCACTAAGGCACTGGCCGAGGCAAACCAGCGCAAATCTGATGCAATAGCACCAGCAGCCGCACGCAAGTCCTTGATAGCTGACATAATCAAAATTCAAAAGAGCCCGGACAAGCGTTAAATAATATTAACAATCAAAACTTATTTTTTCTTAATTCCTTGAAACCAACAAAGTATTAGCCTGTTTACTGCTGGTACAAGCAAGTGACAGGTATCTACTGTGCAACAAAATTAATAGTTTCAATATTGAAACAAACACAAAAGTTATCAAAGTTATAACTTATAACAAATTAAAAGTTGAAACTTGAAATTAATTAATTAATTATTTGCAACAGACAGACTGGCTGTGTTATTTGAGATATACAATAGTAAGTAAGCACAGAATATGTGTTACCTAGCAATATCATCTATATTATAACAAAACAAAGTTTATTAATGTGACCCGTCCAAATGGCAAGGTCAAGTTGGTTGTTATAATGTTTATGAATATATGCAATAAACTAAATTTACTAAATTTGTTGATACATACAGCTGTTATGTATCCAAACAAACTGACTTATTAATGCAACAACAAATTTAAGTTAGATTTTTCAACAATACAAATCAACAATTACTGATTGAGGTTATGTGACAATGTGTTTCAAATTATCTAGGTCAACTTATACAATTAAATATTATGTATTTTAGACAATAACTGACCTGACAAACACTACAATACTGTCTACAAGGTGATAAGATACAAGCTCATACCAATCTGAGTTTATACTCAGTAATGTAACAGCGGCTAAATTTCAACTACGCCCTGCTACCAAAATTATGTCTAGAATTACCGTAGCCAGGCAGGAAGGTGTATCAGAAGTGCGCAGTGGAAGGTGTAATACATCTACCTGACCACGATAGACAATATATCCAGACACAATGCACTGCGTTGCACAGTGAGTAAAGTATTGAGTAGGTACATGAAACTTTACCTTATATCTCCTGGTGATGTTCTTGAAGTGGACCTATAGGATTAACTCATAATTTTGGCCAAAATAACAAGAGAATCGAATAGATACCGGTGTACAATTCGGCGAAGTCCTTCTCCAGACCACGATGCACGTTTGCGGTTCACAAAACTTTTCACAAATGTTCAATAGTTCACAATGTCTTTTATCACAATTTACCGTTGCCAGCACTAGATCAGGTGGCATTCAAGACGGTTTACTGAATTTAGTTAAATTATACAAGTTAACTCAATTCGCGTTAATTCAAAAGGCGATATTTTACGTACGAGACGACAACCGGCGTGTTAATTTTTCAAGGCGCCAACGGAAGTGACAGTTCAGTGTGACCATTGTCAGAAATTTTCAATAGACTAAACAAAATGTTACTCAATCGATCTAATCGATTTGACTTATAATAAAAACTAATTCTATTTCAAACATAAGCATAATAAAGAAACAAAAATTTTATGAAATAAACTTTCACAAAAAATTAAACAAACTATCTTAACGGTATTTAAATCGTCTGCAAATAGATCACAGTTTGGGTAGGCTTCCATGAGACTATTGAAAATAACTTAGTACGTCGTTTAAATAAAAAACTGCTTAGCCAATTCAAAAGTATAATAATTATTTGGAGTTTGGACTAGTCCCAAGTTAGATAATAATAAAAAGTTATAAAATTGTGCTAGTCACGTAACGGATTTGTTCACGATGAGAATCGAAGTTGCAACTTTCAGTAAGCTGACTGCTTACTACGAATTACGAATCACTTGCTTCTAGACTTTCAGACCAGTCCTATAATTTAAAAATTATAATTGCATAGATTGGCGAAATTGCTAAACAAGAACTAGGGATACATTATATCAATTTTAAAGAGTGGCAATACCGGCAGTTCTTTAATTTTTATCTCATAAACCGTAATCTACCCAGGTAAACCTCCGCAAACAATAATCCATCCCAAACATCACAAACCTAACATTAAAAGCGATTTCAAAAGCAATCAACAAAACCACTTGGTATCAAGCCCACACGCCAATCAATACAATTCAATGTAATTATTTCTATAATTTGGCAACTTTTGCCAGTCACAACGAATCGCGAAACGTCCACAAGATTAATAACCTCGCCTAATTAGAAAAGTTTTCCAACTGCTATTTAATGACCCCGGCTGGGTAAGAACAGGAATGAGATGGTGCCAGTGAATAACACTGTGTCGCACTGTGTGTCTTTGTTGAGTATGTAGTTTGTTCTTTGTATGTAGTTTGATGCTTTGTGGCACTGTCTAGGGCTGATGTTGTTTTTAAGGGAATTGTTTTATTTAGTCGCATTGATGGTGTGCAGAAAATATATATTTCATGTGGATTAAGTACATAAAATGTAATATACATATACATACATCCGTAGATCTCGTAAGGAGTGACTACAGAAAATATAAAGGAAATAGTATTTTGCCGAAGAAGCGGAAAACTCGACACCAAGAAACAAACCTTAATGATTCACAGTGCTAGTGTGACGCAAATAAGGATAGGCCTATTGTCCAGAAGTTAACTAAGAAAAGCTACATGATGATGATGAGTTTTACCCATGACAATAATTGCTGGTAGAAAATGTATTGTTACGACGGTGGAAAGATCTAGTCAAGCGCGTTTGCGTGAGTCCTTAGAAAATGCAATTTCTCATTTAAAGTATTCACCATCAGTAAGCTATGATTCGAACAATTGTTTTTTCATTTCGAACGCGTGGTACGTGAGATATGCACGTTCAACTAAAAAAACTCTTCAGTTTTATAATAATATTAGTATAGAGATTAGTATAGATTGTCCGTGTGGTGACGGATTAAGAATACGGAGTGTCACCACCCCATATCATCCCATGGGTGTCGTAAGAGCCGACAGAGGGAGCATATTATGCAGATAACAGCACTGTAAGAGAAGGAAAACTTGATACAAACCCTATACCAACCCGTTTGGCCAGCGTGGTATAGTAGGCCAATTCCTCCTCTCAAAGGAGAGGCCTAGTCCAGCAGTGGACTGTTAAAGGCTGTTGATGATGATGATGATGATAGTATAGATGAACCAACGTGTCAAGATCACATTGTTTAAGTAGTGAGAGCTCATAATTATAAGATACCTTATGAAGTTACTGTGAAGTTGTAGGTAGAGAAAAGACTACAAAGCTTGTCACTGTTTAATTTTAAGCCTCACCAATGCAACTGAGACTTATTTGGCCTGTTTCACTAGAAAAATACGGTCAATAAGTTTTTGTTACTCACTGGTAAATTGTTAAATTTTAGTTCAATTGCCCTCCCAAGTGTTAGCTGTCCTGGGCAGCTTGAAAAATGCCGGTAGAATCAATCACATATTATAATAATATAAGCTATATCAAATGCAGATTAATTAAATTATTTCCAAGCCTCAAAAAGCTCAATATTTTTAATGGATAACACAGTTGCAATTTCATGCTAAATTGAAGGACTTTAAAATGTTTTTAAGGGATATTTAAAAAGCTATTCAATAATGACTTAAAAGATTTTATGGTACTAAAGCAATAAATCATTTAAGTTGCAGTATTTTTATACACCGACAATTATTTGAGCAGACATATCAGACATACCTTTAAGTTACAAAAATAACAACGAATATTCATAACACAACATTCAGTACACAGTGTTTGTGTTTTAGTAAAAAAAAAATACAAAATATCACCCAAAATTTCAAAGTAAATAAAGGAATAAATTTTAAAATTTCATTTATAAATAGGTTTTCTCTCTAATATCGGTTTTAGTTTTATGTAATTACAGGTGAAAGCACACTAGTTGACCAAAATACAATGGCTACCTAACATATCAAAACTAACACCGAGTCATTTCACTGTGTCTTGACAAGTTTAGTTTTCTCTTCATGGTATTTTAACGGCAATGGTCCACCGTAAGGTTCTATGTAGGTCATATACTGGTGCATAACTACCTGCATTCTAGCTGACGTATAATAAACGAACAAGGCTGTAAATTTTAATGAGGTTCCGTAAAATTTAGACCGTCGTATTATTTTTCAGAGATTTTCTTAAATTTTGAAGAAACATAGGTATAGTTTTTGTATTCGCAGTATTTTGTAACTATTATTTTCTTTACAAATAGAGGTAAGTTTTAACTAGCTCCATATTTGCTCTACATAAAATCCTTACAGACATGTAAAGTCCACGTATGATCGCATACTGAAATAAAAAAATCATAATCATCAATTTTATTATTTTAAGCATAGAAATTTATTCAACCGTCCGAAACAAAGCGTAAAATACTTTGACAACACACAAAATAGCGCGGTTAATTTTGAATTTGCCGTACCAAAGTATTTCAGCTAAAATACTAAACTCAGTGAAAACGACAAAGTGTAAGGACATAAAGAATTTAAACTTTTTTACGCTCTGCCGGTAGAGTGGAGCAGTTTGTTCAGAAACTAACACCATTTAGTGACTGGTTTCTACGCTATATAGTACAGAACTAAGCAACTGAATGTGGTTTTGCTTACAGCTTACATCATATAAACAAGTTGAACAACATGCTTGAATAGACGTTTCTGTATATTTGAATTTTGTTTTACAATTTATTTGAAATCATTAGTTTGATTTTTAAAAATCCGCAATTGTACTCGTATGTAGTAGATGTGAAGAGAAGAGTGTCATCATCATCATCATCAGTCTGCCGTAGTCCACTGCTGGATATAGTCCTCTCCAATAGCAGGCCACTTTTCGAGGAGAAGAGTGTATCTACTTCAAAATAAATTCTTCCTCATCACTCCGATCATAATATACAATGAGGAATAATAGCTCCCTGGCTTTCCTTCTAATTAATTCAATGCCACAACCGTAATATTTTGTACCTACCTTGTCATACGGTGAAAAACAAAGCCATGTCATTCAATATATGGATATTGAATGACATGGCTTTACAATATGATATTTTTAATGAATGGTCATTAAAAATATAATATTTCATAAATCCCTAAGATACTATTTGAACGCAGTGTCAGATCAGTTCCAGGTCACTAGTTGCGTCCTCTTAATGAAAATGCACTACTGATTCAGCAGCATCTTCGATATTTCTTTTGTCTTGATAGTCTTTACAATCTGTAAGGGAAATTATTTTACATACTGTACAGTTTAATGCTGATATTCTACTACCTTTTAGAGGTAAGGCTGACGCTTCGTCCGAATTGTATTTAAATTAATGAGAAAAATTACTTGATTTCAAGATTCAATTGTTTTTATTTATTTAGTCCATAGTCTATATAATCACAACGATTCACATTTTTGTTCATTGTACGTATAAAGTATAGGTACCTATTTACGTAACCTAAAAAAATATCGTAATCTTTGTACTTTATCCTTTATCTGCACAAAAGTATTACCTATATTAAATTAGGAACACATTTAATTCATCTCCGAAATGAGCTAATAACAAAATGTTCAAAAACACTGGACAGTTTCCTTTGTATTATATTTCCTTATCTCGTTTCGATAGATAGCCTTTTCTTACTTACAACAATATCTATTTAGCTGACATAAAGAGGCAACAGCCCAGTCATTCTCACCCCGAACACCCGTCACTTGACTTCACCACTTGAACGCAGGCTTCGTGGCATTAATCAATATAACTATTGTCGGGTCACTGAACCGTGTGGTTGTAAAAATCATGTGTTGGCATACTAGACCAAGCGGTCTGCGTCACATATTGCAAAAATAAATTACACATTATTCTTTATACATGCATACATACGTAGATGCCTGTATCACAATGGGATAGATAGAAAAAGGACCGCCATTTGCAAAGATTTTTACATATCTCTCTTCTCTCATTCCTCTCATAAAATTGTTCATGCATGCTTTTCGCAGCATGCATGAACAATTTTTAAGTGATTATGGGTATTTCTAAACTGACCTTTTGTATTTTTCTTTATATTGGATAATATACCGATACCAAATTATATTGCGATCTACTTGATTATCATTTTAACAGCATTTAGATGTAATCTTAATGCCATAGGCAGGGAGTAAATAGGCCACATGTTACCGCTGAAACAAAAACCTTCGCATTACTATTTTGCCCGTCGTCCAATGTTGTAGATGTGGTGAACCAAACCACATGGAACAGGGCACAGTGCAGTCCACAAATTGCTGGTTTCGGTCTGGATGTTTTATCCATCATGTACGTAAAATCCCTCGCGATATAAGATTTCTATCCAGTGCGGGAGTTGTCTTAGAAAAGGTGACAGTTGTATAGAACATAATATACATAACAGCTCTCCGACTATAAATATTTTGTTACGCATTCGAGCAATTGTCAAACGAATCGTATCTTTATGTTTTTCTAACTCACAGAATATTATCAAAAACATTTTGATATTTGAGTTTCGATCATCTATATATTAAAAGAATTTGTGTTTTATAATACGAGTCGGCCAGCCCGTTCTACGCAAACGATTCGCCTGTTTTTTTTTTTAAATGAAAGCTCTCGCTGCATAGATTTGTCATCAAGCATTAGAAATTACCTAACTTGCACATTCATCAAGTTTTAAGCAAAAACAGTTTTCTCCCATACATTTTTTACGTTTTCGTAGCCGTAGTCAATGACTTTCTGCTTCTATATATCTGGTTCTCATTGATGTAGCCGTTTCGTTATAGGCCTAAAACACGCGCTCTTTCATTTGATGGTATGCTCATTTAAATTGGGTAAGTTTGAAGGAAGATAGGTGTGGACATTGAACTTATTTTTCAATATTTGCCTATAAATTTCTTAAGATTCCATTGCTTTCTCTCTATATGGACGTTTCTAAATTCAAAAATATTTTTATGGCATCTAATAAGTTCCTTGCGGTAACTGCCAGGAAAAAACGTTATGCCTCCTTAAGGTGACCTTGCCTTACTTCCATACGGGTGTGAGTGGGTGTGAGTGTGGTGGTGTGTAAAATTATATCCGATGTTGGTCAAATTATCACTATAGTGAATTATCGCTGATAGCAGGTAATATTCCCCGAAGTTAACCCTTAATGTTGGGTGAACTGATTTTTCGTGTTTTTAAATTACGGACTTTCTTCGAGCATCTTAATTTTTTTTTATGTGGAACATATTACAGCTCTAATAGGCTCGCCCCCTATTACGTGGGACCTAAAAAATTCATGGCGAAATGTGGGTGTAATATAACACCTCTGCCTACTGTGTGTCCCCAGACGTGAGACTATAAATAAAAAAATAAAATAATATTACAGCGGTTCATAGTACTATTGTCATATAATTATATTATTACAAGTGGTAGTTATGGTAGAAATTGTAGTTTTGGTAAGAACAGTAGATTTGAGAGCAACGGTAGGTAGCTTTTGACAGCACCGGCGGTTTTGGTAGAAATGGTAGCTTAAAAATAATGGTAGAATAGTAGAAAGGTAAGATAGTGTTAGTCGAATAGTAGTTTTGATAGGAAAAGTATTTTCGGTAGGAATAGTAGTTTTGGTAGAAATGGTATTTTTGCCATATATTGTAGTTTTGGTAGCAATGTTACTCATGATTGCTACCAAAGCTACCATTCCTACCAAAACTACAATTTCGGCCAAAATTATAAACGTCATTATTACATTTCTAAATTATGATCACACCCATACACAAAACAAAATAAATCGTGCTTCTCACAGACATATTTAGCTGGATAACAGAAATAAAAGCTATTTTCTTCCTTATAAAAAAAGTCGTTTTTCTATATTTTTAATTTTGACAGATGAAGAAAAAAGGGAAGTTAGCGTAAGTTAGTTACTTAAGTTTCTGATTTAATAGCGTATTTTTTGTGAGTAGTTGTGTTTTCAATTATAATGATGGTGCTTGGAAGGAAATTGAAAAATGCTCAGAGAAAGTTTGAACAAAGAATCTTGGTCAATGACGGCCCTGTTGGAGATTTGTTTTTTTTTTTTATAGTAATAGACGGCAAACGAGCAGACGTATTGCCTGATGGTAAGCAATTACCGCCGCCCATGGACACAAGCAACAACACAGGAGTCACAAGTGCGTTGCCGCCCCTTGGGGTTGGGAAAAGGGATAGAGGATAGGGCCTCCGGCACTCTCACTCACCGAACGAAACGCAACAGTTTATGTACTGTAACTTTACGTCGATTTTCTGTGAGAGGGTAGTACTTCCCCGGTCGAGCCGGCCCATTCATGCTGAAATCAGCAAGGCTCTACTACCTATAGCAATCAGCAAGGCTCTACTACCTACAGGATGGTCCTCCTACTGCTAAAAAAATACGGGTGGTAACGGGTTCAGATTTGAGTAATTCAACCATCAACAATTTTATTTTCAAGTGATTTCTATTCTTGGTGACGGTACTTGCTTATTCCGCGCAATTTCTTATTGTTTAAATGGAAGTGAGAATAAACATTATGAAATTCGTTTGGCCACTGTTGATAACATAGTCAATAAGTGTGATGTATATATAGTAACTTCATTGTTGGGGACGAAGCATATGGCCAGACCATTACAAATGCAACAGATTACAAGCGTGTGATAAGTGCCAATGGACAGTACGCAGGGCATGCTGAACTTCAGTGTCAGTGAGCTATATCCCGAGTGTCAATTCGGAGTTCACCTGGAAAACAGTAATACGATTACTGACTATGGCGAAATTGTTCATAACTTGCTATTGTCTGGGCACCTGGACGAAGGACATTACAGTGTCCTAATGGAAAGAATGGTAGGGAACACAGTCATATTGAAGAACTTTCTTTCGTCAATGTTCAGTTATACATATTATTTAAATCACTATTGCGCGGCAAACCATTCAGTTATGCCAAGGTGGAAATTTCACGATACCTAAGGTGCAACACAAAGCCAATGTTGTGAGAAAAGAAGTTTTGTGATATATATATATATATATATATATATATATATATATATATATATATATATATATATATATATATATATATATATATATATATATTTGCTTAGAATATCATCTTTTTATTTATTAGATAATGCTACAATGTACTCATCATACCTATATGTAAGAGCTTTTTTATAATATTAAAATATGCTGTGGAGCAGCACGGGTCCTCTAGTTAAACATATGAATAGCTAATTATATTCATGATTAATATCCCCAAATAATAAAAACATATATGTATAATGAAATTAAATTTTCATAAACGTTTGACTAAAATGGGCAACAGTGCAGGTTTAATTCAATAAGCGAAATATATTAAGCGTGAAATAATTTCCATAAATAAGCATTTTCGGGCATTATTCAAATATAAGCAGAATTTTGCACTTCGTTGCAGGTTGGCCACTGTTTCTTGAAGTTTTTGTTGAATATTTGAGAATAAGCACTTTTAGTTCGTTATAGTTGAATGAATTATATTATGTCTGGTTCTGACCCCTCGTCCTTCCCACAGTTAAAACAAACCCAGTGTTTCTGTTGGACACGGCAAAATGAAATTTAGCATACTTCTATGTTATTCGCCTGTAACTAGAGCAATATGGAAATAACTAAGATATTATGATAAAATTTGTCTTACTTCTTTTGTCAATCTAGCTAGACGCCTCAAAAACTTCACCTTGCAGTAGTTTATTTTTTAGTTTATCTCTGTAACATTAAATGTGTGTGAGAAGAAATAAAAAAAATATGGTGTGTTGTTATTTTTATACTCGCCACTACCAAATAACAAAGGTTGAAATGAACTTCAAATAGTAAATATATTTAAACTTATTCCTCACAAGAAAATAATACAGTCGATATGATTTTCCTTAAACATTTTCAACAGGTTTTCCTGCGACAAATTGTTTGCATCGCTTGAATGAAATTGCTTCATTAATATAACATGAGATGCAGTTGAAGTCAGTTTCTTTATTTTAAGAACTGCATTTTTAAATGAATTTACTGCTGTTATTTATAAAGATGAAAAATTCAAGAAAAATTTCAGACGTTTAAGAGAAGTATGATGAAGGTCTTGCCTTATCGACTGAACAAGAACATAATCAATTTATAATAATAACAAATATTTAATAGGTAGTAGAGCCTTGCTGATTTCAGCATGAATGTGCCGGCTCGACCGGTGAATTATTACTACCCTCTCACAGAAAATCGACGTAAAGTAACAGTACCTATATTGTTGCGTTTCGTTCGGTGAGTGAGAGTGCCAGAGGCCCAATCCCCTATTCCTTCTCCCTCATTCCACTCCTCCTCCCATCCCTTTTCCTAACCCAAAGGGCGGCAACGCACTTGTAGTCACAAGTGCGTTGCCGCCCCTCAGAGGCGTCCCTTTGATGTTGCTTATGTCCATGGGCGACGGTAATTGTTTACCATCAGGCGATCCGTCTGCTCGTTTGCCGCTTATAGCATAAAAAAAATAAAGAAAAATCTCTGCCTACCCCTTTGGAAAACAGGCGTGAGTCTATGTACCTATGTATGTTATAAAGAAAAAGGGTTTACTAATGTTTGCCATAATTTAAAATGCCATAACTTCATATGCCATACTGGTATTTGCCATAATTTCATTAGAAATAACGTTTCAGTTGCCATAATCGTGAAATGACATAAAATGACTTTCACTAATTCCTATGGTCATAATCGATCAAGTATCATAATAATTTAAATCCATAAATGTATTTGCCATAATTTTCGTTTTCAATAATGCCATTCTCCATATCGTTTATTCACCATAATGTAAATAAAGATAATTTACTACAAGCGCCTGCAATTTTTATATTAATGAGAAAGTTAATATATTTTGACGGTGCCCTGCGAATCAGGGCTCCGTCAACTTCAGTTTATTAAACTAGTGTTAAGAATGTGGACTAAGTTGACGGAGCCCTGCTTCGCAGGGCTCCTATTTTGGGTTAAGGGTCAAAAGAGAACCCTAACCTAACCTATCCGAGTGGGATTCAACTGAGTCGGGGTGTTAACGATAATTAATTTCGACCTAACAATATTCTGTATTATTTTCATAATTATATCAAATTTTGATTATGTCAAGAGTCGATTATGAGATGTGTTACTTCATCATCCTCTTAGCGTTATCCCAGTTTCAATCTGGGGTCCGCTTTCTAGTCTAACCGGATTTGGCTGAATATTAGCTTTTCCACAGAGCGACTGCCTGTCTGACCTCCGCAACCCGAAGGGATAGCGATATTCCATGGTTTAGACTAGTGTCAGTTTATTTAGAAGGTACTGACGACCTGTAACGACTGTCAAAGATCTTTATGACAACCGGGACCGACGGCTTAACGTGCTCTCCGAGGCACGGGACAAGCGATAATTAACCATTCAATACGCACATAACTCCGAAAAGTCATTGGTGCGCGCCGTGGATTCGAACCCGATACCCTCTGCATGGCAGTCTGTTGGTATATCCACTCGGCTATCGCCGCCTTATGAGATGTGTTACTTATGGAAACTAATTATTATGATATATGTTGTTATAGAAAGTCATTTTATGGCAAATAAAAGTTATTACTGTTGAGTTGTTAAGGCAAACGTTATTAGTATAAATGATAATAGTGCAAGTAAATATTATGATAGGGTTTGTATCAAGTTTTCCTTCTCTTGCAGTGCTGTTCTCTGCATACTATGCTCCCTCTGTCGTTTCTTACGACACCTATGGGATGATATGGGGTGGTGACAATTCGTATTCTTAATCCGTCACCACACGGACAATACCCGCTTGGCCAGCGTGGTATAGTAGGCCAATTCCTCTTTTCAAAGGAGAGGCCTAGTCCAGCAGTGGACTATCAAAGGCTGATGATGAGAAATATTATGATCGGGGATGATTATGGCAAACAATATTAGTGCAAATGAATTTATGGAAAACGAGAGAATACCAAGAAAAAGGTTATCTGCAGTGATCTATTACATTATATTACTAAACTAGCTGACCCGGCGAAGACCTTCTCCTGACAATAACGAACACATAAAAAAAGGATTATTCAATTTGGTGCACTGGTTCTGAAGTTATGCACGTACATACATTTTGGCGATTCATTTTTATTTATATTGATTTAGATAATAATTTAGGACACATTGTCACATATAAACTATAAGCTAAAACTATAAACTTTTCCTGGCTAATTGGATTGTACTATTCATAAATTTTAGGCAATCAAGATCTATTTAGTTTTACTACTACACTTTGCCCGTGGCTGCGCCCGCATGGATTAAACCTAAAACTAAACCTTTCTCAGGAATTATCATCACATTATCTAATGGTGGAAACCTTCCCAAAATCCGATCGGTAGTTTTTGAGGTTACCGCGTTCCGACAGACAGGATGCATCGAATCTTCATTTTATGATATGTACAGGCAAACAACTTCCTGCTAGACCACCATAAGGGCGAGATACGCTAAGCAAGATATCGTCGCTTCCAGTGCTACTTTACACGCACATTGACGCTCGTATACAAAAGCAGTTTCTAGTGTGCCTCGACTCTAGGAGTACAGTACAGTGCTGAGTTGTTTGATTGTACCTATAGGTATGAACAGTAACAGAACGATTCCTACAGTAAAATTTCATAGACGTGAATGTGGTGACAAACTGGATTAGTGATATGCAAAAATAATTATTCGAATTGCCAGTTTATCTCAATAACTTAAATCGGTATTTCACATTATTATCAAGATAGAAACATTTATTTACATTTAACGAGCTTTAAACCAAAAATGTAAATCACGTTAATACGTCACAATAATAAGGAGAATTAATAGGGACAATTTCCGTCAATCAATTTTAGTTAATACTAAAATTGATTGACGGAATTGTCCCTACGAAAAATGGATCAATATAATTGTGCTATGAGTAAAATAGGACGTTTCTATTACTTTAGTATAGTGTACCAGCTGCTTTTTGTGGCTTTATTTGAACCCAAAAGCCTATATAAAAAACAAGGACTAATAAACAGAACGTCTGGTGTTAGTCAATCAAAGATATTTATCTATTTATTTTCTTGGACCACATACAGTGTCTTCAACTAAAACAAAATCTTCAAGAACTATTAAAATGTTTTCACATGTGAATATTTAGAGCTTACACAATCATCAATTAGGCGTATAAAATTATCAAAAAGTCATTATCACATAATTTCACATCTAAATTCCTAGAAGAATAACCTACAATTACCACAAGAACTTATCTAGTCATATTTTTATTTTTCATAAAAACCTAGCTTGGATTTTTCTATATACCTTCGTTGAGTACAGACGTGTTGAAAATAAGTATTAAAATAAACAAATAACTTGCTGAATCGTGACCTTATTAGTTCCGTTAACTGTAATAAGTGTTATACATGTGTAATGTGCATAGACATAACATGAATATGTCTCACGCGTAATTAGTAAACTAAAATACAAAATGGACAAGAGCCCCTTCACCCGGAGTAGCAGGACCTTGCGCTCCCCGCCTCCTACACCGCCGGCAGGGCCCGCACCTGCACCCACAACGAGACCTAATGCGCCGAGTCAAGGTGAAGATGTTCACGAGGTGATGCCCACACCGGAGATACAGTCGTGGATGTCGATCATTGAACAAAGCCTCAATGAGATATGTTCTATTGTAGCTGATGGTAAGATGAACACGGAGCAGAAACTACGAATTAATTATTTATGCCGTAATGTGGACAATGCAAAATCTCATATGGCAGTACGGTACCAGTCCCTGAACCATAGAACAGTCCAAGCCTACTCATCTATACAATCCCTACAAGAACAAGTAGACCTATCACATCAGCTGCAGGACCTAAAACGGACCGTTGAAGAATCACCGAAACTTCCCTCTACAACATCTTTTGCTGATATGGTAAAAAAAGGTACAAACAATTATATTCAGCCGATTAAATTGAATAGCGTAGCCATTTACCCTGACGATAAATTGAAGACCAGTGAGGAAACAAAATTACTTGTTCAAAAAGTTATCAGTCCTGAGCAGATGAAGCTTCATGTTCGCGGCCTACATAAGATCAAAAACGGCGGTGTTATAATTAGGACTGATACTAAAGACGACATACAGAAGCTCAAACAGTCAGTGCAGCTCACGAACTCAGGCCTTAAGATCGACGAGCCTCTTAAGCGGAAACCGAGGGTGGTTGTCATAGGTGTGCCCACATCAATGCAAGAAAAGGAAGTATTTACTTGCCTGTACCACCAGCCGATGTGTTGCCGGAGTGCAATCTAGAGACCTTTTTCAATTCGGTAAGATTGAGCCACAAGTCGGGCAAAAAGGACGCTGAGACCTGCAACTACATTATAGAAGTCTCTGCAGAAATCAGAAAAGCTCTCATAACTAAAGATAGAGTTTTCGTAAACTGGTCTTCATGCCCTGTAAAAGACTTTACATTGGTTACACGATGTTTTAAGTGCCAGCAATATGGCCATGCCGCTAAGACCTGTCGGGAAGCTGTATATATATTATTTGTAGACATTGCGGTGATCGAGGTCACTCTATAAGGATTGCGCAAAAAAGGCAGACGAACCACAGTGTGCTACATGCTTGCACTACAAAAAGCCGAGCAATCATGTTACAGGATGCATTGACTGTCCAGCTAAAATCATGGCCGAGAGGAGATACACCAATACCATTGATTATGGAGACACCTAAGTTCTCTGTATAGTACACACCAAACTCATTTTACGATACGATTTTTATATATTTAATTTACTATTTTTATAAACTTAACACCTCATTAGAATAATTAACCTACTAACATAATACTGTAAATACATGACTGTAGTTTATAAGTGCGCATAACTATTACATTACGTTATAAATAATGCGAAATTGACTAACACTGCCTTGTTCGCGATTCTGCTGACTCGCAGTTTTACAAGTCTATTGCAGTTTTGTATAACTTGCACAACACGCTAATATATGTATCTAATATATGATCAATGATTATTCTTTTGTACCTAATAATTAGTAACTAAGTTTTATGTTTTACCTTAAATTTATTGTATACTGTCATATATTGTAATTCTATTGCTGTATTTATGAAATACAAATCATAAATTTGTTAAGAGGGACCCGACTGCCTGTGATACAGTTTTTAACTAGTACAGGAGTCTGGTGTTCTTTCAAATACTTTGAAAACTGTAGCCTTAAATTTAATATTATATTATAAGAAAACTATTTGTATCTGTGCTTTCTGAGAAATAAATATTATTATTATTATTAGTAGCTTGTAGTTCCAAAATGATAAACAAAATATTAATAAAGAGTACATAACTTAAAAGCTCTCACAAGCATTCTCACCAAATTCATTGAAATAAAAATGCTGAGCTGTAACTAATCTCAAGTTTATCTTATACTTCAAGAATATTTTTGATTAACATGAAAACGTGTTTCGTTTATTATAAATGAAATAATAAGTTTGTAGACGGTCGTTATAACCACTTTGCCGTTTTCAGCAAGAAACTAAAAGCACACTTGCCGAATATAAACGCGCGTACTGCACGCACGTACGTACGAACTGCGCTCCTACATTTGTATAATGCGCCCATTCGTTTATACACTACGTAGATTATTTACACACGACGCGATGTACAAGTGTGAGCAGTTGCTGTAAGGTGATGAGGTTTTGGTTGAGCTATTGTGTAGAGTTTGTACTGTACTGTATTTCTTTCTCGATAGAAGTGCCTAATTTTAGTTATAAAAATTAAGATGGAATACGTCTCTTGTCTTCCAAATTAACTATTAACTTGTAATATGAGAAGCAAAGAGCAGTGCAAGTAAAATGTCTATACTGCTAATACTTGAAAGTGATTATGTAGCGCGTCCAAATGTTTATGACTAAATGAGATACAAAATATACATGTATATTAAATAGATGATATTAGACAAAATTATAAAAGAAAATATTTAAACGAAAATTGTACGTAATGGTTTTGACAACTGTCTCATTGCCGGCGATTAGTTTTTATAATATTCGACCACATACACACAACACCATCTAGTTCTAGCTTTGTTTGAAGCAGAGCTTTTGCTATGAATACTAGACAATGGATAAACATACATATCATACATACCTATATCCTTTTTTGTTTTCAATACAAACATACAAAAACACCCAGACCAAGACAAACACCCATGTTCACGTCACACTTCCATTACGCCCCCGGCTCGTCAAGTAGAGCAAGAAACAGTAAACGAGTTGACAAGCAGTAAGTCGTGCAAGTCTACACATTCAATACTACAATCCAATCGCTAATTCACTTCATCCTCGGTGGTGAGACTACTGGCTAAAGCACTACGCAGACGACTCAAGCAGTTTATTACTGATCAAAATACGCGGACCACTTAAGTAGTTCTGGTATACTAAAATACGCTGAATGTCCAGTCCAGTCGCAGTTGTATGTAAAAGTATATACTAAATCGAAACCTATAATAGTTCACATTTAGAAATATCTAAAAGCAAAACCTTGTCTCTTGTCCAGTCTATGCCAACAACTTATCAGTGTGTATATTTTTAGGCATTCGTACTTCAGTATTAGATGTCAATTAGGTACAAAATCTCTCAACTTTTCGCACTAAAACATCATAACAATTCTAACAATTTATTCAGCAACAACCTTGTAGTATTCCAGTCAATTTATTAAAATAAAACAGATATTGGATATTCAATCGGCAGTAAACGTAAAAAGTGGATATCGTAACAGAACTCACATTTGATTTGTAATCTAATAATATTAAGTTATTTACGGGCCGAGGGGCAATAAGTTCTTGTTTCCGATGAAATGTTGCCAGAGGTTGGAGACTGTGTGTGGTGCAACGGAACAATGTTTTTTTGCCTTTTCTTTATATTTTGACGTAAAAGGAAGTGGCTATTATTGTGTAGATGAGCTAAATGACGACGAGCTTTGCTAACGACCTAAGAATAAATTGAAAGATTTATCAATAGTTTCTTGAAGATTTATAATTTGGCATGATTTTCTTACAGTCTTCTCCCGTAGCCAGGTTAGAGTTATAAGGAAATCTGGACGGGATGATGGTTTCTCGTTTAGAAGTGTGACCTAAAAAAGATGTGTCATTATTAGGACTGATCATCACTAGGAATAACTGTAAACATTTTTTTTATAATATGCGGGAAACGAGCAGACGGTTCGCCTGATGGTAAGCAATTACCGTCACCCATGGACACAAGCAACAACACTGGGGTCACAAGTGCGTTGCTGCCCCTTGGGGTTTTGAAAAGGATAGGAGGAGGTGTGGAATAAAAGGAAAAGGATAGGGGATGGGGCCTCCGGTACTCTCACTCACCGAACGAAATGCAACAGTTTAGGTGGGTACTGTTACTTTACGTCGATTTTCTGTGAGAGGGTAGTACTTCCCCGGTCGAGCCTGCCTATTCATGCTAAAATCAGCAATTCTTTACTGAACAAAAAGTGGGTTTTTAATAATGGTATACAGATAATTCAACATAATTATGTTAAAACTTTTAGGACTTAAAACTTTAATAGTGTACTCATGTAATTCTTAACTCTATTATAAATACCTACTATAAAAACCTCGTTGGTCTCGCGGCATAAATGTGCGCGTGGGATTGGGAGGTCTCGGGTTCGATCCCCGGGTCGGGCAAAGTGTTATTGGGTTTTTCCGTTAGGAAATTCTCAGTAGCAGCTCGGAGTCTGATAATGTGCCCGGTACGGCAATAGGGTCGCCCCTATTACGTGGGAATAAAATAAATCTGGTGAAAAGTGGGTGTAGCAATATACCTCCGCCTACCTCTTCGGGGATATAGGCGTGAGACTATATATCATACATACATAGTCTCACGCCTATGTACTATAAAAACATCAATGCCATGTTATATGATTGGTGTGTGTCAGATAAATACATCAGCATTGTCACAACATGCTTTACTCCCAAGATAAACTTTCGGTCTCTTAATGTAAGCAAAATATGTAAATCAGTTCATCATCCATACAGCGAAAAACACGAACAACTTTTAAAAATAACCCAGAAATCGCTGACGGCTCGTAACTTTTGCCCCAATATTGCACAGGGGGAAATTTATTCATAGAATTCAATTTACTCCAGGTGTGGCTTGACCCTTAACGGGGAATAAACGGGCCTTATTATGACTGACTTTTGCTTTTGTTTCTTTTTTTTGTTTACCTCAATTTTGGGTACACGCCTTTTCGGTGAAATGTTAGTGCTAGGAGCTTGGATGAATGGTTTTCAATTAGTTGGTGATTTGTTCTTTTATTTGGGTTGGTAAGTTGTAAATATTAACGACCCGTTAGCTATATGATATTAAATTATATAACAGTCATGTTCAAGCCCTTAATATAAACCTGTGATATGTAGAAGTTCATTATAGAAAATGAGACAGATTCCCTACTTTGTAATATTAAAATTTTAAAACGAAACTATAGTATTTTCGCTGTATCATGATATGCATGACAGTTCATGACTGACAATTATAGTGATGTAACCTAAGGAAATTTAAGCGATTATTTATAAATATCGATTTAATTGGCAAACGACATGCAATCGTACGTAGTTACCGATTTTACATCTTCGAAATAAATTCATATTAAAAGTGTTTTGGCAAAATTATATTCACAAATAAAACGCAGTAATTTTAAAGTGTTTTTTTTTATTATTAGTCACTGTCACTCGAACTAAAACCTCATATCTGAACCTTCTCGGGTTGGGTTTCGAAACGAGTCGCCCGAATTTGAGGGTATTGGTGGTGTAGGGGGCTTAAGGTAGTTAGTCTTAATCCCCTAAAAGTAATTTTAGCTGCCCGAGTTGCGTCTAAATATTTTTAAACAATTTCCAAAAATTCTTCATTCAAATATGCAAAACGGAACGTCATTTTAGGTTTTATGTGAAAGTAACTAAATGGGTTGTGTGAGGTTCTCTTTTGACCCTTAACCACAGTCAACCTCACTTTATTAAACTAGTGGAATCAATAAAAGGGATATTTAGGTTTTATGTGAAAAACGTGATACGAAACGCAATCGCCATCTTGTGTGAATGATATTGACAGCTAACGTCAAAATTGTGCGTCATTGCCATCATAGCTTTCGAGTACCTAGGGTTCTGTAATAAGTAACTAAATAGGTTATAGTAGGTTCTCTTTTGACCCTTTAGCCGAAAATAGGAGCCCTGCAAAGCAGGGCTCCGTCAACCTTAGTTTATTAAACTAGTGTGAAGAATGTGGAAGTTGGCAGTACCGTACATACCGATGTTTGGAGATTTTTTTTTTTCAGAGGAAACCAAGTATATACGGCAAGTGAAAACGGTGAGGGGGGCTTCCGAGACCTACCCCCCCTCCCCTCCCAATCACTCAAAACCCCGAAAAACGGCGACGTATTTCGAAACCTTTACCATATTGTGGATTGTGTTATTTCTACGACTGATTATTTTATCAATGTAGGGATTTCGTATTGCCACCACATTGGAATTATCTATGTCAGTTATTGAAGCTTTACGCTCACGTTTCTTCGGAGTGACCAGCTTCTTGTTTCCAAAACTAGTTTCTCCAAAATTTTCATTGGATATTCGAGAAACTGAAGCCTTGCCGATGTCCAGAGCAGAGCTGCCGCAACTCTGTAATCAACACTGTCGATCGGTATTACCGGGTCCCCGTTTGCACGATATCGTTCAAAGAAGGTCCTCAAACGAAGCACTTACTCACTTGGCTTTGAGAGTTTAAAACTATCTTTTTTGTTATTTTTGGCATTGTACCTATCAAATAAAACACAACAAAAAAATAACACGTCAAACAGGCAGAATCACAAACCACATACAAGGCGCTCGTACTGACGTATTCGATCACAAGATGGCCGCTCCGATTAATCGATTTCATGGCGATTCAATGGTGTCAATCTCTACTGACAGAGGGTTCGTTTCATGCATCTGACATTTTGAGGATTATATTTTATTATATTTAAATAATTTATTTACAGTTAATAATAATTATTAAAATAGAGAGAGACATACTAGTATCAATTAACTTTGTTATTTTTAATATATATATTTTTTTTATTTTTGTTTTTTTTTGCCAATTTATTTTCATAACTTGAGAGTAGTATGCGTGATACGTAAAATGAAAACTGTCATGCCTATCATCATACAGCGAAAATACTATAGCTATAAATGGTTTTCCGTTAGGAAATTCTCAGTAGCAGCACGGAGTCTGGTAATGTGCCCGGTACCTTCCTCGTTGACTACGTGACATATCGAAAGCCTATGTCAGTTCCATACATTTTTTAAACGTACCGATTAGCGATATCGCTAATCTTGTGCAATTTGACTACAGGCCCAGATACTACCGAGCACTTGAATTTACAACCAACTCCTATGAAAATCGTATCGTACTGTAAATAATATAAATAACAATAACCAGTTTTTCCTCTAACGCACACACGGGGCGTGAATGGGAGCAAACGAAGGCTCATCGAGAGCGGACACGTGTCAGTAACAGTCCGAGCGAAATAAAACGATCTGCTACGAATCCCTGATTTTAATGATTATGCGTAAATAGACCAAAATTTCTATTGAACCCTAGGGAGTGATCTCGAAGTTTACAGCAAGTTGTAGAGTTTTAAAAATATTGTGACGTCAATCCTTGACGCATCACTCGGCCCGGTCGACCCCGCCGCCCACGCCCTGCAACGGACAATAAATACGGCCGCGCGGCGATGGCAGTTCTCTTTTTGCTGCCTTCAGACCGAGCTAAGTGACCAGCTTTCCCTGACGACCACCGGGCAGGCGGACCCTCAACAAATCCCTTACCATCGCCGAATCACGCGACCCTGTTTATATCTTTTCGAATAACATTTTTTTAGTATTTTTTTCGTAAGTAAAACGCTTTGCTAAATGATGTTTAGATTTACTTGACGAATTAAATCAATTTTTATTGTAACATTTAACCACGTTGCTCATTTAAACACCCCAAGGTAGTCCAACGTTACAGTGGACACCTGGTAGGTCTCCTTTGTTACAGTGGCGCCCACGGGAATATATAGGTAGGGTTTTGTTGAGAATCCGCTGCCCGGTGAGTCCTTTTTTTTATTTATTTTTTCTAACTGTGTATGTGTGAAATCGTTCCAAAGCAGTGTAATTATTTTAGTGGCATATATTGTTTTTTGTTCTGTTTTGCACGGAAGGTCGGTTATGTTGCGCCGGTCACAACAGACAATTTTTTTTCTTACTACGCATGGTAAGCATTTTTATATTATAAGTAATTATAACTATTTCTGTTGCCACATGTGATTATTAATTTTGTAGCAACCGCATAAGTAACAAGTTATAATCGTTTTGCTTGCGACCACGTGTCAACTAAATGACGCGCTGTGGTCACATTCATTGATCGCATTCTTTGTATTGCGATTTAAGGCCTCGCGTCCTCTAACGACGTGCTAAGGTCACCTTCGTTGATCGTATGCTTCGCGATTAGCTTTTTTAAATGCCACTACGGCAATTAAGTGCTACTGGTAATTATTGCTAATAATCTGCTTTGGCTGACTTATGGAACAAATTCACACCCTTCTCTTTCCATTTCTTTCTATTTTCTACTATAACCTTCTGCTAGCGATTTTGTACGGCGATATATTTCTATATAGTAGCTATTATTCAATACATTTACCGCCTACTATGGCGATTATCTTTCAAAGGTAAATACTTTTTTTCTTTCTTACTAAGAAAGTTGCATCTTTATTATACCACGTGTACCTACCATAATTGGACTGGCTGAGAATGAACGTACCTAAGGATGCTATCGTTTTATATACTAGGTATTTGGCTAGAATTCCGCGTTCATTTGTTAATGAAATGTACACGTGTCATATGCAGGTTGCTCACTAACAATAATGAACAAATTTAATCCTTGTCTATTTTGTATAAAATACGAATATCATCGTAGAATTATTGGTTGTTCGTTTTGTCAAATGTTTATTTTGCTACAATCGTTGTTTTTGGTCTTCAATTTTATCTCCTTGTTACTGCCTATCGGTATGTTATTTGCAAATGCATCTATTTATGCATTGACTGTTCATTGTGAACTCAAACATTAAATTCCTGCGTCGCAATTATTGAATTTTTTTTTGTAATGTTTTGTGTCGCTAGGATTGTTTCTTTCAATGTCTGGTTTCTATTGAAATATATAAAACATATAATGATAAATAAATGGTAAAATTAAACCGCTGACGGCCGGAAAAATACTTAATTATCAATGTGTAACTTGTTTCCTTTATACAAAATGCTATGCATCTGGTTTTACTTAACCATCTTAAATAATGCTGGTTATAATGTGTTCTTGTGCTTAAGCAAATGTTATTATATCAAACTGAATTTATCAAACTTAATTGAACTAAACTTACTTTAACTAAAGTGGGTATTTGCACATAAATTGAATCAATAACTTCTATTCTTGAATAAATAAGTGGCTATTTACATATAAATCAAATAAATAATTTTTATACCTCATTGAATAGCTAAAGTGGCTGTTTACACACAAATTAATAAATAATTTAAATACTTAAATAACTAATGTGGGTATTTCTACATAAATCAATAATTTTTATACTTTAATAACTAAAGCAAATTAATTGATTTACAAGTTAAAGATAATACCATTTCGTATTTCACCGTCGTTTATTTTAAACCTAAAAGCTGAATAAAATAATTAAATCTTATTCTATTATAGCACCAATGTGTTTATAAACGATGGGGTACAGTGTCATTAGCAACAATGTAAGACGCATATGTATACGAAGTTATAATTACCTACATAATTGTTTGTGAAGGCCAACAATAGTGCTATTGTTTCCGAGTTGGAGCTCACAAGATAACGCATTGTGTTGTGTTAACGATTTATATAAACATGCTAACATAAAACATGAATAGTTATTACTGTTATAAATTGTCGCAGAAATTTATTGAATGTAATATTGTTACACAAATCTGTTATTTATCTAACTAAATATCTAACTATCAGATTTGTCTTGGTGATTTCCATATAAAAGATCTTAATTAACTCGCTACAAAGTTTAAGAATGTAATGATTAATGCTCATCACTAATGATCTAATCACTAAAATAACTAAACGCTTTGTTACAAATAGTATATAAAATCTTTAACTCCCAATTACCGCTAAATCATGTACCCAAATATCTTGTTACATATAGCTTTAGTAATGACTGATCGAAATATAATAAAATATTTTTTTCTCTTATGGCTCAGTGGTTAAAAGTTTGTTGTCGGATCGGTCTGTGGTTCGATTCTCGCTTGTGATTTTTTGTGTTTTTTAACAATGGTAGTGTGTACTATATTATCGACCGTCTCCTTCGATGATGTATTATTCATTACATTTTACTAAGAATTGTACATTTGTCTTTAATTAATTTGTATCGTGTTCAGAAACTAGATAATGACTCGCGTCAATGGAATGCGGTCAGCGCCAAGCGCGCAGTGATGACTCACGTGTTCACCGGCTCAAACTTTCGATGGCAGTAATCATTGTTATACCATTTTAAATTAACACAATTTGTCCTTGCAATATTGCATCGACCTTGTTAATGAGCAATTTGTTTGTGATATTGCCAACTGATCGTAATATTGTTAGTATCGTAATGTCGTGGGATCGTAATATTAGTTTACGACTTATACATTTTCAATTTAATTTTACTTATAGAACCCGGGTTGTCAGGTGGTGCCTACCAACATATGGTGGCTATTTGCTCTAAAACTCACGTATACCGTAATACCTCTTCGCGCGTCGTGTATTATAATGAATACGACTCGCATCGGGAATGAATGCTGGCTTGTTCATACGTATGATTGTGTGTGGGCCTTTTGAATGTGATGTATATCAGGTAGTAGGAACGTTCAATGCTTGGTGACGTATGAATGGTCGAAGGTTATACTTGTTTTTTTTTTACTCTTTCAGGGTTAGTAGTTGCCTTGTATTTAACCTACTGACACCACCACCACTCAACTGTTTCAGGATCTCGGAATGCTGTTGCTATCTACCAGCCACAGAATTTTCCCTCCGGAAAAATGTTGGCCTGAAGGGGGAGTGTGTGACGTCAATCCTTGACGCATCACTCGGCCCAGTCGAACCCGCCGGGCGCGGGCGCCCCTTGGGGTCGAACCCCAAGGGGCGGCAACGCACTTGTGACTCCTGTGGTGTTGCTTGTGTCCATGGGCGGCGGTAATTGCTTACCATCAGGCAATCCGTCTGCTCGTTTGCCGCCTATAACCATAAAAAAAACTGCTATTAGTTTCACACTTTTGGCATTGCAAAAGTATTCAAAGTGTTAAACTTACAAGTATTCGTAATATACACTGCCAGCATATAATTAAAACTAAATACTTTTTAATTATAGATTAGAAAAGTAACTTGCTTCACAAGACTAAATTCTAGTATGCAGTCCATATACTCGTAAGACAAGAGGCCCTAGCCAAATAGCATTTGCTCTGTTTTCTACTTTCGCTAACGCTCGGTTGCCATGGCAACATAAGGCATTCCTTCTTCGTTGACTACGTGACATAACGAAAGCCTATGTCAGTTCCATACATTTTTTAAACGTACCGATTAGCGATATCGCTAATCTTATGCAATTTGGCTACAGGCCCAGATACTACCAAGCACTTGAATTTACAACCAACTCCTATGAAAATCGTATCGTACTGTAAATAATATAAATAACAATAACGAGTTTTTCCTCTAACGCACACACGGGGCGTGAATGGGAGCAAACGAAGGCTCATCGAGAGCGGACACGTGTCAGTAACAGTCCGAGCGAAATAAAACGATCTGCTACGAATCCCTGATTTTAATGATTATGCGTAAATAGACCAAAATTTCTATTGAACCCTAGGGAGTGATCTCGAAGTTTACAGCAAGTTGTAGAGTTTTAAAAATATTGTGACGTCAATCCTTGACGCATCACTCGGCCCGGTCGACCCCGCCGCCCGCACCCTGCATAGGACAATATATACGGCCGCGTGGCGATGGCAGTTCTCTTTTTGCTGCCTTCAGACCGAGCTACGTGATCAGCTTTCCCTGACGACCACCGGGCAGGTGGACCCTCAACAAATCCCTTACCATCGCCGAATCACGCGACCCTGTTTATATCTTTTCGAATAACATTTTTTTAGTATTTTTTTCGTAAGTAAAACGCTTTGCTAAATGATGTTTAGATTTACTTGACGAATTAAATCAATTTTTAGTGTAACATTTAACCACGTTTCTCATTTAAACACCCCAAGGTAGTCAAACGTTACAGTGGACACCTGGTAGGTCTCCTTTGTTACAATATTCTACCAAAGAACACAAAGATCACATCGAAATAAATAAATGTTAATCACACAAAGTGTTGGTCCTTATGGGGATGAAACCATCAACACACAGCTTAAAGCTTTTTTATACTGCAACATAATTTTATTTCAAATGTTTTAAATAATATGAAACTGTTCACGAAATCTTACTTAGTATAAATTAAATACGATTAGTTACTAGAGTAAGGCGGGGAACATAATGTCAAATGCTTATTTTCTGCCAAAGAGGAAAATAGCTAAATCTGTTTATCTAATGCTACCTAGCCCTAGTTTTAGTTTATACTTCAGGCTCAGGTGACAGCCGACCTCGATACCAAAAATGAAACTTGGAGACGTAAATATATAAAGACACTTGTAGATAACTTTACTGTCGTTGAACTACCATTATTTATTATTTAATTGTCAAAACAATGTTTTAATATGAAGACCAATTGACAAGTCGTCAATTGGTCTTCATATTAAAACATTGTTTTGACTTATATTGCCCAAATTGCTGTCTATTTGACACGGCTTCATTATTTTAACTATTGCTTTTGATTGACGGACTCATATTTCAAATATTGCAACTACATATAAATAAAGTGAGTTATTTAATTCCACTCAATTTATAAGTATATGTACTAGATGAGCCCGCGGTTACACCCGCGTTATTTAAGGCTACTGCTCTGCTTTCTTGGCTCAAAGCGTGATTTTCTATAGCCTTCCTCGATAAATGGGCTATCTAACACTGAAATAATTTTTGAAATCGATCCAGTAGTTCCTGAGATTAGCGCGTTCAACTAAACAAACAAACAAACTCTTTAGCTTTATATATTAGTATAAGATTTAATAGTTGCAAGTGTAGTTAAAATTATCGGCTTCAATTTCAGTAATTAGATTAATCTGTCTATGTACGAAGTTGTTAAATAAACCAGAACCATTTTGCAGGGAATGAATTTTAGTACATAGATATGTACTAAAACATGAAACTCCAATAAATATGAGAATATATGTATATAATTTATATATATATAAAATTCTTGCGTTACTGACTGACTGACAGACAAGCTACAGCCAAAACTATTAGGCGCAAGAAGCTAAGCTGAGCCATTTATGTTCCTTAGGGCGGTTTCAGATTAGCGTATTTTCCTACGCGTATACGGTCGTTTCAGCATACGCGCTTACACGCGCGCTACATTACGCGCTTCAAAAATCCGGACTCGCGTAAACAGGCATATTTCGTCGTGTTCGCTCGAAACGGTAGTGACATCTTGTCAGTGTCAACATGGATTCTGACGGCTCGCGCTTATACGAGCTTAGATGCGCGTCAACGCTCGTACGAGTTGCGCGTGTGCCAAAAGGAGCGCCTATACACGCTTACATGTGCTTTCCAAAAACGAGCTTAAATGCGAGTATAAAACGCTAATCAGAAACCGCCCTTAGAGATCGTAGGGAAGCACTAATAAAGGACTTCCCAAAATGCCAATTGGCAAAAATATGCGGGCGTAGTTACGGTTATCTTAACATTTGAGTAGTTAAAATTATTGGGTATAATTTTAGTAATCATAATAACAATCTAGCTCCATTTGCGTAGTTGTTGAAAATCAAACCGAAGCCACCTTGAACCGAGTGAATCCATACACAGAAACATTCATACAAACACGAAACACCAATGAATTTGAGAGCCTCACTAAATAAAAATCACTCAACAAAGTCAAATCACGAAGCTACTAATTACCAAATGGAAACAAACTCACTTTATTACAACGTCCGCAGTTCGCACATACATTTGTCTTTTTTGCCAACATCGCGTCTACAATATACTAATCTGCAAAATTACTAATTGCTGTAACTTCAAACTTGACTGTGACAAAAACTAACAGCTTTTTGTGATATACCGACGTATTATGCGATATGAAAATGTGGTTGGAGTTACTGATGACATTTCCGCTTAATTCTGAATGTTCAAGCCTAGTTTCAAAGTAGGTGAAAGCAGTAGTAATTTAAATTTTATGAAGGCTTTGATTGTTTTGCTTTGTAATTACATAGTTGGTAAAACAAGGTGGTAGTTTTCTTAAAACGGTTGGCTAAGTGTTAAGTACACCAGTTTGACAGCTGTTTTGAATCTCACGCGTGCACACACAGTTAAAACATTTTCAGACAACATTCAGCTATTTCAACAATTATTTCCCATCTTTTTGTATCTGTTTTCCAAATATTTTAATATAACATAACTTCACGCCTTTATCCCCAAAGGGATAGGCAGAGGTGTATTACACACCCACACTTCCCCAGTTATATTTCGGCTGCAATGTGATAGGGGGTCAGCCTATTGCCATCTACCGGGCACATTATTAAGCGAACGATAATTAGGTAACGTTATTTATTAATAACGTTACCTAAATATCGCTCGCTATTACACACACACATAACCTCGAAAAGTCAGAGGTATGTGGCCGCGGTACCTGGGGATTAAACCCGAGACCATCGTCTAGGCAGTCCGTTACGTATACCACTAGGGTAGTGTTTCTAATAATACCACTTCAAAGACTCATTTTGAAAACATAAGTTTTGATATGTTTTATACAAAAATATTTCAGAAAGCCATTACTAAAAAGACTACTTTTGAATACCTTTTATACAGGAAGCAGTTAGTTTGAGATAATGTACAGCAGATTTGAGTTAGCACAGTTCTAGAATGTTCCAACAAAGCTCAGGTGCACTTGTTCTCTGTGAAATATTGCATTAAAATGCTCAAGTTTATGCAAGAAAATAAAATATATTGTTATATCGCTGGTATCTGTCGCGCTCCGAACATTTTGCGCATTGTATGGTTGTGTTTGATTTATCATTTGTGTTGCGCACTTGGCGACTATTTTGTCTGGGATACGCCGTCTCTTTGTTTAAAATTTCTTGTTATATGTCTGGATTGTTTATACCTCTGTATTCAGCTCATGAATTCATATACATATACAACTAGCCAAAGTGACAAAGGAGATGGTTTAATTACTTGGAAATGCAATACGTTTGATTTTCACCTTAACAAAGATGCACTTGTACAAAGATGAGTAAAATGAAAACTTTGAAGTATTATTGATACATACATAATATCAAGCCTTTTATTCCAGACGCGTTGGGAGAGGTGTATACACACACACCCACATTTCGCCAGCTATGTTTAGGTCCCAATGTAATAAGGGGCGAGCCTATTGCCATCTACCGGGAACATTATTAAGCGAGCGATAATTAAAATTTTTAATACACACATAACTTCTAAAAGTCAGAGGTGTGTGCCCGGGGTACCTGGGAATCGAACCCGAGTCCATGGTCTCGGCAGTCCGTTACGTACACCACTAGGCTGTTGCCGCTATAATATTATTGATCTATGTTTTATATCATCTTTGTATAAGCTGATGTTTATATGGCTATAATAAGAAATATACTTTAACTCATGGAATTGAATATAAGGTGTAAGAGTAATTGTTTTTGCAACTAATCTAATCTGACCTAATCTAATATTTGTGGAACACAAAGTGTTGTTACCTGTGGGAATCGAGCAGATAGCACTTAGAACATTGATAAACAGCGAGCCAGTCATATGTATGTACCTACTCCAAGATAAATCCCAGGTGTACTCTTCTGTTAGTGACCCACTGAAGATAATTTTTGGCAATTGTCCATAAAGGGGCTGAATAGGAGACATAGCTTGCATTAACTCTTTTCAATAAGTGCCATTTACGAGAGCGATGTAGAGGACCAAAGCTAGAGTACTATAAAATAACTCGCAACAGAGCCCATTAGAGACATAAAAAAGTATATTTTTATGAAAATGATCTACAGTATCTATTTATACAATAGTCTCCGCTGTAAGCACAGGCAATCGTCTTTGTCTCAAGGGTCGTTCAATAATATTGGAACTCACAAAGAATTTAATCAGACATATAAATGCCGAGAGAAATGAACAAGTTCTACTTTCTTGTTGCCAACGGAAACTAGACAACTGTATGATAAAGATGATAATTTTCATTTGCATGTTTTTTTTTACAGACTCACGCCTGTATCCCCGAAGGGGTAGGCAGAGGTGTAATATTACACCCACATTTCGCCATGAATTTTTAGGTCCCACGTAATAGGGGGCGAGCCTATTGCCGTAACCGGGCACATCACCAGACTCCGTGTTGCTACTGAGAATTCGGAAAAACCCAGTAACACTTTTGCCCGACCCGGGAATCCATCCCGGGACCTCCGATCAGCAGTCGCATATGCTATCCACTGGACCACGGAGGCAGTCATTTGCATGTTAGTCTCTAAAAGAAAATCTTACGTGACCAAGCAACTTATATTTATCTACCTTGGGTAGGTTTAAATATGATGAAACGCAGGGGCAAACAGGAGGTCTCCATCGCCGTTTAGCAAGCCATAATCAACGATATATTTTAAATGAAAAAGTCTCAGAAAAGACATTGGTGCGGCGCGTAGTGAATTCAAACACGAGACCCTCAGCGTATCAGTCTCTCTACTATGCTATCGTTATGAATAAAAATCAAAAGCACATTATATAATGTTATGTAAAAATGATGTATATAATGAGTTCAATCATCAAATTCGCTCCCAAATGCAAAAAATAAAACCAATAACAATAAATTTTGAATTTGCCGTTGCTATAAAAATACAAGAACATTGCAAAGCAATTAGACGTCATCAATAAAATAGCCAGTTTGCGAACACTGAGGAAGACGAAAATACTTTAAAATAAAATACTCGTTAAAAGTGAATGGAGTAGATTTCTTGCTATTTACTCATTCATCTTGTCAGCACTACAAATAATAGCGGTTGTTTCGTAGCCGCGATTTCTGTGGCTCCATCATTACGTGACGTCGACGGACTCCGCGGTAGTTTTAAGGGGTAAAAGGGAATTGCACACCTGTAGCGTCGAGTCACACACACCCCTCTGCCTGTGCCAAGAGACAGATGATGAACCTGTTATTTGGGTTTCCACCGTGAAAACAAACAAAGCATGCACCTTCAGATGCAGCTTGTAGATAGTGAGCCAATGAAGATACTTGTCGTCTGATAATACATATGTATAATACATAATATATGGCGGTACGAAGTTCGCCGGGTCAGCTAGTTATATTATATTATAGTATCACAAAACATTTATCTTTCTTTAAGGTACCGTGTAAGTACTACAATAAATTAATAGTTTAAAAGACACTAGAAAAATACGCTTTTATAAATGCACGTAAGAACTAAAAATTAACTATGGATCGTTCAAGTTGTCTCTATTTCTGGGATGAAGTGTAAACTATGTGCTTTTAATTATAATATTTGAGTGTAAAACTTTGAGAGAAAGTGGTTGAACGAAGATTGAGAGAAGAGAGTGTCATTTCACAAAACCAATTCGGTTTTATGCCTGGTCGAGGAACAACAGATGCCATTTTTGCGATCCGCCAACTCTGTGAAAAATACCGAAGCGCACACAAAACTTGCACATGGTTTTTGTGGATCTCGAAAAGGCATATGATCGGGTACCTCGTGAGGTTTTGTGGTGGGCCCTTTAGAAGAAAGGTGTGCCTGGGAAGTATGTACAGTTGATCCGAGCGATGTACAGTAGATGTACAACCTACGTCCGGTCTACAGCGGGCAATATCGACAAATTCAATGTGGCTGTAGGCTTGCGCCAAGGGTCGGCTCTTAGCCCTTACCTCTTCCTGCTTATAATGGACGCTCTCACGGCAGACATACAGGAAGCGGCTCCCTGGTGTATGCTGTTCGCTGACGACATTGTGTTGATTGCCGAGAGTGCTCCTGAGGTCCAGGGCAGACTGACAAAGTGGTGGCAAAGGCTGGAGAGTGTTGGCCTGAAAGTCAGTATACGCAAAACTGAGTATATGTTTTGCGACTTCGGCGGTCTCTCCAGTCCCGCGCCCATATGCCTTGGTGGAGAGCCCATATCGGTCTGCTCCGACTTCTGGTACCTCGGGTTACTTATTCAAGGGGACGGGGAAATAGACCGCGACGTCATGCACCGGATCAACTCAGGTTGGATGAAATGGCGACAGGTCACAGGAACAACTTGTGACCCACGCATGCCCCTTTGGTTAAAGGGCAAAATCTACAAATCCGTAATAAGGCCTGTCGCACTGTATGGATCGGAATGCTGGGCCTTGAAGAAGACGGATGAAAGAAGATTGCATGTAGCAGAGATAAGGATGTTGAGATGGATGTGTGGGGTGACAAGGATGGATAAAATTAGAAATGAGTTTATTAGGGGAAGTCTGAAAGTTGCACCGGTGCAAGGAAAGCTGAAAGGAAATCGTCTATCGTGGTATGGGCATGTGATGAGGAGGGATGAAAATGATCTGACTGGAAAGGTGATGAAGATGAAAGATGAGGGATATAAGGCAAGAGGAAGACCAAAGAAAAGATGGATGGATTGTGTGGGTGACATGAATGAAAAGGGAGTGAATGATGAGATGACGTCTAATAGGAGAGAATGGAAGAGAAAAACATTCAGCGCCGACCCCAAGTAATATGGGAACAGGGCAAGCAGAATAAGAAGAAGATTTGAGTGTAAAAGCGAGGGGCGCTGGAACAGGCAAGACTTTATTGTTAACAAATACTAATACTACCTTCCTGGCGGAAGCAGCATGAGGTCTCACAAGAGCATAGCATTTATGCCGCCAAAGGGTTACCAAAGGGAACCAAAGATATCTCGTCTCTTTCACTACGCTACGACCATTGGAAGATGGTTGAATTAGTTATCTCAGATTCCATTACATAGTCAGTTACATATACGACGACCTAATAAAAGCGTGTTAAAAACGCTCACCCAATGTTGCGTTGACAGATACACAATGTATAACTATAGTTGACTTTATTGCTTTTGCGATATTTGTAATAACTGTATCCTAGGCATCAATTAACAAAAAGGCAATCAAAATCGGATCAACTGTTTGTTGACTACACCATTCTACCTTGCGTATGAATGAAACCAGAATATTCGGCGTTATGTTGGTTTACCAAAAATATTTATAAACTATTTAACTCGTCACTATCAAAACAATATTTTCTTCAATTTGATTATATCAGGAAGAGACAATCCCAAAGAAAGGGAAAGGGGCCTTGCCGTGATTTTTTGTCTGTTTTGCGCATATCACACCACGGCCATATACATATTGCACAAAGTCAATAGTTTGCATCCATGAATAAACATTCTCTCAACTCGTAATGATCAAGAGAAGACATTTGTGTGGCGGTTAAATTGTATTATCTCCGAACAACAAAACTGAATTTCATAATGCGCCTCCCTACAACAATTCGGGTCTTGCAATATTTTCTAGAAAGTTCGTTCTACGTAATCGTCACTCGCTCTCGATGCCGTGATCTACCAAATTGAAAAATAACTGAGCGTTCTCGCGATAAATTTCACTCGGAAAACTTTACTGTTTTAATCGTTAAAACGGAATTTTAGTCATTTAAAGTACTGTTATTAAACTCCAAGACATAAATAAGTTGGTGACTTAACGAATAGGATCGTAGTATATTTTAGAAAGGGATTAAAGTGAGTGAGAATTTGTTTTTTTTTACTCATCATCATCATTTCGTATGGCGTTCTTTGCGCTGGATCCTATATGTCTATTTTTAGGTTTATTAGCCAGTCTTTGGCCGCTGCAGAGAGCTGGTGCAACTCGGACATACCGCCAGGGAAGCAGTGGAGCGGACAATCATTCACGATGTGGGCTAGAGTTTGGTCTGGCTCTCCGCACTCGCAGGATGGCGACTCTCTGAGCCCCCATTTGTGAAGATGATGGTTGGATCGTCCGTGTCCGGTTCGAAATCTGTTTAGTTTCACCCACATTGGACGAGGAGCATCAAAACTAGGGGGTTTTGTGTTTGGGTCTGCGATCAGCTCTTTTTGGGGGTGGTCGAAGAGCTCCCAAGAGGCTCGCCAGTCCGCTTTGATGTCAAAATTGGTCCCCAAACGTTCATCTGTCCAAATTGGATGTCTTGATGCCAGACGGTGCGCCGGTAGATGGTTAAGCGTTTTACGGATTGGCATGCTGGGTCTCGAGCACTTGTGCCACTCAGCTGCCGCCGCGTTGCATCTACGCAGGTCCGGTGGTGGGATGTGCGCTAGTACTGGGAGCTATGGGAGTGGGGTGGTCTTTATTAGCCCTGTTATGATCCGCATGGCCTCGTGGAGTTTGATATTGACCTTTTTGGTGTGCACACTTCGGTACCATACAGGCGCATAGTACTCCGCGGTAGAGTAAACCAGAGCTAGGACGGATGTTCGCAGGACTGAGGCGGAGGTTGTGTTGTTCCTGATAGGCTCCTAATAATGTTTAGTCTGGTTTTCAGTTTTAGCGCCACATTGTCGAGATGTTATCTGAATGTTAGAGAACGGTCAAATATCACGCCTAGGTATTTAGGGTTAAAGTTGTGTTTGACGGGTACTCCACAAAAAGATACATTCAAAGAAAAGAAGTTGAATGTATCTTTTTGTGGCAACTGCCTGCATTTGGTAAGGTGGAAACATGTTACCTCTGTTTTAGACGGGTTTCGGCAAAGCCGCCATTTCGCATAGTAATCGCCCATAACCTTGAGATCGTCAGAGAGTGCTGTTTCACCCGCCTCAAAGCGTTTCGCCTGGAAAGCCAGAGCTAAATCATCGGCGTACGCAAATTTTTGGCATACTGTGGCCGGCATATCAAAGTCAAAGTCAAAACCATTTATTCATCTAGGTCACAAGGTGACGCTTATGAACGTCAATTTTAAAATTAAATTACTTAATGCTACTACATTTACATTTACTGCCTCGTTCGCAAAGCAATAGGTAGAGCCACGAGAAAGAACGGGCAATAAAACTCGAGGCCACTCTTTTAAATCGCCAATATTATGGTACATATTTTTATTTTTGCAAGGAGCTGCAACTGTTACACATTGTACTAAATTACTTGTAAATAGTAATAGTTACAGACGTAATACTTAAGCAATTAATGCAGTTACTAAATTATGTGTTTTAGTTAGCCTTCCAATGCGGACAGCGAATATTGTGTAACAGGAGCATCCACTTACGACCTATAATGTATACAACTCGTGACCATGTTCAGGACTATGGTGGAAATGTATGTTACAGAAGTGACGATATATGAATACACAAAATCACAAAAACGTTAGTTCACAGACCATGATAACGAGTTATCTACATCTTACACTACAGTAAATTGTAATAAAATTAGTGGAACAACAATGCAAATGTAAATGTAGTAAGTGGAGTGACCTAATTATAATAAACGAATAATAATTTAAAAGAACTAGAAATGTTATATAATAATAAGCTGAAAAATGCTAAGTATCATATCTATAAATTCTAAATGAGTAGAAGATCATGAGTTGTCTAGTGTAAGTGACAATCTATCCTTATCACTAAAATAATCATTAACAGTATAATAACCTTTCCTAATAAGGCATTCTTTTATTTTACTTTTAAACGTATTGTTACGGACGGGGTAACGGGATTGGAAGGAAACACCGAGTAGCACTGATGACACTTTATTCAACTTGACACACGACACGCCGTTTAATTTCGACGCAGACAGCACCAACACTAGCGTCTTTTGCACTGCACTTTTCACTGCACTTTTCTGCACTATACTTTCACTTCACTTTTTTACTACTTCTTTTTTCTTCCTTTACTTCTTCCTTTTCTTCTTCACTTTACCACTTTTCAACTTAAACTGGCGGTTAGCGCGTCTACACCGCCTTATATACCCCTAAGAATGTTCTAGATCTACTAGTTTCGATTGTCTTTTTGTTATTCAATTGTTTTTCCATCTCCTGTCTCTTTTTAACCTTTCCGTTCCTTCTTGAAGTTTCTAGAATTTTCTAATCTTTATTCGAAATATTTAAATTTGTGTTTCCATCTCCTGTCTCTTTTTAACCTTTCCATTCCTTCCTGAAGTTTCTAGAATTTTCTAATTTTTACTCGAAATATTTAAATAGTCTTTTAAATATTTGCCAAATATTCATAAACATTTTCCAAATTTCATAAAAACCATAATCCACATAACAGTTATCGCTGGGATTTGAACCCACGCCTTCAGAAGGTTAACGGAATGTGTTATCCGCACGGCCATCGCCTTGTTGTCAATGGATACTGAATTTGGCGAACACTTGACAAAATGTATACGTCATCGAATTAAAAACTCATTTCCAAATAATAAAATAGTCTTCAAACCTCTTTGCTAATTATTGTGTTTCGTGACGACGGTTTGACGTGACATCGGCCGTCACAGTATTAAATGGTAATTCTAAGAGACTAATTGGTATTTTATTGTAAATACGAATACCTAGCCCTACAAAAGAATTGTTAACTTTATGTAAACGATGATAAGGGGCATATAAATTATGCCTGTTCCTAGTATTTATATTATGTATGTCACTTTTTGTAGTAAATAAACCTATATTTTGCCTAATATACAATATATTAGCAAATAAGAACTGCGAGGCTACTGTTAGAATTCCTATAGACTTAAAGCGTTCCCTAAGAGTATCTTTAGGACCTAACATGTATATTGCTCGTACCGCTCGTTTCTGTAGAACAAAGATGTTCTGAATATCCGCAGCTTTGCCCCATAACAAAATGCCGTAAGACATGACACTATGAAAATAGCTAAAATAAACTAGACGAGCTGTGTCAACATCAGTAAGTTGTCTAACTTTTCTGACAGCATACGCTGCAGAGCTGAACTTACCTGCAAGACATGCTATATGTGCACCCCATTGTAACTTATTATCTAATGTAATGCCTAGAAACACTGTAGAGTCAACTGTCTCAAGTTCCTCCCTATCTAGCATAATATTAGGTCCCAGTTGTCTAACGTTAGGTAAGGCAAATTTAACACATTTAGTTTTTTTAGAATTAAATACTAGGTTGTTTGCTGTAAACCATTGTGTAACTTGTATAAGTGCATTATTTACATCATCAAATTCATTCCTATACCTGTCTACTTTAAAAATAAGTGACGTATCATCTGCAATAAGTACGACATCACAGATGTTTTTTAAATAAAAAGGTAAGTCATTAATATATACAAGGAAAAGAAAAGGACCTAGAATTGAACCTTGTGAAACGCCTAACTGTAAAGGTAATTTAGAGGATGTAGTCCCATTTACATCGACACACTGAAATCTCTGCCGCAGGTACGACTCGACAACACTAAGTGCGGTTTCCTCTACGCCGTAGTGGCGCAGCTTACGCAGTAGAGTGTCGTGATGAACGCAATCAAATGCTTTTGATAGGTCACAAAATACTCCAATAGCATTTTTAGATGACTCCCAAGCATTATAGACGTGTTTTATGAGAGCAACACCCGCATCAGTAGTGGATCTACCTTTAGTAAATCCGTATTGATCTTTGTGAAGCAGACTATTTAAATTAAAGTGCCTTAGTAGCTGCTTTAGTAAAATCTTTTCAAATATTTTACTAAATGCCGGCAAGATAGAGATGGGCCTTAAATTATTTATGTCATTTTTACTGCCAGATTTGAATAAAGGTATGATTTTACTTAGCTTCATCAAATCCGGAAATACGCCTAGGTCAAAACATTGGTTAAAAATTATAGAGAGGTAAGGCGCAACAGTCTCAACTATAGTACTTAAAATTTTAATTGAAATGCCCCAAAAGTCGCCGGTATTTTTAATAGTAATTGAATTAAATGCGATCAATATATCTTGCGGGGTGACGTGCTCGAATCTAAACACGCTCTTGCATTCAAGTACACTGCTAAGCAACAAATTTCCAGCGTATAAAGACGATGATTGTAAGGAACTAGTAGTTGTTATTGGTATGCTTGCAAAGAAACTATTGAACATATATGTGCAACTTGCGATTTGTCTGTGACTAATAAATTGCTATGTTTGATTTCAAATTGGTTCTCTCGTTGTCGTGTTCTACCAGTTTCATTATTTATAATTCTCCACGTTTCTTTAATTACATTTGTCGATTGCTTAATTTTACCACAAATAAATTTTGATTTTGCCATAATACAAACTTGTTTAAAAATTTTTGAGTAGCTTTTTACATAATTTAGAAACGGTGTGTCAAATCTATGTTATTTCAAACCATATAATTCAAATAACTTGGCTCTACTTTTGTATATACCTTTAGTGGCCCACTGGTTAAAAGATCCGGTAGTACCCATTAGTGTTACACTTTTACTCTTAAAAGTATTTTGAAACTCATTAATGATTAGTCCAAAAAGTGAATTATAAATTTTATTTGGATTTTCTGAGTTCAATATTGAAGGATTGAGATTTGCGATAATATTGTTTTTGAAATGTATAAGACGATTGGTAGTTTGAGGCCTACATTCTACTGTATGTGATTTATTATATGCTGAACAAGAAAAACTAGCTATCTGTCCACGGTGATCAGAAGGAAGAGAACTAATAACTACTGGGTTTCTAGCAACACAAGAACTAAATATAATACACTCTCACTGAATCATACACTAACCTACTTTGCTCCAAATTTCTAGAGTATTCAGATAGTTGATTAACTAAGTTAATGCGCTGTTTTCTGAGATTTAAATTAACCCTATGCATGTTATATTTCCTTATAGATTAATGATTTTTTTTAATTAATTTATTAACTTTAATGTAGCGTTTCAGTTTTTTATGACTAGAAAAGCTGCGCCTCATAAGAATGGTATCCTCCCTGGTCAGATCTATTGTCACAACTGGCTCCCTAATACACACATGATCAGGCTCACTACTTACCAACTCATGATATAGGCTGCAGGTATTCGCAATCTGTTCACTGTGTTTAGTAGATTTAATGTTGGAGATGGTGTTATGAGCTTCACTCAATTCACGTTCCAGTTCAGCAACACGTCTCAGAGCTTCTTCATGAGTGTCCATGCACTGTTGGAAGTTGGACACCGTCAGTCGAAGTTGCTCATGTTGTTCTGGGATTTCGTGATGGTGAATGTGCATTTCAGCCAGCTGTGCCTTGAGTTCAGTGTTCTTGTCTATAATTTTTTTAACTTCTTCTTCGCTGTCCTCCCTGTCCTGTAGCAGCTGGTTACACAGGATTTTTGAGCATTCCAATTCCTTAAGAGTGGTCTGTAGTTTGTCTTCCAGAACTGCCATTCTGCGGGTCATCATTTCCACAGACCTACCCCGTAGGCACCTGAAATATAAGGAACAGTGAGTGAAGTCAGCTGAGGGAAAATATCTATATATATATATACAGACAGACCGTCTGTCTGTTTGTTCTCGCTAATCTTTGGAACGGCTGTACCGATTCTGACCTTCACTGGCGGATAGCTGATGTACCAAGGAGTAACTTAGGCTATAAAATAACCGGGTACGCGAAGCAGTTCCCTCAGGTCGCGGGTGAAACCGCGGGAAACAGCTAGGTTTTAAATAAATTTTAAAAATCTAATTAATAAAATCGGATGAGTTCTTTCTCTGCGTGAATATATTATTTACTCAATATTTTTAATATTTAAGAATCACACAGATCACATCTCGTTGGTTTAAAGCATTTTTCACTCACGTAGGCCATTACGTTAATTGATGACTATTTTTCCCGGAAAAATACTTTGCAGCCAAGCCCAGCTGTTTTAAAAATTTAATCTAACTTTGCTCTTTCTTTATAAATATTTAAAACCAAGTAAATAAATAACCACATTACTACGTAAGATGGGGTTACATTTCTTTAAAACACATCTTTAAGACACATTACGCAATCTAAGCACCGATCGCCTGCTAGTACCACATAAATTACTTTTTATAGGACTTATTTTAGGCATTAGAACTACCAAGTCGGAGTAAAATTGAGACTGGACTGTGTAACATAAATCCTTTTAAAAAGCTAGGAGAATTTTTTAGAGTCTTGGTTGATGATGCTTAAAGATAAGCGGTACTGAAGTAAAGGTGTTGGCTAACACCTTGAGGATTTCTTAAGCTACACGGAATGTTGAATGTTCAATTTCTCGCTTTTAATTTTATTTAAGCGTGTGCTTAGCGTTTGTGGACTATGACAAGACCTTTGACTCCATTGAATGGTCTGTTCTGGAGTCTTTGCAGCGGTGCCAAGTCGATTGGCGATATGTCCAAGTGCTGAGAGGTCTGTATAACGCCGCGACTATAACCGTCCAATTACAGAACCAGCAATCTGAACCTATCTACCTGCATCAAGGTGTGTGACAAGGGGATGTCATCTCCCCCAAATTGTTCACAAATGCAATGGAGGATATGTTCAAGACGCTGCACTGGAAAGGACGCGGTATTAACATACACGGCGAGTATCTTTAACACTTAAGATTTGCAGATGAAATCGTCATCGTGGCTGAAACCGTGCAAGACTTGCAGTATATGCTGAGCAGCCTGGCTGATTATTCTGCTCGCATCGGTCTCTGGATGAACTTGGAGAAAACGAAGATAATGTTCAATGAATATGTCTCTCCGGAACCGATTATCCTAAATGGAGTTCCTCTCGAAGTTGCTTAGGAGTACGACTACCTAGGGCAAATCTTATAGTTGGTTACAAACACAAAGCCTTAAGACAAAAGTCTTCAACGACTGTGTCCTACCTATTATGACTTACGGTTCAGAGACTTGGACACTGACGGTGCGACTAGTCCTCCAATTTAAGGTCGCTCAGCGAGCTATGGAAAGGGCTATGCTCGGAGTTTCTCTGAAGGATTGAATTCGTAATGAAGTGATCTGACATAATACCAAGGTAATGGACATAGCTCAAAGAATTAACAAGCTGCAGTGGTCGCAGAACAGATAACCGTTGGAGTAGTCGTGTTCTAGAGTGGAGACCCCGCCTTGGCAAAGTAGTGTAGCAAGCCCTCCAGCTAGATGGAGTGATGAAATACGCAAAGTAGCTGGCAGTGGCTGGACACGAAGAGCCGAAAATCGCACTCAATGGCGTGCCATTGAAGAGGCCTATATCCAGCAGTGGACTACAGCAGGATGATGATGATGAATTTTATTTACTGAGTATCTATACACATTATATAATAAAGTTCCCGTCGCGTCCTGTCTGTTTGCACGAGAAAATGAAAGAAAAATACCGAACGCATTTTATTCACCAACAGATAATGTGATTTCTGAGGAAATTTAGGTATATTATTGACAAAGATGGAGCCGCAGGCAAAGTCTAATAATACTTGATTTCACCGGGGCTCCGCTCGCGGGCACTATTCAGTAGAAGTCCTGAATTTAAAGTTAGGATTTGTAATTTGTATAGTGCTCAAATGATTAAAGTGAGAAAAATAACGTTAACTATATTTAATGTTAAATTAATTAAAATTTGATATATAATTGTTAGTGTGAACTTGTTAAACGGCAATACTGTCACTTCAAGTCGTACAGAGTTTTTACAGTCGCAAAATTACAGATCTTTCTATTTTTATGGAGTTTATAAGCCTGATAAACAAACAGACTAACATAACTAGCTTTTATTTAATTACAAACAGTTTATTTAAAACCAAATTATCCAGCGTGTGCATTAATTATTGCGATGAATATTGTCGAATTAATATGTGCAGATCAGTACAAATGGGAGTATTATAGTATGGCATTACCATGACCAATTAGCAAACTGATAGTATTGATAGCCAACTGATTTAATAGCCCACTGTTGAAATGTATAGTAAATTATTTTCATGGGTAATAGGTACGTAGAATGCTTTCGGCTAATAGGGTGTATGCTGTGCAAAAATAGAAAATGAATGGCCCACAAAGACTTCCGGGGTTTCGATATTTTTTGACAAAATTATCTAATAAAAAAACAGAACATGATTTTCAAACTACAATCACGTCTATTATATAAATTAATTTAGTGGGTCTTAATCGCGTAATTAACTTATTTAAGGTATAAATAAATACCTATTTGTTGCCGAAAAATTTCATCCATACAGAAGAAGATTAAATACGGAAATTATTCTTCTGTACACCAATAATGTTTATAAATTATGATACTTATTATGTGTATACATAATAAATATCATAATTTATAAACAATATTGGTGTACAGAAGAATATAAAGATGTATTCATAGATTTTTTTTTGCTTACCAAATGTCTCATACATTCAGTTCAACCAACCACACATATCAACATAACGAAAAACTCGGGTAATCAACAACAATATGATACAGATAGAAGATCACAATATGTCCGGACATGCGTGGGAATAAATATAACCTCATGAATATTTAAACACAACGTGGTGGAATGTATCTGCGTTTAGATATGCACATTAATTGCGTATTATTCGTCAGCTTTTTAATTTGTGTACGCTGAAAGATACATGGCGTATTGTTTGTTTAAGGGATTGTGATTGGTGTTACTGGTTTGGAAGAGATATAGATAATTATGTTTTATTTCGTGTGAGTGTGTAGCCAGGTCTGGTGTCGGTGTTTGCAGACCACTCGTAGACACACAGACAGACACTCCGACATGTCTTAAAGGTTTTTGGCCTGAGTCATGAACCTGGTGCTCTGATGTAAATGCAACACGCCGTCACCCATCCAAGTAATGACCTGTGCACGCGTTGTTTGACTTTGCCGACCTATTATAAACGGCAAGCCTAGTCACATTATGAGCGAATGAGATATAATTATGTATATGTTACTGTAAAAGCCAGAAGTACGGTAAATCTTAAGATTTACCAGTAAATCCTAAGATTTAGGTAGATAAACCAGCATTAGTTGGTAAATGTCCGAATTGTTTAATAAAATCATATCTAAGTTGACGGAGCCCTGCTTCGCAGAGCTCCTATTTTTGGGTTAAGGGTCACAAGAGAACCTAACATAATCTAGCATAGCATATTTACCAATTTGTCTTTTTTTTATGCACAATGTCTCAGAATTATCGTATATATATTACTGTAAAAGCCCGTAAGGTTAGGTGAGACTGTAACTCAAGTAATTAGGTTATGTTAGGTTCTCTTATGACCCTTAACCCAAAAATAGGAGCCATGCCAAGCAGGTCTCCTATTTTCGGTAAATCTTAAGATTTACCGTACAGTACACCGGCTTTTACAGTAACTTAAATATGACTGCGTCGTTAAAAGTGCGAAATGGCACTAGGGTTAATTAAGCAGGATGTCACAAAGTGCCAGTTTTTTATAGGACGACGAAGGCTAGACACTTTTAGACCACTAAATTCTCTGTGTAGCTTATTTTTTTACTAAATCAAGAAATGTGTAGGGCCATAGTCCACCTCGTTAGCCATCTGTGGGTTGACAGACTTCACATGTTTTTCAAGAAAATTATGGCACACTTAGAAGTACAGGTTTCTTTAAGATGTTTTTCTTCACCGCAAGCGATATTTAAAAATAATATTATATGCTCATAATTTTGAAAATATTGTGGTGCGCGCTATAGGTTAGAACCAAGATCCTTTGCGTATCAGTCTTAATCTATCCATTATTAAATTGTTGTGAGAACAAAGTAGCCAGAAAATTTTCATGCAATCACTCAATACACAAAGATTAACTTCAAAATCAACAACCTCTAATAAACGATCCTAAAATCATATTGGCAACTTTAATCATAAACGAGAACTCAATAAACAGGCTTGTAGACATAACAAACAACGATGTATAGACAGAAATAGAAACTGAAAGTTCAGATACCTTAATAATAGGAACGCAAAATTGCTGATCTAATAAACGATTGCCATATACTTATATACAAAATAAACAAAATATAGTCTACGCCCTATTATATTACCAGATCTGCCAAACAAATTCATAAATATAGACAAAATAATAAAGAACATCAGTGATGCCCCAGATCTGCCAAAAAAAAAACTAAAAAAAGACAAAATATTTGAGAACATTATTTGTCAAGCCGTTTCGGACGAGTTCGATAAGTTTGTGTTACGATAGCATTTAATATCTTGCATACCATACCATACGATGTGGTCTACCATACCAACCTGACCAGCCGGGCTGGTACAGGGATATAATATAGGCTTTGAGTAGGCATATTTCTCGGTCGCCCTTGCAACGTAACGGAATGAAATGGAGTACCGACACTTTGTGTCCTTAATCCGTCACTAAACGAACTAAAAACACCGATACCTTTCGTACGAAATAGAAACCGAATACTCAGACAGACACCTTCAAAATACAGATCGTATACATAGTCATGTAGATATATATTATGAATGTCACGGATTCGGAAATGGGATGTTGCGACGAGATCCCGGAATAACTGAAGACAGCAGTAGATTGGCGGCCATCATTTTCATACGTTGCGTATATTCGGTATAAGATGAACTATCCGTTTTGGTAATTGTGTTAGCTAATGGATGGAGTCTGCTTACTAAATGCTACATTGTTTGATGCAATGTTTTTTCTTCGTACTGAATGGTAAAATCACATGACATTGCCTAAAGATGACTCTAAGCTTGCTACATTGTAGATATAAGACCCAGGAGCGAAAGAGAGCATTGGATATGCTACTCACTATTTGTACGCCACAAAGTTTTGCTAACAACTGTAATATTTTTACAAAAGTGCGTTGCCTTTTGTGCGTCTCCAGGTTCACAAAAGAAGATCTTGCCACTGTTTTAATTAGTATTACATAATATAGGAAATCAAGAGAAGACAAAGAGTATAAGCAGTAAAATAAAGTAGGAAGATCATTTCTTAACAGATTCATGTTTTAATTTTTTTATTAAGTATGAGTACCTATAATCAAACCACTTTAGGAATTTTGTACTGATTGAAAAATGATAAAAAGCTGTGTAACTGTAGTATCTTAACGAGTTTTTTGACTAATTTTATATTAATTTTAAATAAGACATTTCTATGTCCCTGTAAATATCAATGTGCCGCAAGTTGCGCTAAAATCGTTTATGTCAGTCCCTCTGCGATCACAACCGGTGCAACTCAGACGAAAATTCAGAAAATACCAAGGTATTTTTGCCTTAAATATCTTAGTTATCTCGAGTAGTACCCGCTAAATAAACTTGTATAATCGTTTATGAAGTTATCTTTTCGCTTATAAAAATGCATAGCCTAATATAAATTTTTCAGTATCACAAACGAGATCTGCTTGTTTCACTATGCATAACATAGTCATTCACTCGTCGACTACAAATATTCAAGAAAACCTATGAGTAAATTTAAAAATAAATGACTGTTAGTAAACGTGCGTCGAGCTCACTTTTATAAAGTTCTTCAGCTTAAATACCCGAGAACATAATCCGTTTTTTAACCCCTCAGAAACATAGCAAAATATTTAACAAACATTCTAAAAAGGAGTGAAAGCTTCAATTTTATTCAGGGCTGTCCTCTGCCCTCAGAGGTAAAGCCCCCTCACCTTTTTCCAGAAAGTTCAATAACGCGTCATAATGGCTCATGTATATCCAAATTACCTGAATATTACAATACTTTTTGCACCATACCGTGTGGATAGATTTAAAGTACGTGTAGAAATAACGCAGTAAGGTTTTTTGCTGTTTATAAATAAATTAGTATTTATGGAGAGTATTATTTTTATTTTCGTGCTTAAATCCAGCCACTATTTTTCGTGATAAATGTACTTTGAGAAAATTAAACATTATTACCTACCTTACGTGAAAAAGCAATATAACTTTAAGTTAATAACAATAAAAATGGTTTTAAAAGATCATATTATTTTAGTTTAGGCCTTTATCTTATACCTATGAAAAAAAAAGTCACAACTTACGCCTCAAACTAAATGAAAATAAATGAAACGACACAAGTTAAATAACCAATGAAACTGCTAGCTTCATTTAAATATTAGGAAATAATAAATTATCAGTCTGCAATATTAGTATAGCCAAGTTAGAACATACAAAAGCGACAATAGCGCACCTAATCAAACGGGTTCGCGTTGAATAAATGTAAACCAAAGCTTCTTATTTACGTTGTTTACATTACGGATAATATAATAACTAAAATTAACTCCCCGAAAATCAAATAATGGGCACAAAGTTAAATTTAATTAAATTGCAAAGGTATACAAAGGTATTAGAATCGTAGTAAAGGTGGTCACAGATATAATATTTGAATCTGTCATTTAGTTTGTGGGGTCGATAATGTTTTAATGTTACGCGAACAATAAATTTGCCTTTTATGTTATGATTGTCATTCGAAATTATTAGTATTGTTATTTATTGTGCCGACCATTATGGTTTTATTGCGTTGAGTTTGTATAACTTTTTATATGGAAATGTTCTTAAAAGTTTCATGTTTATACTTTGGATTTTATACGAATTTTATAGGGTGCCCCGGTAAGAATTTTCTCACATTAAGTCATTTAATAATCGATATTACAGAATGCAAAAGAAAAATTACTTGTTTGTGTAAAACTGTATCGTACAAGAAATTCAGAGGCTATGAGTGTCTTCTTTTTTTTTATTTTTTTTTTAAATTGCACAAAACAAATAACAATCTTATTATAAATTAAAAACAATCAAAGCTTATGTTTAGATCTAGATTGCAACTCAACACATGTGCATACATTGAAACAATTAAACATCAAGTTAACAGAGAGAAGAGATGTACAAACATACACGTGTTACGAAATTAAACATATAAGAAAATATAGGTTTAATTTCGCAACACAACTACAACAATACTATATCTTAAGAAATATTTAACTATTTTACTTCTATTTGGGATAGAGGATATCCTTTAGAATATTTAAAAATGTGTAAAATCTAGGATGAAAAATGTCTAACTGTAAATTAGTTGTAACTTATTCATTATATTGTCTAGCCATTCTTACCAGTGGATTGTAATAAGAAATATTGTTTTTATAAATTTGCAAGGCAAAGAGATTAACACGGTTCGATCTACGTAAACTGTATTTAATGTTAAAAGAAATATGCAAAAGCAATTCGGGTGAATCAATAATTGAATGAATTATTTTATATAAATATACCAGATCAAAATATTTAAGACGACCTTCCAATGGTTGTACATTGAATTTTTGCAGCCTTTGATTCAAGTACGTACGACCAACTTTTTGCCGGTAACAAATAATTTTAAGGCATTTCCTTTGAACACGCTCTATGTCGTTAATGTGCACTCTATAATATGGCGACCAGATCGGCGAGACATATTCCAAGGTACTTCTTACCAGGGCATAGTAAAGATAAAACACACTTTGAGCTTTTTTGGAAACTTTTGTTGTCCGTAGAACGAAACTTAGGACCTGGCTTTCGAGATTATGTGTTGGTAGTGAGGTCGAAAAGAAAGTTTATCGTCGAAGAGTATACCCAAGTCTTTGGCAACACAAGACCTATTAAGTACTTGTCCATCAATAATGTAAGTATGTAAAATTTTGTTGCGTTTATTTGAAAAAGATATTAAAAAACATTTATTGATATTTAAATACATTTTATTCGTATTGCACCAATCTGAAACAATGTGTAGGTCGTTCTGCAAATTGTGACAATCGACCAAAGACGTTATGTTGGCAAATATTTTTAAATCATCTGCGTAAAGGAGACGCTGACAGGACAGACGCTCAATTAGATCATTTATAAATATGACAAAGAACAGGGGGTCCAGATGGGATCCCTAAGGAACAACGGAATATACCCTCACTGGTAAAGAAAGATACCCCTTTAAGGCTACCAATTGACTCCGATTATCTAAATATGCTGAAATCCAGCGAAGCAAGTTACCCTGTATACCATAGGCGGCAAGTTTTTTGCAAAGTAGTTTATGGTAGACCTTGTCAAACGCCTTTGAAAAGTCAGTGTAGATAGCATCTACCTGACCACCTCCTGAAAAGCTTTTACATAGGAAATTCTTGTATTCCAACTGATTGGTGATGGTAGATTTGTTCTTGACCTATCACCGTTCTTAAAAATGGGTACTATGTGCGCTACTTTCCCGCGTTTCGGAAAAATTCCACTATTGAGTGATTTATTAAATATAATGCAAAGAGGACTTGCTAGCTGTGCAGCACATGAGCAGAGAAAAGAAGGTGGAAGCAAGTCAGGACCAGCGCCTTTGTTTTTATCCAATTGACGCATTGCCAGTATAATGTCCTTAATGCTAAATGACACCGATGACAATACATTAACAATCCTGGGGTCAGAGGGAACGGTCATCAGATCGGGACAGGATGGCGAGTTATGTAGGTTTTCAGTCTCAAAAACAGAACAAAAATAATTAGAAAAGAGATCGCAAATACCTAGACCCTTAGATGAATTAGATTCTCCCAACGACATAACTTGAGGTATTGAGGTTTGACCCTTTTTGTTGTTTACAAATTTCCAGAACAGTTTTATGTTCTTCTTAATAGAATTTTCAGTAGATAAGTATCTTTTGTAACATTCTTTGGCTAGTCTTTTACATCTAGAACGAAGCAAAGAGAAGGCATCATAATCGCGGGAATTATTGAACTTTTTAAACAGTTTGTGATATTTTCTCTTTTCCTCGTTGCATTTTATAAGGCTTTTGCTATACCAGATCGGGTAAGTTTGGGGTGTAGATTTTATCATTGGGTGTGCCTTTTTATTATATCAAATAGCTTGTCATAGAAAATATCCGTACTTGTGTCTACCTCAGGCAATGATAATAAGTTATTCCAATCGATTAACTCTAGTTCCGCCTTAATTTGTTGCAAGTCACATTTAGAAAACAGTAACACTGTGTAATTTTATTTCAATTAAAAGGGCTGGATGATGTTTATCCAATGAGCTCAGGGAAAAAGTATCATTTGCACTGATGGTATCGAAATTTGAGAGCATTAAGTCTAAAAGACGCCCGTTCGTATTAGTAATGTTGTTAAAGTGACTTAAACTACAAAGTGTCATAAATTCGTCAAGTAACAATAGTTTTTTGGAGAACATACCGGCTAAGTTTGAGTCAAGATTTGTGTGAGTTCTAGAACAGAAGTCAGGAGTATTGAAATTGCCCACTAACAAAAAATTATCATCAGGTCGCGTATGCAACAAAATCTTTTGACAATTATTGTAGAATTGATCAAGTTGAAGAATATCTATGTCCGGAGGTAAGTAACAGACACAAATATTTAAATTAGGTACGCTATGCTTATCAGAAACTAATGTAATCCAGATATCCTCCATACCGGTCTGCCATGAAGTCTGGTGAACAATGTGATACTTTTTTAGTACTGCGATAAGGACACCCCCTCCCTCGGATTTAGATGAACTAGTACTCGCATGATCTCGTCTGAGGACATTATAGCGATCATCAAAAACTTCTCTATCATAATTATACTCCCTCGTTAAGATTTGTTTCCGTGAGACAAATAATATCATAGTTACAGTTCAATACATTTAGATAAAATTATGTGAGTTTAATTCGTATTCTGTTTACATTTTGGTAGTATACATGAATCATTATTAATTTGTTTGACTTGCACAAAAAGAGAAACTATATTTATAGGGAAAGTGTGTGTATCAATTTACTTTAACTTATTTAACCCTAGATCACTAACCTTATTTTTCGACACTTATTACTAACCTTCGTACTTTCGTCTACGGTATTTAATAAAGGTGATAATGGGTTTTATTTGAATTAAACATGCATATTTTTTATTTTTATTACTTATAAATTTATTATATTCTTCTTATCTTAATATATAAAATCCTTGCGTTACTGACTGACTGACAGACACGCTACAGCCGAAACTATTGGGCGCAGGAAGCTGAAATTTGGCATGTATGTTCCTTGGAGACCGTAGGGGTGCACTAAGAAGGGAAATCCCGAAATTCCCACGGGATCGGCCAAAACGGGTAAATTTTAAAAAAATGCAGGCGTAGCTGCTGGCGTCCTCTAGTTAATTAATAAATTTACATAAACCAAAACGGCATATTTATTAAAAAATCTGCCTTATAAATGAGATCGTAGGTTTTATGGCAAATTAACAATGGTAACATTTTAACAGATTTTTTAAAAGTATTATTTTAAAGTAAATGTGAAAAATAATTTTCAAATATCCGCTTGACCGCGCACAAGTGACTATTCTCCCTTTTTCGAAATGCCGTAGACCGCGCACAAGTGACTATTTTCCCTTTTTGGTAACAGCGCTATACTCGGTCTGAATTTACTGTTTCTTTCTATTACGTAATGTTTTAAATCCTTTTTCTCTGTTCTATTCAAATCATTGAACATTTCTTTATGCTAAAAATACGAAGCGAGTCTTAAAATCATTAACCCGGAACGAAAAAATAATGTCAAATGCCACTCTTTGTTTCGCGCGCTCCGTGATTACGTGCTAATTATATGCGTGTAATTAAATATTTTTATACTATGATACATGTTTTTTTTTTATTTAATTCGGTGTAGATAGAATCCCTCTACAGTGAAAACTTATAAAATATGTATGTCATCCATTTACTTTTTAAAATAATCCTGTTTAAAATACACAAAGTGTTTTTTTCAACGATAGTCAATGTTCGCTGCTAAGTATAATAAATTAGAAACTAAATATCAACAAAGAATTCATACGACTTGAACAAGTCATTCATAAGGTTGAAGAAAAACATCACTTCAACTTACTCATGTTACCGACTTATCAACAATAAATGTTTGATGGCATACATAAGCACTCTTCGTCATTTTTGGCTGACAATGGAACACACAGAATACTTTTTTAAATGATTATTACAAACATCAGTGCTATAAGCACTCTTCATTATCACCGAATCATGACGGAACACAATATTGTAGAAATACATCTACTCACACAAGCCACACGCCACATGGGTCACTCGCCACACACAGGCCGCGCACCACATACGGGCCGCGCGCCACACACGAGCCGCGCGCCACACACGGGTCGCGCAACACACAAGCTATGCTGGCCACCAAGCCACGCCGGCCACCAGGCCGCACCGGCCACACAGCTATACTGCGAAGTACACGTCCTCGTGTGTCAACCTGAAAGTAGCAAAAAAGCATCAAACAGATTTCCGCTCGTCCAATCCTGACTCATGAAATATGATAGTGACCACACATCTCCATTTGTTACGGTCCAGTCATGCTTCATTCCATAGTAACCGTAAACCATTTTACTATAGCGGTATCTCTCATACTATTTCAAACCAAGTAAACCAAAACATTTAAGCTCTACATGTGATCATGGCTACGCATAGCCCAGTAACCTCCAGTTACTCATCTTTACTTTCTGCGAACCCCACATGGCAACGCCGAGTCTCTCCAGGACTCTATGGTTTCCACTGAAACCCAACCTCCGCAAAGCTGACTGCCTACCACGTACTCACGAGCTACTGTTAGTAGACGCCGATTTCTACCGAGCTACGGCTACACAACAGCCTCTGGTACGGTCCGATCATAATGTAAACTTAAACACTTTCTTCAATATCAGAACTACTTTGTTCTACCTCAATTTCGTCAGTTATACTTTGACTTTCAGGAATTTTTCACAACCTGTCGGGTGCGTACTTATACGTGCGCTTACAATTAAGGGCCTTGAGATTATAACGATCACCGTCAAGAACTTCTGTGACCTGAAATGGGTCTTTATCACAGTAATCGTAAACTAGGTTTGTTTAACGCATTGCTTTGATTTACCTTATCACGTAGCAGACTATAAGAAAATCTTACTAGGCTGATACTCTAGGATTAAATGTAAAGTTTACTACTAAGTATTCAACCAGTATTTTCAGCGTTATAATTTTGTCATGGATAGTCTAAATACGCAGCTTATCCTAAACTAATCATTAGCGATCAGCAAAGGACTTTTCGCGTTCAAAGCAATGGACTATGACACACCCTTGACACTATGACACCACACCACGGGAAACTATGCCTAACAAAGCTTGTCGACGCACCGACAGCTATTCAGTTCCTGCCACTCTGCACCAATGGAAACGAGGGTACCACAAGATTATTACAACAACCACTAACAAAGTACCCATCTTAATAGGAATAAGGTTAGGTATACAATCATCACTAATTCACTAACGATCACTAACCTGGTTCACCTGCAATGAAAACCACAGAGTACTTTTGTATTACTATGAAAACTAAAATCGCTGAAAATGATTATCATAACGCACTACGATGATCACTTAATCATTATCTTCTACGTCTGATAATCGACTTTAACAACTTCTACTAGAAACACTATCACTCCTAAACGTCCTAAGCATAACTCGGGGCACTTGATAACAATTCCCAGCGTATCACATGAATTTTATCCCTTCACAACAAAAATCCCTTAAAAGTCATATGTAATAAATGTTCATGGTCGAAACATTAAATAAAAGGACCCATGAATGCCAATCTCCCACCCAATTAACCCTTAATTGGGCGCGCCTAAAATGTTGCATATGTGGTCGCGTGGGGCGTGCGGCACCCCAAATTAGTTTTGTTTTAAATAATATACAAAATAAATGCAAAATCAGACGTTTATTAATCTGAACATTTGAACATACATATTAAGCAACATTTAAACCTCTTTTTAATAAAGTAATGATAAATAAATAACAAGATATATAACCTACAAAAATATGAGTGCTTCTCGTTACAATTTTGGCACATTATAATGATCTGGTCATTGCACACATTTTTATGGCCCTCAGAGCATTCAGTCTTTGTTTTCCTGTCCTTGGTTCTCGGACATATATGACACCTTATGTATGAAGGCGATCGGCCTACTCCAGAAACCCGTAATTTATGCCACACAACAGTCACCTGGGCTGTCCTACACCCCAAACACGCTCTCCAAGCCCCACCGATTACGACCAAGCGCCGCTCGCAACTGAATTGTGTATGTCACACGTTTTGATGAAGCTACCTGGAAGACCAGCACGCTCAATATTATTTGTTTTAAGTTATTAGCCTGAAAACATGCGTTGAGGTGTCTGACACCCCACGCGACCAATTAAGGGGTGATAAAGGGTGCGTCAGACATATTGAAATCGGCGAACGGTGTGGATGAATTTGGATTCGGCGGATTAGAAATACTTAATTAGAGTTGATAACTGACAGCGATTTAGAAATTATGATGTCTTGGGTTTTTAAAGTTTAATGTAAGTCATCTGATGTTGTAATAGTTTTAAAACTTTACTAAGAACTTTTGAAAGTTTTTGCAGTCAACATTCGAGTATATAACAGACGTATAAAATTGTTTTCACCTGGTGCTTTTAATTTTACAAAGTTAATCAAACCTTAATTTTCCCGGTAGTGTTATATACCATTCTTTGTGTTGAACTGAGAACTACAAACTGTGTAAAAACTGTGTCTTTGAGTACATTGAGTGACTATTCTTTTTGGACATTAAATTTTACAAAAAATTGCATAAACGTGTCAATAAACTCTTAACATTATTGAAGTTTATAACAGATTTATTTAAAAATTAATAGACTTTTATTTTTTATCTTTTTTTTTGCATATTTTTCGAACTTTTTATACAAAATTTGCTTGAAAAATCTGAAGATGCGTTGTCAAGGGTGTACCAATGATATACATGGCTCAAAATACGGGAAATGCCATAAATGTTCTTCGCTTTTTTGTTATGAATGCCTAAATTTAACTACTGAAGATTGCAGGAACCTAGACGCCAAGCAACTAGCTTCCCTAAGTTGCCCAATTTGTCAAAATGTGACTAAACGGAAAAATAATGACAATACGCCTTGTCGTCAACGTCGTAACGCTGACATAAGCGACGCGATGATTATGTCACCCTATCATGATTCACCCGGCGTATGCGATAGGGCTGTTGCTCATACTATTCCATCAGGCGCTAACTTGTCTAATGAGCCCGTCACCACGGAGAGCATCAGTACACTATTCGACATGAAGCTTGCTCCGGATTCGGCATTTATGACCAATCTTCGATCTGCGCTCAAGAAGGATATGGAGATAATGGTGTCTGCGGAAGTGAACCGGGCCATTGAGACCCTTAAAATTGATTTAACAACTACAACGGATTATATTACCGCAGAACAGATGGATATGAAGTCCGATTTGAAAGCACGTGACATTCAAATTAAAGCTCTAGAAGACGAATTATCTAAGTCGAAAGGTTCCTTACAGAAGTTGGAGTCCAGGCTGTCGAGTATGGAGAAAATTTCACGTAACTTAAATATCGAAATTCACGAAGTTCCTGAAAGTAAAAATTAAAATCTTTCGGTTCTCTTCAAAAAACTGTGTGAATGCCTACAGGTCGTTATTCCTGATAATGTCATTAGATCGTGTCGACGTGGCTAAAATGGATACTGCCTCGAAAAGGCCACGGAATATTCTGATCACACTTTCGTCACAAATACAGCGTGTTTAATTGCTGTCCGCCGTAACACGGTTCAATAAGACCCATCCTAAAGAGAAGCTTGCAACTACACACATTGGCTTTACTGGTGAAACAAACAGAATTTATCTCTCCGAACATCTGTCTCCTGAAACTAAGGCACTGCATAGCAATGCAAGAAAATTCTGTAAAGAAATGAATTATAAGTTTGTTTGGGTACGCTTTGGGAAAATCTACATACGCAAGGATGAGACCTGTCCTTCTATCATTGTTAAGAGCTTAGACTCCTTAACCCTAGATTACTAACCTTCGTCGATTCGACTACGCGGGTTTGTTTTAATCGTGCTAACTTTTGCGCGCGCGATCGCACTGCTTCCACAATTTAGCTAATCTCAGTCGACCCGTTGCCCCCCCCGACTAACGGTAGTGTTTTGAGTGGGGGGGCACCGTGAGCGCCATTCCAGCAACCATGGCTCGTCGCATCGACGAAGTTTAGTATTAACGTAACATTTTGTCTTATTTAGTTGGTGAATTTTTGCGTTTTTTTTGTTTTATTTACTTATTTTATTTGTGAAAATAATGCGACTGATTTTCCTCCTACCTAAAATAGGAAAATTTAAGCCTTTTGTCCCTCCGCAAAGCGAAGGATGACTAAAAGTAGTTGCATCCAGAGCAATAAATCGTTGTGCGGGGAGCACAAATTTGACGTTTGTCACAAATGTATAACTTGATAGATTTTTACCAAAATTTTTGTTTCATTACTTTATTTCATTCGTTATTTCTAATATCCGCTTGACCGCTAGCGCCAATTCACCGAATTCGCTCGACCGCTCACGTTCTAAACAAAATGTCGCGCCGCCGCTCGCCAGATGGGCGCGCTAACATAAATATGTCGGAGCAAGGTGTCAGTTGGACAGATAAAATACGTTTGCGAAGTTGATTTGATTAATTATTGTTAGTGAGGAAACGTCAGGTTTAGTACCTGGGTGAAATCCTAGATGGCGTGACTAACACGTAATAGTGCGTTAGTATTATTTTAAATTGGCAACACAGACGGTTGACAGCAAGCAAGCGGTTATGACGTAAAGTGTGAGGACGGACCGTTGAGACACTTTGGAACGAAGCGCCGAAGTGAACGGTGGTCACGCCATCCTAGGGGATCACCGTGTTTTCTATCCATCTACATCGGGTTAATCAATGGTGTATTCGTTTAATTTTTGCTTAAAATCAATAAAGGGGCGTATCAACTACTGTGTCGAGTTATTATTTCCACGTCTGTGGCCACACAAAATGGAAGACGACCACGATTCAGAAGAAAGACATGAGGACCCGCCGTCATCAGAAGTGGGATCATGGACCAGCGCGACCACAAGGCGCGAGCGAGGGCGACTGCTAACACTGCTATGTTGGTGAATCAGCTGAGCTGCCAACTACAACCGTGGTGAGCGTATTTTGTCTGATTTTTTTTTATTGGTACTACCGATTTTGTTTAGTGGTGGTAGTAGTAAAACATTACGCGTTTAACCTTAGAAATGTCATAATCGTTGTGGTGATATCGCCATCACATCGTACCGAGTGTTGTAGGTTCGACTCCTACACGAGACTCTGAGTTGTGGAACCGTTTGACTTTTACGGTGTCGTGGTTCCCACTACATGATCTCATGAATAATCTTCTTTTTAATAGCTTAAAGAAGAAAGACAAAATAAAATGTGGGTACTAACAATTTAATTGCGACCTTTGCCGTATTTTAAGTTAGCGTATGGTTGTCTGACTACCACAGTGACCTAGCTATAGCGTAGATATCGAACGGAGGTTTTGAGTTTGATACGCCAGTTAAAAAGAAAGCGATTATTTTATTTCTTCATGCGAGGGTGGCTCGCACTCACGAACCTTGTGATCATATTATGCTTGCTTGCAAATAGATTATCTTGTCTCGGTCTTACTTTATGGACTGTAAAAGTAGCGAAAGTGAGCGTACAGGCTGACTAGCATTATTCCAAGCAAGTGCGTTTGAGTGAAACGTGCTAGGTATTGTTGTAGTGTAGTTGTAATATTGTTTTTAGAATCATCAACCAGCTTGGTTGGTTTTCTGCTAAATCTAGAACAATAACTCCGGTCTAGACTGTCCTTTGCAGGGCAGCGGCGCTAAAGTTGGTAAACTAATCGAATCGTACATACTAAGTTCATAGTGTAAGACTGTGCGGAGCTATTGCTTCTGACTGTGCTGATTTTGTGTAGAACAGCTTGTAGCTTTTATTTCTTAAATAGACGTGTGAACTGCAGTGCTGTCTAGACGAGTGCGGTTGGTTGGTTAGTGTAACCTGACGCGCCATTATTTTATCGACTCGTTGTGTTGATAATACGTAACGGTTTTCGTTTAAACGTGATCAAAGCCTAAGTAAAAAGTGGCACTGGTACTCTTTGTAATTCTGAGTTGTACAGACGATCTCGGTATTGCAATTACACCTGCTTCTTTTTGTGCATAAATTTTTAACATGGCACATTAAAATGTTTCTTACTCTGATTATTAGATGACACCACTAGTAAAATTAAATTCAATTTTAAGATTTTACGTGTGAAAATTACCTACTGTGTGTTTTTAAAGAGTGAAAAAGAGCAAGAATCGGCTTTATTTTTCAAATAAACTTCTTTCACAATTAATGCAAACATAATGACTGAATGAATGGCGCATTGATGATATATACTATGATCGATAGACAGATCGCACATTATACCCGTTTGTAAAATTATACCGAAATAAAATCATGTAGCAGCTTACTCGACATAGCTCTGAAATTGGAACAACATAATTGGCTTCAACCCAAACCACATACAAATACCGAAAATCCAAAGGGATTGGAAATAATTAAGATATCGTCATAACATTTTCGTTACGTCACAGAGACTGACGAAAGCAAATGTTGATAGAAATTAAACTGAAGCTGCGTAGCTTATATGAACTTCCACAAAATTAATACACGAACTATCTTGTCTTGTACGTAGTCAAACTAAACTTGGATCGTTGCCCGAGTATCATGTTTACCTCACTTTATGATGGCAAGCTGTTGCGCTTACTATATTTTTATTGGACAACTGTGGTATTAACTTCAGATTGGATGGCGTGGAAAATATGTATTGGTGTCTCGTTTTATTATATAAGTTTTTGTCTTACGGTAGAGTGGGACAAAATGTCTTTCTACAATTCATCTTTCTACAATAATAGTATAATTATGTACTTCTAAGGGTAAATATGTTCTTGATTACAATGGGTGCCTGTACTAGGGTAAACCTGTGCCACAGGTGGTAAGAGCTCTATCATAGGTGTTTTATGTTGAAAACAAATTAAAATTATATACTTACCAATACTTATTACTGCTTATACTATTTATAAAGTTACATAACAACGTTAAATACCTTCAAGAAAAATGCCTAGCTCGATGTTATTTATATATAAAATATAGTAACAATGTCAAGACAGCTCCAATTTATTTTAGCACTGCTAGCAAATCTTCGGTCTGTTTATAATTCAACGATTGCAAATACTTATAAACTAATTGCTTGAATTTGAAATAATTAACGTCATATATACAGAGTATTTTGTTTAGTTTCTTACGTTTCCTAAGGTCTAAATAAGGTCCTAAGAAAGCATAAAATCTGTTCATGAAGACGAATCTAGATTTGGTAAGTGCAGTGCATAAAATATCTTTACGCCTTTTATTGACAGTCAGATTGGTGTTATAAGTAAGCGTGGTGTGCTGTTTTAGGACAATATAAAGTAGGAAAAGCTGTTGTACAGTTAGAACATTTCATAATTCATACAGTTGGTGCGTGGGAAGTCAAAGGGCCTACGCGTTTCAACTTTTAGAAGTGCTCTTTGACTGACACAAAGAGCACTTCTAAAAGTTGAAACGCTGCCATGCCATCCATAATGCTGCCGATTGAACGGATTCAATCGGCACCATTATGGATTTAGGAGCTCCGCTCCATTAAGTGATACAATACTGTATTATAGACTGATACAGGGTTTCATATACACGTATGATAAGCTTATTATCTGCTATGAAACGGAGCTTCTTGAACACAAAGAAAAGTTTACGTATCCTAGCTGTTAGGGCCGCTATATGTAGCTTAGAGGAGTGGCCATCGTCAAGTATTATTCCTAAGTATTTAATGTTAGTGGTGTAATTGATAGCAGGGCAGGAGCTAAGGTTAAGCGATGGGTCATTACAGATATAGCAAATAATGTGTTATTACATATTTGAGTTTGTGTCTTGCGCATCGAGAATTGAAGGAACATTGTTTTCTCTGCGTTTAGCGTTAAAAGATTATATTTTAGCCAATTGTTGACGATGTCAAATCCCCGTTGAGCAAGATCCTGTGCCTTCTTGGCGGTGTCAGCGGTAAATAGGAGCGCAGTATCGTCTGCATATGTAATGATTTTGCCACGGTCTAGTTTGATCACAAATATCGTTAATATACACTAGAAAAAGCGTTGATGCGAGGATGCTTCCTTGAGGGATGCCATATTGAGGTATTTTTGTTTCTGTGCTAGAAACGCCACCGATTCGAACACTTTGGTACCAGTTAAATTAATTTCTTTGTTCTTTTATTGTTTAAGATTATGCTCGAATGGGGTTGTTATAAAGGAGAAATACCAAATACGGCCTGTAGCGGCCAGAAAGTTGTGAACGGTTGAAATTAAACATATATTTTTTTAAATTTATACATCGTTTTCGTTTCTTGATAGAGCTTCGGTGAAAGATTTTAGTTTTTAAAGATTATCATTTTGAATAGGCTATGGTAATAGCGGATGAATGTCTTATGATGCCAGCATTAAAAATAAAATGAAGTATGGTAGGCAGAAATTATTTTAAGGAAATAATATTTTTATTATTATATTAGAAAACAATATCTTTTATTTACTTTATAAATATATTTGAAAAAAAATCAAGTAATATATAATTTATTATAAATTCCATAATTATTAATCGGTAAAAATCGTTTTGTTTTTAATCGATACTATAAATATTTTTTCAAACCATTTACAACACATTTTTTATCTGTTGTCATTCGTGTTGCTACTGCGCATCGTGAATATTTTGCTCTGACTTATTGGTGTTTTTGTACGGCTTTAATTGTAATGTAATTGAATATAAATTCAATAATAATGATCACTACCTTCTATCCTTGCTAAGAATATGCAGCGGTGTTTGTGATTGTGGTTAGTTTTTTGGACGAGTATAGTAGGTACGAGGGTCCCTAGTACACAGGTGATTATTCATTATTATTGGCCTCTCTTTATGTAGGTTTTGTTCTATACGACACAAAGACATTCCTTTATTTACATCTAGGTGTTATATTTATGTTAAAATTCAATTTTGAGGTATATTAAGATGTGGAATAATTTCAATTTCAAATATCTCGTATCCTATTTCCACCAAGAGTTATTTAAAAAAAATTATACAGGGTAATAGAATAGTCTTTATCTTCAAAACACACATGGTTTCATGTTTGTCCGTACCAGGCCCATAATGTATGGCCAAATGGTACATCTCCTTTGGATTTGGTTATCAATAAAGGCATATGAGCTTACGCCTGGCCTTAATATTTGATCTATCCGTGTGTTTGTCTACTAGAGATACATATTTAATATTAGCTCCATACAAAATATTTTCCAAATTAGCATTCCTACCAAAGGTATGTTTTACAAGCCAAAAGCAAAACAAAAAAAAATCATACATACATACATACATAGACTCACGCCTGTTTCCCCGAAGGGGTAGGCAGAGGCATATTAAACGCCCACTTTTCGCCAGTGTCTTGATCCCACGTAATAGGTGGCGAGCCTATTGCCGCTTATTGGGACATTTTGTTTGCCAGAGCCTCGTCCGTTGATCGGCAGGTGCACCACTTGCAGGTGAGGTTGGTTTGGGACCCTAAGTTCTTGGTGGGAACCCTATATACCCTAAAAATTTCATGCTTTCAATAAATTAAAACAAAATAAATGAAAGGAATCTTAAAGCTAAATAGGCAAATGAAATTAACCATTTAGCAACATAATCACGGCATTTTACAATTTCAACGCTATATTAATGAGCTTTGATGTTATTTATTGGATTTTTCTGGGTTAGATAATTTGGGAACATTGCGTGCCTACAAACAGATTTGTATTTCCTGAAATGGTTGTCAATTGAAAATTGTTCCTTAATTGACGCATTAAGATTCTGGAATGGTAAAATGGCATTGAAAATTTATTAAAAGATCAATATTTAATAATAATAATAATAATTTTTTTTGTACACCAAATGAATTTAAGACAGAAATTATAGCAGATTAATACATGTTGCACAAACGGCGGCCTTATCGCTAAAAAGCAATCTCTTACAGGCAAACCTTATGGAAATTAATTTACTGTTTTGTTTAATTCGTATTTTGACGTAATTTACTATATATACATTTTTTCATACAAAATAAATTAGCGGGTCTAATTCGAGTGCAATTAACTTATTTAAAGTATAAATACCTATTTGGTTCCGACGTTTCGCTCGCTTTGCACCGAGCGTGGTCGCGGAGAGACTTATGTGAGCTCAGAGCCGTCTTGTGGAAGTGCGGGTTTCGGCACCTACCCTCACTTGGTCTTTATTTAAGTTCGCAATGTCGGTACTCCGACACACTACACTAATGACGTCTACACACTGTTGAGATTTATCACTGCGGCGGTGTCTACACTTATGTACTTATATATATACATTTTTTCTGTCGTCAAAGACTTTTCAAGTCACTTTTATGAACCGATTCTAAACCACCGAAACCCAATTTGAAATATTACAAATATTTTGCAAATTCACGAACTTTATTTTAATTCTAAAAATGACCGTGATACATACCATTAAACACTGACATAACCACAACATTAAACTATGGCACCGCGAATAAGTTTCAAATCAACCAGATTATCACGTCACTTATAGCTTAATGGAGAGACTGCTACGTAGAGGGTAGCGGGTTCAAATCCATGCTCACGCAAATTATATTTAAGGATATTATGTGTGAATTTAATTGTTACATATCTGAGAATTCTCTATACTATACACAAAATACACGTATACACTGCGCCAGCAGAGTAGACTACGGCCTAACCCTTCTCAAAATAAGAAGACGCTTGTACCCAGAAGTGGGACAGATTATAAACGAGACTGATGCCTTAGAATTAGTAAATTGATCTATTATCCGTGTACATTGGATGACAATTAGCAGATCAGGGGGCTAATCGTGCTATTTTCAAACGTTCAAACGTTGACAACGTAACGTATTTGGTGAACGTTTGGTTTTAGTTTGGCTGATGTCAAACATGGTATCGTGCTAATTGTATTGAGCGTTCGAACCGTAGACGCAACCCTTACGTTGGGCTTACGTCAAACGTTTAGTGCTTAACACCGGTTTTTGAAAATAGTAAGTACTATTCTTATACTAAAGAGGCTGTAGCGACATCGCGCCACGTGCAAGCACTATTTTAAAAAGACAATTAATGTCATTATGTAAATGTCATTGAATGTCAATAAATATTATAATATGAAATCATGAATAATTTTATTAAAATTATACGGTAAGTACCGAAATATTGTTTACTGTAATAAGTGGTTTATGCAAAAAACAATTAATGATCACACTTGGTCATGTAGAAGTGGTTTTTATTTCAATAGAGTAACGAAGGTGAATTCAAATGATGATGTCGAGCCCAATACGAATTTTATATGATCGTTACAATAAACAACACCTATTTTTCAGATTTGGAATAATATATAGAGCAGAGAAAGATGCTAAACAAACCCCGAGTTGTCAGCGTTCAGCATAATAGTCATCCTTTCTATAAAAGAAGAGATAGACGAAAAGCTGGAGAATTTGAATTTGGCTGACTTTTTAACTTTTCAGGTACGCATTTGAATTATCATTACGTAAGATCCTACAGTATTTACTCTCATTCTGAACTTGTGTCATAATATGCATATATACCCAACAAAATAATGTAAGTATATTATACTCAAACACAAGATATAGCGCACGTATGAGAACAATATTAATCTTAAGTTAAATGTCAGCGGGTTTAGTTATTTTGGTGGGACTTAAATTTGAGTAAATAATTACTGAATAGTTTGTTTTAACTTTGTTCACAGTAGCCGAGGAGTAAGCAGAATAATAAGCCGCTCGTTAGCACAATCACATGGACATAATTGCAAGTTAACAAAAATGAGCAATTTGCTATGAGCCAAATCGAGACCATCATCACTTCTTGGACATTAAACAAGAATATACTATTAATTAGTTTACTAAAATAATATAAACCAAACCAAATACATATTTATTAGTGTGAAGTTCACGTTGTAACAATGGCCTAACAGATGTTGTTTGTTTCATCTCTACTTAAAATTATATTTTGTATCAGATTTCATCATCTTAACACACTGAATAAATAAAATCGAAATGTTAAATTGGAGCTTGCTTTTTAATATACATACCTACTCTATTACTGTAACTATCTATTGAAGTGGTCCAGCGGTAGTCTGGGTAACACTGGATCATCAGATGTTGGACTCTATACCCGATTAGAAAGTACGCTTATGTTAGCTCACACACTTGTATCACATCCTGCTGAGTCAGTGGTTAGTCTCCCTTGTAGATCAGCTTATTGGTCTAGTGGTACCTAACCCTGCTAAGACGAAAGTCATGGGTTCGATTACCACCCAGAAGAACTCTTTGTGCGATGAGCAAATTACCATAACTATAATACTCGTATGTATATAAAAGCAATATGTTTATATATTGATCAATTGTCTGACTACCATGCTACTAGGTTGTGCCTAGTTTGGGACCACACCGCCAGGTGTCACAGAGAATTAATTTATTCTTATGTTTCTCTTCTTCATGGATATTTTCTTACAATTCACTTAGAAATTCATCCGGTCTAAATGGTCACTAAGGACGAAAGGCGGCACTTACCCTAACCACTCTCATACTAGTATGGGCAGGTGGTACTTGATGGGCGAACTTATTAGATAGATATTCTCTTAACAGACTCCAAGGCTTATTACTTTTACTATATATGCAAAGTGGGCAACAGTGATGTTTTGTCATGGCGGGTCTCGTGGCAACAAAGACCCGGGGCAGGTTTTCCCGTGATTATGCCTTTGAAATTTCACCAAGCGAATAGCTCCTGTGGCCTTCCCTTCGCTGATCGGTCAAAGCAAGCCAAATTTAAGAGCCCTCAACCAACTAGTCAAAATAGGCTGCCCAGAGACTAGGCTCTGACCGACTCATTGAACTATTAGGCACTCACAGATTACATGAAATTTACAATTCTGTGTCGGCACCGCATTGCGCTTCTCACGCACGCACATTCAACTCGCTGCCACCCAGCCCTTAATCTAAGACTTAGGTCTGTTACCCGCAATACGCTTTTGTCTGTGTCTTGGTTAAATTAAATAATTACAATACCTATCTAGGTACTTAGGAAAAATAATTATAAATGAACGTTTATCAGTCGTCTACTTGCTGTATACAGGCGTCTGAGAGCGCAGTGACCGAGTAGGCAGTCTTTTCGCTTAAGCCACCCAAAAAACCTATAACTATGTGTATGGTATACGTATATCCACATAATATTATTGTTTCAGCCTTTCAAAAGTAAATTTCTAGGAAGGTATCGCGTCGAGCTGTAGCCTTTTTGATGAGATGCCTTCCTACACATTGTTATAAATATAGGGCCAAGCAAGCTTGACGCCAATCTTGCAATAATTAATTCTACCGTGACAATAAGCTATACTAAAGAGATATTATAAAAATTGTCTTATATGAAAAAATGTTGTTCACTCATTTAAGTTGCAATCAAACTTATTATAAGCATATGCCACGAAATTGATAATTAATACACAATTATCTTAATAATTTTCTCAAATTTAAAATATTATGTAATTGAAAAGTTCGTCGAAAGGAACTTTTGGTTTGACAACGTATGAGACGTTCGCGAACGTAACGGTTTTGGTTTAAAACGTTGTCAAATAATAGCGCGATACCATGCAACAACGAGAGTTCGCTCGCACGCTGTCACCTAGCTGTCACTGAACGTATCTGCCCTACAAAAACCAAATCGTTTACGTTCAAATAATTAGCACGATACGAAATGTGCATAACGTAACGTTTTCGGTTGAAGTTTGGTTTTGGTAAATACGTTGACGTTTAGCACGATTGCCCTCCTGACCTCTTTAACAAAACGATCCAAAAACCGCAGCCGAATAAACGTCACCAAATGAAGTGGTCGTACAAAAAACGAAGAAAACAAAACCTCGGTAACTCGAAGATTTCCCACTTGTATTTCCAAGCTCAGTCTGTTGTCTGATTTGTTGTTTTTAGTATATATTCAGGTCAACGCATACAAGGATATAGTGATCTCAAATTTGACCCACTTTCAGCATTCAGTACTATATCTTCATTTCTATGACACAAGTTGTAGCATATCGCAATAAAAGGGGTTGCCTGTAACCAGTATGTATCACAGTTTATCTGGGTATTTCAGTATTCTGTCGCGTTCTATGTAAGGTAGTCATTATGCGAGATAATTTTTGTTATTGCTAAGTTTCAAAATTATAGCTTTAAGTGATGTTTCACTATAGGTAGCAACTGATTTTCAGTGACGACATTATTTTACGAACAAAATTGTAAATTTATCGTGTAAAAATAAGCAGTTAAACAAAAAATACGTGTCGATTCTATTATATTGTTAAAAGTGGTCGGTGCCCGAATAGATTTGAAGCAGAATTTTATTAAAAATACTAGAGTTAGGGACTGTTGTCGCGGTAATAACTAGTCTATCCTAGTCTGCTTCCCCCTTACTATCTGCACATGAAATAATGTACCATAACATCGCTTCCCTGTGACGTGAAAGAAGGACAAAAAAACGGGGACACTTTGTAATTTATAATATTAGTATGGATATCATAAAGAAATTTTGGATTTGGCACCGTTTATTCGTACGACGTAACGAAAACACGATCACAGACAAATAGCTGCCAGGCATATCTACCAAGTGCTTCACACATATATGATTATTGGAGGCAAAACTTTTATCGTTTATAGTCCAACAACTTCTAGGTGCGAAATAGTTTTTCATCTGGTAAGAAGAGACTGTCATTCATACAATACAAAAATTTATTCAGCTATAAATAAATTTCATCCCATATTCCAAGGCGTAGGGTATCGTAAAGTGTTGGTACACAATGTTCTGTTATACAAAAACGCATATATTTGACGATATTCAATATGGCATACTGAGGAATTCAATGGTCTTAGGGTAAATATTGTAACCCGACCGCTCTTTTGAGGTTGTAAAAGTGAATTGTGTTTGGTATTAAATATAAATTTGACTAGACTTGTTGGCTCATGTTTCAACGAAAACTAGGTGGCCATGTCTTCAAACGTTTTTATTTACTCGCAACACCTACTCTGCAATTTCCAAGGTATCAAATACAATGTTTAACTCTTATAACAACTAGTAGAGGCGGGTACTATAAGCAAACTATACCAAAGCAGTAAATAAACTAGGTTGAATAAATAACACAACAAAGAAGCAATGACAGGCTGGCAATCGCTTAGAAAGTCTACGTCAGTTGCCCGCATTGAAAGAAAACTTGTTTCATATTTTACTTGGTCAAGTTGCAATACGTTTCAGAGTTTTAACCTTAAAACTTTAGATGTCTTATACCAAGAAAGATTGATTAATTGTGCGAACGTTAAGCTTGAATGGTGTTTTTAATAGATGATGTTCTGTCAACAGATTGGACGTAAATAAAGCTCTGTACAAGCCATATGAGTAAATGTACAAACGTTCATTGGCGTTGTAAAATAGTATTAAAACCTCATATAACCAATTTATTTGTGAAATAAATAGCGGTGTATAAGTCATCACTATTTCTCCGTTCCTTTACAGCATTTCACAGTCCACTGTTTTGGACTTAAGCGTCTCCTAAGTTGGTCCACAGTAATTTGTAGACGCGTCAAGCTGAACAGTTGCAGTGCGATCATAATACTTATACGTATGCCATAAGAGCGGTACAAAGGTCAACGTTTCTAGCTTAATGAGTAGCCTATACCCTATTATCAGTCGTGAAGTTAAAAACTCAGTACTGAGTGACACAATAAAAAAACATAGCAACAAAATTCATTGTAAAAACTCAGATAACATCAAAGCAATACAAAAATCTAGTTTTCAAAGCCAACAATTCCGCTGTACGCAGAAAAAGCCTAAAGAGTAAGTTCCAATTATCCACACAGGAGCTATAAACTAACATACGCGGTAGTTTATGTGTAAGTTACTCAAGTGCCGCTACATAATATATTCCCTTATGTAAGTTCGTGTGTGCCGTATAGGTGGCTAGCAATATGCGCCGCGGAATAAAACCTAGTGTTCGTCGTATTTCCGACATTTCGACGCCGTTTTGTGTAACAAGTTGTGAGATAAAGTGAATTGAATTAATAGATTGTATGATGCTGTGATATGCTGCGATATGATGATTGATTGTATGATCTTATCTCTGCCGTACCATTAAGATGTGGCACTTTACCAGCCCACGTGTTTCCCTCCACTTATGATCCTGGGTTCTTTAAGCGGGGCGTGAAAAAGCTTTTCTCAAGGCTGTCAAGGTGAGGGCCATCATGTCATAATGCCATGCTGGCTGCTGGGATGATGGCCATCACTATGGGACTTCACTGACTGCATAACATCAGGCAGCATGAAGTCAATTTGTTCGGCAGAAATAAAAAAAAAATTATGTATTAGATGTTCATTCTTTCATTAGCTTAATTATTATCAGAACATCCGTGAAAATGGCGCTTTCAACTGTACCAAAATATCAGTTATTTGAAACAAACGTACGTCATATCCCGAAAGACAATTTAAAATCAGTGTTAATAACCACGAAAGTTTAAATTCCTATATAATTATTATACATTTCGTTTTATTTCGTTGCATTTCACTGTATAAATTTGCTTTTCGTTATAGTTTTTTTTTACTTTTATTGCATATACTTAATTATGACCATTTGTTATTTCATTCATTTCGTTTCTTAGTGAGGACCACTACTTACCATTCATATAAAAATATATTGATTGTCATTTGTTCATTACGTACTTAAACTATAGTACCGCTCTTATCTTAGACAAATTCAACATAGGTAGTCAAGTCGCTAATAACTTGCGCACTTCCAAAACTCGGCGTGAATTGTTAGTGCTGAAATCGTAGTTAACTGAAGCAATAAGTCTGCGACCCGTGATTCCTTTAAACACGCACCACTTGACTTAATGTATGGATAGTTTTGGTATTGCAATGGTTAGACCCTTGTCCTTTGCAGGTTCGGTATACCAGAGTGGAGACCGCAGATATCGAAATTGTGGATGAGATTTTATTACGAATTTTCTTAGGTCGACCTTCAATGTCAAGAGGTTTTATTTGTATTGAATTACTTTCTTGAAGTTTGTGTATTAGCTGAAATATTGCATGTGTGATCTTTATTAAATCTGTGTCTAAAAACACACGTGTTTAAAAGTCGTTATTGCGTCTGTAGGTGTCTTAACAACCATGTTAACATTATTAACAACATTTAATAAAAAAAATAAAGCAATTAAGAGCAGGCATTCCGAATTTTATGCTATTTTGAAGCGATATTCTGAAACAGTCATAGATACTAGGAAAGTGAAACTTCAGCAAACAATTATTTAGGCCCTTGTCTGTCTTTGTTCAAGAACGGATACATGGTTAGACGATATTCGCTCGATAACATTTTCATTTGAAAATCACACTACTTGCAAAGCAAACTCAAAATATTTGAATAAAATATTCACTGTTCTTTCTGAAGTATACAATAAACATAAAAGAAACCTACGTTTTAGTGTAGTTCAAGACATTTTTTCTGTAGGACAAATATTACTATATTAATAAACAACACAAGGTTTTCAACTTTTTCCATGCTTGAAATGGTTTGACCCAGTTTACGCCCGCACCCGATATTTAACGTTATTCCTGATATCATAGCGTTTACTTCAGCCGGGCGCGCTAGCTTGTCACTCGAGCTACGCGCTCCGTCCGACGTGGACGTGTATCGCGTTCGCGCGCAACTATAGGTATTTTTATTACGATTTGTTTCGTAAAATAAGAAATAAAACATAAAAAATAAAATGGGTAACAAGGTAAATAAGAGATCTTTTGTTAAAAAATAAAAAGAAAGTTGACTTATTGAAGAATAATGCTAGAATCATGAGATATGCAAAGGTTTGTTATCGAATTTAATTTACCTAATATTTTGATAACGTATTAGAACTGGGAACTATGGAGTCGATTTCATCTATGCAAAATTATAAAATAAGCTTTATATTATTATGTTACTATCAACATGATTATATTTTCGTGTCATGTTCGTTTTATTTATCCCTAATAGATTTACAGATTTTTATTTTAGTATTAGATTTTCACAAATTCCTATCATTTCAAAAATATTTTTTTCTACGAAATTTCGATACCTACAAGCCCGGTTTCCACGGTTACCGGCCACACTTGCTCGCCGTGATCGCCAATTTTCTTTATTTAAACACTAGTTGAGCCCGCGGTTACACCCGCGTTATTTAAGGCTACTGTTCCGCTCCCGTGGCTCATAGCGTGATGTTGCACATAGCCTTTAGCGTCCCTCGATAAATGGGCTATCTAACACTGAAAAGCACTCGCTTTTTCTAATCGGACTAGTAGTTCCTGAGATTAGCGCGTTCAAGCAAACAAACAAACTCTTCAGCTTTATATATTAGTATTATCCGATACTCGCGACTTCATTCGTGTGGAATATGAATCTATAGTAATCTAAACATATAAACAAAATTCAAGTGTATCTCTGTGATTTCAAAATAACTAAGTCTTTTTAGGGTTCCGTACCTAAACGGTAAAAACGGGATCCTATTACTAAGCCTCCGCTGTCTGTCTTTCTGTCTGTCACCAGGCTGTATCTCATAAGCCAAGCTCATAGCTAGAAAGCTGAAATTTTCACAAATTATGTATTTCCGATGGCGCTATAACAACAAATTCTAAAATAAAAAAAATGAAAATATTAAGGGGGTCCTATACATTAAACGTGTTTTTTTTCGTATTTTTTGCTCAATATTACTAACGGTAACAGGTAGACGCTTAAAATTTTCACAGAATATGTAGTTGAATATTATCTTTCAAAATAAATTATTAAATAAAAAATAAATATTAAAGAGGGCGCCCATACACCAAACGTAATTTTTAAGCAATTTGTTACTTGATCTTAATAAACAGGTAGAAACCTAAAAGATATTTAAGTATGCATACAACATACGTGATTTCCTTTCATAGATGATGGTACGGAACCCTTCGTACGCGAGTCCGACTCGCACTTGCCCATTTTTAGGGTTCCGTACCTCAAGGTAAAAAAAGGAACCCTTATAAGATCGCTTTCTTGTCCGTCTGTCTGTCTGTCTGTCTGTCTGTCTGTCTGTCTGTCCGTGTGTCACCACCGATTTTCTCAGGAACGGGTGGACCTAGCAAATTGAAATTTATACCAGATACTGAGGTCTATGGTTGCTATAAGGTGTATGAAAATCAGGGTCCTGGGTCAACCCAATAAAAAGATATGGTCAAAATTAGATTTTTGCGAAAACTTGTAAGTACCAAAATTAACCTTAATTTTCCACTTTTTTTAATTTTCGGAATTTTTCCTTTACTTGTGCTATAAGACCTTGGTTTTGACCAAAATTGACAATTCTAGGTCAACCGTAAGTACCCTATAGGTTTTGGGTCGAAAACCTATATGGTAGTTCCCGTTGAACTAGAATCACGAAATTTGGCCAAAAGCAGGGTCTTACAGCACAAATAAAGGAAAATTACAAAAAATTAAAAAAATTGAAAATTTAAGGGTGTCCCCATACATACATAGTAGACTCTATTTAAGATAGTCCTCTAAGTTGTATGGGCGCTCCTACAGATTTAGAGGACTAGCGTAATTCAACCTCAAATAAGGTAAAATGCGTACGGAACCCTCGGTGCGCGGGTCAGACTCGCACTTGCCCGAATTTTTTTTTAATTATATTATACATATAAGACCATATTACATGATCCAAAGTTTTTCTTTTTAAAGTTGTCTGTCTTGCTGTTTTTTCGGGGTAATCCTTGAAATGGATAAACAGATTTGAATGGAACTTTCAGTGAAAGATATGGAACTTTGTAGGGCAACATATTAGATGTAATTTGATGCCAGTAGGTATGTACGTTTATATGTTTTTATCTTTATAATACCTATGTTTATATGTCATATGTCGTATGTAATATATCATATATGTTATATTATATGTCATATGACGTATGTCATACGTTATATATGTTATAAGTTATATGTTTTATGTCTTATGTTATATGTTATATATGTTATATGTTATATGTTATGTTATATGTTATATGGTATATGTTATATGGTATATGTTATATGTTATATGTTATATGTTATATGTTATATGTTATATGTTATATGTTATATGTTATATAGTATATGTTATATGTTATATGTTATATGTTATATGTTATATGTTATATGTTATATGTTATATGTTATATGTTATATGTTATATGTTATATGTTATATGTTATATGTTATATGTTATATGTTATATGTTATATGTTATATGTTATATGTTATATGTTATATGTTATATGTTATGTGTTATGTGTTATATGTTATATGTTATTTGTTATATATTATATGTTATATGATATACAGGATGTCACAAGACCCATCACCAAGCCGAAGTCTACTCGTTTTGCACATCATGCCAAGTCATACTACGCGAAAATAATACCTTGGAAACGAATTTTTTTTTTTGGCTTAAAAAAATAGGCACTCGTACGAGTTTATTAATATAGATTTAACACTGCGATGGTAGCGCATGGTAAACCATTCTCAAGTCCCCTTGAACACACACAAAAAATTTCATCAAAATCGGTCCAGTCGTTTAGGAGGAGTTCAGTGACGTACACACGCACTCAAGAAATATACATATAAAGATGTTTACATGTATGTCTCTTTGTCTTACGAAAATTAAAATCATAATTATATTGGTCAATCATTCATTACGAACATTTTTTTCACTTTATTTATTTGGAAGAGCGAGCTCGAAATACCTACATCGCCGTGTTTTTTTTACTTTTTCCTCAGGAACGCGTAAAGGTAATAAACTGAAATGTATACCAAATACTCAGTTCTTCTGTCCCTTGGACAATAGACTAAAAATCTGTTCTAAGTCTATGCATTAAAAAGATACAGTCGTTTATGCCGCAAATTTTCGACGATTGGTCGTAATTATTAGATACCAGTTTTACGATTTGTGACTTTATTACTAGGTATCATGGTTGTAATTAGGTTGAACTTAAAACTGTTTTAAAACATTCGTCTCCGTTTGGTAGGAATCAAATGTAGATGTATAAGCGTGTACATCCGTACATCATCCGTACATCATGTACATCTGTGAACATGGCGCTTGCAACAGTGCCGACATATCGGTTACTTCATATAAAGGTACGTGGTATATATCCTGAAAGACAATTTAAAATAAACACCCTAATTAATCTTAAAAAGGCGTGATTTTCATAGCCGCCGCCTATGACACCTTCGGAACGACGTCAAAGCCGCACATGGCGCTTGCAACAGTGCCGACATATCGGTTACTTCATATAAAGGTACGTGGTATATATCCTGAAAGACAATTTAAAATAAACACCCTAATTAATCTTAAAAAGGCGTGATTTTCATAGCCGCCGCCTATGACACCTTCGGAACGACGTCAAAGCCGCACCACAACGACGACAAGAAAAAATGCAATCCGTTTTATAATCGTTGATTATTGTAATATAATAAGTGAGTTACATTGTAATATCAATGTAACGTAGCCGTTGTAATTAGATATGAGTAAATTATAAATTAGAACTTCTCTTTTTTATGTCATAATATGCACGCATGGCATAGTGATTTCAGAGGTCTTCTCGGCACTTGGCATTACGCCGTGGTCGTAGGTTCGATTCCCACCTGAGACAACACTGTGTGATCCACATATTTGTTATTTCGTGTCCGTTGATGTATGAAAGTACTATAAAAAGAAACATATCATTAATATAAATAAAATAAATTAGTAATAAGACATTCTGAAACAAGATTTCACAGCCTATGGCTTTGACTACAACTACAACATGTAGCATAAATCAATTGAATTATTCATATTTCTGCCTTTTATGGCATATTTTAGTCAATTTATTATCATATCATAAATAACTATTCATAATACAAAAAAATATTAAATACATAAAGTCGTCTCTACTCCAATCGAAGCCCGCGTAGCGAGACATTCATTCACCTCGCGCAGCGGCGAGCTGCGGGGTGAGGTGGCGGCCCGGGGCCGCTAGCGGGGAGAAAAGGCGGAGCTTACGCAAAACATATTTCGGAATGCCTGCTCTTAACTAGGCACTAAATTTGATTTATGAAATGTAATATTAAAAAAACGGTATTATAACTTTGTTTTTATTGCTATTTCCACTTTTCGCACTCAAATAAAGACAATTTGATATTTTCAATCATTTAGACGTTTGATCAAAGACTTTAAGATCTGTACTTAAACAATATGAAGCGAGTAGACTCGCTTCGTATTGTTTAAGACATTATTATTTAGAAATAATAACCAAAATTTATTCTCAATATCAATATCTAGACTCAAAAGCGAAGTGTAGAGTTGACAAAGAACTGAAATTGACGTAACCAATAGCTCTGTCAGTCCAACCAAGGAGCAAGTATACATGGAGTGATAGCTTTAAGCATAAACAAGAAACCTATCGTTATTTCTTTTTACTTGTATAAAATTTCATATGTGTAACCGAGACAGATGTATTGTATTTATTACCTCTTGAAATACTCATGTCATATTTTTTTCAAAAGAAGAAATGACTGTCAATAGTGATGTACTCATGCATTAATCTTTTATTGGTATTGGTATATAATTCGGTATGTAGAGTCAAGATAAGCATTTGATTAAGTAATATACCAGTAGTATATTATTTTACGAGCTTTTATTTAGAGTATAGAACTTAGGTGCCTACAAAGAAACAAATACTGTAAAAAGAGAGGTAATAATAAGATATGATTGATCATATCTTATTATTACCTCTCTTTTTACAGTATTTAAGAAAGTAATTGAAAAAAAAGTCTTTATAGTCAAAATCATTTATTTCTACCACAAAGTAATTCACACGATAACTGCCCGGCAGGTATACTATATGTATTACCAAAATGGGATGTACATGGGTGGAAACAGTTAACATTTACGAACAATATTTTCATCCTGAGTTCCAGAAGTGCAAGTGCAAGAGTGAACATGGCTTATGTTCACTCTTTATCGCTTCTAAAAATGAGGTTTCGTTATTTCGGACATTTCTGAAAATTACAATACAAATCTGTTTATGATGTAGCTACATATATGTATATATGATTACTATAGCATATTTTAACAGTTGCAATGTTGGTATATATTGATTGATAAAAATATAAGTTAATAATAATAAAGTAGAAGTACAAACCTCAGTATTAGATATCTGGTTAGTAAAAATAGTAGGCACAGCATAAAAATGCAAAACTTTTCTTTGAAATCCTTCTTGATAACAAGCAGACACAAAATCAAGCGAACAAAGTTCAGAAGAATTAGACTGTTGCCATTCTCCCTTTCTCACATTTCGGACCCAATTTAGTTTCAAACCTTCATTCTTTGGAAATCTACAAAAAATCACAATTAATAACCAATTATTCAAATTATAATCTTTCAGAAACTGGTTTTCTAACTGACAGTTGTATTACAACACTATCTTCATATTTTTATCGAAATATTTCTATTATATTTATTTCATTGTGACTATTGGAATAAAAATATGTGTCAACGGTGCTCATTATCTTTATCTTTAAGTATAAGCTTTACAAATATCATTGTAGAATTATTACGGCAGATATCTAAAATTTTACTTATTATGACTTACCGGTGGTAAGATATTTTTTTACAATTTTCGGTCAATAGTCCCATTTGGCTTTTACATCCGACGGCATTACAAACTATGGTCATTTTTTAATGTTTAGAATTGGTCATATCTACAATTGTAATATTTTGTATCAATTAAAATTGCAATTTATTTCGACACGGCTTTCACTCCAGCTGGACGAACATCGACATGACATAACATTATTCTTGGCATATGTCATTCAAGGCTGTATAAAAGCTCTATGGCTATCATACTCGAACATATGCAGTTTTGTAATTAAAGAGAAAAGAGATGCATATACGTTTTCTACTCATTTTGAAATGCTCCCTCCATGTATACTTGCTCCTTGAGTCCAACCTATACCAATTCAAATTTCAATTACATTTGCTAGCATTTCAGTGTACATTAAATCCTACAATATATCTATGTATATTCAAACAACGTTATTTATTCAAAATAAATACATTCAGGTACCTAAATTATGGAGAAAATAATAAAGTTTCAAAAGCGTAATTTATTCTGAACGTGAGTTGATATTGGACTAATTACGTATTAACAGTCATTGATAGGCAAAGGCTGGCCAATGATGTCAGTAACGAAATCAGTCGACATGAACGCAATAAAACTCAGTTTAGTAACATAGAATTATCTGTAATGCAATGGGATAGTGACACTTTGTATTTTCGGTCTGTCACTAAACGGAGTGTTTGATGAAGTTTTGAAATTTGTATGTCGCAGGGTTTTTACAAAAGCCGTGATATTATACTTACACAGATTAAATACAGTTAATTTCAGTGCCATTATAATTTCACTAGACCCATACAGTTAATTGGTAAGGCAGTGATATTTCGACAAAAGCACTGTTTAAACAAAGCCGTTAAATTATCAGAGCGATCGCTGATTGGTCCATTTTCCATTTTCGTTACCAACTGTATTAAACATAGAGTTAGGAAATAAGAGACAAGTTTTTGAAAACTAATTTTAAATTTAGTTTCTAGGTACTAACCAGATATAGCGATGTCTTTTAAGCTTATTTGAAGGAGTCCTACTTTGCAGGGCTCCTATTTTGGGTTAAGGCTCAGAAGAAAACCTAACATAACCTATTAAGTTTTCCGAGTGGACGAAATTTTTTCTATAAATAAATAGATCGTGTTTTTCGAAATGATGGTCGCCATCAGTTTCGTCAACTTAATAGGCTATGTTGGGTTTTTTTGTGACCCTGAACACAAATATAGGAGCCCTGCGAACTGGGGCTACGTAAACTTAGCCTCATAAACATCGTTAAAGTACGGTTTTCTACTTTTATCAGATTGATCACTGTAGTACATTCGTAAGAATGTGCGACTGATTAAGTCAATTGACCAATCAGAACACGCGGGGCTCCCACCACAAACTCAACTCATAATAAAGCTAGATTTATTATAACATCACTATTGCGGCCAAGTGAAATTCCAATATCACTGAAAAGAGGCCGTGAAATTATACGAATCAGTCGTTATTTACTATAATCTGTGTAATAAGATATTATAATTTTACTAGTGCAATTATACCATCACGTTTTTGACTAAATCCCTGCGACATGTATAAACATGTCTGCTTTCTCAAAAGTCAGACATTGCCTATCTCCATTTATTTTCTATTGCCTTCAAAAGTATTGTTAAGACATTTAGCCAAAGCCGATTTCCAGGCAATCTACCTCCTGAAATGGTCTAAATATAGTTCAAAGTTTAGTCTTGACCTTATGTGTAAGGATTTCGTATTGGAAATTTCACGCAACAAATGTCAACTCTAAATGAATAACGGCCTCCTTTGATAGATGGTCGAAAATTTCTATCTAAGAATAGCTCTGGTACTATATCGAGTTGTGTTCAAAACTAAAATTGGATATTGAACAATCATATTCATTGGACCACATAGCTTACCGCGGTGCAAACGGTTTCAACTAAGCTATGTTTCTTCAAGCTTTTAACTTTCGTCTGTCCTGGTGTCAAAAATGAAAATTTGCAAGAAAATTTTGACCCATTCCCCTGTTTTCTATTGAGCTGAAAGTTTGCATGTATATATCGCGTCACAATGCAATATTGTAAATGTAGCCATATCCTCACATTCACGTAGCAGGGCTGCCATGCAATTTTTCATAGAAATGCACCCGAAGGCCTAAAATCTTTACTTGGCCTAATATACAAGGAATATTAACGTGTTCTGAATTTGCATATCATTCACTAAATTACTGTACCTATATTTTTAAGGTGGCTTATACTGTTTTAAACGAACATATAAACAAAAATTATTCTCGTATAAAATTGCCTAGTAAGTTAAAAATATTCTACAAGAAACCCCATTGAAATTTTTTATCACTAAGCCGACAATCTGCGGCCAAAAAACCAAAACAAGAAGCAATTACATGGGAAATAACTTCCTGCAATCGTCAGATGAATTTGGAGATAGAACCATCAAAAATAATAACAGGCGATAAATTCTGGCAACACGAAACTGGTAACAAATGAAGGGTTGGCAGACCGTAATTATGAACTCCCTCAAGACCTTTGGTCTTCCTAAGTCTTGCTAAAGCTATTATAACTTGACTTGGAGCGATTAGAAGAGGTTTCCAAAGTAAAATTAACTTAAATATTGTGAATTACATAGATTAGCTTCAAGGTTTTTTGCTAATGAGGTCAGTTGGTGTCAGCCCTTTCGCCGGCTTAGCATGAATAAGTAACGAAGATAGAAGTTTCGTAATGTTCTCGTTTTAAACTAAGAAATTCGATTTTATTTTAGACTCCATTCTGCTTACTGGCTCTTGTCGGGAATTTGAGTGCTTTGACCTGGAGCTTTAATAAATAGTAATTATTATATATATTCTATTTTGAGGATCTAGCAGTCCACAACACGGGAGTTTTCTCGACAATGACGTAATTAGCTTCTGGTCCTTTATTCAAGACAAAGCCAATAAAAGTCCAAAACTCTACACTATATCTTGGTACTAGTAATGTAACAAAAAGGCGTTTGAAATTCAGGCCGATTTTATGTTCATAAAGCTTATTTAAGATCATTATTGTAATAATTCTAAATGTCCAGCCAAAAACGAAATTCAAATGTTCCTATGCTAAGCTTTTACAATAATTTTGTTGTACATACATAAACTAAAACACCATTACTTGCTGAACATTTTAGCAAACTAATACAGAACTCGCCTGTCTTATTACAAAAAAAAACAGAAATTTTTAAATTCTTTCCACTTAACTCCACTTACAATTTCCTTCAGCAGTTTATATCTAAAATGTAAAGACAATTACAGAGAGGGTATAAGTCAGTTTGAAAACAATTTCTATCTATAATTCACGTCAGATCCTTCGTTTTCAGCACGCGAGCGAGCATTTAATCGGTAAACTAATTAGCGTCTTCGTGTAACAGACAACGAAATATAAATACGATAACATAAGGAACAGTTTTAAGGGGTGTATTGTATTAGACTTAAATACAGCCTTCAGCTATTTTTTGTAATTTAATTTCTGTAGGTATTCTAATAAAGTCTCTGCCAGGCTAGTCATAAAGAAGTTTTATGATATTGATATTGCCGTAACCGATGCAAATTTAAGAAAATTCACAAATAACTGACAAAACACAGAATTTCATCAATAATTAATGCCGCTGAAAAGCTTAACGCAGCAAATGACCTCCACTATACTCCATTTGGTTAGGTACTTAACTAAAGGTAAACAATCTTGATGTGTCTTTTTTATCTAAAATCTGTTTAAAAATAAAATGCTGCAAAAAAATCAATGTAAATACAACAACAATAATTTATAAATTAATTGAACCCTTGGTTTAAGCTGTAGTTTATTTGTTTAATATGTGGTAAATTGGGGGAGGCTTTTGCCCAGCAGTGGGACAGTACAGGCTAGTGAAAAAAAAAAAAAAAAAAAAAATGTGGTAAATTAAAAAGTCACATCTAGATTGTTTACCTTTAGTTAAGTCCCTAACCAAATGGAGTATACTTCTAAGGATATGTACACGGAAGTAGCTACTTACCGTGAATTGTTAGCAGTATTTAAACCTTGTAGAAGGGCAAACCATAGCGCTAGGGAAGCATTGCAGAAGGTACTTCATTAAAAAGCTATCATAATTACATTGAGGACTTGGTAACTTCTAAGTCATCATGAGCAGACAATGCTTGTAGGACAGTGACACGACGATATTTTAAAGGTAAATAACATTATTACATTAAACAACATTACAATAGGGTATTTGACTAAAAAAATCGAATTAGTCCGTCAGTTAGATTATCGAAAAATATTGGACACGTATATCGTGGGTATAATGGAAGAACTGAATAACTCAGATTTTGGCCAAATTGACCTTTTACCATTTTCGTGAACCCCAAAATGTGCCGCATCTTTTGGTCAAACAAACATTCTTATATCTTAACCCAGTCCAAAAATAAAGCCATTTTTGTGTTTCAATTGTAGAAATAGATATGTATAAATGAACATTAAATATTAGTAGAAAAAAATGAATAACTCTATAAATAAATGAACAACTGTGACTTCTGATCACTTGCGTATCAAATGAATTAGCTAAGTTGAGTTATTTAGTTCTTACACGCACGAATATATTTTAATGAAACTAGTCAAGTTGAAGGAAAACAAAACAACTTGAGTTATTTAATTCGGGCATTAATGAACGTTCTTTCGTTTTTAAATAATTATTTTTATTTATTTCTTCTTCGAGAAAATATAAATTTATAACAGATTCCAATCAAATAAATGTCAATAGGTGAAGTTATTTAATATTTCTATTTATAGTATACGCACATCAGCGAAGTTATCGTATAATTCAGTAGTACAAATTAGCGCGAAATAATGTGAACCTATACATAAACCATTCTCAAAGTGTGCTCCGCACAGCGCCAGGTCTCCACGAAGCATCTCTAGAAGCCTCACGACAATATTGCTCCAATGAAAATAAAATTACTAAAATATAACTAAATCACTAGGTAGCAGAATACAGCAAAATGATCGATTTAGATTCTAAACTCAGCATCAGCCCCTTACAGTCCACTGCTGGACTAGGCCTCTCCTTGGAATGAGTAATTGGCCTACTATACCACGTTGGCCGTTTGGCCAGCGTGGTATAGTAGGAAAACATAGTAGGAAAACTTAAAACAAACCCTATTCCAATCCATTTGGATTGGAATAGGGTTTGTTTTAAGTTTTCCTTCTCTTACAGTGCTGTTCTCTGCATAGTACGGTCCCTCTTTCTTACGACACCCATGGGATAATATGGGGTGATGACATTGCGCATTTTTAATCCGCCACCACACTAAACTCACTGCAACTTAAAGTAGTAGATTGTGCTATACTAGTATGCTATGATTTTACCGGCGATTTATTACAATCGGATAATTATAGTACCTATAAACAGATATAGTATTATTAGACATGTTATGTTTCTAAGCTAGGCAGCGATAGCCTAGTGGAGATATCAACAGACTGCCATTCACAGGGCTCGTATTAGAGTGGCTTGTCTAGTGCCTCAGAGAGCAGATCTTTAAGACTGAGTGGTATGGTCACCCCTGCCTACTTTTTCTGACATCAAGATTTGATGTCTTCCAGCGACCGGTGCAGGCTAGGTTTCTTAAAGGCTTTAGTACCGTGGGCCAAATCCATACAGAGCATACTTTTTCATAGGTTATTTATAAATTCGAAGAGTAAAACCGGCCGCTGTGGCTGGCTTTTGTGGACTGAACGATTTCAACTCCATTAAAACAGGGCTGTCCTGCAATGCACTGACTACACTACAATATGTTTCTCAGAGAGCTATGAACAGGACAATGCTAGGGATTTCGCTGATTAATAATTTCCGGCACGAGATTATCCGGCAGAAGACCAAAGTTCAGAGTTATAGCAAATTGAATGTGGGAACTTATGGTATGTTGATTAAAAAGCAGGTTCTTAAATTAACGCCACGCCTCAGCAAGCGTAATGTTGGCCGCCAGAATGGGTCTTGTTACATACCGTGAGGAGGTCCACCTCTAGGAATGATAGGCTGACTAAATGAATTAAATGAGAAGAAGTAGTTAATATTAGTATTATTTGACCATTACACGCCTTCTTCCTATTATGAAAGCCTGTCGGTGAGAAAATACCTCGCGCGATAGCGAGCAAGGCGTGACGTGGCAAACCGATACTCCGAAGAGGTAGACAGAAGTTGTAATAATTACACCCATATTTGGCCATGTCATGAATTTTTAGGTCCTGCGTAAAATGGAGTCTATTGACGTTGCCAGGCACATTGCAAGACTTCGTTCTACTAGTGAGAATTCGAAAAAATCTGTTACTTAGACTCTTGCCTAACCCGGGTATTGAACCCAAGACCTCTCGATCTACAGACGCATAGCTTATTTACTGGGCCACGTAGGCAATCAGTGACAAAATAAATATAAAGTATAAGAAGATTTATGTCAGTAATATAGTCTTTTCTGCAAATGTGGAACTTTTTGCACAACTTCTACCCTCAATTGGTCTAGTAATAGAGCGTAGTATGCTGCTTTAATATTTATCCCTTCCCAGCCGAAAAACGCCTTGTCCTTTGGAGTCGGTTCCTCCTTAGTAATTTACTATTTGGAATGTATGTATTATTGATTTGGGCGTATAATGGTGTATCCAGGTTGCATCTCCAGTCATTAATTATACCAATACTTGGATCATAGGCCTAATCTACGCAAAGAGATCATTAAAAAAAAATCATTCGATTTTGGTCTTAACGTGAGCAAACGCGGCACCCATCGCGCTGGGAGCTTGCTTATGCTTAAGGCGCTGTTATACCTCAGAAGCCGTGAAACACCTAATTTTTCGTCGCGCATCTAGCCATAACGGTACATATTACAAACTAGCAAAAATTAGAGCTTAAAGTCAAAATTCTGAACAAAAGACTTTTAAAAGAATTTTTCATGTATGTAAAATAGAATCACGGTAAAAAAATCACAAAATCGAGGCAGAAAATAATCTTTCGTCTCACTGTTTGCAATATTTTGATCGTAAGCTGTCATATTTTTTTTGATAATATTGTAGTAAATCTAATGAACTAAAGAATTACCCTATTTATTTTCATATTATACGTGTATATTTTGTAAAATTAAATAAAATCTGCCAAACGTCTATGATTTTGACGCTCGGTAGATCCCATCAATAACAAACGCTTCAGCAATTTAAACCTTATTAGCATAAGCGGTGTACTGAGTGTCAGTTGCTAGTTTACGCCCCGCCCAGACCTCATCATTCGGCTATGAGCCCTGTGAGAGATAGGTCATGTCGCTTGCGTCTCCGCTGCACAAAATTTTACGTAAACCTGTTTGTTATTATAATACGCCGATTTGAGTTCGTAATTTCATGTTTTATGTTATAGACTGAATAATTTGAATCAAATAGGCTTTTCATGTAACTATGGGCACATATAATTAGGACCTAAGTTTATACTCTTGTTGCGTTTAATGTGTTATTGTTTCTGTGCTTATAAATATATAATTAGAAGAATAAAATATGGACAATTAGAGAAATGAAGTTCTACGAAGGATTTGCACAAGAAAGCGTCGTAATAAAATAGAAATTCATCCATGGCCAAGTGATTATGAAATATGTAACATTTTTACACAAATTATTTTCATAAGAGTCTTTTATGACTAACTATGTTACTTATATATTATCGATTATACATAATATAATTATATAAATTATTCTCACAATACATAGCTGCCACAGTTTTCAATTTTTGTAAAAGTAATAACATAAAATCGAATCATTTTATGTACCTATATTTCAAATTCATTAGCTTGTCAGAGCGCCTGGAGCGCTAAGATGCCGCCACGGCGAACAATAATGATGACAGCGCTAATATGGCGCTCCGCAATCCGCACACTAGCGGTAACGAATGTTGTATTATTGTGTTTTGAACATAAACATTTTTAGGTACATCGGGTAAAACTTTGATTATTCATAAACTATTAGGTATGTCTCAGTACATCTAATATCTTTTTAATTTCTAAAATCAATCATTTATAAGTAAGAAGGTGACTTCTCTGTTTGCTATAACACAAGATATAGTATTTTTTTAATAATAAAGTACGTAACTAATTATCATTATTGTAATTACACCGAAGTTAAAGATAACAGTTCTGCAACGTCTTACACACATTTGACTTCAGTCATTCCTAACACGATCTGTTCAAGAGCTAGCCAAGAAATGCCAAACAATTTTTTTAACAAATTTGACTCAAATTCCGTAGTGATAAGCAAAAACTACAAGAGGGATAACAGTGACTGGTTCGAATTGCGTAAGAATATGTTGACAGATTGAAATTTTTGTATAGTGGTAAAAAGAAGAGATAACAGCAGTAAAGCCAACTTGGTAAAAAATATTTTGTACAAATAAAATATTTGCCATGTAAAATCAGTTGCGCATGGAATCTAAAATGAACAACTGGCTTTGCAACAACTGGCGAAGCAAGAAAAGGTAACAATCGAGGCTTGTGGATTATTCGATTATTGGTGCCTTGCCAGATGGATTAATAGGTCCAAACACGATTGTGGAAATTTAATGTTCTAATGTTGCCTATAAGAATGGCCTGGAGAATAGTATAAGAGCAAATAAAATACAAATATGGAAACATGATAAAAAAGTGAACTGACTAGTCTAAACAAATATTGTAATTGTTATTACCAAATTCAGGGGCAACGCCACGTTACACGCAAACAAAAGTGTTTATTTGCTGTGTGGAGTGGCGAAAGTATACCACTAAAAATAGAAATAATAGAAAGAGATGATGTTTTCTGGGAGAAGCTTGTGGCGTTTTATATGAATTGGCAGTTGCCTGAAATTGTTGATTCTCGTCAAGCTCAAGGGATGGCATTGCGAGATCACGGAGAGGAAAATGTTTCATCAGTGCTTGAAATTTCTACAATACCAAGCCGTAAAAGGAAAGTAAATGAAACTGTGCCTCGTGAACAACAGCAAATAATATGTCTTGTCACCTCACACACTGCCTTTAACATTCGATGAGAATAAAGAAAACCTGCCGGGTTGTAGCAGACAGCTAACTTTTGATGAGCTGTAAACTCTGTATTTCGTTAATAAATTATAAATGAATAGAAATAAATATCTTTTAACATTTATTTTCTTTGAAACAACACATATTTGAAGCGAAAGAATTTTTTTATATTTTTCCATACAAACATGTATGACGAGAGCTAACGAAAAAGCAGTAACTCAAATTCTAATTCTATAATTTTCTAAGCGACATAGCAGTATCTCATGAATAAGGTATATCCACATATATTTTTGATGTTTCATCTATTTTGAAAAAATAATAATGGGTTGGGTTTCGAAACGAGTCGCCTGAATTTGAGGGTACTGGTAGTGTAGGGGGCTTAAGGTAGTTCGTTCTAATCCCCTAAAAGTAATTTTGGCTGCCGGAGTTGCGTCTAAATATTTTTAAACAATTTCCAAAATTTCATAAATACTTCGGCAATTATGCAAAACGGAATATAGTTTTTTATACTTTAGTACAGTTTTACAAATGTAATTTTTAGGTTTTATGTGAAAAACGTGAAACGAAACACAAAACTGCCATCTTGGAATGATCCTATTGACAGCTAATGTCAAATTTGTGCGTCATTGCTTTCGAGTGCCTTTGGTTAGGTGCGACTGTAATAAGTAAATAAATAGGTTATGTTAGGTTCTCTTTTGACCCTTAATCCGAAAATAGGAGCCCTTCGCAGGGCTCCGACAACCTTAGTTTATTAAACTAGTGTGATGAATGTGGAAGTTGGCAGTGCCATACACACCGGTGTTTGGAGATTTTTTTTTTCAGAGGAAACCGAGTATTTCCGGCAAGTGAAAATGGTGAGGGGGGTTTCAAGACCTCCCCTGCTCCCTCTCCAATCACTCACAACCCCTAAAGACGGCGACGTATTTCGAAACCTTTGCCATAATAATTATACCTATAATAACAATAAACATCCATAAATAAATAAAAGAAATCAACTTTTACTAAACTTCAATTATCTCGTTACTCGCTTTAGTTGAGATACGGCTTTTGCGCTTAGTAGAGCAGTATTGTGTTTTTTAGGGTACCGTAGCCGAAAATTGTAAAAACGGAACCCTTATAGATTCGCAATTTCTGTCTGTCTGTCCGCCCGTATGTCACAGCCAATTTATTGCAAAACAGATTTGAAAACTGGCAGGAACGGAATTAGATGTAGGTATTCTATGAACTGCTTCACTATTTTTATACAAAAACAAAACAAACATAATAATGGCCTCTCCATACATGGAACTGACTTAATTATTTTTATCATCTTACGGCACGTAGGTATTTACCTACTTTCGTCAACATTTAATACCTATGACGTCTAAGGTAAACCAGTTTTGCTCATGGCTGCACTGAGAACAAAAATTGCGCTATGCCTATATTGTACAAACAGATTGATGTATGTAATATAAATTTTAATATCAGTATCTCAATTCAATGTGCTAAAACGTTTTGCTTGCGATTTTGAAATATTGGAATACGTATGTCGCCAGAATACGGCCGCACGCGACAAGAATGAAGGGGGGCGCCCCGCAGTAGACGGAGCTAAGCTCCCTTCACCTCCCCTGCTTCACCCCCTCATTTACCAAAACAGTCGCTTAGGACAGCGCCTTAAATCTTGATTTCATATGTAGCTAATACATTTGTTAGTCATTTTCCTATGAGGCTATCCTCTGCTATCTCTCTTACTCAATTCAGCGTTCTTCTAGCATCATTTAGTGAAATTTAGAGCAGTTATCATCAGTGGTTGCAGTTTTTGGACGTCCCGGACCTTCATCTGTTCCTTAGCTTTTACGACCAAGCTTAAATTCAGCTGCCCAAAATTTCATTGTGGTAACTGATGGAACAGAGAGGCAGCGATAGCCTAGTGGAGGTAGCAATGGCAGTCCATGCAGAGGGTATCGGGTTTGAATCCACAGCACGCACCAACGACTTTTCAAAGTAAAGTGCGTATTAAATTGTTAATTATCGCTTGCCCCGTGCCTCGGAGCACGTTAAACTGTCTTTCCTGGCTGTCATGATGATCTCTGACAGTCGTTACGGGGAGTCAGTACTCTCAAATAAACTGATACTGTAGACCAGTGGAATATCGCTATCCCTTTGGGTTGCGGAGGTCAAACAGCAGTCGTTCTGTGGAAAAGTTGATATTCTGTCATATCTGGTAAGACCAGTAAACGAACCTCGGGCTCTTAGACGTGTAAGTCTTGGATGCAACCGGGATAACGCTGGGGCAATGATGATGGAGCCGAGAGTCCCCATAAACAGAGTTTTAATCAAATTTAAATGGTGTCGGGGTATTGCCATTTAAAAACAAAAATTTTATGACAGCTCGATACAAAATTTCCCATTTACACAAAAAACACTCACATCAAATCAATCTTATGGCTGTCAAACAGCAATTACTGGTACAAAACAGCTGAAATGTTGGTGGGTAACTGCCACAAGTAGAACACTTACATCTACAACACTTTTTTTTGACGAGTGCTGCTTCCTTCTGGTTCAGGTCGGAAACTTTTCAGACCACCCTAGTATCTTTTAATGGAAAGGAAAGTTATTTTTGTTTTAGTTGATTTAACAAAATTTATATTAAGTAATTTTTATTGTAATATATCATTTTAATATTTTGTTACCATACCTAATTCTGTTAATTTGATATTGTAATTTTAGGTTTTTTTATACATTTTTTTATATAAAATGTTACTACTTTCAATCCAGGTCTTTTATTTCATGTGAGATCAATAATCAGTGATAAAATTTCACAGATAAACTTTCAGTAAGAATGCCTAACTTTCGTGTTTAAGTATTTCTTTAGGTTCAAAACTCAATAAGTGTACTTAGTTTACCCAAATTCATGTATTCACATTCATTTAATATGTGGGAAAACTGAATAACTACAATATAGAATTAGCTAACTACGGTATGTTTGCAATATCTTGGTGTGGCAAAATTGGATAACTTGGTTTTTTATTTTTATTATTTTTTTGATAAAAGTTAGTTTAATCAAGCATAGAATCGACAGCAAACATGCTTAAAGCATATAAAATCGCCGACGGTAAAATTGTTCTCCATTACTTAGAAAAGTAAAAAAAAGTGTCAAAAAAACAGTAAATCGCGATTATCTCGAAACTTGAAATTTTGAGTTATTCAGTTCTTCCATTATACCCTATATATTTTCTTTAGTCACGTAAACAAAAAATGAAGACGACAAACTTCCCTGAAAACTCGTGTGACGTCACTTGCCAGTACACTTTTTACTGGCAAGTGACGTTACAAGCCCCCACTCTTAGGCGTTTCTCCATCTTTGATGCGTTTTATCTTCGTAATTTTTTACTGATTTGATAAAACAAAAAATACGTATCCAATATTTTTCGATAATCTAACTGACGGACTTATTAGATTTTTTTAGTCAAATACCCTATTACTGTAACAACATTGTCGCGGAAAAATGCGGTCAAGGTATGGGTACTTTTGCAGTTGCTTTGTAGTTCTCATATAGTATATTTGCGATTGCGTTGTCGCTAGTGGTTGCGATGTGTGGTTACTTAACGTTGTGGTGTGGTTATGGTTCATGTGAATTAATAAAATTCTTATAACACTAACTTAGTCACTGTAGTGATATGTAAGATCTCGCTTTGACCTTTAGCAGCTGTAGAAAGAAGTACGGTAAGTAAGAACAATCGGTAGGTGAACTGGCGTAGCAAAGCTAGATGATATACATATATCATTATAATAACATTTCAGTAACATTTATTAGCATCGTGATATAATTAAATTTACGTGGTGAGCCTCAAAGGTAGCGATAGCCTAGTGAAGGTGCCAACACAATGCTATTCGCTCTATGAATAGGTAATATTCTGTAAAAATGTGATAAGACTAGTGTGCGAACCCAGGTCTTCAAGACGCTATAGATTTAACCTGTATTGTATAGCATAACGCTTCTATGACGATGATGTCATAGTGAAGGGAATAGATCTTTTGTGAGTTTATGGAGACTTTCAACTCTTCAAATAAGTTTGGTATTATAAGGATGCAGTTAAAAACATACTTTTTGAATTTTCAAAGCAACGAAGCTATTGTTGGTGTAACGATTCAAGCGGTAATTTGTCAATGTTCTTTTGTAAAAAACAAAGACTATTGGGTAAAAAAGCATTCCTATGAGAAAGTACACCTGTTTGTATAATCGCCGACATCAATTATTTAAAGAGTTATGTACCGTACACTTTTTACATTGCTTATGCTTTTAGTCAAGTGCACTAACCTGCGGAATATTGCGCTACATAAGCAAGAAACAAGTATTATACTTTATATAATTTTTATTTGCTTTGCTAATGGAATATAGCTACGTCCTCAAAAAATGATAACTGCTGTCATGTGTACCGCCAAAATTAGCTCACCCAAAACAAAACGATTTAATATTCTTCTATTCATATAAAAGCACTTCAATGTTTATTGAGCGAAGTCACGAAATATTTTCTCCACGTTAAAATAAAAGATAATATGAGAACGTTATAGCGGTACGGTATAGCCACAAAATATGGCACTCATAGCAAATTACACGTTACAAGCGAATCGTCACAGCCAGTATCACATGAGGCAGAGTTGTGTGACGAACGATGTCATATTTCACACGTACACTTAGCCGTGAAGTAGATTAAGTGGCGCTTTCAACCACTTGATGTATGAACGCGTATCCTGCTTGATTCATAAGGTCGATTTTCCTATGCACGACCGTTACTATGAGGTACGAGTTTTGTTTGTCATTGTTCTTGTTGGTTAAAAGTATATTGTTTTAAAAGAAAGTTGCAGGTACATTAGTACCTGCACCTTTCTTTTAAAACAAAATCCATTTCTTCTGAAATCTACTTACATATTCTGAAATCTACAATCAATATTCTGAAATTTTTGTTCCTGTAGATTTGAGAATATAAATTTCCGCGTGAAGTAGACACGAAATGAGTTTAACTGACAACCACTGTCAGCGACTGTCATTCATACAACTCATACATGTCAACATACAATGACTGCACGGTTGGCGTAGTGGTTTAAGCGGCCGCCTCGCTGCTTGACAGTGCGCCGAGTGTTGTGGGTTCGATCCCCACACAAGGCAACACTTAGTGTTGCCTTGTGTGGGGATCAAACTAAATTCATAAATTGTTGTCTCGAGTCTGGGTGTCCATTGTGTCCGTTAGTTGTATGTTTGTAAAGTCCCCCGAGACACAGGATTTTGTCCTAATGAGGGAGTTGTCTTTTTTTTTAACAAAAAAAAAACCACTGTCTACACTGTTCAGCCTCACGCATTTTGAGCTAGGCTCCCGGTTCCTGCAACCCAGAGATCTAATTTGTGCCTCGTGATTGTCGACTACGATACCTGTATGTCTGAGAGTTCACTCCATAATGTTCTCGAAAAACATGTGAAGTCTACCAACCCGCACTTGGCCAGCGTGGTGGACTATGGCCTTACCCTTCTTATAGTGAGAAGAGGCCCGTGCCCAGCAGTGGCATAGCTTTAAGGGCTGACGATGAAGCTACCAAATGCAAAATTTTTTGTAGTCATGTAATTTTCTTCATTTCTTGGTTCCGTCTGCGAAAAAATATCATAGGTGTTATTCCCGGCAATAAAATATATCTAGCGTTCTTCATATGTCCTATTATAGAATTTGAATATTGGATGAACTACGACCTTTTTGCGCGTACTACATTTTGAAACGTTTATATATAAGCTTACAAAATAAGACTGTTACCGAGTCTAAAGATAACCTTATTTTACAGGTATTGATAATTTAATTTCAACTGCGGCCGCGCCTTCATGTATCTACTTGTCGATAAAAACATCAGGTATTTTACCGTTTCAGTAGTTTTAAGTTTATTATTTTTTTTGTTTTTACTATTGCCGTGTGGTTGACGGCATAGAATACAAGTGTCACCACCCCTTATCTTCCCGTGGGTGTCGTAAGAGGCGACTGAGGGATAACACGATGCAAATTCCATCTTTGCGTAGAGACGCAAAACTCGACATCAAACCCTATACGACTGCCTCGTTGGTCTCGCGGCATAAATGTGCGCGTGGGATCGGGAGGTCCCGGGTTCGATTCCTGGGTCGGGCAGTGTTATTGGGTTTTTCTGTCACGAAATTCTCAGTAGCAGCACGGAGTCTGGAAATGTGCCCGGTACGGCAATAGGCTCGCCCCTTATTACGTGGGACCAAAGTATATCTGGCGAAAAGTGGGTGTAGAAATACACCTCTGCCTACCCCTTCGGGAATAAAAGGCGTGACGTTGTGTGTGTGTGTGTGTTTTTACTATATTAATTTACACATACAGAAATGTAAAAATCATCACAAGAAAAAAATGTTTGTTAAGCCACCAGTGCAATTATTTCAGTCGCTGGTCTACCGTAGTTTATTTCATAGGCCATTAACTTTATTTTATATTCAGTATTCATTAAAAAAAACATTAAATTAAAAGCATGCATGCAGCAGGGAAAATATTAATATTTAACTTTATTTATTATTGGTGAAAATATTGCTCAATCTAAGTAATACTTCGACTTACTTGGTCATGTCAGCGGCCGTCTCAAGACACCATCTATCGCTGTGCTAAGTGTCATGGGTTCGATCCCAACATGGGACAACACCTGGTTCATCCAAAATTGTTGTATAAAACCTGTATATTCTGTGAATCTATTTGTTGAGAGTTGGTAAATGAGTTGGGAGAGTAACCTTCATACAGAAAAAAATACAAGAGCCTTGAGCCAATTTCCTAAAGCAGTAGCTATTTTGCTTGTAGTCTCAAAGAGAGCACTAAAATCAGAGTTACAGTAATTTCACGTATTTACCCAGATGATTTCGTCGTAATATTCATCACTACCAAACATAAAACACAAACAATTTTGGAAACAACGCCCGAATTCGCTACCATTCCACGTTCTCACCTGTATTTTTTTCACGAAAACAAATCGACATACCCATAGTACCCGTCGTTCGCAATTTTATGCGGCAACTTATCATCTTTGGCGGAGCTATTTTTCGAATGTTTTACCTCGTTTAGCTGATGTTTGGTTCCTTTGATGACATCCTGTCTATTAGGGGCGCTATCAACCTTTCGTATTCAATGTTTTCCCTTTGTTCATACGTCAAAACTCGCGAATATTTTAGGTATGTGGCAGAATATTTTCATGAATCACTTGATTCTTTTTTCCTTGTACTTAAAGTAGCGTTACGAATATTCTCTTTGAAAGTAAAGGGTTTTGGGATTCGTGTATATGGACAAAAAAGAATTTTAGACTAATCTTTTTCGATATAAAACATAATAATTATTTCAGTTAATGCTAAATTAGGACCAAATCTTTACTTTGTCTTAAACGGTTGTAGATCACACAGGGTAGCCGTTGATTCTGCGAACCCATTGTACGGGACACAATGCATTTATGACGAAAATGTGACTATTCTTAGGGGTCATTCCCTGAACCACTGCGTCATACGTGAAAGTAAAAATAAAAGTCAGGAGTACTAAGAGTTTGTGTATAAGTAGTTGGAAGGAGTATGAGGCACAATCGGATTTAGTAGATTTTTTTAAATGGAATAATAATTTTATAAATCTTCAAATCGCTATTTCAAATTAACCTGTATAGAAATCAGTGGCCGCTTGACACACTTGCAATAAACCTACCAAAAACTTCCTCACCCATATTTCTAAGAAACTATTATACGAAGAAAAAGATTCAAAAGTAATCCCAGAGTAAAAGCTCACAAGTCGTCCAACGCAAAATTTATGTGGCGCTGTGAAACAGCGTCGGCAGGCGTGACGGACAAGCCAAAGGATCGAACTACTGCTCGTTAAAAGTTAGGATAAATGGCCTTCAAAGGGTACAGATAGCTTTGAATGTTTGCCTTTAGTATTTGCATTAGAATCTTATTATGTACTTTACGTGGCTAGCTTCTGCCGTAGATTCCCTCGTGTGATGGTAGTTATTGGAAAGCAAGGTAGTTATTATGCTGCACAGGTGACTATATTACTGAAAAGTTTCGGCAAAATTTGGAGTTGTCAGACTTTTCAATTAGTGATGACCACAAAAGTTTAAATTCCTATATAGGGCCTAACTAATGATGTTTTCAAAAAAGAGCCGGAGGAGACAGCTATTTGTGCCCTCCGAAGCACGCTAGCGCTCTGATGTAAATGACAGCAGAAGATATCCAAATGGTGACCTGTTCAAGCGTTGCTTAACTTTGCCAACCTATTACATATTTACATACATATTATAACGTACCGATGTTAGACTGTGTGCCTAAAAATGCTTTTTGGTCTGTCCCATATTAGTGTAAACTTCAATCTGACTATTTTTCATTTAGAAAGAGCCTAGAAAGAGTATTTTTCATTTAATTGCATAATTTGGAAACGCAACATTAAAGTTAACAACACTGCAAAATTTGAGCATCCTATGTTAAATTACTGTTCGCTCCTCCCAGGTTATAATCTGGCCTGTTGGGTTCATTGCTAGGCCAGGCCACTCTTAACGTAATTAGAGTGGACACGTCTTTGACACAAAGTCAAAGTCAAAGTCAAAAGTTGTGGGTTCTATTCCCAGCTCAGATATTTAGGTATTCTTCCGATTTATTCAAGGATAAAGATATAATAATCAGTTTTATAGATACCATATAAGGCACAAATATCAAAAGATAGACTTCTGATCGCGAGTGTGAATTGTCCTAGTATAATTATAATTACTATTATATTTTACTTATTCAACTTGTATGATGTATACAAATCGCGAAGGCTTAAAATCTATAGCTTACCTTATCATACTGTTCCCAACTTTCACTAAATACGTAGGAATAATAACTTATATTTATAAATTCACGATAGTGTCCTCCCAACACAATTGCAAAGACCGCTTACAAAATCGTTTTCCGAAAATCAAATTCCAAAAGAAACAGACTGTGTTAAACTTACTTCTATGAACTGGTTTTCTAACGCAAAATATGTTAATGGTACTTTAAACTTGTTGGAATTAGTTTTCTTTTTGAATTTGCTAGTTGTTTTTAGATGTTATCGATTTGGAATATAGTTTTGTTAGTTATTGGCCTTCTAGGTCTGGGTGAACAGATATTCTTACTTTTAATGATGGGGTGGACAGAATGGTGGAGTGTCTATTCATTTTAAGTAACAAACGAATTTAATAGCAAGATGAGATCAAGAAGGCAGTTACAATGGCGATTACTGAAACTGAGTAGGTATTATTATACCCACGCAACCTGTACCCTCCGGATGCGACCCCACAAATAAGGATGTTTGGATCCCCTATTCCATGGACTAGGGAAGCCAAATATCTAGGTGTGATTCTTGATGATCGACTATCGTTCCGCTCACACATTACGAAGGCTCGCAATAGAGCCTCCTTTGTGCTTGGGCGCTTACATAGCTTAGTCAACGCTAGATCAAAACTATCGCTTAGGAACAAGATTAGGTTATACACATCGTGTATTAGGCCTATAATGTCATACGCTAGTGTAGTATTCGCACACACTAGGCCACACAGGATTCATAGGCTACAAATACTTCAGAATAAGTTCATGCGGCGAGCTACGGGCGCACCGTGGTACGTACGTAACGAGGAGTTACACGTAGACTTACAACTGCCGACCATCAGGCAATTCATGAAACAGTGCTCCCGTAGTTACTTGGACACTGCTTCGACACACCCCAACCCTCTATTGGTTGCGGCGATAAATTATACACCATCTAGGATTTCTAAGATTAGGAGACCTAGGCACGTATTAGACGAAACAGTTGACGACACTACACTCACTCAAATCAGAGCACACACGGCTCGCGAAGCCACACAAATTCGACCGCGGTTCCGTACTTGCCGATGAGGACGGAATACGCGACGCGTTAACGTTAATACCGCGGGACACCTTAGTCCCGCATTGCCGACAGCGCCCCAAGCCGAGGTCCGTGGTAGTCCACCCTTGGGGAATCAAAACGCTGTCTAGCTTACTTTAACGGGTTGGGAGCCTTCTGCGCTCACCCATAGTCCGCGTAAAGTTGTCAAGGCCATCAGCGGCCAACAACTAGTCCACACACACAAAAAAAATATAGGTTAGAGTCGTTAGACTATTACAGTTCATTATTTTTCACGAAAAATTATCTGAATTAACTAACTCGATCTAGTAATACCCTTCCACCGCAAACAAGAACTTAAAAGCCAGTAAAGACTCCTCAAAGACTGGAAAAGAAAAAAGTTTTGAACAAGAGCAGCTACTCAATCATTGGCATGGAGTCCAAAACATCGTTGCCATACTTACATGGCCGGATGGACATGGTTGCAATATCCGGGCAGGCACTACTCGCCTGCACAACCGGACAAGCAAATGTTTTATATATTGCTAGAAATATTTTTGTGTTGCGGTCGAGATGTAGTTTTATTTTGTTGAAAATAGTTTGCAGTTGCATCGCAGAGGTGCTGGGTATATTATTGTCTTACAAAAGTAAGTTCGATGAGAATCACGATTGAATTGCACCATAAATAACAGGAATGATTTTTTTATTAGGTAATATCCGAACTTTGTATAAGAAGAAAATAATACTACATTTATATCCTTGGATCAAGTCACACACCGTCATCGAATGCCAAACTAAGCAGCCAAGGTTTTCAAGGTAGTAGAGCCTTGCTGATTTCAGCATGAATGGGACCGCTCGACCGGGGAAGTACTACCCTCTCACAGAAAATCGACGTAAAGTAACAGTACCTAAACTGTTGCGTTTCGTTCGGTGAGTGAGAGTGCCGGAGGCCCTATTCCCTATTCCTTCTCCCTGATCCCACTCCTCATCCTATCGCTTTTCTAAACCCCAAGGGGCGCCAACGCACTTGTGACTCCTGTGGTGTTGCTTGTGTCCATGGACGGCGATAATTGCTCACCATCAGTCAATCCGTCTGCTCGTTTGCCGCCTATTACCATAAAAAAGCCTTTGACTGCACTGTCAAGCATATAACTGTGAACTAAATTATTGCAGGTAAGATTCCCGAATGTTACTTAACAGCACTTTGTGCTTCACAGCTTATTGTTGGGAGGCTTGAGGTACTACATCTAGACAAAGTATACTTCCTGTTGTTTTTTTTTTATATCAGAATATGTTGGAACAGACTTTATTTAATGAAGTGACATATATACATCAAACGGAATACAGGAATATGAATTCAAAATTTTGATTAGCCAGTGTTATACAACATACTCCCCCGTAATCAAAACAAGAATTATAAAGACAAACCTATTCCTTTTAAACAATTCTGATGCTTGATGCGAGTCAATGGCTTAGTAAGTACATCAGCCCACATCTCCAAAGTAGGAGTATATACAACATTAATGACACTGTTAGCTAATAAGTCGCGTATGTAATGAAATCTCGTGTCAATATGTTTGGTTCTATTGTGGTGAACTGGATTCATTGCCAACTTCTGGGCAGACTGTGAATCATTGTAAATGGTAACAACAGTTGACTTACCAGTAAGTTCACACAACAATCGCTTCAGAAATTGAGCTTCTCTACCCGCACTCGACAAACTCATATATTCCGCTTCGCTAGGTGACAAGGCAATGGTAGTCTGCTTCTTACTCTCCCATGAAATGGCTCCACCGGCCATAGAAAAATAGAATCCGGTGTATGATCGACGATCCATAGGACAATTGGCCCAATCTGCATCCGCGTAGCCAATTAGATGCCCACCGCCTTTCCTATAAGTAATGCCCAAATTGATTGTGCCTTTTAAATATTGCAACACACGTTTTGCCGCCTTCCAATGACTTTTATCATATTTAGTGTTAAATTGACTTAAATATGAAGTCGCAAAAGCAATATCTGGACGTAGTATTGACGGCCAGAAAATTGAGTGAGCCTATCAGTTGCTGATACGGATAGGACAATGAAGATTCACTTACATCACTCTTCTCACTCGGCAGCAAACGTTTCATTTCCAACGGTGTAGGAACGGCCTTACATTCCGACATGTTGAACTTTCGCAGCAAATCGCGAATGTAACTTTCTTGAGATATTTTAATCTCATTAGGTTTACGGTGTATATTTAAACCTAAATAATAACTTAGTTCGCCTATCACTTTCAGGCTAAAATAATTCCGTAAGTCAGTTATGACAGTGTCAAGCGTTTTATTTTCTTTATACAGAATGACAATGTCATCGACATGGAAAGCGAGTATTATTAACTCACTACCAAACTTTTTAGTATAAATGCATGCTTCCGAAGGAGTTTGGCTAAAACCAATGCATTGTAAAATTTCGGCCAATTTTTTGTACCTCGCGTAGGCTCGCGAAGCTTGTTTGAGGCCATAAAGCGAACGTTTTAGTAAACATACTTTATCTTCTTGATCCTTCAAAAATCCATTCAAAAATGCCGTATCATCGTCTAAATGGTGCATTTTCATTCCCTTTTCCGCAGCCAATGCAAACAACATGCGTAAAGAAGAATTCCGGACGACTGGAGAGAGAGTTTTTAAATAGTCAATACCATAAACTTGGTTAAATACTTTCGCGACAAGTCTCGCTTTATATTTGATTACGTCACCATGCGCATTTTTCTTCAATTTGTAGATCCATTTGCAAGGTATTCTTATCTGGTCTGTTAACGAGAACCCAAGTTTGTTTCTCAAGCAGTGACTGATATTCATCTTGCATAGCTTGATACCATTTATCTCTATCATCTGCATTCATAGCCTGTGTATAAGTTGTAGGTTCATCCATCAGCTGAGGGGATGAAGTCTGCATACAGACACAATTGGCAGCAGAATTAGGCTTTCTTGGTCTCAAATTGTACCTTGGTTCTACAAACTCAGTATCAGATTCCATATCCTCTGATGAAGATGCAATTACAGCATTATGCGATTGCTCTACAATATCAATAGCAGGCTGGAAATCTTCTGATACTTGCGCAATATCAGGTTGAATCTGTTCATCTTCAATGACAACTGGTGTTCGACTATCTGAATTATCCGACGAATTTACTTGTGAACTTAGCAATAGAGGTATAACTGCTGGTTCAGTTAAATCATTACCGGACTTACAGTTTTTCTTCTCTTTCAAATCTTGAAAATCATGTTCAAAGAAAGTAACATCTCTGCTTTTCATAAGTCTTCTGGGATATCTAATGTCTCTGAAATAATAACTTCTGGGATCTTCTGAATATCCGACGAAAATGTGTTCGGATGCTTTCATGTCCAATTTCTTCCGACTATATTCGGGGACATGGATAAAAGCTCTACATCCAAAAACACGCAGATGAGAAAGATTTGGTATTTTACCATACCATTTCTCGTACGCCGTCTTGCCTTCGAGAGCACGGTGACGAGATCTATTTTTGAGATATACAGCCATCTCTGCAGCATCTTGCCAATAAGCCGAAGAAAGAGAACTGTCAGAAAGCATTGATCTTACTTTCTCCATAATCGAACGATTCGTTCTTTTGGCAATAGAATTTTGCTGGGGACTGTAGGGAACTGTTGTTTGATGTTGAATCCCTTCATTTTGTAAATAGTTCGTAAATTCAGCATTAACATATTCTTTCCCGTTGTCACTCTTCAGTATCTTAATCTTAGCTCCTGTTTCCCGCTCTACGGATGACGAAAGTCGTTCTTTACTTCCGCTTTTGAAGGAATAAAGAATACAAAAGTCATACGAGAAAAATCATCTATAAAAAATAAAATTTACTTATTAACTTGAAATGACGTTTCAGGCAAAGGTCCACAAATATCTGAATGAATAAGTTCCAGAACAGTAGTTGATTTCTTATGTGAAACTTTCTTAAAAGGTTTCCTATTCTGCTTACCTTCAATGCAGGGGATACATGGTTCCTTATCGACTTCTGAATAGTCCACGCCCACTGCGTGTCCCTTCCTCAGTTGATCCATCCCGATGCGGCATAAATAACCTAAATGTCTATGCCAGAGCTTGAAGCTAGAAACATCAGAGTGTGTCTCAAAAGCGGATAGTTGAGTCGTTGGGTTGACCGTACAATCTAAAGAATACAGTCCACCACATATAGAACCATGTAAAATAACATCGCCTGTACAGGAGAAAACATCAGAATCATAAAAATTACAACCAGTTCTATCAAAAACAACGCTAAAAACTTTATCTACCGCCTTCTTCACTGAAATAAGATTAGAGTTCAAGTTCGGTACGTGAACCACATCAGTAATCTTCTTTATTTCAGTATTTTGACCGCAACTGGTGATTAAAACATCTTCGACGCTTTTACTAGGCAGTATATCTATATTTGCTATAGTCACAGTCCCAAGAGATGAACCTCTCACATTTTCCATCCATTCAGCTCGTGATGTCATGTGCGCTGAAGCTCCAGAATCTATAAACCATTTATCACGCTCTAACCCGTCATTGACATTTAATGCACATAGAGAATTCTTGTGATTTACTAGTTTCTTCTTCTTGTCCTTCTTATGGGGACAGTCTGGACGCTTATGTCCTGGCTCCATACAGTCGTAACAAACAATAGCTTTCTTCGATTTGGATGTATGAGGTTTGTTCTGGTTCATTCGTGTACGAAGAGCAGTATCTGGGTTATCTACAGCTGGTTTATTCAATTCATTCAATAATTTGGTCTTAATCAAATCCACTGTAATGTCTATGTTGGAATTTTCTAAGGCCATTACTAAAGGTGCATATTGAGGACTTAAACCTCCTAGAAGAATCGCAGCTATTGAAGCATCTTCTATAATTTTGCCAATATCGGCCAAATCTTGCACAGTTGACATGACAGCATTTATGTAGGTCTCTATATTGGAATCAAAATCATCAAGACAGTACCTGTATAGTTTCCGTTCGAGGCTTATACGTCGCCCTAAACCTTTGTCCTCGTAAGTGGACGAAAGAGCATTCCAAGCTTCCTTGGCTGTTTTGCGTGATCTTACATGAGTTATTGCCATACTATCTAAAGTGAGACATATTTTCGATAACGCCTTTTGATCGTTACGTGATTTCTTCTCAGGAGAAATATCATTATCTTGAGAATATCCAACAATCGTCTCCCATAACTCTTCATGCATAAGGTATATACGCATTTTGAATTTCCATACGGAATAACCGTCTCTGTTTATGAGTGGTTTTATACCAGAAATGGAATTACTTGCCATATTTACACGTACAGCTGTTCAATGTCACAACAAAAATTGACTGAAAATATCTTCGTGAACTGTTAAAAATTTTCACAAATTTTCATAATTTATACATGCACGTACTGGAAAAAACTTGCAGAATCACTTTTTACTAAAGAATATGCAGTTTTTATAGGTATAACTTAGTTAAAATAGAGTTTTCGTGCTGATAACGTATGTTGGAACAGACTTTATTTAATGAAGTGACATATATACATTAAACGGAATACAGGAATATGAATTCAAAATTTTGATTAGCCAGTGTTATATAACAGAATAACGTTTTACTTACGCCATATATTGAGCCTCTGTTAGAACTAAATATGTATTTGAAATTGTGATTTGAGAATGGAATATAATAAATTATTTCACTTGTTTGATGTACCAAACGCGTTGCAGTTTCGTTTTACTTCCTCTTTATAATGCAGAAGATTTAACATCAATTAAAATTTAACATACTCACATTTTTTTTGTTCTGGTGGAAAATACCTGCGGATCTCCGGCTCTAGCGGAAATTAGAGTTTGTACTACTAAAAACAAACTCGACTGCCCTTAGCTTATAAAAATCGCGGTTATATATAATGTAAGTTTCTTTTTTCGCTCCATACTTACCAGTGGAGATTCCGTGAAATATTATAGAGAAATTGTGCCAATGTGTAGTTTTACTGGCACTCACAGGACAGGCTATGCCTATTGGGAAGCCACAAATTACCTTTTTACGTTAAGTGATGCATGGCAATAATCTGCTTTATTTAATCATTTATTTATAATTAAATATTGCCTGACCCAATAAATAACACTCAGAAATAACTTCAAATAAAAGCAACAAAACCATGGATAGATTCTTATACTATAACAACATTATCATATAACTGATCTATGTAAATTGGGCATTTCCTCTTCACCACTAAACTCGTGGTAACTAATTCCAGGCATATATATAGTCTGCAATTGCGCTTTGCTTTCCCTAGACTCCATTGCGCGCTATCTATTTAATTTATCTATCAAAACATTTCATGGAATGTATGACATTTATGTTTAGCTTGCAGACAGAGTTTTGGTAACTATAAGCCGAGTATAGTTAGTGTCTAGAATTACCGTAGCCAGGCAGGAAGGTGTATCAGAAGTGCGCAGTGGAAGATGTAATACATCTACCTGACCACGATAGACAATGATCCAGACACAATGCACTGCGTTGCACAGTGATGAATTGAAATCAATCAATATCAATATTATATTTCACTTACCCGCTATCCTTGCTGATGTCAGGCTTGAGCTAAATTAGACACATTCATACAAGTATATTGGCCAAAATAATGAATGAAGTATCTTATACTTAGCTATTAAGCTTCAAACGCGACGTTTTCAGGACATGTTGGCACGTGGACTCGATACCGGATTCACAATTTTCACAAATGTCAATCGATAGTTCACAATCAATTTACCGTTGCCAGCACTAGATCAGGCGGCATTCAAGACGGTTTACTCAATTTAATTCAATTCGCGTTAATTCAAAAGGCGATATTTTACGTACGAGACGACAACCTGCGAGTTAATTTTTCAAGGCGCCAACGGAAGTGACAGTTCAGTGTGACCATTGTCAGAAATTTTCAATAGACTAAACAAAATGTTACTCAATCGATCTAATCGATTTGACTTATAATAAAAACTAATTCTATTTCAAACAGTTAGACTGAACCTAATATCAAATTGTCAGTGTAAATCATTAAGGGCCTTATCATACTAGCGGATTGTGAACGTTCTCCGCGGAGCGGACGCGCAAAGAATTCGTTACGGGCTCACAACAAACACGCCGCGCATGCGCAACGAATTAGTTGCGGACGCGCAACGAGTAAAAACCTAAAAAGCGACGCGCAACGAGTAAAAGTAATAAAGCCAACAGCAGTGTTTCCTCGTCGGAATCCATTTTGTTACTGGATGTATTGTACGTCGATAATTTGCTACAAACACGCGACAAAAACATAATGTATTTGCCACGTGTCCGCGACGTGCTCGCTGCGCTGCCGCAGCGTGTTCGCGACGCATTCGCTGCGCGTCCGCCCCGCCCCGCAACCGCTCCCAAATCGCTAGTATGGTAACGCCCTAAGTCGGAATTATAATAGAAAGATTTTGTGTGCAAAGCATTCGGTAAGTATGAGGCCAACTCCGGTGACGGACTTTATAACCCACACTGATGCTTCTGGCTCGACTAAACCCTTTTTACCACAAAAAGTCGTCACCCATCCAGCTTTTGTACTCTGGCAACGTTGCTTTACTTTGACAATACGACTCACGCTACCAGCGCTTACACGCTTTTGGGAAATTACGCAGTAACGTAGATGATGACATAGATGCAAGAACTACTGTACTGTCATTATAGTACATTTTGGTAATTATTTTCTTTATTTATTATGGCGCTTTTGTTAATTTATAAGACCACGTCAGTCACATTATAGACATAATATAACGTCAATTTGTATATGTATTTTTAAGTTATAACTTTTATTCTAGAAGTATTTGATACTTTACAAATTAAAGTATCTGCTGCCGACAGGACACTGATAGAATTCTTAATAAAGTAGAAGTATTTTTACCTAACTATCAAATAATATTTAAACTAGTTGGACAGTCCTTTTTCAACTGTCTTGTTAGAAAGCATTCAAAGTCACTATCCTGACATCTAACTATTTAAGTATCTATACGTACTATAAAAGTTGCGTTCTGTCAGTCTATATGAACACGATTAACTCAAAAATTACCGAAGTGTTTTTGGACGGTTTTCACCAATAAGAAAGAAAAAAGAAAGAAAGAAAAACATGTATTAGACACACCAATAAAAACACAACAAATAGAGAGTGTGATTTTTGAGGAAAGTTAGGTGTATGACTCACCTTCCCCACTCGTGGGATCTCCACCTTGTCGTGGTAGGGGACTCAGTAACCGTGGATTGGACACAGGAGAGGACGCTCCGCGTGGGCTGAGAGGGGCTTGCGCAGGATGCGCCTAACGGTGCGGGTGCGGGGGATAGTTCTGTCTGTACCTCGCAGTCGTGCGCGGTCGCGGGAGGAGAGGCGTGTCGGTGTTGCGTTGCCGCGCGCCCTACCTCCCGCGACCAAATGGGTGCGCACCATTCGATGCGTCGCGGTGGGGCCGCAGAGGAAGAGGAGATGCGGTGTTGCGTTGCAGTCCTCCCTATCCTCTGCAGCCGCTGGGTGTTTTGGCGTCGGAGCCCAACACCTTAATCCGCTGCCAAGAGGGTTTTGTTCGGGGCTCGCCTGGCCATCTGGCGGGCCAACACCCGTCGGAGGGTAGCGACAAATTGCTTTGGCGATACCCTAGCCTCCGACACACGGGTACATAAGAAAGTCGAGGTGATTTTTAGGGTTCCGTACCTAACAAGGTAAAAAAGGAACCCTTATAAGATCACTTTCTTGTCCGTCTGTCTGTCTGTCCGTGTGTCACCACCGATTTTCTCAGCAACGGGTGGACCTAGCAAATTGAAATTTATACCAGATACTGAGGTCTATGGTTCCTATTAGGTGTATAAAAATCAAAGGGTCCTGGGTCAACCCGATAAAAAGATATGGTCAAAATTTGATTTTTGCGAAAACTTGTAAGTACCAAAATTCACCTTAATTTCAACTTTTTTTAATTTTCGGAATTTTTCCTTTACTTGTGCAGTTAGACCTTGGTTTTAACCAAAATTGACATTTCTAGGTCATCCGTCAGTACCCTATAGGTTTTGGGTCGAAAACCTATATGGTAGTTCCCGTTGAACTAGAATCACGAAATTTGGCCAAAAGCAGGGTCTTACAGCACAAATAAAGGAAAAATTACAACAAATTAAAAAGTGGAAAATTTAAGGATGTCCCCCATACATACATAGTAGACTCCATTTAAGATAGTCCTCTAAGTTGTATGGGCGCTCATTCAGATTTAGAGGACTAGTGTAATTAGCACGAACCTCAAATAAGGTAAATAAATAAAAGAGTGCTATTGTGTGAAAGAAAATATTTATTTGCAATCAGCGAGATGAATAAAATACAGTTGAGATGGTAAACAAAATGTCTGTCATTAATAATAATATGTATAATTTTCGCTTAAACGGACAAGTCAAGTCACGCATGCGCGTTATGTTCGCTCGCGATAGACTGAAGATGTCACGTCGAAAAACGAATTCATCTGTCATTTTAAAAGTTGCTCGAGAGTTATTAGTTACTTAAATTTACATTGCCATAGTTTCGTGAAAAAACCAAGGATCATTCACAGTGCAATAAAAAAATATCGCCGTTTAAACATAATTTCTTACCAATGCTTATGAATTTTGTAAATAAAAACTTAAAGGGTGCTTTTTGTGGACTTAGAGTACTGTAATTTTGCAAGCAGCAAGGTCTTACAGTATGAAGACAAGAATAACTCCAAGAACGGTTTTATAGATAGGAATGTACTTAAATATTTTCGCGATTACTGCTAAAGTTAAGGAGGTCATTCATGTTAACAGTAGAAAAACTTTTCTTATACTTATTTGAGCAATATTTTATAACGGCACTCGACATAAAAAACGGGCAAAATTCGTCTTGATACACGATGCAATGCGTACGGAACCCTCGGTGCGCGGGTCAGACTCGCACTTGCCCGAATTTTTTTGTGGAAACACCACATACTCCGGCCCTCATTTCCATTTCCCACCTCGTAAAAAAAATGTGAATGACTCACACAGCCGACTCCGCAGACATCTAGTACATTATAACAGCAATAAGAAAGACAATAAAAGAATTTACACGTAAAAACTTGCCAAAACAGGTCAATGTCCAAACATTTCGAACACAGAAATCTAAAAATGTTACGATGTGCAGTGAGCGCAAAATTGCGACGCTGCAATGCAGATGCATTAATCAGTGTACCTAATACCGTGCAACGGAATAACACAGACTAATCATTGTAGACATTAAAACAGATGACATTTTATCACTGCAAGAAATTAGAGAACTTTACAAATGTGCACAATTTTTCATTCTCATCGTTACATTCCAAGTAGTAATATTATTGAAGTAATAGTATTTGTAATGAAAAGAAGCGCGAACAAAAGTTCTCATAGTCACCATTTCAAAAAGGCAATAGAACAATCTTACTCAGTTTATGCCTTAAGCCAATATTTAGTTTCTGTTTATCGTATAAAGGAAATCTGTGTAAATTTCCTCTTCAAATTACATAAAAGTGGCACTAATAAACACTTATCGCCAGAGTTTCCATAATTGTTTTAATTTGTGTATAGTTTCTGTGCACTGCAGTGCACGACTGCCGACTTTACTTTCATTCGCAAACCTGTAGTTCATTTGTAGTGTATTCAAATGACCCAGTTCTATTTAGTTTTTAAAGGTAGTCTAACTTTTAGACTGCCAGTATTTTTAATGTTCCTTTTACGCTAGCCGCTTACATCTGTTTTTATTAAATGAGCTTTTTAAAACTTTCCTAATATATTTCATTCTGCTTTGCTTTTGGAACTCTTTTGTTTTTTTAATTAAGGTGCCAGTGTAAGTGTTGCACAGAAAATAAAACTGACATTAATAAACATAATATTGACATTAATAATTCCATAGAAAGTATAATAAAATGGTTAGATAGTAATAATCTGCAGGTGAATCTCTCAAAAACAAATTACATACAATTTGGCACATATGGGCGAGTGCATAAGACGTTGAATGTGCGCTATAAAGAACAAAAAATAGAAGAGACTACACAAACAACATTCTTGGGTATTACGTTGGATAGATACTTTAATTGGAAAGAACATATTAAAAAAGTTTGCAATAAATTAAATAAATTTGTTTATGCCATTTATAAATTGCGTAAAATTTCTAATATCGACACCGTACTAACGGCATATTACGGGTACGTTTCGTCTACATTACGTTACGGACTTATACTGTGGGGTAATTCTACCGACAGTCAGAGAGCTTTTCTTGTACAAAAAAAATGCGTCAGAGCAATTGCCGGTATTCCACCATGGGAATCATGTAAGCCACTGTACAAAAAGTTCAAGATACTTACGCTGCCTTATATGTACATTCTTGAGGCAGCAAAATTTGTTAAATCGTATCCTAGTCTTTTTAAAACAGCCAAAGATACATTTCCAAGAAATACGAGAGATCCAGACAGAATTGTGTTATCAAGGGTGCCAAAAACATCATTGTTTCAGAAAAACTGTTATGTCATGTGTGGGCGTATTTATAATCGAATACCAACTGAGATTAAACAGCTTCCAGTTGGTAAGTTTGGTACAAAGGTTAAGTTTTGGTTACTCGAAAGATGTTTCTACTCAGTGTCTGAATTCTTTAATTATAATAATAATGTATAATTCACTAACAATACTATAATAGGCAGGTAGGTACTGAAAAGTAATGTATAATATAACTATAAGTGTGTCTACCTTGTAATAAATGAATATGTATTAATTGTAAGATAATCTGCATGCCTGCTCAAATTTTATTTATTTCATTGATTTAAATTTATTTTTGACATTATTTCATTTTAATTACATAATTACAATTTGATTCCAATTAATTATCTTATGAAGTGTATAATGTGCATGCTGATTTAAAGTTATTAATTTTATTTGATTGAGGCAGCGATAGCCGAGTGGATATACCAACAGACTGCCATGCAGAGGGTGTATCAGGTTCGAATCCATGGCGCGCACCAATGACTTTTCGGAGTTATGTGTGTATTGAATTGTTAATTATCGCTTGTCCCGTGCCTCGGAGAGCACGTTAAGCCGTCGGTCCCGGTTGTCACGAAGATCTTTGACAGTCGTTACAGGGCGTCAGTACCTTCTAAAATAAACTGACTCTAGTCTAAACCATGGAATATCACTATCCCTTCGGGTTGCGGAGGTCAGACAGGCAGTCGCTCTGTGGAAAAGCTAATATTCAGCCAAATCCGGTTAGACTAGTAAGCGGACCCCAGATTGAAACTGGGATAACGCTAAGAGAAAGAAGAATTTTATTTGTTTGATACAATTTTTAATGAAATTATACCTAATTAATGATTTTCTTTAATCAGAAATATTGTAATATTGAATACCTACCTTTTGTATTTGCACGTCGCGGTGCGACAAAATGTATCTGGCGCTATATGATAACAATGTAACATCTTTATGTAACCTACATTTTAAGCAAATAAATTATTATTATTATTATTATATAAGTTGTAGCTAGCGCCTGCGGGCTGTTTTAATTAAAATCGTGTAAATTTAAGTGTGTATGATAAAATATTTCGTTCGAAATATTTTTATATTATATTATATTATTTACGTTGTGTTTAGGTTCTTAGTCTCCTAATCTCAAAGTCTGTTGAGAAACTATATCAAATAAAGAAAAAGCTTGCAATCAGATAGTGTGGCAATCTCGCTTACTTGATGAAGAAGTACGGCTTTTGCAGAACGTTAACGTAGTTAGAACGTATAAAAATGCCAACGTAAGAAACAAATATTTCCGTTTCCTAGTGAGTATTGACGATGACCAGGATTGCCTAGTCATCTTTATAACATGTAGTAACGTAGTACCTATTTGGGACCAAATGATTGTGTGTTAGTTGTTCTAGAATATATTTGAAATATTCAACACAATGCCGCTATGGTATGACATTATCTGTAAAGCAATGATCTTTAATATTTCATGACATAAACATAAATACCTAAGCTGTGTTTATAGAGGATAATATGACAAAGGCATCATACGATAAAATGAAATTCAAACGCATGAGTGTAGGTTGGTTTATGCTAGATGAGATATTAGAGTTTATTTTGTGAACTAATCTAATTTTCAGTCATGTCAAGCCTGCCTACGCGCTAATGCACTTGACACTAGATTTAATGCAGAAACACTAACTCTCTACATGAGAGTTTTGATCCTCCCACGCCATACCCACAGTGCTTTATGTGTCAAGCTTTAAATGGATTGTTCGAAATTATAGGTATTGAACTTAGCTTAGTATTAATAACAAATTTTGCCAGAGAAATGGAACATCGTAAAGTTTGTAACACATTGTTTGGTTGTTTAGGTTTTGCAATACAGTGGTGCATGCGATTTTCATCAAGAAAAGTAGAAAGACTAAACGGCACATCATGGCAAAGGCTAGTATACTGCGCAATAGCTTGTAGCATTTTTTTAGTCTCTCGCATTACCACAAACCTTATTAAAGTAAACAAACCAGTCAACAAGCGATAGCTTCTCATGCGTCAATCGTTGAAATCAAGACTTATTTCAAAATCTCAACGCTCAAATTCCTTAAAAGTCATGATGTAAGCAATGCGGCATCTCGTGGAACGCTGTGATGTGATAAAATGTATGAAAAAATTACAATATGTCTATTGTCTATCCGTGTTCAAATATAAAAATGTCAAAGCCAGGTTCTTGTACACAAAGTGAAAATCATTTCACGTCAATATTCTTAGGCACGCCATGCCACGCACGCCTTCTGTATGAGCAGGACTTCTCATAAGGAACATTGCCTTAAAGTAGCTGACAGCATAGATTACCTGCCGTATTTTTACTTCTGTTGAGATAACGGGTAATACAGCAGCTGTGCAGGTAAACTCGAGGAGTGCCATCATTGCACAACTGTGTGGAATCTAAGAAACACGCTTATCTGTGCAATAAAGCTTTAAGATTTGTTTCGACTTTCATAAGTGTTCTTCTGTATCCTTCAAATAAGAAACCGTGTGTGTTTATAAAACAAAATCTCGGTACCCCATTTTATTCCGTTGGTTGCGTAAGTGGCGACTGGGTAAACTAGTCGAAATACACCATATATTTTTGGAGAGACGGAAACTCGATATCAAACCTTATAGCAACCCGACTGCCTCCGTGGTCCAGTGGATAGCGTATGTGACTGCTGATCGGTGGTCCCGGGTTTGATTCCCGGGTCGGGCAAAAATGTGTTACTGGGTTTTGCCGAATTCTCAGTAGCAGCACGGAGTCTTGAGATATGGCCGGTAACGGCAGCATGCTGGCCCACTATTACGTGGGACTCAAAAAAAAACATGCGATATCTGGGTGCAATATTACACCTCTGCCTACCCCTTCAGGGATACAGCTGTGAGCCTATAAAAAAAAATAACAACCCGTCTGGCGAGGGTGGTATTGTAGGCGAAATCCTCCTATTGATTTATAGACATACTATGAAGCTAAGTAGGAGTTTAAATAATCGATTTTAAACTTTCGCGATTTTTATACATCATATAATTCGCGAATAAGACCCGTTTTAATAAAATTGTATGAAGTAGGAGTTTCTTAAGTCCAACAGTAGGCTGCGAAAGTCTGTAAAACACTGTGACCTTAATGAACTAAATGACTTTGAATTGTGTTACGGTAACAGGTCAATTTCAAAGTCGTTTAATATAATTGTTTGACATCAATAGAAAGAAAGAAAGAAAGAAAAAATATTTATTAGACACACATAACACAAACAAAAATAAATAAAAGCAAAGCAAAAGCAATTGGAACGTAAAAAGACAACAAAAAAGATACAATACAAGACAGACTTTTGAGAAAAAAGTTTGTTCTTAAAATAAACTTCAATCTCATAGCAATTTCTATACATGTTTTCCAAAAATATTGTATGAATGGCTGGTTCTTGCCATATAATGAAATTTATTTACATTTATACGTTAAAAGGAAAATTCATCGAAATTTCTATATGGGCTGCCATTGTAAATTATGTTTATACTATTATCATATAAATATAATTAAGACAGTAAGGGCTGATTTTCAATTGTCAGAATGATATAATTTACACGACAGTTAAACTGTTACCTATCAGAATTGAAAAGTAAAACAATTGATATAGTTTGCCCAAACAACTGTAGTATTTAATTCGTACGTAATATATTTTAGCACATGGATAAATTTTATCTGATGATTGGAAAATGAGCACTTAATCGAATTTTCTACTGTCAAATTTAATGAACAGAAAATAAATATCCGTTTTTAGGGTTCCGTACCTCACAAGGTAAAAAAAGGAACCCTTATAAGATCACTTTCTTGTCCGTCTGTCTGTCTGTCTGTCTGTCTGTCTGTCTGTCCGTGTGTCACCACCAATTTTCTCAGGAACGGGTGGACCTAGCAAATTGAAATTTATACCAGATACTGAGGTCTGTGGTTCCTATTAGGTGTATAAAAATTAGGGTCCTGGGTCAACCCGATAAAAAGATATGGTCAAAATTAGATTTTTGCGAAAACTTGTAAGTACCAAAATTAACCTTAATTTTCAACTTTTTTTAATTTTCGGAATTTTCCCTTTACTTGTGCTGTAAGACCTTGGTTTTGACCAAAATTGACAATTCTAGGTCAACCGTAAGTACCCTATAGGTTTTGGGTCGAAAACCTATATGGTAGTTCCCGTTGAACTAGAATCACGAAATTTGGCCAAAAGCAGGGTCTTACAGCACAAATAAAGGAAAAATTACAAAAATTTCAAAAAGTTGAAAATTAAGGTTAATTTTGGTACTTACAAGTTTTCGCAAAAACCTAATTTTGACCATATCTCCTATGTACCTCTACAAAAAAAAGTGGAAAATTTAAGGGTGTCCCATACATACATAGTAGACTCCATTTAAGATAGTAGGTACTCTTTGTATGGGCGCTCGTACAGAGAGAGTTAAAGCGCCCCTTATGGAGAGAAGCGATCGATAGAGACCGCTAGGGGGCGCATTTAGGAAATGTATGGAAATTGTTCCTGTCATCTAGGCTATCGTCCACCGTGACGATCGAGTGCAAACTGGTACTAGGACCTCAGATTTGGAGGACTAGCGTAATTAGCATCAACCTCAAATAAGGTAAAATGCGTACGGAACCCTCGGTGCCCGAGTCAGACTCGCACTTGCCCGAATTTTTATATAGAAGCATACGTACCCAGAGCACACGCTCTGAATGCATGCTATAGAGTAGGAAGTTAAGTACAGTTCAGGGCGATGCCACTACCCATACCTTCCCTATTACCTACTGTCGTTATCATATGTCAGTGAAACTTTTCACATAGTTTTGAATCCTCTTAGCATAGCTACTAGACAAAAAGCATACTAAGACGTTATTCTTATATTAGTAAAATATCTATATTTAAAGTCCGAATTGCCGCACTGCAGCTAGAAAAAGTACAATATTTTTCAGCTTTTATTCTTCCCTCCGCACTATCACCCCAAATAGTTTTCTATAAGTACGTATTAAATGGAACAGTATTTCCCATTAACTATCATTCGCAGCAAATCGTTGGTCGTGCGAGTCTGCAATAAGCTTTTAACCATTAGAGTGCAATCTAATGACATTAGTAGCCTGCTTTGCTTTGTTTTGTTCTAAACTAAAGCTAATCTAGCTTACGCGGTACGATAGAATGGTTAAAACGGGTGAATTCGTAGATAACAGTTAGCATAAATTGGAATACAAGTTGTATTATTTTAAGAGTTGCAAAAGGAAAAAGAAGGTTTGTTTATTCTGTTACTTTCCTACACTTCTGCCGCGGTTGCACCCGTGTGGAACATTTTTCTTCCTCGTCAAGGGTTAACGCTGAATGCAGAACGCAAGTCCGATTCGCAGCCGGTATCACAGCCAAATTCGATGTGGCCGTAGGCTTGTACCAGGGTTCGGCCCTTAGCCCCTACCACTTCCTGTTAATTATGGAAGCAATATAATCGCAGCATACTGGTAGAGGTGTACTACTGGGTGTAACCGGTATGGGACTGGAGAGACCGCCAAAGTCACAGAACATATCATGCGTGTGAGAGATATGTAATAATATCTAGGCTTTGGGCTGAAATTACTGATATCCAAGTGTATATACATACTTAATATGTAAGAAGGATAGTGGCAATTAAATGACACTGACATGACGTTTGACAATTAAACTGTCAAACGTGTAAATAAGGTGTACCTATATAAGTCGACAGACTCGGCTAGTTCGTCCTATTCTCCTTCGACACTGCTCAGGTACGATATGGTTCTGACTATTTAACTGCCACTGTGTTTCAATATTGTGTTGCTTGTTCTTTTGTTTAATCATCTAGGAAATAATGTAAGATGATGTAATCATTATCTTATTGATATTGATTGTGGGTAGTTTGATCGTTTGTGAGATACTAAAGATTGTAATATAGGATAGAATAATATACTGTGGATCAAGTTGTATCAATGAGATTCATTATATACCTGTGGTATACATTTAGTAATTTGTATTGATGCTAAATAATGCTTATTATGTTCTGTTGTAAGACTGACCTTTCTAGTAATATAAAACTACCCACAACATTGATATTTGATATAGATTGGCTGTACCACTGTTTGTTCATTATTGAAAAGAATTACCAAGAGTTTTATTGCCCGTTCTTTCTCTTGGTTCTATGTCTTTGCTTTGCGAACTGGGCTCTAAATGTAAATGTAGAATCACGACGTAATCTAAAGATATATCCTTGTGCCAAACTGAATAAATGAAAGTATGATTTGATAGTCGTCTCTTTTATTTATTTAAACTGTCTCTACACTATAGGGAGGTTCCCTGATTCTGACATCAGAAGTGGGATAAATTTGCGCCCACAATACTAATACATCCAATTGCAAGTTCCAGAGTCTCCTCATCGTGATGCCATGATTCTGCCTAAGCCCGTCACTGCACCGTTCAGCTGACGACGGAGAACGATTGCCCTACGATCCAGTAGCAACGTTGCCGAGAGCAAGCCGGTGGATGAGTACCGACTACATATCTTAACGATCTGCAACAGTATGCTGAAGCCAACAGCAACAACCAACTGCAAACGCTGGTAATGTACTTCCACCAAGATTAGAGCCATGAATGGTCGAAAAATATGACTATTGTATTTATGTGGTACCAGGTTATTTTAACATGTTCATCAAAAATGTATCTGAGTATAAAACTATGTAGGTAATAGCGAAAAAGTTACAGAAAATGTATAATAGATTTTAAAAGTAGCCGATATTGTTCTAATCTGTTGGAATTTAAATAGGCAACATTTGTAGTGATTGACAGAGACTCGGTATGAGCATTGGTTGTGTTGTGCTTTGTTGATAACTCTTTCTAGTGTAAGTACTGATTAGCGTAATCGTCCTGCATATTTGAATTCCAAGAATGAAGTGACCTGACGAATCTTTTCATTACAAGTCGAATATGAAATAATGGTAGGTAGAATACATTTCAGAGATTTCTTCTTTAATTTTGTTGGCTGTGTATTCATTATATACAGACCAATATTGCGGTGTTAGAATGTGCCTTAGCTCTGTTCCATAAGCTGTAGTTAAATTTTCGCCACAATTACCAAATTAATCAGTTCATGCTATATAGTTTTATTAAATCGGATCCAAACTATAACGAAAAAAAATGTAAGAATATTTTAATGTTAAGCTCTTGAATGTGTTGTCCTGGAGATAAGAATACGAAACTGTATATTTATATTCAACATATCTGAAATATACTCGTATTTTTAACTGGATAATAATTGTTTATGGCACAAACATTTGTGTATAGAATTACAAATAATGCACTTTCTATAATTGTGTAGTGAGTAATTGTCATGTACCCAGATAATTTCCACCAGTTTACTTGCAATAGACATACTTATGATTTTGTCACTTTGATTTCTATTGGAAGAACAAAACCAAATAGCTTCCATTTGTCTTAGAGGCACCACATTTGAATGACATGTTGTAAAGATAACCTATGAGTTTTGTATAATTATTACTACAAGCGAACTTTTGTGTGTAGGTACAGAAATATTCTATATTATATCAAGCGGGTCTGTGTCTAGCTAGATCATATCGATAAAATGATAGTTTCGTTTAGTAACTATTTCCTTTTATTTTTTAAACATACCTCATCCTCCTGAGGCCTAAGGGGTCATATATGCTACGTCTAAATATATAGCTCAAGGTATTTTTATTAAGATTAAATTTTTAAGACAGTGGGACGCGCCGCTTTGTAACATTGTGAGAAGAATATTTTGGATACATCTTTTGATGTTACAGAGCGAGCTCGCTTGCTGGCTGTGGGGGAATGGGAATCCGGTCTATGGCTTTAGGCACTACCATCGTCCAACACAGGAACCATGTTGGACGATGAGACGTTCCGCATTGCCACTTGTCTTCGTTTAGGTGTTCCGTGTATCTCTCCGCATCGATGTCATTGTGGAGAAGACGTCGATAGCCTCGGACACCATGGGCTGTCTTGCAGCAGAAGCACTGGTAGAATTCCTCGTCATGCTAACCTAAATGACATAATCCGTCGTGCTCTTGTCACGTCTGGCGTACCAGCTGTACTTGAACCAAATGGTTTGATACGCGACGATGGGAAGAAACCTGACGGTATGTCATTATTGCCATGGAAAATGGGTAGGCCTTTGGTGTGGGCCGCAACCTGCGTAGACACCCTCGCGCCATCCCATGTTCCAAGCATGGGAGGCCATGCTGGCGTTGCTGCTGCATCTGCGGAAACCCTCAAACGGCGAAAATACAGTAATCTAGTAGCTAATTATGTATTTGAGCCGTTTGGGGTGGAAACGCTAGGCTCATGTGGTCCGAGCGCTCGCTCTTTATTCCGAGATATATCTAAACGGTTAATCGACGTCTCACGTGACCAGAGGGCTGGTTTATTCTTTGCTCAAAGAATCAGCATTGCCATCCAGCGTGGCAATGCTGCCAGCCTTCTGGGCACGTTACCCGATGATATTGATGCGGAGGCATTCTACGACGCCTAAACACACTTGTACATATTTTCACTTTTTATTTTTAGATTTATGTACCTATATATATGTTTAGATATTATGATTATGTAAGATAGCAACGTATATAGTTAAAATTAATAACCTGGTATAATGTTATTGTGAAAATTAAAAAGTAGTTATTGAAGAATGTTTTTATATTACATAGGATTGAATTGACTTGTTAAAGAAAGTGACATCATTTTGCTTATGTCTGGCACTATTAGATGGCAGTGTATCCATTATTTTCAAGTAGTGTTATTTTGGTTGATAATTTCCTGTTATTTATAACGATAATAGCAGATAAAATAGTTAAAATGAAATGTGTAATAAATGCAGACATATGTCTAATTAAATGGATCTGAAATAAGCTATTCAACTAAATTGATTCAATTTGAAAATAGTTCCAAATTACATCACTGATTTTTTATCGTAAAACATTCTCATAGTTTATTTATCCATTCTCGGAAATAATACAAATAAATTCAATAAATTAATAAAATATGAGACGGTATTTATTTTTATCTGCTTTTATTCATTGAAATTATGTATTTCTATTATGAAGTGCCATGTGTTAAACTGTAAACCTATTTAGACAATATAGTAATAATCAATCTTAGGATTAGCTCTCGGTAATGAACTATCTTATCAATTTAGTATCTCTGGTATAAACATTGTGATAGATAAGCAATTTAGAGATATTTTTTATGCAAAGATATATGTGTACATGTACTTTATGTGGTTCAATTGTAGGAGACCATGGCAATAATGATTAAAATGGTATTTAATCATTCTAGGTGCTTGAAGGGTTTTGTTTATTTATTTTAAACAATACTTACATGTTAGCTTACTAATTTTATACCAAACCTCTTACGAATCGTCAAATCTTAATTATAATGAAACTGAATTTACCAGATACGTTAGGTATCTGGTTAATTCAGTTTAAAATACGTAAAAAAAACTAATTAAAAACAATGTCAGTGTTCTGATTGTGTGAATGGAATGAAAATAGCCACAATCACATGAAACAATTAATAAATTAAACTGAAATTGATGAAATTAAATAAGATATTCTGCTTAATATAATAAGTATTTGTATAAGTACATTGATGTTTTTAAGTGTTGCGACCTAAATTAATAAATCTAGGTATGTATATTTGACTTATAGATATTGAAATATTAACCGACTGGTCTGAATTTAAACTTATTTTAACTAGTGTCTGGTTTGACTTTCTACACGACTATTTATTATACCGTTTCTTACCAAGAGTACTTTTACTGGCATTGGGCGTCTAATTTAACTTTAGGCAGTTCACTGACTATTGGTAACATAAATAAACTATCAACTAAATTGGTTCATTCTTGATTACTAGTTATTTATTTATACTTTTGTACTGTTTGTACCTGCAATACATTCAGGTCAATTCAGTTTATAGCATTCCATACTGTACATTTACGGGTGGTAGACTTACAATTAGGAAAAAATTATTATGGAACACTTTTAGGAGAGAGGAGCAGTTTAGTAATATACTATAATAGTCTATATATTATACCTAGGTGCATTTGATATATTATAGTTAAAAGATGTATTATAGTAACATGCTTTAATAGGGTCTGCTGCATTTATTATTCTAAATTGATAACATTTTAGTGTATAATTAATATAGATATCAATTTTGATTATGATAAGTTACATTTATAGTTTTTCCTACAGTTAATTTTTGTGGAATATAATAAAGAATTTTGTACTTTTAGATAGCTACGATTTATAGATGAATAACGTTTGGATATTCTTTGATGACATAGTAGCTTTTACAGATAACATTTATTTTGTTTTCTTACTAAAGTATTGAAGTTAAATTTTAAAATATATATACAAAGAAAATAAAAGGGCGGTCTTACTATAGGTTAGAGGTTCTGATAACCATACACAGCATTACATATAAACTTCTTCTAAACAAGGATCGATAATGTAGGTAGCAGTGATGATATAAAGGTATCTTTAAATATCTATAATAATGTGATAACATCGATTTATTCATTGATGATTAAATAGTTGACGATGATTGAATTATTATTGATGATTAACTTACCGATGGTTAAGAAGTTGATGATAATGCTGGCAATGATGACCATGTTGATGATAATGATTTTGATAATGATTTCATAATGATTTTGATAATTATTTTGATAATGATTTTGATAATCATTTTGATGTTGATGATATTGATAATCATTTTGATGTTGATGATATTGATAATCATTTTGATGTAGCGTAATCGTCCTGCAACCGTTATTACTGTAAATATGAGTCCAGTTTATTTTTGTGTAATTGTTTCGTACAAATGGATTGTTGTTGTGATATTATTCTTATAATTGAACTTACTTAGATGACGACGTAAGTCAGTATAGCCGTAGCGGACGTTACGTAACGATACTATAGTTTTTAGATGGCTTTAATCAATATGGTAAGCATTCATTGTTACATAATACAGGGCGCCCGTCGGGCGATTGTTTAGTAGAGTGTTATTTAATTTGTTGTACTTCGGGGACGAAGTAATTGTCAGTCTGGCCGTGAGAGATATGTAATAATATCTAGGCTTTGAGCTGAAATTACTGATATCCAAGTGTTTATACATACTTAATATATAAGAGGATAGTGGCAATTAAATGACACTGACATGTAAATAAGGTGTACCTATATAAGTCGACAGGCTCGGCTAGTTCGTCCTTTTCTCCTTCGACGACTGCTCAGGTACGATATGGTTCTGACTATTTAACTGCCACTGTGTTTCAATATTGTGTTGCTTGTTCTTTTGTTTAATCATCTAGGAAATAATGTAAGATGATGTAATCATTATCTTATTGATATTGATTGTGGGTAGTTTGATCGTTTGTGAGATACTAAGGATTGTAATATAGGATAGAATAATATACTGTGGATCAAGTTGTACCAATGAGATTCATTATATATCTGTGGTATACATTTAGTAATTTGTATTGATGCTAAATAATGCTTATTATGTTCTGTTGTAAGACTGACCTTTCTAGTAATATAAAACTACCCACTGTTAAAATATACATTGAATATTTTATATCAAAATAAGTTAATAATAAATTTTGTTATGACCATTAGTGCCATGGTCTAAGTAGCACGCACTAGTACTGGATATGTGTTATAAGGGCCTCCGCATACTAGCTTCTTTTAGCATCGGTGACCGGCGATTCAGTCGCTTTTTAGCATCCAGATGCAGCGTCCGAATTCTCACACCGCACACTGGAAGATGCCGATCGCGGCGACTGTCACTTAAAATAATAACGAAGGGATCGTCCATTAATAACGTGATTTTATGTCTTTTCAATTTTAAACTTACTCTGTGATGATGATACCTGGGTAGGTTTGAGGATTTACCACCTCTCCTCATTCTTTCAAAAGTCAGTTTCAAAATTATTTTTTATACAAAGTAAATAAAAAAATATTTTATCCAAAAAAGACATTGCGAGCTACTGGTGTCAAAATTGAAGCTAAAATAAAAAAATATTACACTCATTATTCTCTTCATCTCTTACCTGACTTCAATTTGTTTGGATCCGCGCTGTATGGACATACATTCTCTTCCATACTTCTATGTCACCAGCCATCCGATCACTTCCCCCTTTTCTTACATATCTATTCTCACACAGTTATTCCATATTTTATTTGGTCGCCCCCTCCCTTTATCTCTCTACCCTCCTATTTACCACTTTTTTACCTAAATACATAATTATCCACTCTTCTCATAAGATGTTTCTAAAATGCAAATCATTTCATCCATGGACGCTACTTGCAGACTACTTTGATAGGTATTTTCTCTATTTTGGCATATTAAAAATTATAAATATATCATGCATACTTTTAAAATAGCGTTCTTAAAGGTCCTTTAAGAACGATATTTAAAAATTATACTGGCTCATTTAAGTCTTAACTCGCAATAATTGCAATTCGATCTTGCAAAATATAAAAGCATATCACACATAAAGAATTCCAGAAATGGATCAGAAAATTCAAAGACCGCTGTACCTACATAAAAAGAAAATATCCAGACCAAACTGAGGACATCCTCCTTTTTGAAGTGGGTTGGTTAAAGCATCCTAGAGCATCCAAAAGCAACGAAAGATCTTAATACAGGACTTTTCTGAATCCCTGCCCATCGAACGAACGATCGTTGTTTTATGATGCGTATAGGATAAAAATCTCTGGCTCATGAAAAGCAAGGACACTTGATATCTGCCTACACTTATTTGTCCCTTCCACCTATCAAGACTCACGTGATTAAAGGACGACTCCTTACTTTAGGTTGTCACTTATTTGTTAACCCTTAAATAACACCGTGGGGTATTAAAATTCGTCACCCCAGGGGCACAACTTGTATTTTTTTGCGATTGTAGTATCACCTTTTTATTTAAAAAACATCTGTGATGTTGTACTTTTTGCAGATGATACGTCACTTATTTTTAAAGTAGATAGGAATAGAAATCAATTTGATGATGTAAATAATGCACTATTACAAGTTACACAATGGTTTACAGCAAATAACCTAGTACTTAATTCTAGGAAAACTAAATGCGTTAAATTTGCTTTACCTAATGTAAGACAACTGGGACCTAATATTATGCTAGATAGGGAGGAACTTGACACAGTAGACTCTACAGTGTTCCTAGGTATTACACTAGATAATAAGTTACAATGGGGTGCACATATAGCATGTCTTGCAGGAAAGCTAAGCTCTGCTGCGTATGCCGTCAGAAAAGTTAGGCAACTTACTGACATCGACACGGCTCGTTTAGTTTATTTTAGCTATTTTCACAGTGTTATGTCCTACGGCATTTTGTTATGGGGCAAAGCTGCGGATATTCAGAATATCTTCGTTCTACAAAAACGAGCGGTAAGAGCAATATACATGTTAGGTGAAAAAGATACTCTTAGGGAACGCTTTAAGTTTATAGGAATTCTTACAGTAGCCTCGCAATTTTTATTTGCTAATATTTTGTACATTAGGCAAAATATAGGTTTATTTACCACAAAAAGCGATATACATAACATAAATACTCGAAACAGGCATAGGTTATATGCCCCTTATCATCGTTTACATAAGGTTAATAATTCTTTTGTAGGGCTAGGTATTCGTATATACAATAAAATACCAATTAGTCTTTTAGAATTACCATTTAGTACATTTAAAACTAAAATAAAAGACTGCCTTATTAAGAAAGGTTATTATACTATTAATGGTTATTTCAGTGATAAGGATAGCTGGTCACTTACGCTAGACAACTCATGATCTTTATACCTAATTAGAATTATATAGATACTTTGCATTTTTCAGTTAATCTTTATATAATATTTCTAGTTCTTTTAAATTACTGTTCATGTATTATTAGGTCATTCAACTTAGGTACTACATTTACATTTGCATTGTTCTTCCACTAATTTTATTAAAGTTTTACTGCAGTGTAAGATGAAGATAACTCGTGATTATGGGCTGTAAACTAATGTTTTAGTAATTTTGTGTATTCATATACAGTCACTTCTGTAACATATATTTCCACCATATAGTTATGAACATGGTCGCGAGTTGCCTACATTATAAGACGTAAGTGGATGCTCCTGTTACACAATATTCACACTGGAAGGCTACTACAGCAGTTAAATTGGTAACTGCATTAATTATTTACTGCATTGTATTATGTATGTTCCTAATTACTATTTACAAGTAATTAATTACAATGTGAAACAGTTGCAGCTCCTTACAAAAACAAAATATGTAACCTAACACTGGCGATTAAAAAGAGTGGCCACGAGTTTTATTGCCCGTTCTTTCTCGTGGTTCTACCTATTGCTTTGCGAATGGGCAGTAAATGTAAATGTAGAAGCATTAAGTAATGTACATTAAAATTTGATGTTCATAAGCGTCACTTTGTGACCTAGATGAATAAATGATTTTTGACTTTTGACTTTCTCCTAAATTTGTCAGTCACGTGGCGTTAAAAAAAACTTCCATCTAGTCTGCTAAGCTATGTGAGAAAATTACCCCAGGGTGTCAGTTACGCATGCATTAATTTCTTATCAATTCAGTCAAATGTTTGATAAACTAAGTTTACAGAGCCCTGCAAAGCTCCTTTTTTGGGTGCAGCGTCACAAGAAAACCTAAGATAACCTATTAAGTTTTCTGAGTGGATAAGTTTCCGGACGAGACTTTTCATATTAAATGATATTTGTAGAACGATCGTTAATTTGGTGTACAATTAGTAATTTAATGAAAGAATGTAGTTTTTTAATGTAAGCCCCATGTAAACTACAAAAATAATTTATTTAGTACACTACAACTTTTAATAGCCGTTAGGGGTAATTCACCCCAAAGTTTATATATTATTCTGTAACCAAAAATAAGGATGTTATTATAGGGTTTGACTAGTGACTGGCTTAAACAGAATAAATGTCGATAAAAATATGACAGCGCTTATAATAAATATGTAAGATTTCATTTAGGCAGTACACGACCTAGGGTGATGTACTAGATTTTGACGACGCAATTCTTATCATAGGTTATGATAACGCTACATTGCCTACTGCTTTCTTTATACTGATGAAAATATTAAGCAAGCTAAAGTCAGTATTTTTTACCTACATCCAAAAACCAGTTCTCGTATTACTTTCAGTGAGCATCATCTATCAATTCATACGTTAATATTAATACGAAGAAATGAGTGCAGTACTGTCCATGCCATCTATTGTTTAGAGCATAAAATGTAGAGTACTAGGTACTTGCCAGTTTTCGATAGTATAAGTTTATTAATAATATAACATAATTTAACATCATTGTGACGAACATCATTTAATTATACTGGCATATTTATGTTTTTTTATAGAAACCTATATTACTGATATTGTACAATTATTGTATTATAACGTTGAGAACGCAGGGAGTCGCTAAAACGCGATGCAGCATCGATACAGTTGCAAAATCGCCGGTCGCCGATGCTAAAAGAAGCTAGTCGGCGGTGGCTCTAATATTCTCTATGACAGTTTGTCATTGTCTGTGATACACACAATACAAATTTTTCTCTCTTGATCGCAACGCGTGTTTTATTACGTTATGGGCCCAGACCCATATTTTAATAAAAGTTTAAAGAAAGTAATCGTTTCAAAATATTTCGTTAGTGTTTTCGTGCAAAATGTCGTCGCACTCGTCGTCATCAAGCTACATCGTAAATGTACCGAAATTGAAGGGACGAGAGAATTTCGATGACTGGGCGTTTGCGGTAAAGAACTTCGTGGTGTTAGAAGGCATTGATCTGGACAATATTTCACCGGATTTGAGTAGCAGTGAGCAAGTAAAGGCCAAAGCGAAGCTGGTTATGACCATTGACCCATCGTTATATGTCCACATCAAAAATGAAAATACAGTCGACACGTTGTGGAAAAAGTTACGGCAGCTATTTGATGACACCGGATTCACACGAAAGATAAGCTTGCTTCGTACATTAATATCAATCCGCCTGGAAAATTGTGAATCCATGACAAACTACGTGTCTCAAGTGGTCGAAACGGCTCAACGATTGAAGGGAACGGGATTTGAAATCAGCGAAGAATGGATTGCATCATTACTTTTGGCTGAGCTACCTGAAAAGTTTGCGCCAATGATTATGGCGATCGAGCACTCCGGCTTAGCGGTTAGCGCCGACTTCATCAAAACCAAGCTCCTCGACATGGCGTCTGATGTTTGTCATGTTGGCAGTAGTGGAGCAGAGACAGCGTTTTGGTCGAGTCGTCGAACGAAAGGTGGCAGCACTGTGCATACCAAGCCGAAACAACAACAAACACTAAAGTCACATCAAATGTCATCAATGTCATCCGGAAACAAAACAATAAAGTGTTATAAATGCAAAAGGGTCGGACACTATAAAAACCAATGCCCTGAATTAAAAGAAAAGGAAGCAGGTGCCTTCAGTGTAGCTTTTCTTAACGGAGAATTCAGTACAGAAGATTGGTACGTCGATTCCGGCGCAAGTTTCCACATGACTGCGAACCGTGATAATTTTTTGCAAATACGAGGACACGAGATTAATGAAATAGTCGTTGCGAATAAAACATCTATGCCAGTTATGTGTGCCGGCGATACACAGATAACTACATGTGTTGAAAAGGATCAGTTTGACATTCGTGTGAAAAATGTATTTTATATTCCCAATCTGACAACTAACCTCTTATCTGTTAGTCAGTTATTAGAAAATGGAAATAAAGTGTCTTTTGAGAAGAATTGCTGTAATATACGTAATAAACAGAACAAGCTGATTGGTGTAGCAAGTTTGCAAAATGGGGTGTACAAACTGAACACATTGAAGTCAAAGGTGTTAGCAGCTTCGGCAGTCCACACTACAGATGCAAGGCTGTGACACAGGAGACTCGGGCACATCAACAGTATTGATTTAGAGAAAATGAAGAATGGTGCAGTGGAGGGTGTAAGCTACAAAGATAAGGCCAACATCCAGAAATCCAACTGCGAAGTATGTTGAAGGCAAGCAATCTCGCTTACCTTTTCCATCAGGCAATCATAGAAGTGAAACCCTGTTAGAAGTGGTGCACTCAGACTTATGTGGGCTTATGGAGACCAAATCTATTGGCCAGGCAAGATACTTCATGCTCTTCGTTGACGATGCCAGTCGAATGTCTTTTGTATATTTTTTGAAAGAGAAAAATCAAGTGTTACAGTACTTTAAGGAATATAAAAGTTTGGTAGAAAACCAAACTGGAAATAAAATTAAAGTACTGCGTACAGATAACGGAGGTGAATTTTGTTCCCAAGGGATGAAAAATTATTTGAAGTCGGAAGGTATTGTTCATCAAAAAACAAATCCGTACACTCCAGAGCAAAATGGCCTCTGTGAGCGCTTCAATAGAACTATAGTGGAACGAGCTAAATGCTTACTATTTGAGGCTCAATTAGGCAAGCAGTTTTGGGCAGAGGCAGTGAACTCGGCAGTTTACCTAAAGAACAGGTCGCCGGCCTCGGGTCTAGGAGATATTACACCATTTGAAAAATGGACAGGCAGAAAACCTAACCTGAGTAATATCAGGATTTTTGGTAGTCCAGTGATGGTGCATGTGCGCAAAAATAGGAGACTCAAATGGGACAAGAAATCCGTCAAGTACATATTAGTTGGTTACCCAGACAACATAAAAGGGTACAGATTATACAACTTGGAAACAAGGCAAGTTACTACGAGTAGGGACGTGACGATTATGGAAAAACAGGAAATCCCTGATAATACTAAGATAGTAGTACAGGAAGTTGCCGATGAACAGGATCCGCAATCAGTGGTGGAAGAAGCAAAAGAGGAATCTTTCAAGGACTTGAATGATGCAATTTATGTCCTTGAGACCTCTAGTTCGAGCTCAATGTCAGAAGACTCATACCATACCTTATGTGAAAATGATGATGATTTGCAGACAGACGAAGTTCCAGAGCTTCCAAGTAGACGCATAAGAAAACAAGTAGAGAGATATGGCTTATCAAATCTCTGTACTACAGACAAGCAGGAGTCTTGGGATAGTGAAATCACCTATGAGGAGGCAATGAAGGGGCCAGATAAAGAGATGTGGAAGCAGGCGATGGAACAGGAGCTCAAGGCTTTCGAAGAAAACCAGGCATGGGAATTGGTGGAGGACAAGAATGTAGACAGAGTGCTTCAATGCAAGTGGGTGTTTAAAAGGAAATTTGAAAGTGATAATACAGTGAGATTTAGAGCGCGTTTAGTCGCTAAGGGCTTCACCCAAAAGGAAGGTGTGGACTATAGAGAAACATACTCGCCAATTCTTAGATACTCAACTTTAAGATTGTTATTCGCTTTAAGTGTAAAATTGAATTTTAAAATTACCCATCTCGATGTAACTACTGCTTTCTTAAATGGCTTTCTTAATGAAACCGTATATATGCAAGTTCCACCCAATTTAGAATGTAAAGGTAATACAGTTCTCAAGTTAAAGCGTGCTATATATGGATTAAAACAATCCGCAAGAGCTTGGAATCAAAGACTTAATGATTGTTTACTAGCATTAGGTTATGTCAAGTCAAAACTAGAACCATGCTTGTATAGTAAAAAGATAAATAAGGAGCAGATTTATGTAACTGTATTTATCGATGATATTTTTATTTTTTCTAACAGTGTCACTTTGTCAAATAAGTTAAAGAAAGAGTTGATGTCAAATATCAGAATTAAGGATTTAGGACATGTGAAAAATTGTTTAGGGATGAGGGTTAGGATGTATAAGGATGGCAGTATATCATTGGATCAGGAACAATTTGTTATCAATCTTATAAATAAACTAGCTGACCCGGCAAACGTTGTTTTGCATTTTTTTTTTGAAAAATAGATGTTGGCCGATTCCCATAGATACCGGATAAGCACAAAAAATTTCATCAAAATCGGTCAAGCCGTTTCGGAGGAGTATGGGAACGAAAACTGTGACACGAGAATTTTATATATTAGATTTAACATGTTAAATTGTAATGGTGTGAATACTCCAATTGAAAGTAACTTAAAGTTAGAAAAGTCTGATCATGTTAATAGTCAATATCCTTATCAACAGTTGATAGGAAGTAATATTGTAATGTATTTGTCTGTCCTAACACGCCCAGATATCAGTTTTAGCGTTAGTTATTTGAGCCAATTTAATAATTGTTTTACAGCAGTCCACTGGAGACATGCAAAACGAATATTAAAGTACTTAAATAGAACCAGCTCATATGGGTTAATGTATACAAATGATAATCTTAAATTGGAAGGTTTTGTAGATGCTGACTGGGGCTCTAATAATATTGATAGGAAATCCTGGTTTCTGTTTTAAATTGTCAGGTGCTGTGATATCTTATGAGTGTAAAAAACAACAAACTGTGGCACTATCAAGCACAGAAAGTGAGTACATGGCAATAGCAGACAAAAGCGAAACACAGGTAAAAATAGAAACAGTATTCCATTAGAGCATCATTCTTCGATGCCACAATAGAATCAAGAACTAGAGTTTAACGGAGGGTTAAGAAACAGATTGTCTTGAGACTTACTTCTAAAGACTGGTTTCCTAACGCAAAATATGTTAATGGTACTTTAAACTTATTGGAATTAGTTTTCTTTTTGAATTTGCTGGTTGTTTTCAATGTTATCGATTTACAATATAGTTTTCTTAGTTATTTGCCTGTTTGATCTTGTTGAACAGACATACGCATATTATATTGATATGGTTCAGCTTTGTTGGAGTAAACACAATGGTGCAGTATATGATTTGTTTTATTTTTCCTTAAAACTTCGATGTTAACTGTTCATCATAACAAATATCTTTAGATTTACTTTAAAATTCAAATCAAAAGTATTTAAGCCTTATTATCACTGTTGATGTACTTCACAAAGGTGATAACATAGCCACCTCATTCTAGTAATATCCCTTCACCATAAACAAGATCTTAAAAGCAAATAGAGACTCCTCAAAGAGCGGAAAAGTAAAAAAAGTTTTGAACAAGAGCAGCTAATCAATCATTGCCAAAGCGTCCAAAATATCGTCGCCATACTTACATGGCCGGATGGACATGCTTGCAATATCCGGGCAGGCACGACTCGCCTGCAGAACCGTACAAGCAAACGTTTTATATGTTGCTAGAAATATTTTTGTGTTGCGGTCGAGATGTAGTTTCATTGTGTGGAAAAAGTTTTGCTGTTGCAATGAAGAGGTGCTGGGTATGTTATGTTTTTTTTTTATGGTAATAGGCGGCAAACGAGCAGACGGATCGCCTGATGGTAAGCAATTACCGCCGCCCATGGACACAAGCAACACCACAGGACTCACAAATGCGTTGCCGCCCTTTGGGTTGGGAAAAGGGATATGATAAGGAGTGGGATGAGGGAGAAGGAATAGGGGATAGGGCCTCCGGCACTCTCACTTACCGAACGAAACGCAACAGTTTAGGTACTGATACTTTACGTCGATTTTCTGTGACAGGGTAGTACTTCCCCAGTCGAGCCGGCCCATTCATGCTGAAATCAGCAAGGCTCTATTACCTTTTACAAAAGTAAGCCTAGCGAGAATCACGAACGAATTGTACCATAAGAATCACGAATTATTTTTTTATTAGGTTATATCTGAACTTTGTATAAGAAGTAAATAATACAACATTTATATCCTAGGATAAGTCATACACGGTCATCGAATGCCAAACTAAGCAGCCTTTGACTACACTGTCAAGCATATAACTGTGAACGAAATTATTGCAGGTAAGATGCCCGAATGTTACTTAACAGCACTTTGTGCTTCACAACTTCTTGTTGGGAGGCTCGAGGTAGTACTCGAAGTAGACTTCCTGTTGATTTTTTTATATCAAAATAACGTTTTACTTACGCCATAATATATTGAGACTCTGTTAAAACTAAATATGTATTTGAAATTGGGATTTGAGAATGGAATATAATAAATTATTATGTACCAAACGCGTTGCAGTTTCGTTTTACTTCCTCTTTACATACTTATATTGCAGAAGATTTATATCAATTAAAATTTAACATACTCACCATTTTTTTGTTCTGGTGGAAAATACCTGCGGATCTCCGGCTGTAGCGGAAATTAGAGTTCGTACCACGAAAATACCAACCCGACTACCCTTAGCTTATAAAAATCGCGGTTATATAAAAACGAAGTTTTTTTTTCGTTCCATACTTAACAGTGGAGATTCCGTGAAACATAATATAGAAATTGTTCCAATGTGTAGCTTTACGATCGATCGCGGACGTACTGTTTGACGTAATGCTCTCTGATTGGTGTTCACTGTCACAAGAATAAATACATTATTTTTAGTTTTAGAATCCTAAAAATAACATTAATATTACCTCTTTATAAAAGATAATAAACCTTATTGACATCTTAAAATCATAATGAATCTATAGATACTACAATCAAACTGATTTATTCTAAGCGGACACAAGTCTATTCTTTTCTTTATTTACTATGGCGCTTTTGGTAATTTATAAGACCACGTCAGTCCCATTATAAACTTAACATAACGTCAATTTTTGTATATGTTTTTTTAAGTTATAACTTTTATTCTAGAAGAATTTGATACTTTACAAATTAAAGTATCTGCTGCCGACAGGACACTGATAGAATTCTTTAAAAATTAGAAGTTTTCTTTTCCTAACTATCAAATGTCTGTATGACTCACGCAGCCGACTCGGTGAGCATCTAGTAGCTTATAACAGCAATAACAAAGACAATGAAAGATATTATACGTAAAAACTTGCCAAAACACATCCAAGCATTTCGAACAGAGAAATCTGAAAATGTTACGATTTGCAGTGAGCGCAAAATTGCGACGCTGCAATGCAGTTGCCTTAATCAGTGTACCTAATACCGTGCAACGGAATAACACAGACTAATCATTGTAGACATTAAAACATATGACATTTTATCACTGCAAGAAATTACAGAACTTTACAAATAATAACATGTGAACAAATTTTAAACATGTTTCTCATCGTTTCATTCCAAGTAGTAATATTATTGAAGTAATTGTATTTGAAATGAAGAGAGGCGCGAACAAAAGTTCTTATAGGCACCATTCACAAAAAGGCAATAGAACAATCTTACTCAGTTCAGGACTGTCTTCTTTATAGTAGGTACATTGCCTTTGAGCCAAAATTTTGTTTCTGCTTATCGTATGAAGAAAATCTGTGTAAATTTCCTTTTCAAATTACATAAAAGTGGCACTAATAAACAACTTATCGCCGGAGTTTCCATAATTGTTTTAATTTGTGTATAGTTTCTGTGCACTGCAGGGTACGACTGCCGACTTTGCTTTCATTTGCAAACATGTAGTTCATTTGCATTGTATTCAAAATGACCCAGTTCTATTTAGTTTTTAAAGGTAGTCTAACTTTTAGACTGCCAGTATTTTTAATGTTCCTTTTACGCTAGCCGCTTACATCTGTTTTTAAATGAGCTTTTTAAAACTTTGCTAATATATTTCATTCTGCTTTGCTTTTGGAACTCTTTTGTTTTTTAATTTAGGTGCCATTGTAAGTTTTAGCTAGCGCCTGCGGGTTGTTTTAATTACAATTGTGTAAATTTAAGTGTGCATGATAAAATATTTCGTTAGACATATTTTTATTTTATTTTATTTCCGTTGTGTTTAGGTTCTAAGTCTCCAAATCTAAAAGTCTGTCGAGAAACTATATCGAATTAAGAATAAGCTTGCAATCAGATAGTGTGGCAATCTTGTTTACTTGATAAACAAGTACGGCTTTTGCAAAACTTTTGTGAAATTGTTATAAAAATGCCGACGTAAGAAACAAAGATTTTTGTTTCCTCGTGAGTATTGACGATGACAAGGATTGCCTAGTCATCTTTAGAACATGTAGTAACGTAGTACTTAATTTGGGACCGAATTATTGTGTGTTAGTTGTTCAAGAATATATTCGAAATATTCAACACAATGCCGCTATGGTATGACATTATCTGTAAGGCAATGAACTAAAATATTTCATGACCCTATCCCCTATTCCTTTTCCCTCATCCCACTCCTTATCCTATCCCTTTTCCCAACCCCAAGGGGCGGCAACGCACTTGTGACTCCTGTGGTGTTGCTTGTGTCCATGGGCGGCGGTAAATGCTTACCATCAGGCGATCCGTCTGCTCGTTTGCAGCCTATTGCCATAAAAAAACATAAACATAAATAAGCTGAATGTAGTTATAGAGGATAAAATGACAAAGGCATCATACGATAAAATGAAATTCAAACTCATAAGTGTAGGTTGGTTTATGCTAGATGAGATATTAGAGTTTCTATTGTGAACTAATATAATTTTCACTGACGTCAAGCCTGCCTACGCGCTAATGCACTTGACACTAGATTTAATGCAGAAACACTAACTCTCTACACGAGAGTTTTGATCCTCCCACTCCACACCCACAGTGCTTTATGTGTCAAGCTTTAAATGGCTTGTTTAAAAGTATAGGTATTAAACTGAACTTAGTATTGATAACAAATTTTGGCAGAGAAATGGAACATCGTAAAGTTTTTAATACATAGTTAGGTTCTTTCGGTTTTGCAATATAGTGGTGCATGCTATTCTCATCAAGAAAAGTAGAAAAACTAAACGGCACATCATGGCATAGGCAAAGTATACGTATGCGGCATCTCGTGTAACGCTGTGATGTGCTGCAGTATCTTGCAAAAAAATACAATATGTCTATTGTCTATCCGTGTTCAAATATAAAAATATCAGACCCAAGTTCTTGTACACAGAGTTAAAATAATTTCACGTCAATATTCTTAGGCACGCCGTGCCACGCACGCCTTCTGTATGAGCAGGACTTCTCGTCGTCTTGGCTTAAAGTAGCCGACAGCATTACCTGCCGTCTTTTCTTCTGTAGAGATAACGGGTAATGCAGCAGCTGTGCAGGTAAACTGGAAGAATGCCGTCCTTTTACAACTGTTTGGAATCTAATAGATTTTCAAGGTAGTAGAGCCTTGCTGATTTCAGCATAAATGGGCCGGCTCAACCGGGGTAGTACTACCCTCTCACAGAAAATCGACGTAAAGTAACAGTACCTAAACTGTTGCGTTTCGTTCGGTGAGTGAGAGTGCCGGAGGCCCTATCCCCTATTCCTTCTCCCTCATCCCACTCCTCATCCTGTCCCTTTTCCCAACCCCAAGGGGCGGCAACGCACTGGTGACTCCTATGGTGTTGCTTGTGTCCATGGGCGGCGGTAATTGCTTACCATCAGGCGATCCGTCTGCTCGTTTGCCGCCTAATACCATAAAACAAAAATAATAACCACGTTTATCTGTGTTGTACATCTGTTAGATTTTTTCGACTTTCAACAGTGTTATTCTGTATTCTTCAACCGAAAAACCGTACCATGTTTATAAAACAAAATCTCGTTACCCCATTTTATGCCGTGGGTTTCGTAACGACTAGGTAAAATATTCGAAGTACATCTTATATTTTTGGAGAGACGGAAAACTAGATATCAAACCATACGAATATAGCAACCCGTCTGGCCAGGGTGGATAGCAGGCCAAATGCTCCTATTAATTTACAGTGCTCTGAAAGAAGTTGTCGTGACTAGGATTGAGTACGGAATGCTGCAGTGGTTTGGACACGTGGAGTGAATGAGTGAAGAAAGAATGACGAATCAGATCTATAAGGCAAATGTGTGTGGGCAAGTTGGTCGCGGCAGACCACGTCGGACATTCCTCGACTAAATTGGGGACGTCCTAAAAAACGGCAAGGTCCGAATTACCCGAAACCGGCGAGCATGAATAAAAAGAGTAATGAATGTAGAGGAAGCGCGTGAGGTTTGTAAGGATAGAAGCAAGTGGCGTTCTGATGTCCCTGCCTACCCCGACGGGAAAAAGGCGTGAGTATATATATGTATGTATGTACATACTATGAAGCAAAGTTGGAGTTGCATAAGACCAACAGTAGACTGCGAAAGTCTGTAAAAGACCGTGACGTTAATGAACTAAATGGCTTTGAATTGTGTTACGGTAACAGGTCAATTTCAAAGTCGTTTTATATAATAGTTCGACATCAATACAAGACAGACTTTTGAGAAAAAGTTTGATCTTGAAATAAACTTCAATCTCATAGCAATTTCTACATTTCTTCCAAAAAGATTGTATGAATGGCTGGTTCTTACCATATAATGAAATTGAATTAAATCAAAATCAATGATTTTTATTTACATTTATAAGTACGTTAAAAGGAAAATTCATCGGAATTTCTATATTGGATGGCATTGTAAATTATTTTGATACTATTATCATATAAATATGATTAAGCCAGTAAAGGCTGATTTTCAGTTGTCAGAATGATATAATTTATTTGACAGTTAAACTGTTACCTGTCAGAATTTAAAAGTAAAACAATTGATATAGTTTGCCCAAACCACTGTAATATTTCATTCGTACGTAATATATTTTATCACATGGATAACTTTTATCTGACGATTGGAAAATGAGCACTTAATCGCATTTTCTACTGCCAATTTGATGAACAGAAAAGAAATAAGTACCCGTTTTTTAGAGTTCCGTAGTCCACAAGGAACCCTTATAGTTTCGTCATGTCCGTCCGTCTGTCCGTCCGCAGCCTAGCTCAAAGACGCCTGGTGCTAGAAAGCTGATATTTGACATTAATATAGACATAAGATATTGCAACAAAACTGTAGAATAAAATTTAGGTAAAAATTTTTTTTAGGGTATCTCCCCTACATATATAGTGGGGTTGAATTTTTTTTGTTTGAGTACCCCCTTATGTAGGGTATCATTGGATAGGTTTTAAAAAAATATTATTAGTTTGCTCAAATCATTTTTCGATCAAGTGATTGGTTTGTCAAATATCAAGCTTTGAAGTGAAAAAAATTGTTAGTCTCAAGTGTCCCCCCCCCCTCTGCCGGCTAAACTATTAATTTGGAAGAGGTGAAAAAATCACAAATATAGTACATATAACGAATTTAAAAGGAGAACTATCACGGCTAAGTAGACATCACTAGTTTACGAGTAATCGTCGGTTAACTTATAAATACCTATTTCTGTGAGTATACATTGGGAGCGCTGGCTTAATCTTAAAGATATATGTACGTACGGCCATTATGGGCAACTACGGAACCCATTCAAATTTTACCAATCAAATCTTCGCAAGGGGCCCCGACTGTGAGTCGTTCTGTTCTGCATATTACTTCTAAACTTCTGGGCTTGTTTCTTTCTTTTTAGTTTTTATTTAAGTTAATATTTTCACGTATTTTTTAAAATTAGTTTTTATGCAGTCGGGTTTTTTGTTTTTCTTGAAATATTTTTTTTTATTTTATACTTTTTAGTTACGATTCATTGACTTCGTTATAAGATGGTAAATTTCGCAATCGAGTGTTTGTATATCGTTTATACTTGAAATAAAAACTTAAATCAATAAGTATGAAAATTTGCGAGATTTTTTTTTTGTTATACATCTTTAAATCGTTATATATCCTAAACTATTATTTAAAATGAAAAATGATAAAAGGAACCTAAAAATGATTTTAAAATACCTATTCAACGACACCCCACTTGACATAGTTCATCGACTTTATTTTTTTTAATTTTGACAATATGGCGTCTGGCTGTCGCTGTGGTGAATTTTGATTACTGTCATGTCTTTAGTGACACTCGCAAGGTTAAGAATCGTTTGACGTAAGAATCATCAAAATCGGCCTAGGCATTTGGTCTCTAGAACGCCACATAGAAACAAACATACATACATACATACTTACATACATACATAGACTGATAAACACATTACCCTCCTTTGCGTCGCGCAGTCGGGTAAAAAGTACAAAATTTTCCAGCTTTTATTCTTCCCTCCGCACTATCACCCACAAATAGTTTTCTATAAGTACATATTAAATGGAGCAGTATTTCGCATTAACTATCGTTCGCAGCAAATCGTTGGTCATGCGAGTCTGCAATAAGCTTTTAACCATTAGAGTGCAATGTAATGACATTAGTAGCCTGCCTTGCATTGTTTTGTTACTAAAGCTAATCTAGCTTACGCGGTACGATAGAATGGTTAAAACGGGATTTCGGAGATAAGAGTCACTATACATTGGAATACAAGTTGTATTCTTTTAAGTGTTGCAATAAGAGAAGGAAGGTTTGTTTATTTTATTACCTCATTAGACTTCCCGCGGCTCCACCCGCATGGAACTCTTTTCACTCCTTTTTAAGGATGGGATTTTAAACATCTACGGTTAGTGCTACCCTACGCTCCTCAAGGAACATACTTCCCAAACAGGTTCTTGCGCCCAATAGTTTCAGCTGTATGTTGTCTGTCATTCAGTCAATAACGGCAGAATTCTAAGATGATGATTGTTGCATCATATAAAACCCTAACGGTGGGTTGTCAGCGCGCTTGCCACTACCAACGACAATCGCTTTATGACAAACAATTTAAATGACAAGTTAATTGCTGGATTGGCAGCAGGACTGCGACAGTGCAGAATGTGTCTTTGACTTAACTCTGTTTTATGTTTATAATGATAGGAGACAAACGGATTTACCGTCTGTGACGGATTAAGAATACCAAATAGCACTACCCTATGTCATGCCGCGGATGCCGTATGAGTCAAAATAAGATAAAACACTTATAAATTAGAATTTTTACAAAGAGATAGAAAACATGATATCAAACCCTGTACTAACCTATCTGACCAGCGTGGTATAGTGCGTGTACTGGCCAAATCCTACACGCATAGCTACTATAACGCAAATTAGAACAGTCTTAACTACAGCAGTGGACTGCGAAAGACTGTAGAGAGTCTAAAAGAACTTTTAAAAATGTTTTACAATTAATTAAAGAAAATCTTCACATACTGTAACATATACATAAAACCTAGCACCGCCATAAAAATTGACCGATAACATAACGGTTAAATAAAATAAAATAAATAAAAATCTAACGCTAGCTATATGTAAGCTTTTCCATTAGTATGTAATATAATGAGATGGCGCACAGTTTATTTTGTTCCGTTCTAGTACAGGTAAGCGAGCAAGCGGGCTCTTAAAACGGGAGTTGGGAACTTAAAATATGTTATGTGTTTTTATGATGTAATATCGTGTGTAGGTGTATTTCCCTAAGGATTACTGGTGTATGCATGCATATTTTATTGCATAGATAGAATATGCAGCATTGGTAATGCACCTAGTATAGGATTCAGTCCCCACTTGAGGTGAAAGAACTTTAGTAAATTTTTTCACCCCAAGTGGGGATCGAATCTATACCGAAATGTATATTACACCTCTGCCTACCCCTTCGGGGATAAAGGCGTGAGTCTAAAAAAATATAAATAATAAAGTCTAAAAATTATATTAAATATGCAGTTTTTTATCCAATTCAGCTGTTTTTCCGTAAAATATAACAAATTAAATTACTGGGGTACTTAAAAAATAAGCATGGATAAATTATTTGCCTCATGATTACGTAGCCTTAGTTTCATCATTTATATTTGATTTTAACTGTTGACTAGTTTTGAACTTTCTTTTCACTTCTTATTGAGTTTATAACTTTTGGAGTCAAAACTGATCACGAATATATGGCAGCTGTACTAGTAGTAAATTATTGGTATAATTTACAATCACATACTTTTAAATCACTTCGACGTCACACAGTTCTGACGCGAACTCCGTTCATTAGTATTGAATTTCTGATTTTGATCATCTACTTTTGCTGTCGACTGTACATTTTCACGTTTTCTGATACTATTTATGAGATGGTTTTTATATAAAAATCTAAAAGAGTTCTATGTTGTTGTTTGGTCCACAACTTGTCTTTATTTATTGTATTTTCATATTTATCATCCTCTACATAATTACAAAGTCTCTCCACACACATTTTCTCTGTGATATTAAATGTAAGCTTGACAAGTTTAATATTGATATAATTATTATAGAGATTTTCTTAAAAAGAAGTATCAAGAAATTTTACTTTTTTACAGCGATGATTAATGAGAATGAAAAATTAATTAAAGATTCCGTATTACTTTTGCTAAATAATAAGTAAGTAGGTCATTGCTCCTAAAAACGGTCTGATGGCTTAATAGTTTAAGATGCCAGTTCACTGTTGAACACTGTACTGAATATTGTGTGTTCGATTCCCACCTGTAATATCAATTTGTGTGATGATCAAATCGTTGTTCAATAGGCATTCTTCTTGATCTTTATTGTACTCTAATAGCGAATAATTGGATTCGTAACTAATTGATGGGATATTTTTATCAGTGAATCAAAAACCTTAAGTAATACACTGAAGTGCGTTACGCTAAAATCTTTATTCTTTCACTAAAATAATAATTTCACACTAAAATACTTATTGCACTCCAAATATGCCGATATTTCTAAGAAATATATTTTCATATGAAAAGTTATGTTAGGCTTTCTTGTGAGCGTGCACCCAAAAATAGGAGCCCTGCGAAGGAGGGCTTCATCAACTTAGTTTATTAAATTATTTGGTTGTTGAGTAAAACAATTTCAAATGCTTCTTTAACTGAAAGGATAATTTTTATAATTCAAGATTTGCAACGGCAAATAAACAGGTGCTCTTTATGAAAAAATTTAGTGCGTATTTTTAATAGTGCAATCAGTATTTTGGTGGAAATCAGACATAAATTAAGGAAGAGTTAAGTACTACCCCTAATTGATTTCATGTATTCTCTGATGTGTGGCGTATTTTTCATATTTTCCGTGTTGAAATTAATGTAATCTCTAATAAACTAGACACAATAAAAAAACTTTTCGAGGTGATTGGTATAGAATTGGATTTGAAACTTGTGATGGACATAATTATGACATCTAAGGGAATGCAAATCTCGCGAGATTTGGGCTCAAGCGAGATCTCGCGAGTTTATGAAGCCAATCTCGCGAGATCTCGCCAATTTCGAGATCTCGCGAGATTGGCAGTTTTGTATGTTTTTTTGTAAATAATGGAAATATTAATAACCATTTTAAGTATTATAAGATAAACATTATTTTCACGAATTTTTCAATAGGCTTTTATGCTTCAAACATTGTTTGACGTAGGTACCTAACTAAATATATTTTTTAATAAACTTTTATGAAGTAAACTTTTACGGACGGATCAGTCAAATAAGAAATGAAAGAAACAACCAGTCTTCGCTTCTAATATCAAACAAAAATCTTTTAGTAGATAATAAAACATTTATTTTATAATAAACAAAACAACGAGAGGTAAAAAAAAATTAAACTTATCTGTAACTTATATGTTACTAAACTGAGGTAAGTATTATTATCAATTAGGTATATAAAACGACATCTACTCAGTAGACCTTTTCGATATCACAGATTAATTAACAAAATATACCAATAAGGCAGACTATTAGAAATTACAGACCTAATTAACAAAATATACCAATCAAAGGAAACATTGGTTCAGTTCAAATCACAAGCCATTCTTACGAATTATCTTCAAAGTAGCTCCTTCAGAACCACAAATATCCAAAGAATCGTCCGCTAAACGGCTTCCTTTTCTATTGGCCCGATAACCAGCTGCTGAGAAGGCCCTTTCGGATTCAACGCTAATTGAAACCGCAGTTCTCAAGCAGACATCCACGAACTGCAAAAGTTTGCCTTTTGACCCCCCGGACTCGTATAAATTCGTAATTTTTTTTATTAATGCCGATACCGACAGATTGCGATCTGTCCGTGTCTGTTCGCGTTTCGAATAAGACGTTTTTATGCTCGAGTGCAATCTCGTAAATCTCGCGAGATCTCGCCCTATTTTCGACCGAAATTAATCTCGCTAAAAAAGGCCGAGATCTCGCGAGATCGCGATCTCGCGAGATCTCGGCCTTTCGATCGAGATTGCATTCCCTACATCTAACCAAAAAGGGTCTATCATGATTCAAACCAAAAGAGCTAAAAATAAAAACAGTTTATCTGCTGTTTTGACGAGATGAGGTACTTTTTAAGACAAATACAACACTTATATCGAAGGGAATATGAAAGTCCTTTTGAGTTAATTGGCAAAAACAAAAACTACAAATTGAATTGGATAGCGAGGAAATCGAACTCGTAGCAAAATGTTGTCAAACATCACAATTCAACTCTCAAACAACAAAAATTATTAATCTTCAGCTGATGAGAGTAGAGTAGATACTCCAAATTGTAAAACTAACCTAAACTGCCAGATTCCACAGGAATCTCTCTAAAAGTTTTATTATTTATTATCATCCGCACTCCCGCACTAACGTTAATGTACTCATAGTTCACTTGCATGTTTCCTTTGTCTTAGTTGTAACGTTACCGTGCGCAGGGCCCATAACAGCCCCCATCGATCATATTATATTCCTGCCGCTACTTGTTACTAGCAATTCACGAATGTGCTCTATATTTCTGTATTAATATTGCTTCATGAGAATGCAATGTGTCGTTGGTTCAAAGCTCAGTATATGTGATTGCTTGATGAGTGTGAGTTTTGGTTCAGGGGCCCAATTCTGCTAAATAAATATAGTCTCGATATCATGTCAGTGTCATATTTACGTCACAAAAAGCGTATTCTTCCAAATTATTAGAATACCGCTTTTAAATCCATTCAAAATATTATATCAATGTCATATAAAAATAGCAGAATTGGCCCCCAGGTCAGTGGCCCAATTCTCGTATTTTTATATGAAATTAATATTATATTTTGAATGGACTCAAAAGCGATATTCTGATAACCTACTGTCATTATCGTATAATTTAAAATAAACAGTTCGTCGTTGCCACATATTTTGACACTTGTTTCAATTTACGATCTCGTTGCGATTTCATTCGATTAAAAAAGAATACGATTTTTGTGATGTAAGTATGACACTGACATTATATCGAAACAAGTAAACAACGAAGTGTGAGCTGAATTTAAAACCCCTGTGTTTTTTTATTGATGCCTATACAGGGAATCATCATTTAGATTTTCATTGTATACAACTGGATGTATAGTTCTCTCCTAATTTACGTCTCAGTAACATACCAACAACCACGCTGGCCAGACGGGTTGGTGTAGGGTTAAAGGTCGAGTTTTCCGTCTCTTCATATATATTTGCTTCCTGTATTACTCCCAGTCGCCTAATACAATGATCGCTTATTGAAATAGAGTAAAACAAATTTGTTTTTTTTTATAGTATAAGGCGGCAAACGAGCAGACGGATTGCTTGATGGTACCTAAGCAATTACCGCCGCCCATGGACACAAGCAACACCACAGGAGTTACAAGTGCGTTGCCGTCCCTTGGGGTTGGGAAAAGGGATAGGATAAGGAGTGGGATGAGGAAGAAGGAATAAGGGATAGGGCCTCCGGCACTCTTACTCACCGAACGAAACGCAACTGTTTAGATTCTGTTACTTTCCGTCGATTTTCTGTGAGAGGGTAGTACTTCCCCGGTCGAGCCGGCCCATTCATGCTGAAATCAGCAAAGCCTTACTACCTAGAAAATTTTAATCTTAATCACTACATTTATAGGCAATACTTTGTATAATACACCCACCGCTCCTTTTTTTTTTATAGAAATAGGCGGCAAACGAGCAGACGGATTGCCTGATGGTAAGCAATTACCGCCGCCCATGGACACAAGCGACACCACAGGAGTCACAAATGCGTTGCCGTCGCTTGGAATTGGGAAAAGCGATAGGATGAGGAATGGGATGAGGGAGAAGGAATACGGGATAGGGCCTCCGGAACTCTCACTCACCGAACGAAACGCAACAGCTTAGGTACTGTTACTTTACGTCCATTTTCTGTGAGAGGGTAGTACTTCCCCGGTCGAGCCGGCCCATTCATGCTGAAATCAGCAAGGCTCTACTACCTGTAAACTACTACTATGAGTCTATTTGTCTTTTATGTCTCTTAGTTGAATGTTTACAGACTTCCTCGTGATACAGCTTTAAGTTCAAGTTCGAGGACGTATATTTTCCCTACTGATAGCATAAATGAGAAAGTATATTTATTTGTGAACACGATGCAAATACCATCTTTGCGTAGAAAACTCTACATCAAACCCTATACGACTGCCTCGTTGGTCTCGCGGCATAAATGTGCGCGTGGATCGGGAGGTCCCGGGTTCGATTCCTGGGTCGGGCAGTGTTATTGGGTTTTTCTGTCACGAAATTCTCAGTAGTAGCACGGAGTCTGGAAATGTGCCCGGTGCGGCAATAGGCTCGCCCCTTATTACGTGGGACTAAAGTATATCTGGCGAAAAGTGGGTGTAGAAATATACCTCTGCCTACCTCTTCGGGGTTATAGGCGTGAGACTATGTATGTATGTAGGTATGTATATTTATGTGTTGGTTTGTGCTTCTTTCACGTAAAGACTACTGGCAAACTTTAATGAAACTATGCATTTTTTTGCATACCCTACAAAACGGAATAAGTTATAGCCGACTTTTTGTAGCAATAGCCGATAACCACGAAGGTGGATTTTGGCTTCCTTTTATAATAATTTTGCTTTTATACTCCACACGATAGCTTTATAACAAAAAGAGACTTCTTCCAAACTAAAAATAAAGCCTTAGTATAATTAATAAACTACTAATTTGCTGTCAATCAAATCGTTGCAAACATTCTATTCCATCTAAAGTTGTGTATAAAATATATTAAGAGACAGAAATTAGCCACACAATTTAACTACACTACTGACCGTAAAAGCTAACTAGTATTTACATGACATAAATTTGAGCTATATTTTCTAACAACAAATAGTCGCCAGTCAATCTAACAAGCGTCGTAAATTATATGTGTGTAGCGCATTCAGAATCCGGACTGCCGTGGCTGGACGACATTTTCAAAACCTAAGCTGCCGACTGTACAATAAAATCAATAAGAGATTCAATATATTCTCTCTATCCAAACACGTATGCAAAAAAGTGCTAACAACAGGCCTTCAAACCCTAACATATGAAGAGACCGAAAGACTATTTGACCAATAACCGGCTCCATGCACTGGTGTATCACGTGATGGTAAAAAAAAAAAAATACCTACATTACACTTTCTCATTTCAACACTTACGACACACGTCCTTGTACACATACATATACACTCACAAACTCACACACCATCTAACACACATCCTCTCTGTGCGGCATGCTTTATATTAGTTATTTTACAAAATTTAATTTTGTCCTAATAAGTTCACAACTGTTTATTTTTATGTAAAACATCCTGTACTAAATTCTAAATAATGTTATATTCTTTGATACCACTAAGTATAATTCTGATCTATATACCTATTTGTGGGGAATGGCGTCGGTATCTGTAATACAGTTTTTACTAGCTCAGACACCGTCGTAAAACTTGTAGGGTTGTAGAAGAGTGTGTAATGCGAAGTAAAAGTCACAGATTGAAGAAACGAAGTATGAAAGTTTATTAAGAGGTGGAAAAGTTCACAGGTACAGTTTATAGGCACACATACACAAGCAGAAGGAGTGAAAGATAGCGAGAAGAAAGTTTTTAGAATAGGCACAAGAATTTCATACGCGCGGAAGCGATGACAATTATTCACAAGTACTAATAAGATTTAAATATAAGGCGGTTCGCGTCAAGACAAATCATAGACTGTTGATGGGCCGGCGACGCGGGCGCACCGACCGTGTGAGCGGTCAACCGATAGTGCTCTCTCGCTCACGCGCGCTACCTGCGATGCGAGCCGCGACACACGGCCGCTCACAACGTCACCGCCTCGCTGTCCCATCTAGTAATATTATCTATATAAAACTATTGTACAATGTTTGCGTGTATATTGAATTATTATTTTATTTAAATTACAATTATTTTTTTAAGCTAATTAGAGATTCAGGCTTCTACAGTATAAAATTAAATCTAAAACCTGTAAATAAAAATTTAACAAATTATTATGTCACTACAAACTCTATCTTTCACGTGGACCTACTATTCTATAAATATATTGTCTTTACATGTTTAAATGAAGATAGAAAAAAATGTACAAAATGTAATTGGATGAAATAAATTATTATTATTATCTCTTTATTATTTAGTATTCACATAATCGAATTTTACATAATTAAACCTTAAATATATCAATAAATTTAACTATATAAAATGGGACCACGGAAACCCACCGGTGTCGGGTACAGGGTCCAAGCCACCGGTGGTTAGGGCCTCAGAGAAAGGAACTTCCTCACAATGCGTGCCGTATCGAGAAGAACCGCCTTCTGAATCAAGGCCTTGATCCAGCTGCCCAGTGCGAGCCTCTTAAGATGTTGGTCGAGGCTCTTAGCGATCAATCCATTCACTGAAACGACAATCGGAACAATGATTGCTGAATCTACATCCCACATGTCGACAATCTCGTGAGCTAGATCTAAATATTTAATCTTTTTATCATTTTCCGCCTTCACGAGATTAGCGTCATGCGGTATGGTGATATCAACAATCATTGCGAGACGCTCTGCTCGGTCTATCACTACAATATCAGGTTTATTGGCTACAATAGTCCTGTCTGTAATGATAGACCGATCCCAGTACAACAGTGCACGACCATTTTCGAGAACTGGGTCGGACACATATCTGTAGTACGGTACCTCAGAACCAATGAGTTTATATTTAAGGGCTAGTTGCTGATGGACAATCCTAGCCACTTGGTTATGTCTGTGCAAATACTGACCATTGGCAAGACTCGAACAACCGGACACAATATGCCTGAGAGATTCCCCGGGCTGGTGACACGCCCGACATATGTCAACAGTACCGTCCCTCAGGATATACTTGCGGTAGTTATTTGTCATGACAACTTCATCAATAATTGCACAGACAAAACCTTCGGTTTCTCCGAAAATATCACCGAAGCGCAGCCAGGAAACGGATGCCTTAAAATCTATATCAGACCCGTGTAAGGCCTTATAGAAGCGTCCATGTAGCTCCTTGCCCTTCCATACTTCTCTCCGGTCCTCAATGCTAAGTACTGCAGGTTTGTGCCAGTTCTCTTTAGCCAGAGCGAGCGGGGTAAGTCCAGTATCCACTGCAACCACATCTCGATGCATATCCACACTCATTTGCAGAAAATATTCTCTGAGGTTATACTGCTCGCGGTTATAAAGGGTCTTAAGACATAAAAATCCTCGACCACCACATTTCCGCGGGATGTATAGCCTCATTACTGACGAACGTGGATGATGCATCCGAGATGCAGTCAGCATTGAACGGACTTTTCTGTCCAGGGCGTCAAGTTCAGTCTGAGTCCACCTGAGTATGCCGAAGGAATACATAAGGACTGGCATGGCCCATCCGTTGCAGGCTCGCACCTTGTTACCACCTGATAAAAGACTACTCAGTACTTTTTTCAAGCGGCCAAAGAAACGAGCCTGCAGCGACTGCTTCATGTCAGCCTCAGAGATATTCAAAGACTGTGACATACCCAGGTATTTGTAAGTTTCCGTTAGAGAGAGGGACCGAAGTTGTATGGAATCTGAGAGTTGTATCCCTGCAGATTCCATAATCTCACCTTTCTTCACATGCATGACCGCACATTTGTCCACACCAAATTCCATCCTGATAGAATTACTAAAGCTTTCAGTTACCTTAAGTAATGCAGTCAGTTGGAGATTGTTGAGGGCAAACAATTTCAGGTCATCCATGAAAAGGAGGTGAGATATAACATTGCCACCTCTCCTTAATCGATAGTCTAGCCCTGAACCCTCCAATAAAGTACTTAGAGGGTTCAGTGCTAGGCAAAACCACAAAGGGCTCAGACTGTCGCCCTGGAATATACCTCGCTCGATCTTTATTGGAACACCGCAATCCAAACTCGATCGACACCCTAGATAGCGCAATACGGTCCTCCATTGCCCCATACATGACCTTAAGAAGGTGCATAGAGTTGTATCTACTTTATACAACTCCAGCACCCTCAAAAGCCAGGTATGTGGCACGGAGTCGTAAGCCTTTCTGTAATCTATCCAGCATGATAGATTTTTTCGATTACGGCGTACCTGTTGGCTAATGGCCATGTCAATCAGAAGGAGTTCTTTAGTACCACGCGCCCCACTCCTACATCCATTTTAAGAAACTGATAAAATTGAATTATCAAATATATGTTTTGATAATTTTATTCTCAAAATGGATGTAAGAAGTTTATAAATTGTTGGCAGACTAGTAATCGGTCTATAATTCTTGGGGTCCGTGGTACCACCAGATTTATAGAGGAGGTGAGTGTGGCCGGATGTTAAAAAGTCTGGTAACAAACCCGATTCCAATGATGATTGGAACTGAGACACTAAGCAAACATGTGAACTACGGAACCATTTAAGCTAAAAATTGTGCAGTCCGTCCGGTCCTGCTGCTTTCCAGTTTTGTAACGGACGGACTGCACTGGCTATATCGTCTTGTGTTATAAATATTGGTTCCATAGTTGGGATTCGTTCACATACTCGCTCAACATCCCGGATCCAATCAACCTCTGCATGGCTGACAGGCGTCGACCAAATGCTGCGCCAAAATGAATTAGTGGCATCATCATCCGGTCGACATCCCTCACCTTCACCGGCCATGGAATTAGATTGCTCCCATCCTCTGTACACCCACCTCTCTTTGGAATGTGCGATTCAGGCAATATCGATCCACTCTTTTTTTATATCGCCTGATACGGTTTGCCCATGCATAAACTTTTTGTTTCAGAGAGTCGATGCGCTCTGTAACTCGTGCCTGATAATCCTGGGAACTGATACCAGTTCCCGCGAAGGCTCGAGTAACAAAGCGCATCACTCTCGGTCGCGTATTGCCCATCCTGAAACAGGATAGCTTTTCAATGAGTGCCCTAGTCTCAGCGATACGACGCTCAATCCTGCACTGCCAAGCTGGCACAGAAGCGGTTCGTCGAGGAGCGGTATTATTTTCAGACAGATTAACTCCCGCTACCTGACATACAGCTACAGCCGCACAATACAAGATTGAATGTGTATCACCAAGATTTTCGCTATTATCAAAATAGTTTGATAATAACGAATCCAGGGCACTTATTAGCGCTATATTTCTCTTATGCATGGGCAAACGAGGCCAACGAGGCCGAACATTTGGGTCCATGGATCGGTATTCCCCAACAGCACATTCCAAAGCACTCCTTAACTGATCATTGCACTGGGTACTTACGTGAGAAGTCTCATCATCTACCTCTTCATCAGGGCGATTCAACTGTTGATATTGTGTATCTACCGTGCCAGTTTGCGATGAAGAAGTGATGGGGAGACTTCCCTGCACGTCAGAGCGTAGCCTCTTAAGCACGGTATCATCCAACAGCCGAGATCGCTGGATGGCCCGCACTTGATCCGATAGCCGTTGCGTTGAAACGTTGACAGCTGGTTCAAGCGCCTGAAACAAAGGCAGCATTCGATCACGTTATTCTTATTATTATTATTCATACTCATCTTTAATATAATCACATAACAATACAGTGTATTTTTAAATATATAGTAAGTAAGTAATTAAAACATTATACAATACATTTAAAAATATAAAAATTATTATGGAGACCCACCAGTATCGGGAACAGGGTCCAAGCTACTGGTGGTTAGGGCCCCAGAGATAGGAACCGCCTCACTATGCGTGCCGTGTCCAAAAGTACCGCCTTCTGTATCAGACCCTTGACCCAAGGATCCAACGCGAGCCTCCTAAGATTGTGGTCGAGGCTCTTGGCTATAAGACCATTGACTGTGACGATTATCGGCACAATAATTGCAGAATCGACATCCCACATGTCGACAATCTCGTGAGCCAAGTCCAGATATTTGATCTGCTTATCTTTCTCAACATCCACAATTATTGCGCGGCGCTCTGATCGATGTACCACCACAATATCAGGTTTGTTGGCTACAACAGTCCTGTCTGTGATGATAGACGATCCCAGTACAATGTGATATGACCATTTTCCAGAACAGATTCAGCCACATACCCGTAGTACGGCACCTCAACATCTACAAGCCTGTATTTCAGAGCAAGTTGTTGGTGAATGATCCTGGCTACTTGGTTATGCCTGTGCAAGTACTCGCCGTTAGCAAGACGCGAACAGCCGGAAACTATATGCCTGAGGGATTCACCAGGCTATTATTATTATTATTATAATTCCTCAACTTAGGTAAACCCATACAAGTATAGGACACTATTTCCTCAGAGCGAAAACTAGAGAGAAGTTATTATTTAAGCCGACGCTTGCCACTGACGGGTTTAGCTTCTGCCCAAGATATAAGCGTATTATTTGTAAATAAAACTAGTATTTTCATATTTGAGGCCGCCTTTTGCAATTCATTATGATGGGCAAAGTTGCGGTCAAAAATATGTCGGCCGCAGAAAAACCTCGTGACTGCTTCTCCTGGCCAGAGATATAAGGAAATATGCGGAACTGCTTCCCAACCTTCGCTAAGCGGAAAGGCACCATAAGAAGATTTCTTTCGTTAGTGTAGGGCAAGCTCTGGTGCCGGATGGGTGCCGGAGTTTATCAGAACAAAAATAGTTTGACCATTGCGGTTGTAAAATGAAACCGCAATGCTCAAGCTATTTTTGTTCTGAATCAAAAACATGGCCTCCAAACTCTGTGCCTCAGTGCCGCTAATACTAGTACAATTATTTTTAGTTAAAAATATTTTGTTCACCTACCACGTCAAACTTTGATTCAACTTATGGTTGACAGGGAGAGTTTATTTTAAGCATTTTGTTTGCCGTAGGGACAAATATTATTATACATGCTTAAATAAAATATTACTATAATCTTCTAACTTAAGCCATAGAGAACTAGACGATCGAAATCTAGACGAACGAATCTAGACGAACGAAATCCGTTCAAAAAGCTACAGTATGTTCAAATGCACTTTCCGTGCAACATGGCGCTGGAAATTACCGAATGTAAAGCTAATGTTTTGACGTTTACCATTCAATCTGCCACACAGGAAGCTATTAAACTTACAGAAATAGATTTCCTGGTTTCTACATACGAATACGCAAATATGTATGGTAAAAAGAAAGTCTCTTTCATAAATTGCTATTCGAGTTTTGCGAAGCATTAATATTATGATTTACATACATACATACATATCGTCACGCATTTTATCCCCGAAGGGGTAGGCAGAGGTGTATTTCTACACCCACTTTTCGCCAGATATACTTTAGTCCCACGTAATAAGGGGCGAGCCTATTGCCGTACCGGGCACATTTCCAGACTCCGTGCTGCTACTGAGAATTTCGTGACAGAAAAACCCAATAATTAATATTATGATTTGTAGATGAGTAAAGGGATTGTGATGTATGCTGTACACTTATCGATTCTATAAAGATGTTGTATTTTTATAGTGGTTTATTAAGACTACAGTATTGAAAAAATACACCAAAAAATGGCCACGGGTCTTACACCCATTGCTCTTAACTATGTGAGAGTTAAGTAGACGGGATTTGAGATATAATGCACAATATTCAAGAAACACCTTAACCCAAAACGACAACTGAATTACATTATATTAAGCTTCTTTGTTGTAGTAGTGTTAGGCGTAGGAGCTTTAACCACGTTGCCATCCGTGAAGTTTAGACACATGTAAATATTTTAACAGTTTCCGTTACAGAACTTATCTCACTATCCTAAATCATGATAACAGCTACTTCAACAACTGTTTATGTTCAAATGGATGATAATAAAATAGATTAAAAAAAATAGTTTTTGAAACACAAAATTCGCTTTAACTTAAATAGTTTTACACACAATATAAGCAAAAGGGCTACTGTGATAATAAAACCATGTCATGCCATGCTACTGCCATTAATTCTCGCACGATACACTTATTTCATCCATCCGTTCCTACACTACATTTGCCAAGGCGCAGTCTCTACTCTAGAACACGATACAATTCTCTCGTATACATTTAGTAAAAAGCACGTACCTCATCATCACAGACTTTAATTTTATTTATTTACTACGATCAAAAATATTCTATGCAGTAAAAGCATTACGATTCCCAATCAGAAAACAGTATTTATTTCTCAACATACTTTAATTCTGATGAACGATTTAACCTCAGAACTTCAAAATACTCATTATGTTTAAAGTTATCCGGTCATCGCTCTGGCTGATGATAGCCAAGTAATCAGTGCACAGACTAGACAAATAGCCAACTATAATTAGTTCAAAAGAAATAACAATACGATTTTATTTTCTTTTGTGAGTTGCTAAGATAATCTATAACTCAAAAGATAACGTAAAAATCTTAATAAGATCTTATTGGGAGAGCAAATCAAAACATTTTCTGTTTTATTATTGTAAGTTTCTTAGGCCCACTTGCGTAACGTTTGATTTAAGTCACTCCTTAATTTAAATTTGTTGAACAGAATTAACAGTATAAAATAATTTAAGTTAAAAGTATTTAGCGTCCTCTTGCACAACGACAACAACGCTTAGATTTAGTTAAACATTTTATGAGGTCGGTAAAGTAGTTTCTACGTTTTGTTTCATGGCATAAAGCCTTTTTGTTACGATTTTAACGATGTTATGCGTATGGTTTCGCATAAAACCTTAGACTATATATACTTTGAGCATAAAACAAAACGCATTGTCGTCGCCTAGCAACGAAATGACAATTGACAAATAATAACTAGAAAAAGTTTTGAGCATTAACCCTAGAACCCTACATGGGATGCAGTTCCACCCCACACCGATTTGTTTTCTAAATATCTCAATTTCTTTAATATCCACGAATTCGCGCGTCGGAGTATTTTAGTTTGGTGTCAACCGCTCGCGTTACGTCTATACCGTGACGAGGGACTGCGTTGTGTGGTCGCCTGTATAAAGTGCTGTGGGGTACGCCAGTACCCCAGTGTAGTAAAATCGTAAGATTTTTTATTTATTACGATTGATGCATTTATATGTAATAAGTTATTAAATTTGATTATTTATTAAAACAATAGTCTTATATGAATTAAATACAGATATTTTTAGATATTATGAAGGTAAAAGTCAATGAAGTTTATTTATGTTGTTTCGGATGGCTGTCAGATGTTTGAATTACGAAGAAATAAGCTCTATTCTAGACCACAAATCTGGCGAGGAAGAAATAGAAGTTGGGACCAGTTGTAATTCCTGGGTTCTTTACAAGTGTTCAAGATCAAATAGTAAGCCAAATATAAAGTTTCAGCAGACAGTTTTGAAATTAGGTTTGGAACTGATACATGAACATTTTTGGAGGACCGTCACCGGATGCCAACTTAATTCATTGCAGTGATCCTCAAAAAAGGACCAAATCCTACAAGCGCTGTTGCTCAAACTACATTTAACTTTGTGTAATAAGGCTGACTTGTGATCTCAAGCTACCGATTATGTTTAATGAAACGTATTTTCATGAATTGTTTTTTTTTTTTAAGGATTACAGTCATTTTAGTATGGGGTGTTCCAGCACCCCAGTGTAGGAATAACATGTGCGCCAAATAGTGTAGGAATCTAGGGTTAACACTAACACAAGTAGGTACATTGTTATCAGTTATATCATCATCATCAGTATGTCAGCCTAGGGACGTCCACTGCTGGACATAGGCCTCCCCCTGCTGCGTCGTCCGGTCCAGTTATACACCGCTATTTTTTAATTAGTACAAAAAATTTAACAGGGCACTAAGTATCTTTAACTGATCATAATTATGTAGTTGAAAAATAAAAACACTAAGTCCCAAAACTGTCTCAAAACTGTCCACAAAAATACGTGATAATTGGTAAATGCAATACTAATACTATGACCGACTCGTGTACTATCATACCATTGATAAATTACCCCCCCCCCCCTCTGCGCCTGCGCCACGCCCCGACGATGCGACAGTACTAAATTACTAGCGAAAGTAGCGTATCTAATTTCGTTGCAAAACTTAATTGTTTGTCTACGTTTGCCCGACGCGATGGCCTATCATATCAGTTCATATCACGGGAGTATGTAGCTATGCTTCGTGCGTACTTTTTGAGTGGAAAAATCGCGAGTGCAGCTGTGTACCCATGGACATCGTATTGTGAGTGTACAAAAGTGACCGGGTCAGTGTCAAACAATTAAAACAGTGCATATTGGATGCTTTTGACAACGGTGGTGGACATTTCGAAGGACAATGGAAATACTTGTAAGTTTAGTAAATAATACGTACTTAAGTAAATAATAATTTGATGCAGGCGCCTCAAAATCGGTCTGTGTTCTCCACACACCTTGAGGAAGGCCTATGTCCAACAGTGGACGTCTCTAGGCTGACATGATGACGATAAAATAATTTGTAAATAGCAGATGATTCTAACTTCATAAATACGCCAAAATTACTCTTTTCTTTTAGTCCAGAACACCATCTTTTATTTTGATATTTGTTTGCTTTCTAATTACATACCTCCGTATTTAATTACTTGTTAAACGATAAATTTTACCGGTCCTACGTCCGAATGAAGTATGAAGGAGAGGGTAGAACTAACAAAATTAAAAAATAACTACCTACATTTATTATTTTTCTTCATTTTATTTTCTATTGCTACCTACATCATAAGTGCGACTGGGAGAATGCGAATGAGCAGGATGGAATATTATCAATGAATTAGTGAATGGATTGTAAAATATGACTATGATTTAAGTGAGATTTTCTACAATAAACAAATGATAATAACTTTGCACTTTATTGATATTATGAAATTCTTACGTCACATATATGATAATAATATCTTCGCTAATCTGTCCTTAAAGTTTTTGTACTAATTAAAAAATAGCGGTGTATAATTATTGATAATTTTCGTCGCTAATGACAAGATGCCAACATCAGTGTGACAGTTCTTAAATGAAATTAGCCACTAAACAGCCGATTTTCGGCAATTAATTTTTAGACAGTTCTTAAATCATATTACTCGACAAATTTTACGTTGTGCAAGACGCTAGTGGTGTTTAATATTTTTTTTCTCGTTAAATACATCTTAATTTAATTTAAGAATCGTTGTGCAAGTGGGCCTTAATCTTATTTCTTTAGGTAGAAAATAAGTAAATGCTTATGTTTAAAATGCTTGAACATTTTTTAGGTTAGATAACATAGGTACAAATACGCATAGCCGACATTGGATTAAAATCTGCTAGATTGAAGTGGGTCTGGGCTGGACATATATATAGAATGCACCCAGAAAGGTGGGCCTATTTAGCTACCACTTGGGTGCCTCATGACAGTCGGCGACGACGTTGAAGACCCAAACGAAGATGGATGGTGACCTGGCATTTTTACGACTGGCCTAACTTGACACGAGGTGAGGCCTTTGCCCAGCAGTGAGCCACGTTGAGAGGCTAAATAAAAAAAAATCAACTTATATTGCGCATAAATTTTCAAAAATGGCTAACATTATTTAAACTTTCGTGATCATTACCGTTACTTTTACATGTTCGTAGGTACCTTTATTTAGAGTATATACATACATAGACTCACGCCTGTTTTCGAAGGGGTAGGCAGAGGCATATTAAACGCCCACTTTTCACCAGTGTTCTGATCCCACGTAATAGGTGGCGAGCCTATTGCCGCTTATCGGGATATTTTGCTTGCCAGAGCCTCGTCCGTTGATCGGCAGGTGCACCACTTGCAGGTGAGGTTGGCTTGGGACCCTAGGTTCTTGGTGGGAACCCTATGCACCCTTTATTATTTAGAGTACCTTATCGGTATTTTGCTACACCGTATATACCCCGCAAAATTTTAAAGTAATAGCTAACAATTTTCTCAATTTGACCTGGGTGTTCATTAAAACACAATTAAGGCGTTAGCTTCTTGTCTAAACTGCTAGAAGATCATCATATATTTTTTTTGTCTAAGATATATAGATTGACATTTGATTGACATGGCTAAAGCCAAAGATTCAAACCTATGTCAACCACCAAGGCGTCACAGACAGTAGCAAAACTCATTCAAAGAATTTGATGAGATAGTTGATAAGTATATTTCGGCGCCGTGGCACCATCGTCAGGACACCCCCAGAGGATCCACAAATGAAACCACACAAATTTACTGAAAACTGCATTATATTCTTGAGATGAACTTCGCGATACAAAAGTGCGATGAAAAGTGTCATGGCCGCCCGCCGTCGCATCAGCTTACTCGGTATCAAAACATTATACATTTAATTGCAAGATTTATATTATCGTATGTATGAACTTTCAATTATTTTTTTATAATTAAGAAACAATATAGAATTCCAGTTACTTTAGCTAAAGTGTCGAAATACGTCTTGAAAAATTTAATTAGTTATAATACTACCAAAATGTGTGGGCGGGCGACTAAGCTAACCAAACTATTTAAAGACATTATAAACCAATACAGCGTCAAGAAATATATGTAAATACAGAAATGTAACACAATTTATATAATATTAATTACAAGCAAATGCAATTAATATTTTACTGGTTATTTAGTTAAAATTACATTAAAATAAAATTAACTTCCGGGTTAGTTATCATTTAGTCATCTAGATGGCTCTGCTCTACGTTTTTGCTTTAGCAAACCTCAGTGTGCCCATACGGCCATACTGACAACAAGCGCGCTCTTTGCGCTTGCAAAAATACAAATTATAAAGTTTTTATGACTCTACATTCAGGTGGGTAATTGATAAATTACTGGTGTGCGTCTTTAAGATATGTAGTTATAATCTTAACCAGTCACATGCTAGGCAAGCACCAAGTTACTATCACAATATAATCTTATCCAGTCACATCATGCTAGAGCAAGCACCAAGTTACTATCACAATAACATCCTCATACAATGACAATACAAAAATGAATTACAGGTTGGTACAAAAGTATAGAATAAACGAAAAAGTAAACAGTTTAGATATCAACACACAGTTATTATCAGTGAACTGTTATCAGCAGACAGTTACTGGCAGTTACCAGTGTGGTATCAGTAAACAATACAAAATCAGCTTCAGTTCAGCGTCAGTTCTCTAGATTTAAACAGTAAACTTCCAAGTTAATATAGTGATCACAATAAACAAGTGGAGTATTGCAGCTTTAACAAAGTACTTTATAAACAAAATGTAAACAATTTTATCTTCAGCAGACAGTACAATATTATCAAACAGTTATCTCAGTTGCAATTACATGTTTACACACATAATAACAAAAGTTAAATTATAGCTTGCATAAAATTAACAAACAGAGATGGCAACAACTGAACCACAAGGGACAGTTCAATTCTCAAACAGATTCTCACATTAATAAACATACTATTCAAACAAATAGTTTACAATATTAATAACAGGCAGTTACTCATCTCGAGTCTAGCCTTCCAAACCACAGGCATCACCCACCTCGGATCTTGCCTTACAAACTACAGGCATCACCCATCCCAGGTTCAGCCATCCAAACATCAGGCATTACCCGTCCTGGGCTATAGCCATCCAAACATCAGGCATCACCCATCCTGGGCTATAGCCATCCAAACAACAGGCATCACCCATCCTGGGATGTAGCCCTCAACAAGACCGGGATACAAGGATGTGCATGGTGGCCAGCCAGCTCTTGAGGAAGGATGTTTTGGATAGGAATGAAATAAATAAACAAACACACAACACAAAAGTACAATTACAAAAACACAATTAGATACAGAAAACCCAAATATAGAAAACACAAATTATAATATTACATAGGTCCAACATTGTCAGTCGTGGAAGTACAAAGAACTAAAAAGAAATTATAGAAACGTCCTATTGATTCCTCCGCCTATACGGTCATTCTGCTCATACAGTTCTTGATGTTGATCAGCAACAAAGGTTAGCAGACCTGGAGTCCAGCTTAGTACAGCACTCATGCAGCATGTGTGCGCATAGCCCACAGACAACCAGAGACGTCAAAAGGATGGGCCACCGTCATCCATACATATTAATCAGTAAAGGACTGCTCGTCCATCCTCTCTTCACACTAAGTCCAGGTCATCTGCCAGGATGTCATCATCAACCTGCAACACTCAAAAGGCAGGTGGTGGGCAACATTTCCCACCCAAGTATTAGTTCCATGAACCTTCGTATCTGTAGATGAAATAAAATTCTACTCTTGCAAAGTGGTGCGGCCTATTAAGCTATATCTATATATCAGGCATGTTCAACCTGTGATTTGGTCTATTAGTTGCCTTTGCAACAATAGTGTTGCAGCCCATATTTTACGCATAAGGTAAAATACAAAATACCCTATGAATTTTCTCAGATTCTGTCTGACAGTGCCATTTTAGATAATCAAATATAAACTTATCAGGATACCCATTTGTAGTTTTGATAAAACAGGTAAAACTTAATATATTCAAAATAAGTTGTATCCACATCAAACAGGAAAACAAAATGGCAAGAACAAAGAGAGGCTTATGTTCAGCCATGAACAGTCGGTGGATGATGATGATAAATATGAAATTATTTCAAGCTATGTTGTAGATTCAAGGATTTCAAAAATATCAGTGCTATAATTATTACTCATGTAAGAACAAGTTGAATCGTTTATTGAATATTTTTAAGTATAGTGCAAGCTGTGAAATTGTCTGTTTGCCAATTGAGCCATAAAAGAGAAATTTACAAGCTACCGGTATTTCAAAGCAAAATTAGTGCTTTCTTATTTCTAAAAATGTTTCCGCTCAGTAAAGGAATTTACTACAATAAACCATAATATAAAAGTTAATAAAGTCATTCAGATATTGGTATTTTATAATGAATTCAACATTTTATTTACCTATATAGGTAAATAAAAGGTTAGGTCTATTTATATAAATAGACCTTTCTTTTCTGAAATAAATGTTTTTATTTATGATTTCTCTACAAATTAACTCTTGCATTAGGTAATTCAACTATAATTTTATGTATTGTTTTATTATTAATGTGTATAGTAAATATGGTGGTGAGTTTATATCAATTTGACATTATATTTAAGGATTTTTTTCTAAATAATGTTAATATTTATTTTAAACTGTTAACATGTGATGTTAATGTAATTATTATACATTCATACACAATTAATAATTGTATATCTGAATAAATTAACTCAAACTGACTCTAATCATAATTGACTTGGAAATAAAGCATGAGTAGTCCATACAATTACTTTTATTTGCTAAGAATAGATACTGCTAAATGGGAAAAGAGACATGGATTTTCACATCATGTTCTTTAAACCCACTTATCATTATCGTTATAATCATTTTCCTAACTATCTTGTATCCCACAAAAGCTAAGCAATAAGGTTGGCACTAAATTTTATTGGTTTATCACTGATTGTCATCTTGAATATAGATGCCACTAACTTTACAAATGAACTCACAAATAAAATAAATTGTATTTACCAAGTATAACACTAAGGCTTGGTACCTATTTATAAAAGATTAGCAGTCATCTGTCTTAAGACTTTCAACCTAAAATGCTAAGAGGTGGACTATTATTGAACCTAAGTGAATGCCTATGGCCATAAAGGAATCACTATCCAGATCTCATGTTTCTAGCTACAGTAGCTTGGGTCAAGCAGGGACTTAGCATTATGGTTGGGACAAATCATTCTATACAGGTTTAAAATTAAACGACAAATATTAAGATAATTATGTTGGGTTCCGTTGTCTGTTATTATATTACCTTAACTTGTGCTCAAAGTTGACATAACAATTTCAACATTATGTTAAAAGGAAATCATGTAGGCACCTACAGAGTCCACAAATAGATAGTAAAACCTATTTTGTATCTTTACAAATATTAGTTTTAATGTTTTACCATTGAGATAACCTATTGACTACCAATTGAATGCATATTCAGCAGATCAATTAGCTTATTTAAACTGAAAGCAGATAATTTATACAATGGATCTATATCAGAGCTTCAACTTGAAAAGGGCAGTTAAACTGTTCTTTACTAATAATTACATTAGTAGAACCACATAACAACAAAGTTATTTTCTCTTTCTTGTGTAATAAGTGTGTGACCCTCTCTGATGTCGAGTTTTACAGAAACTTTCCGACATGGTCGACGTGACTATAAGCACAGTAGCAATGTTATGTACCAAACGTGGATAAACAACAGTTACTTAATTTTTACTGTATGTTTATCTGGTAATCCTTACCGGGGCAATAGGTAATCATGTAAACAAACAGCACCATAAGTTATAAAATGTTAAAGGATGCTTCTCAAAAACTCTAATCAAATCAGCTCTGGATAAATACCTCTGTCAGTGCGTCAACAACCCGCATCTGCAACCTCTGGTAGAGCTCAAAGCAGAACAGCGTTCGCGCCACAGCACACCCCGGTGACCGGCGTAGTCGCTCTCGCTCGTACGATAACTTCGACACACTGTGCGGTCTCCGAACAGGGTTGACAAGCGCCAAACACGGCTTCCAAGTGCTTGTCGCATCAGTCTTCAGGTCATCATTGGTATTGGCGGCCAAGCCAAGAGATCCATTACTTTCGCGCCAAATGTATTTCTCGATGTCTCTTAGGGGGCGCTGATCCCACCGCTGCTTTCGGTGCCGTGGCACCATCGTCAGGACACCCCCAGAGGATCCACAAATGAAACCACACAAATTTACTGAAAACTGCATTATATTCTTGAGATGAACTTCGCGATACAAAAGTCCGATGAAAAGTGTCATGGCCACCCGTCGTCGCATCAGCTTACTCGGTATCAAAACATTATACATTTAATTGCAAGATTTATATTATCGTATGTATGAACTTTCAATTAATCTTTATAATTAAGAAACAATTTAGAATTCAAGTTACTTTAGCTAAAGCGTCGAAATACGTCTTGATAAATTTAATTAGTTATAATATTACCAAAATGTGTGGGCGGGCGACTAAGCTAACCAAACTATTTAAAGACAATATAAACCAATACAGCGTCAAGAAATATATGTAAATACAGAAATGTAACACAATTTATATAATATTAATTACAAGCAACTGCAATTAATATTTTACTGGTTATTTAGTTAAAATTATTTAAACTTTCGTGATCATTACCGTTACTTTTACATGTTCGTAGGTACCTTTATTTAGAGTATATACATACATAGACTCACGCCTGTTTTCGAAGGGGTAGGCAGAGGCATATTAAACGCCCACTTTTCACCAGTGTTCTGATCCCACGTAATAGGTGGCGAGCCTATTGCCGCTTATCGGGATATTTTGCTTGCCAGAGCCTCGTCCGTTGATCGGCAGGTGCACCACTTGCAGGTGAGGTTGGCTTGGGACCCTAGGTTCTTGGTGGGAACCCTATGCACCCTTTATTATTTAGAGTACCTTATCGGTATTTTGCTACACCGTATATACCCCGCAAAATTTTAAAGTAATAGCTAACAATTTTCTCAATTTGACCTGGGTGTTCATTAAAACACAATTAAGGCGTTAGCTTCTTGTCTAAACTGCTAGAAGATCATCATATATTTTTTTTGTCTAAGATATATAGATTGACATTTGATTGACATGGCTAAAGCCAAAGATTCAAACCTATGTCAACCACCAAGGCGTCACAGACAGTAGCAAAACTCATTCAAAGAATTTGATGAGATAGTTGATAAGTATATTTCGGCGCCGTGGCACCATCGTCAGGACACCCCCAGAGGATCCACAAATGAAACCACACAAATTTACTGAAAACTGCATTATATTCTTGAGATGAACTTCGCGATACAAAAGTCCGATGAAAAGTGTCATGGCCACCCGTCGTCGCATCAGCTTACTTGGTATCAAAACATTATACATTTAATTGCAAGATTTATATTATCGTATGTATGAACTTTCAATTAATCTTTATAATTAAGAAACAATTTAGAATTCAAGTTACTTTAGCTAAAGCGTCGAAATACGTCTTGATAAATTTAATTAGTTATAATATTACCAAAATGTGTGGGTGGGCGACTAAGCTAACCAAACTATTTAAAGACAATATAAACCAATACAGCGTCAAGAAATATATGTAAATACAGAAATGTAACACAATTTATATAACATTAATTACAAGCAACTGCAATTAATATTTTACTGGTTATTTAGTTAAAATTACATTTAAATAAAATTAACTTCCGGGTTAGTTATCATTTAGTCATCTAGATGGCTCTGCTCTACGTTTATGCTTTAACAAACCATCTCAGTGCACCCATATATACCTATTCATAAATATCCATTTGAGAAACTGTTATATGACGATTCAATAGATATAGCTGTAGATAATAAAAATAAAATTTCTTATATTCTACCACATTCAAACAACACCATCTAGTCCCAAACTAAGCAGAAGCTTGTATTGACAATGGATAAACATACTTAGATACTTTTTTTTGTAAATACATACATACATACACCCAGACCAAGACAAACATCCATGTTCATGCACACAAATGTTTGACTTGAGCAGGAATCGAACCCGCGACCTTCGGCGTGGCAGTCGTTTACATTCCCGCTACGTCACCGGGTCGTCATAGACGACCTGGTGGCGTAGCGGGAAGTAGATAATTAGTAGTTAAATTCCATGTGGATACGTATTAAGGCTCCTACACACCGTGCTGGCGACATACAAAGCCGCCGGCCACGACGCACGAAGGAGCCGCCGGCCGCGCGGACTGCAACTTGCTACTTGTGTGTGGTCCTTCTATACAACTGGAATCATGCTCGGCGGCTTTGTACGGCCAATGCCGGCGGTACTGACGCCCGACAAAAGCCGGCGGCACGAGGCGCGCGGCAAAAACCGGCGGCCTTTAAGAATAAATAGTATCTAGCGAAAAAGACGGAAATATCGACATCAATCCCAATGGCAACCCGTCTGGCCACCGAGCGGGATATAGTGGGCCAAATCTAGATTAGGAGAGGCCTGTGTCCAGCAGTAGACTACAAAAGACTGATGATGATACGTTATACACAGGCTCAGCACAAGTGATCGTGCTCATCACACTACATCATTATCCGCTTGACCGCGCACAAGTGACTATTCTCCCTTTTTCGAAATTCCGTAGACCGCGCATAAGTGACTTTTTTCCCTTTTTGGTTACAGCGCTATACTCGGTCTGAATTTACTATTTCTTTCTATTACGTAATGTTTTAAATCCTTTTTCTCTGTTCTATTCAAATCATTGAACATTTCTTCATGCTAAAAATACGAAGCGAGTCTTATCGTTAACCCGGAACTAAAAAATAATGTCAAATGCCACTCTTTGTTTCGCGTGCTCCGTGATTACGTGCTAATCGTATGCGTGTAATTAAATATTTTTATGCTATGATACATGTGTTTTTTTATTTAATTCGGTGTAGATAGAACCCCTCTACAGTTAAAACTCATAAAATATGTATGTCATCGATTTACTTTTTAAAATAATCCTCTTTAAAATACACAAAGTGTTTTTTTCAACGATAGTCAATGTTCGCTGCTAAGTATAATAAATTAGAAACTAAATGTCAACAAAGAATTTATACGACTTGAACGAGGCATTCATAAGGTTGAAGAAAAACATCACTTCAACTTACTCATGTTACCGACTTATCAACAATAAATATTTATGTTAGCGCACCCATCTGGCGAGCGGCGGCGCGACATTTTGTTTAGAACGTGAGCGGTCGAGCGAATTCGGCGAATAGGGTAGTTTCCAGGGTCAAAATAATTACATTTTATTTAGTCCGTATTTTAGAAATCACGGCACCGAGGCTAGCGGACTGGGTCACTAACCTATAGACGTAGACAAACAGGCACAGACAAATTAGTATAATAGTTGCTAATAAACCTTATAAATATCCCGACTAAGCGGTTATATTATAAAAATAACAGAAGAAACCATAGGTACACAAATATTATTAATTACATCCATCAATCCCCGTAACAATATAAGACGTTACTAACAACAGAGAACCCTCCGATTTCATCACTAGGCAACGCCCCAACTTATCTACTCATGTGCTCCAACCAAACAAAAGACGACAAGAAAAAAAATTGCGAGAACTCGTCCATCCTTCGAGAATTTTTTCCCTTGTCTTTGTAACTACGATGAAAAATTCTATCTGTCGTGACATTATTATAAATCTCGCAGATAAGTGGCTGTCGTCCCATCGTCCACTGCTTTACACTAGTCATTTAAAAAAGAACTAAAAGAAAAAAACGCCATCGTAGAAGTTTGGATGCTAAGGAATTTCAAGACACATTTTTCGAGATTTTAAGAGCCATTTTATGAGAACCTCTTAGGTTTGGAATGAAAGTTCATTTTATTTAAATTTATTTCCTGAGGAAACAGAACTTTTATTAAGTAAAACATTTAGGTGGAATTGTGACTAGTTTGTAAGATATAAAATATTTTAACTAGGTCAGCACTGGAAATGCTACGGAGTGGTTTAAATATACACAGAGAATTTAGATCCGCAATGGAATGCTTTGAATCGAAATTTCAACCCCAAAATTGTGATCACTAATTCCCGAAATGGGACTGTTAGTTGCAAAATATTAGGTTCTACATAGAAGAGCCACACATTTTCAATCATCGAAAAAGGTCGCAGTAAACATTATCATCATCATCAACCTTTAACAGTCCACTGCTGGACCAGGCCTCTCCATTGAAAGGTAAACATTATACTCGACTTTAATGAACTTTAGGTCTCCTTGTAAAATAGATCGCAAAGTTTTTATAAGACCTGCGACGTTAAAATATTTCTTCAAAACGGATATTTCTTCTGTTTACATGAGAGAGTTTTCAGCTGTCAGAAATGCAGCTTTCCACATAATATTTAATTTCCTTCACCGTTTAACGAGCGATATAATTATAATAATAGTCATAAATCAAAATTGTAGGTATATAGATTAAAGTATATACTTTACTCCTATAGTTCCAGATGACAAACAAAATCGTAAAAATCCCTCCCATCATCTCACCCAATATAATTAATTACTCATAAAATCGTCGGCAAATATTAATATAATCGACATCTCATCTCATCTCCGTAATCCAGCGTCATTTTCAATACCTGTTCCATCTGTCACGTAAGATTGATGAAGTACCCACATAAATATGTCTCTCGCTAATACAATTAGTGTTGGAGGTATTAGTGAGGCGAGTAACAAGTATACCGAGGAATTGAGCGATAGTCCGCTCCTAGTGATTTATAGGAACAATTTTTGTGGCCGATATTAGGTACATTTTTGTTTAATTGGAGCTGTAATTTATGGAAGATTAAATTGGTTATGTTTGGAATTATGGTTTTGATTTTTATGTTCTTTGTTCTATTGTAATGAGTGTGTAGTCGTCATCAGTATCAGCCGGCTGTACAGTAGTCCACTGCTGTATTTCAACAAACAGCTCCATTTCGGCTCGTTGAGACTATCCACTGCCAGCCATTTTGAGCATATCGTCATTCCACATACACGTTGTATAATTTATCGTTTAAATTCTTTATCCAACCAAGTGAAAAGAGGTAGATACAGAATGACCTATTTTACTATTGAACGAAATAAAGAAAGCTACTAACAACTAGCTTGGCAAACGAATTATTTTCACCAAAGACAGATGTTAGTGTGACGACGCGATACTATGTTTTGTGTCTGGGTGTAATTCTAAAACATGTATGTTTTTTGTTATGTGCTTGCCATAACACTATGCCATTGCGCGGCAACCACATGTGACATCTAAAAAAATAATAACTTCCTGACTCGCCACCACTTAGCGCAATACCAAGCGGCGACGCTTGGTATTGCGCCGAGTGTTGAGGGTTCGATGCCCACACGAGACAACACTTTGTGTGATCCATAAATTGTTTTTTCGAGTCTGGGTGTACTTTGTGTCCGTTAGCTGTATGTTTGTAAAGTTTCCCGTGACACAGGATTTATTCCTAGTGCGGCATTTGTCTTTTTAATAACCAAACGGAAAAAACAATATATATGCACATAATTTCTCGATAAAAACGTTCTTTTGGTGCATGTGTGGCGCGCGTGTATTTACTTGGAGGAACTTTTTTACAGCAACGGTGGTGCCATATCTCTCGTCTTTAAGACGTAATAGTAATTTTACCTTGCCGTTTCGAACTGGGCTTTTATTAATTCGTCACCACAATCATGGAGACTACTGTTGCATGCTTCTTACTACTTAGTTATCAATATATGAGTGTAGAAAGAATGACGCGCCAAATATATGAGGTAAACGTGAATGGGCAAGCCGGTCGCGGCTGACCTCGTAGGACATTCGTCAACCAAATTGGTGACGTTCTGAAAAACGGAAAGGTCCAAAGGCGAGCATGGTATGAAAAGAGTAATGACTGTGAAGAGCGTGAGGTTTGTAAGGATAGAAGTAAATGTTCTTCCGTTGTCTCTGCCTACCCCAACGGGAAAAGGCGTGAACATATGTATGTATGTTATCAATATAATATGCATGTATGTATTTATATACAAACTGACGTAGTCTGAGAGTCAGACATGAGCCATGGCCGCTATGTTCGGAAATGCACCTAAAGCGTGACCAAGACTGATTTAATTTAATTTAATCTCATCGAAACGTTGGAGCAAAAATAGAGAACCTAACTCTTCATCCATCCCCTAAAATAAGTACCTACGCGATAATACCCTTGATCATAATGGATTCAAGTCTCAAAACTTTCTAATCATAGTAAATTTTAGCGTAGGCGTTCTCTATTTATAAATTAAGCAATAAAAGTAAACAGCTTCATAGGACATTTCCACCCGCAAACTTCGAAGTAGAAACCCAGTTTTCAAAAGAACCATAATGTAACATTGAATTCACATAATATGACGCTCTTTAGGACCTGTCATTGGCTAAATTACAGAATGATTGATTACAAAAACATTGGCAAATATTCCAGCCTTGGCAGGTACCGTGGGGAATACACAAGGAAATACATTATTTTCCTTGATATTATATTACCAGTTTTTTGCCCCTATTAGTCGCAGCCTAAGGCATTCTTGGATATGACGTGAGATCTGATATGCAATAATCAAAAACTAATAAAGCAAACAGAATATCATTATTATGTTTGCTATTTTATTTGTGAATATATACCAAGTCATGTTTTAGTTATAAATGCTGTGTCTAGAGTAGCTGACTAGCTTGTTGTTCTTGAAATTGGAATTACTGTCAGCGAAGAGCGTGGTTTCGAATACCAATCAGGACGACTTTTTGAGTTAAGAGCGAAATTATATGTTCCGTGTCTGCGCGTAATTTATCGAAGGAAATGAGTATGTTTGTCAGTATTAAACATGAGGACCCCAATATTTCTTTTTGTGGACGACAAAGCTTTATCCCATGTGGAATACGAACCCACAGCAGTCAGCGTAGAGCTAAGAGAGACGATTGCATAATCCAATATGTTATCCGTGCAGTCCTTAGACCACACACAATACCGTTGCAAGCTGGTCGATACATCGAAAAACAGAGGTACTTCCACCTTACATTTACTTCATTAACTTAATTAATACCCTTTAAGTAAATTCATATACCACACACAGAGACTCATATTTCCACTCAAAACTCGAAATTCAGAGACATGTCAATGAAATAAGCAGCTTACAGAATCACCTTCAGAGATTAATCGCGACTGTACATCATTTGTATCTGTGTAATGCCGGTGTAATATGGCGGTAATATTTCATTCGGCGCCCGAGGGAATGTCCCGCAATCGACGTGTGTCATAGTGATTTACGTTAATGTTGACGTATTTGGTGCTACTGGTGATGTCTGATGATATTCGTGAGAGTATAGTAAGGACGGTGACGGATTTTGCTTATAAATTAAAGTACCTAATATTGGAAGAACTATTTATTTAATAGAGCTAAGGAATTTACATCAACAAGCTTATCATGAAACGTAAATCGCATTTTGCTATAATTCTTATTAATGTATATTAATTTTTATTTTACTGTACAGTAATTGCCTCTGAGTTCCAGTGGATAGCGTAAGCGTCTGCTGATCGGGAGGTTCCAGGTTCGATTCCCGGGTGAAAAGTGTTACAATTTTTTTCCGAATTCTTAGTAGCAGTTCGGAGTCTGGCAATGTGCCCGGTAACGGCAATAGGCTATATTATCTATAGGCCCTCTATTACGTGGGACAAATAACGTCATGGCGAAATGTGGGTGTAATATTACACCTCTGCTTACCTTTTTGGGGATACAGGCGTGAGCATATAAAAAAAATTGTACACTAAATAATTTTATTCATCTAACTTTTTGTGATCCAAACGTGGTCTAAATATAGCTTAAAGTTCTGTTACTGTGTACCTATTGTCTAATATTATGATGTAAATGGTATACCTACATATAAATTTCAAACCTCTGTAGATGATCTAAAACAGTGTTAAAACTAGAAATATGTAGGTTTGGTTTTGGAAAATGTTGAAAAGAAAGTTTATTCAACAAGTTGTACTATACAGGATGTAAAAAGATCCTTAACGAAAACTGAAATCCCATATTGTACCAATCACTACGAACATTTTTTACTTCGGCATCATATCTGGAAAATTACTGGTTCAGGAGATATTGAAGCTGAAAGTCACACAGTAGATATATATCTAATCAGGTACAAAATTGATGCATTTACCCCGCCAATATGTTCTATAGATTTTCTATAACTCCACGGATAAGTAGGTATTTCGAGCATTGCACGCGCGTTTTTTTAATTGCGGTTTAAAAATGTATCTACTTAAATAAATAATCTTTCTCATTATTTTTGCTTAGTATGACTTGGCATGATGTCCAAAACGAGTAGACTTCGGCTTGGTGATGGGTTTTGTAACAACCTGTATTTATTTCATTGGCTTCGCTACATATTACTTTCGACAATTTCATTTCGATGTTAGAAAACAAATTCTTGACGTCAAAATGTGGCTAAATTTAGAACCAGCAAGGTGTGAAAACTTATTTACAAAAAACCGACATCAAAAACTAAAAACTATTTTTTTTTTTATTTTATTTATAGTCTCACGCCTGTATTCCCGAAGGGGTAGGCAGAGGTGTAGTATTACACCCACATTTTGGCATGAAATTTTTAGGTCCCATGTAATAGGAGGCGAGCCTATTGCCTATAAAAATTATAAAGATTTAATATTCATTAAATACTGCCTATTGATTTAAATTGTCTTTCGGGATATATACCACGTACCTTTGTTTGGAATAACAGATATTTCGGCACTGTTGCAAGCGCCATGTTCACGGATGTACTGAGGGTATTGCGGGTGGGTGAATGTTACTGCCTATTATTTATATGTGCTGGCTCCTTCATCGGACCCTAGAGGATCCTAGTTACCATCCGCACCAAAGTGCTCGTTAACACGAATGTAACGAGCCCAAACTAGATAGAGTTTTGTCATTTATTTACTGAGTTCCTATGGCCACCTTTCGATTCCATCATTAGGTCAGCTCTATGTCATAATCATTTTTCATTGTCATCCATTTTACATACATATACAGAATTTCAGCTAAATCGGTAACCGGGAAGTGTATCAAATTTACTTACGAGATTTAATTTCAGACATCGGGATAGGTGAAGGTACCTAAATAAAAAGATGCTTATAAAATAAAATCTACTGAGCCTACCTGAATCAAATTTTTATGAGACCAATTCGAAACTATCCCGCATCAAACAAAAAAGAATCACGTAAATCGGTTCTGAAACCTCGGCGAAATCGGTGTACATACATCGAAAAAAGATATGTACCGACTGAATTGGGAACCTCCTCCTTTTTTTGAAGTCGGTTAAAAATCGGTAACACTGTATACCTAGGTTTCTGTCTAAAATTAACAATTTGACATCTTCTGGTTTCATATTATTTTTCTACGTCAGGAAATGACTCTAGATCATAAAGCTGAACTTTTTATTAGAATAATATTAATTCATTTCGTACTGAGCTACTTTATTGCAAACTTGTAGTTTTTCTATAGTTATACTTGTTGAAAACCAGGTCAAAAGCTAGGTTCAACGACAGTATGAAGAAACTGAGTTTAATTTAATAATTTCCTAGAAAACACTTGTAAAAGATAGGTTTACTCCCGCTATCAATACTTTATCTATTTATAGATGGATTTTATTACTAAAGATAGATATTTGACCTAAACTCCATATTAAATATGTCAAAAGTCTATCTCTAGTAGCCAAATTCGTCGATAGATACAATATTGGAAACGGGTGTAAATATATAAAGATCATTCGAGTCGATAACCTTCAACGTAACAACTAAATAAACTTGTAATCGAATCGGTCATCGGTCCAATTGCTGTTAAAAATTATATATTTTCTTGAATACTACCTTTCAGTAGTACGTTATTTGGTTACGTAATTTGTACGTGTATGTCACAGAATGTCACATCCAAGGTAACTAAGGCATACAATAATTAAACCGGTGACATTTAAAAAGTCAATATGTTTATGGAAAGGTCGTATCGTTTCACTATTTTCATTGTTGTACTAGTCATTACACGCAATGCCATTAGTAGTATTTTTGATGAAAGCTAATTGGCATTTATGTTAAAATATGTATTTTACACGTGGTTCGGCGATACACCGAAACCGTGGTTCTAGGCGACTTGGAGAAGGAAATGGACTGTATACAAGGATAGCGGGTTTTAGCCGCCTAGGATTGGAATGGGAGAGATGATTGTGAGTGGGTATAGGATATTCCAAGGACGGAGGGCACTTACCTTATACGGCGATCTTCTTCGTCTCAGAAGGGCAGTCTCCTGGTGGTTTCGGGATGAAGCTGCTGAATTCACTTCACTACATAGTCACTTCCACTTGCGAGCGGTTTATATAATCGGTAATAACTATAGCGGGAGCGGCGCGGTGATCCGGTATAGCGGACGCGTATCGCGAATCGAATGTTCTCGAAAGTTCTGGACTGTCTCTCGCGTCGACGATTGGCGCGACTAATCCGCGGAAGGCGTGCCTTTCCTTAGGGAAGGGATAGAGAGGGATAGAAACAAAAGGCATCGCTCGCATTGGCCAAGCGTGGAACGATTAACGTTGATGCGATTAGTTATAGATAGGAAGGTAGATGGCGCTACCATATCCCCCCGGCCCTAAAGGGTTGCCTTTAAAAAAAATAGAATTGAACTTAGCTATGTTGGGTGTACTACCGCATAACCCATCAATAGGCTAAGACAGCGATATGACAATAATATTAATCTAAATTAACTTTAGCGAAAACTACAAACGCAATGATAGCGAAAACTACTAACTAAATACTTAAACTAAGAGGTAGGTCCAACTTCAGGCTAGATCTTACTGAGTTGGAAGCGGACAGAGACGTACAACAGGGCGCACGTAACTCCCTTTAGCGGTTTTCACGGTAACAACGCGAGGTGTACCGTCCTTGGAAGTATGCAATTTCTCTACGATGGCTAACGGCCATGAAAGCGGCGGAGCATTTTCATGTATTATGACGACCAACGTACCCTCCTGTATAGGGGATGCAGGACTATTCCACTTGGATCTAGCCTGAAGCTGGTGTAGATATTCGCACGCCAGCGCCGCCAGAACGACTGCACGAGTTTATCCAACAGAGTATGTCTCTGGAGCAAGCTTGAAGAGTCTGCTTCAAGAGCCGGAAATGACGATAATAGCACTGTGTTCAGAAAATGTGCAGGGCTTAACGCGGATGGTTCTGCAGGGTCACTACTCAATGCCGTGAGCGGACGCGAGTTGATCAGTGCCTCGACTTGTGCAAGGACAGTTAAAAGCTCTTCGTAAGAGAGGATCTGTTGACCTATAACCTTGAAGAGATGCGTTTTAATTACTTTGACCATGCTTTCCCAACATCCACCGAAATGTGGTGATGCTGGTGGAATAAACTTCCAGTCAATATGATTTATGGAAAGTTCTTCCTGAAGACGAGTACGATATTCTTCCCTGAGAAACTTATAAAGGTCGCGTAAATAAGAGCTTGCGCCCCACAAAACAAGTGCCGTTATTCGTGTACAAACACTGTATAGGGCCACGCCGTGAGAGAAATCGTTTAAGGGCTGCCAGGAATGACACCGTGCTTAAATCTGTCGCAACTTCAATATGCGTAGCGCGCGTCGTTAAGCATGTAAAAATACATAGCCAGGCTTTACGGCTTTTAACACCTCGACCGCGTACTGGCGTATACTGCAGTGGTCCTGCGTAATCACAACCGGTGTGTGTAAACGCTTTAGCAACCTGGTTGACGCGCTGGCTAGGGAGATCGGCCATGGGAGGGAAAGTCGGACGCGGACGAAATTTGAAACAGACGTTACATTTATGTATTTTGTGACGAATTATTCGTCGAGCGGCTAAAATCCAATACTTATGCCTAAGTAAGGACATAAGCAACTCCGGACCGGCATGGAGGTGCTTCTTGTGATAAATATCAACAAGAAGGTCGACAACATGATCATGTCGCGGCAGAATACAAGGATGTTTGTAGTTATAAGGTTCATCCGAATTTGACAGACGACCCCCAACGCGTATGACGCCGTGTTCATCGAGAAACGGCTTGAGTCTAAGGATAGCGGGAGAACAAGGTACATTGTCTTTTAAATTTTGAATGTCGTTACTAAAATGAACAGCTTGTACAGCTCGTAGTAACTTACGTTCTGCGAATTTGATATCAGTACTTGATACAAAAGTCTCATTAGGTAGGTGCCTAGGAAACCTATAGACATAAACGATGGCGCGGAGTAACTTAGACCACGATGACATGCGTAGTGCGAGTGCATAGATGGGAGACTCCGCACCCTCAGCAATCACGGGATAAGAAACAGACTTCCGTTCGGGTACATCTTCGTCTTCTGCACTGTGGTCAAAGGGTTGCATGGGCCATTCTGACGGATCATGGGAGATCCAAGAAGGTCCACGACGCCACAATGGATGATGCAGAAGATTAAGTGAAGTGAAACCACGAGACAAGCAATCTGCGGGGTTCTCAATACCCGCGACTTGATTGAAACAAGTAGCAGGAACCAGTTCAATCAATTTGCTAACGCGGTTGGCGACAAAAGTCTGCCAGCGATGAGGAGAAGAATGAATCCAAGCGAGCACTACTTTGGAGTCGGAAAATGCGCATAATTTATTAATGGGGTAGTGGAGCAAAACTGTGTCTTGAACCTTGCGGAGCAACTGAGACAGCAGAAGGGCCGCGCACAACTCCAGTCTCGCAACTGAAATGGTTTTAACAGGCGAGACCTTAGACTTGGCACAAACTAACTGCACCGAGTAGTTAGAACCAATGCGGGCTTGCAGATATACGACTCCGCCGTAAGCACGCTCGCTGGCGTCAGCGAAACCTATTAAGTTGACGGTACATCCATCTACCAACCCAAGATGACGCGGAATAGTAATATGATTGAGCGCGGTAAGCTCAATACAAAACTGGCCCCAAGCGGCGACAATATGTTCAGGGGGTGTTTCATCCCAATCACACTTTGATAGCCAAAGCTCCTTGATCAAGAGCTTGGCGTACATAATTACGGGAGCCACAAACCAATTATGTCCCATAGTCGAGCCACTGTGGACAGCATAGTGCGCTTGGCGCACTTATCATCTGGCGGTGAGACGTCAAACCGAAAACTATCGCAGGATTTGTCCCAGCGTAAACCGAGAACCTTATGCGGTACAGACTTCTCAAACTCAATGTCTGGAGAAGCTTTATGAGAATCTGGTATGCGTGCGAGAACCTCCTTAGAGTTGCTTGTCCATTTGACAAGATCAGTTTGGCCTCGCTTGAAAAGCTGAATAAGCTCTTCACAAAGCGAAATTTCTACCGGAGCGGGTATGACACTACAGGCAAGGTCATCCATATACAAAGCGGAAGTGTAGTAAAGTATAGTGTAGCGTAGCGTAGCTTAGCATAGCATAGCGTAGCATAGCATAGCATAGCATAGCATAGCATAGCGTAGCATAGCATAGCACAGCACAGCATAGCGTAGCGTAGCATAGCATAGCATAGCATAGCATAGCATAGCATAGCGTAGCGTAGCATAGCATAGCATAGCATAGCGTAGCATAGCATAGCATAACATAGCTAATTAGTGCTTTATCTTACACACAGTTTTAGCACCCACCTTGATCTCTTGAAGAGCAGAACAACAACAAGACGTAATACAATGAGCAGTATGTAACGTAGGTACGGTACCCATAATCACATACCCAAATACCGTCACAATAGCGGGCGGTAAATCATATCGCTCACTACGTACTATTTTAGTTAGTAGCAAGTGCGGAAATATTGAAGCTCCGATCAAAAGATCAATGCCTGCCGGATTAGCAAACTCCGCGTCTGCTAGCGGCAATAACTCGAGGTGAGTGAGTGATGCTACGTCTACATTAGCGTTCGGCAATGCGTCCGTGATACGCTCCACGATAAGCGAAGAAATGTTAAAATTAATATTCCTATCAAAACGCGAATGTATTTTAATATCTACGGAACCCTTGCAATGTTTTTCTGATCCGCCTATCCCTTTGACGGTTGAGTTAGTATTTTTAAAGTTATTCTATAATGCGAGGCGTTTGAATAACTCAAACGTTATTAAATTGGTCTGAGATGCGCTATCTAGCAGACAACGTACCATGTGCGGCGACCCATTAACATCATATACGATAACTTGCGCTGTCGCTAACAGAACTGTCTTAGACGTCATACACTGCGTTTTGGCCCTGCGCGGATCATTATCGATGCGCGAGTGCCGTTCTCGCGTGCGCGTCGCCCGCGCAATGGACGTCTTACACAACGATACCTCGCCCTGAGGCGTGCAGGGGGAAGGCACCGTGGCCTGCATCTGCGATGTAAGTGTGTTAAGGTCAGCGGCTTGGCTTGACAACGGGTTATCTTTATCGAAATGTAGCAATGAATGATGTTTTCTATTGCAGAAGCGGCACTTTGTCTTACTAGAACAATTACTTGTCTTATGTTTTATGCTTAAGCAATTAATGCAAGCTTTGTTATCTTTTACGCATTTAAAACGAGCGGTTGCATTCAAATTATCGAAGGCGGGACACTTATATAAATGGTCGTGCACTATATTACTGCACAGACACTTCTGTGAATTGTTACTATTAGATTCCGAGTATGTTACGTAAGATTGCGGATTAGGGACCGAGTTATTATTACTATTTCGCGATTTATTCAACCTCTGTTTGTTGCTGTTAGTGTAAGACGGGCCAGGTGAACCAGACTGCGTATTATGAAATATTCGACACTGATCTTTGATGAACGAAATAAAACTATCTAGTGTAGGTATTTTATTATTGCGTTCCGTCATCTCGAATGCGCGAATTGTATCAGTGTCAAACTTTTTAAAGCGAGTTGAAGCAACATGAAGTCGGAAAGATCTTCCAATTTTAAGTTCCTAAGAGAATTAACCGCGGTTACGAAGTTATCAATAAACAGCTGGAAATTCGCGACAGACGCGTTGCCGGACAGTTTGAGATTTAAAGCTTGGTCAAAGTAAGTAGACGCTAGGACGCGCGTGTCCTGATATCTATCAAGTAGTGACTGAAATATGACCTGATAATTCTCAGCACTGGGTGTGACACCTGCAAATACGGACTGGGCCTTCGGTGACAGTTTACCTATTAAATAGTACAACCTGTCAGCATCTGTCAGAGAAACATTATCGTGCACTGTAGACTTAAAACTCGCATAGAATAACGGCCAATTTCGTATATCTCCGTCAAACGACATAATCTCGATTGGCGGTAATCTCGGTTTGCGGGCAACGGGCTCTGCTGAACATTTACCCTCCAATTGCTATTGTATACGCTTAATAATACAATAAAGATCTTCGAATGAGGTATACGCCTGATAGTTCGGTTTTTTATCAGGATTTATAGAAATTAATCTTGCGTTATAATCGTCTAACAACTTATGAAAATCTGTTCGAATACTATCTACTGTCATACAATAACTGAGAAATGCTTCGCTATTACTGTCAGACATAGAAGCGGTTTTTTAACGCTCGTATATGTTTTGAATGCGCTCAAATAAAATATTGCGTTTTGCTTCTAAGATTGTCATCTCTTTGTCTTCCGACACGCGTGACTTCTTTTGTTGTGACATGCTTACGTAAGTATAAGCTAATGAGGACGAAACAAAATAAGAATATCTAATGTACCTATTATTTTACCTAAGTAGGCTACGTAGGCAACACTTTAGAGCTGTGGAATTAAAAGTTGCTTGAAATATGAGATTTATAAGACAACTATGATAGTTCCAGAATTAATAATTTAGTAAGTAGGTAGCTACATAAAAGTTTACCTACTGATGCGGGCGGAAACAACCATGTGACGGTTATGTGAATATATTAGGAGTATAGCTAGGTGCTATAACTGCCTAGGTATAGCGGTATAACGTATAAAAACGTAAATGAATCCGACTCGTATGGATAAAAAAATGGTACGGCGATACACCGAAACCGATTAGGTTCTAGGCGACTTGGAGAAGGAAATGGACTGTATACAAGGATAGCGGGTTTTAGCCGCCTAGGATTGGAATGGGAGAGATGATTGTGAGTGGGTATAGGATATTCCAAGGACGGAGGGCACTTACCTTATACGGCGATCTTCTTCGTCTCAGAAGGGCAGTCTCCTGGTGGTTTCGGGATGAAGCTGCTGAATTCACTTCACTACACAGTCACTTCGACTTGCAAGCGGTTTATATAATCGGTAAAAACTATAGCGGGAGCGGCGCGGTGATCCGGTATAGCGGACGCGTATCGCGAATCGAATGTTCTCGAAAGTTCTGGACTGTCTCTCGCGTCGACGATTGGCGCGACCAATCCGCGGAAGGCGTGCCTCTCCTTAGGGAAGGGATAGAGAGGGATAGAAACAAAAGGCATCGCTCGCATTGGCCAAGCGTGGAACGATTAACGTTGATGCGATTAGTTATAGATAGGAAGGTAGATGGCGCTACCAACATGTATTTATTATAATGTATTTTATTAAAGATCATAATTATTTATGATTAAATATACTGTGCATAATTTTTTTTACAATGTCAAGGTCCTTATGTTTGGTAATCGTGACATCAGGTAGCATTTTCTTCTTTTCAGCATTGGTCTATAAAAAAAAAGAAATAAAATCTATACGCACCAACATCGGCCGTCTTAATAACTTCTGGCAATTTTCAGTAACAAACTTTTGTTTAAACTCAAATAGTTTTCACGCATCTAAAATCGCATTTCAATTGCGTAAAATCTATTTAAAAACGAAAGGTATCTCTAGTGCCTAAACCGTGGACGATAACAGTACAACAGTGTCGCATCTGCATAGTTTTACTACGTAGGAGGTTGAAACAAAACGGTGCAACTGAATGTTTTATCAAATAAATTGCGTTCCCTTCGTTTTGCTTCGCCACTGTCACTGGCTGCGTTGTAAAATTGTTATTTTTTAAGGACAGAAATATGAAATATGGATGGAGTGAGCATTTTGCTTTATTTGTTGTTACATTAAAAATATGTGCGCCTTTTTGTGAATGTTGGGCGTGAAAAGTGTTTGGTGTATTACTGAATTTATTTAAGGAACATGTAACAAAATATCTGATGTAGACGGTGGCTATTCGGTGAAAGAGGTGCAGCGTGCCTGTTTTTAATGTTCAGTTTTGCAAGCGAAGTGTTTGCGTTGAAGTGGCATTTTATGGTAAATAGAGTGCTTAAGGCTCCATATGTTATGTGGTGTGGGTACTGCAAACTTTATAAATTGACTCATATGCAATAACTATATATTTCTATGTATTTGTAAGCTTTATAAATTGACTTATAATATGTAATACCTATGTATTTGACTGTGTGGATATGACACTTTTTGAGATGAAATGACGGCACGACATAACATAACATGTTATGTCGTGTTATGCTTAATGTTATGTTTTGTATGTATTTATATTATCGTTATGTTAGGCTTAATGAAACAAAGGATTTTTAAACCTCAATCGAAATGTTGTTGCTATAATAAAATCTAATTTAAAATTGTATCCTAACTCAACATAAAATAAATAACACTTTTAACTTTCGTACGTATTTTTTTTTTATTTGAAAAATATCCAAGAATCGTTTGATTCGTATTACGTACATATTTCCTGATCGTGCGATCAGGAAATATGTACGATGCGAGTTTGAGCCCACTGGGTCACTTTACTTAGACGGTTAACAGCTTTATTTACCTGGGTTCAAGCATTAGTAATAATGGCTCTTGCGAATCTGAAGTCCGGAGAAGGATCGGGATGGCAAAAGGGGCCATGGCACAGCTGTCAAAGATATGGATGAACAAGATCATCTCCCTGAAAATCAAGATTAATCTTGTACGCACTCTGGTTTTCTTCATATTCTTGTATGGCGCAGAGACAAGGACCTTGAAGAAAGCTGACCGCATGGATGCTTTCGAGATATGGTGCTGGATGAAGATGCTGGGCATTCACACCTGGGTCACCTGGACAGCACACCGCACCAATGTATCAATCCTACAGGAGCTTAAGATCCAGACGAGGCTTTCCACCATCTGCCTGCGCAGGTTTCTGGAGTACTTTGGGCACATTGCGAGGAAAGACAATGCTAACTTCCAAAAGTTAATAATCACTGGCAAAGTGAAAGAAAAGAGACCCAGAGGCAGAAGCCCGATACGTTGGACCGACCAAATCCGCACCACTCTTAACACCACGATACACGACGCTCTCCACTCGGCAGCAGATAGAAATAGATGGTGGCGAGTGGTCCGCAATAAACTGTTTCCACGAGGTGATCACGAGAATCCGTCGGGGGGTAGCGAGGAATGCTTCAGCGATACCCGACCCTCCGACATACGGGTACGTGAGGAATACGGGTTGGTTTTTAGTCAGTAAGAGTCTGACAGTCCCCTTCGCCCTTCTCCCAGGGCGGAGGGACTCCATGAGGATTTTCCAACCCGACACGAAAAAAAAAAGAAAAAAAAAGGTGGTCACGAGCCTCAGCATTGAGGAAACCGATGCGAGAAGAACATATTACCTGACATTTTTCAAAATCATTATCATGGCTTATATCAATTTTAAAATAATGCACTTCAACACATTAACTACTTAACCGATCAACACGCAATTGGACAACATAATTATTTGACTTAACTCAGAACTTTTCAATCAAACTATCTCAATTCTTCATGATCTTAAAGCTGTACCCAAAACACAAAGTCTTGGATAGCGCAGTGCCAGTAATACAACAGCTCTAAAGCAGCATAGTAGAAATAAAGAAATATATGCACGCCTTTCCTTAACGCGGTCACGTCTAGATAAGTATTTGAATATTTCGTGCAGAAATATTACACAACTTGTGTTTCGCGCCTTTTGGCGTTTTATGTGTTTTAATGACGGCGCCTTACAGTGTGACTACGAGTTTATTTCCTTCAAGATTTTTCTCGTACTGTGTCTACAACATTGTTTTGTTAAGATTTCCTTGCACTGTGTAACTGCAGCTTTATTTTGTTCAAGATTTTCTTGCCCTGAATGTATACAGCTTTGTTTTGTTTCAGGTTTTCCTACCGCTGTGTAAGCTCAGCTTTATTTTGTTTAAGATTTCTCGTCCACTGTGTGACAATTACTTTATATTTTTTGTTTTACAGTCGTAAACTGTGACTTATTGTTTTGGAAGTATGTTTGTTAGAAATGAACAAAAGGTTGTATGATTATAATACTTACTTCTATCCTCGAAAACTATAGCTCTTATTATAGTAGTAGGATGAAATATAATAAAATAACATTTTAACAATGCACTCTCTAAAGTTTATTAAGTATAAATAATGTATTACTTAACGGACAAAATAATCTCTGTAGCTTAGGATAAAATGCCTCTTTGCTTCGAAATCTAACTTTCAAACGGTTTTTATTAACTGACTGTAAACTACCGCCATACGATACATGAATATATATACGTAAATAAATGTCACAGCAACTTAACTAAAACAGTACCTCTAATTGATAGTAGTTTATGCATTTATTTTATTTAATAATTTATTGTAGGTACACTTTTGAGAACATAGGTATACAGGAGTTTTATATTAAATACAGTGCAAAGGGCGGCCTTATCGCTAACAGCGATTTCTACCAGGCAACCTTTGGATGGAGATATTATTGGTAGGAAAGAAGTGGTAGTTGTAAGTGTACCAGTAATAAGATTTGTACCGAAGCGCTCAAGAGTTTTATTTTTACATCATGTAGCAAAGTACTTTTAAGTCAGGTTTTGTTTCGAACCTAAAACCTAATTCTGCAATCCGATCATCTTTGAATATTCAATACTGCGCACATTAGGTTTGAACCCAAAATCCTATGCCAGGCAGTCTGTTAGGCTTCCCAACAGTCTTTTTCCGATGCTAAACAAACTTCGCAGCAAGATAAATAGTAAAATCATCACGAAAATTTTGCTTGTAAGGCGAAATACAGCAAACAGTTTTATTCGCGCTTTTACATGCCCATTTATGAATTCGATGCAATGATACGGGAATTGTTCAATGAATCTAGTTTATGTGTATTCAGGGTTTTTCATGATATGTTAAATTTTAAACGAATATGTAAACGATGGCCACATAAAACGTGTTAAATTTAGTTTAAAACTAATGGATGGTCAATTACTAAGCTAGTAATTCAACTGCAATACGTTTGTACTTGTTTAGCGTCTGATGGCACTATAGATGAGGTAACGATTACCTGCTAGGCTAGGGCCACCTACGGGCCTGGCCGACGTTCTCGCCGTGGGACCACAGACCCGCCCGCACCGGTTAGGCCCAAGTTTTTATCTCTTCTTCTCTTATATTCTAGAAACCTTCTTCGTCTTGTAAAATCCCTGTATTTCTACGTGCTACAGTAATTTTATTTTTTTAGGTATAATATTTTATTTGCTTGGAATTAAGTAAAATGCAAATTCAATATTCTCAACGCGAATAGTGGATTAAATTAAATCGGCACTTAAGCTTGGGAAACGGTGCTAGGCAGAGTTGCATACTCTCACCTTTTTTCTTGAATGTGTATAAAGAGTACATTATTCGTATACGTAATTAAGTAGGTAGGTACTAGCACTATCGTAGAAATAATGACGTCAACAGTGAAGTTACTATTGGTAGTACGAGGAATTCTAACCGCTTTTCTGTTAAGTCCTACAAACATATTAACTTCCAGAAATTCTCAAATCACTGAGCCAACTCAAAGATTACCCAGACATACCGAAAAAAGACATTAACAAATAATATTTAAACAAAAATACTATAACGCACATCGGCTGTGCTACGGAAAAACAAAGCAACTAACATATTTTTCAAAATCAGTTTTTTTACATATTTGGAACATTTTGCCTATAACGGACACTGCTACATTCACAGAATCATCAAAAAGGCTTTATTTTCAGAGATAAAATTTTGTAAAATAAAGTAACTGCAGGCACTTGTCCAACATATCTACGGTAAAACAAAGTAAACCACAATGTCTAAGCAAAAACAAAGTAATTGCACGTCGATTACATTGTTTTTACGTTGTGTAATGATTTAATTGGCTTTTCATTTGATATAAATTTATTTTTATCTGGCTATAAGAAAATCAAACAATTTTACTTTGTTTTTGGATTATTAAAAATGGTCAAAATGGCAAATTTGTAAACGTAAAAATAAAGCAAGTAAAATGACAAATGTAAAACAAAGCAAATGAATAACAGTTGCTTTGTTTCTGTATTGTAAATACTTCAAGCTATTACTATATCCCATTTACTTGGTTTTTACTATGCTGTCGTTCATTTGTAAATTTCAAATGTCTAAGTTATTTGACATTACTCGGTTTTATCACCTTTCAAATGTTAGTTTTCCCACAATTAAACTTGTCAGTTACAACACTTACAACTTCGTGTCATTAGTTTGCCGAGGCTTGTGATTCTTGTGTGTTTTGTTTAGAAAATGTTTAAAATGTAAAATAGCCACAGTTTACGTTCGAGAACTATGGTACAGTTAGCACAAATGTAAGTGCAAATGTCCAATTATTTGTATTGTGTGTTTACATTTTGTAAATACCTATTTACGAAATATATCGTAGGCATACATAAAGTAGTACCTATTTTTCTGATTTGATTTGGTTGTCTATAAGAAATACTAATCAATTTGCTAATACCTTGATTCAGGCAATCTGTTCTACATTCGAGAAGGTGATCAGCCCTCTCAGGGCGGTGTCGGTTTCCTCGTTAACAAATCTCTCACTAACAGCGTTGTAGAAATCAGCAGTGTGTCGACACGGGTAGCGTACCTCATATTAAGGGTCACAGACAGGACGTTACTCTCTGAAGGTGGTACAGGTATATGCGCCGACCTCGACATACTGCAATGACATAGTTGAAGCCATGTTTGAGGATGTTGCTAGGGCTCTACATCAAACCACCAAGACACACTACAGCGTTATTATGGGGGATTTTAATGCCAAAGTGGGAGTACAAAAACGTGGCGAAAGTAAAATCGGGCCCTATGGCGTGGGGCGCCGAAATCACAGGGGGCAAATGCTGGTCAACTTTCTGGAGTCCCAGGAGCTATGCTTAATGAACTCCTTCTTTAAGAAGAAGCCTCATAGAAAGTGGACATGGCGAAGCCCCGATACTGTGACAAGGAACGAGATAGACTTCGTCATGTCTGATCGGAAGTATATATAAATTCGATGCGATTGAACAGAACCGAGGCACCAAAGTCTTTGCTCGCCAGATTGGTAAATTCATCTGTCGAAACTCAATACTGCGAATGGCAAAACCGTAACCTCCATGTTCGAGGGAGTTCTGCAGCGGTGTTGCATCGATTGGCGCTTCATCGAGGTGTTGAGATGTTTGTACGACCCGGCCACCATAGCCGTCCAGCTCCAGGACAGTAAAACCAGCCCCATTGAGTTGCGTAGAGGGGTGAGGCAAGGGGATGTAATATCCCCTGAGCTCTTCACCAATACACTCGAAGACGTCTTTAAGACGCTGGACTGGACTGGACGAGGCATAAACATTAATGGCGAGTATATTATCCCACCTTCGGTTTGCCGAGGATATCGACATCGTGTCAGAGAGCCTGGATGAGCTGAGTGAGATGCTGCCAAGCCTAAATGAAGCCTCTCGACGGGTCGGTCTCGGCATGAACTTTCATAAAACCAAGATTATGTTCAACGAACACATTGTGCCGAGACCGGTTTATGTCGACGGATCGATGCTCGAAGTTGTTCAAGAGTATGTCTACCTTGTTCAAGTAGTCCAGCTTGGTTGAAAAAACTTCGAGAAAGAAATCGACCGCAGGATCCAACTGGATCCTACTGAGACGTAGCTTGCCAAACGCTGCCCAACCCAAGTGGATTGGGCAGCGTTTGGCAAGCTACGTCGAGTTTTCTCTTCGCCCCTACCGCAATGCCTGAAGACCAAAGTCTTTAACCAATGCGTCCTACCTCTTATGACGTACGGTGCCGAGACGAGGACACTCACAGTGGGACTAGTCCACAAACTAAAAGTCACGCAGCGAGCTATGGAATGGACTATGCTCGGCGTCTCTTTGAAGGATAAAATCCGAAACGAAGTTATCCGACAAAGAACCAAAATTACCGACATAGCTCACAGAATCAGTAAGCTCAAGTGGCAGTGGGCTGGCCATATCTGTAGAAGGACTGATGGCCGATGGAGCAAGCGTGTCCTAGAGTGGAGACCACGCTTCGGCAAGCGTAAGGTAGGGCGGCCCCCGGCTAGGTGGACCGACGACCTGAAAAAGGTGGCTGGGACAGACTGGATGCGGAAGGCTGAGGACCGTGTACTGTGGCGCGTGTTGGGCGAGGCTTATGTGTAGCAGTAGACTGCGATAGGCGGATTGATTGAATACTTCATTATATGATTATAACTTATATCTATGATTTTGGAATTTATTTAAGGTAACTATACCTGTAACCTATTTCTTGAGTGACACTTATCTTAATAAATCCTAAGATGAACTAGTTTTTACAATTCTTACAAATTATGTGATTCATAAAAAGCAAAAGCCAACAAATCTTATAGTAGATATATTAATTTTTAAATGGCTTTATTATTTTTCTTAAAAAACAATTAAATGCATTTGCTTTGTTATTAAAACTAAAACCTAACTTGTCCATCTCTTTTTAAATTATTTAAAAAACAAAGTGACTGTACTTTGTTACTGAATTGTTCTTTTTATTTAAAATTAATTTTATGTCTATAGAAAAATATTTTTTTCAATTTAAAGGAAAGTTTTCAATAATTACTCAAAAAATTGCTTTGAAACAAATAGAACTAATTATTTTACAAATAATGAAATAAAAAAAGTACTTAAGTTGTCGGCAGTACGTTTTAAATTTGTGATTTTCGGTTTTTTGCTCCTCCTGATAATTTTGCTTGACTGCAATTACTTTGTTTTTCCGTAGAGCAGCCGACATTAAAAAACATATTTACCTGTTTCGGAATCACAGACAGACACTTCAATTTTATTTATGTGTACAAATTGGTAGGTACATAAATACTTTGCACAAATAAAACAATAAATAAGACTTTCGATACTTTTTATTTGTTGTAAACAGTCTTATAATCGAGCGATGAGTTTACATTATTATGTACGTAAACAGTATTTATTACAATTTGGCTGGGTTTACTAAGCGAATACACATTCTAATCTCACAATAACTTTATCGTTGTATTTATATTACAATTACATTAAATTACAACTATATTTACAAGAATTGAAACAATGTAATTGAATTACGTTTCGGGTTTTTAAGTGAGAGCGTTCGGGTTTTGGGTGTGACTTCAGTGATAAACGTTGTTTTAAAAATAAAATATATTTGCTTCTTTAGAGAAAGGAATGATATAAGTACAATTGTTTACAAATTTATATTTCAGGATTTGAAACGGAGTCTCTATTATGAATATACATTTGCTTTTATTTTTTTAAGGTTAGAAACACACTGTAGAATAAAAAAACACATTGCAGAAATAATGATATGGCAAACTTAGAATTACTGACACAAATTCCACTTCGAATTTGAAAAACAATTTGTAGATCAAAAAATAAAAACATCAGAACCTAATTGTTAGTTTTTAAATACTATAACCAAGGGTATAAGCCGTCACATTATTATGACGATAACTTCAAAGTAAAAAGTTATCTTTCGACTGTGCATAAAGTTTTACAGGATGTGTACCTACATATATATAACACGACCAAATTAATTATCCCCTGAATGAATTAAACAAAAGAAACAATGTGTTTTTAAATTACAAACGACAATGATACTAAAACGAAATGTTTATATTATAATACAATTCAAAATCACTTTAATAGACAGCTTCCTTAGAAAACACAACATTCAAATATGTAGAGACGACAAGAATAATACATCCGTCCGTCCCTCCGTCTCCATGTTGTTCTATTTGTCAGAGACAAACCGCTTCAATATGAAAATGTAATGCAGTTATGCATAAATAAATCCAGTTCTACTGAGGATGTTGCAATAGTTTACTTATAGGTAATGAAAACGTAGTGAATGTAAAATATGAAACACAATTACAATGATTTCACAGTGAAGTATTCGTTGTACGTTTTAGCTGCGTCATTTCTGGTCTTAAAATCTTATCTTAGTCCTATAAACTCAGATCAAAGAAAACGATGGATACACACTTTAGGGTCTTCCTTTTGATTTATGTGTGTGCGTGCATATATTTAATGAAGTTATTCTTTTTTTGGCTTCTCTCTAACAAAGGCTGTACTGATCTTTTATTTGATTTTTATTATCCACAAATTTAATAAGTTTTTCCGAGTCACTTTCCTTCATATTAGTCGTATTTACATTTTAATTTGATCTCATATACTTAGCGACGCTTCCAAATTATTTTACGTCCAAAACACGGTTTATAGAACTATAATTATATATTTTTTTATATTTATTGGCAACTTAGTATGTGTTCTTTTACTTTTCATTTAAGAAACTTAACAATACTGAAACAAATTCTTAAATTTATTTTATACAGGCCAAGTTATACCAACATTCAAATCCAACTATCATATTAACTTTTAGTGACTTTATCTGTCAAAATCATGTTCACAATTTCCTTAAAAAATAATTTTGCTGATGCTATTAAACACCAATATACAAACACCATAAAACACAATTACCTTCCGTTACACCACAAAACCCTTCCTAACAGTATGTACATTACAATGACTACGTAAACAAGTATGTATATGTAACGTAACACAACAGCAAACATAACAACGTCCTCTCTCGGTGCACCGGCGACCTGCCCTTCGCTGCTTCTGTGAGACCTGCAGAAAATTAAACATTATCAAGAAAAAATTAAAAACATTTGTATAATTTTACCACCCACGGATAAATTTTATCATCCAGATTAATTCAGTTAGGCCTTCCTCACATTGCGCATGCGCGTTCCTCGAGCGTACGATCGTCGTGCGGCTGGCGGGTTCGGCGCGTGCCAACGCGTTCACTTTGTACTACAGAGTGAACACCGAGCGCACGCCGGGCATTCCTCAAGAGGGCTCTTGAGGAATGCACCCGCCCAATGTGAGGGCGGCCCTAGAACGAAAATTTATGAAGATATCTGCGAGCAAAAATTTATCGAAAGTTTTAAGACAGTGATTAACTGGCACTTATAGTTTACGGTTATCAATGGATGGTAAACTACCTATGGATTAACGTTCATCCTGGTAAAGCCGTAATTGGATCAATATTTAAATGATGCAGGATAGCAAAAATTCCATTATAATGAGAACGCCCGAGATTGCGATGTCATTTTTTTCGTCTGAATAGGATGATACTTATTGGACTATAAAATTTAATATAATATGCCATAATTGGCACATCAGAGTTGTCTACGCCTTACTATTAATCGTTCTTCGTTTTAACCTAAATAATAAATGTCGTAGATATTACTAACAACATATATTTAGAACGTGAACTTTGAACGTGAACCGTGTGGTTGACGGCATAGAATACAAGTGTCACCACCCCCTATCTTCCCGTGGGTGTCGTAAGAGGCGACTAAAGGATAACACGATGCAAATACCATCTTTGCGTAGAGACGGAAAACTCGACATCAAACCCTATACGACTGACTCGTTGGTCTCGCGGCATAAATGTGCGCGTGGGATCGGGAGGTCCCGGGTTCGATTCATGGGTCGTGCAGTGTTATTGGGTTTTTCTGTCGCGAAATTCTCAGTAGCAGCACGGAATCTGGAAATGTGCCCGGTACGGCAATAGGCTCGCCCCTTATTACGTGGGACTAAAGTATATCTGGCGAAAAGTGGGTGTAGAAATGCACCTCTGCCTACCCCTTCGGGGATAAAAGGCGTGACGATATGTATGTATGTATGTATGTGAACTTTTAAACAGTATCATAGCATGAAAATGTACTCAATTAGAGCAAGACAAAATCTAGATTCATGGATAGAACACTTACATCTCATAGTTAGGTACACTAACATGTCTTTCAAGTTGACCGAAAGTAAACACCTGTGTACATCAAAAACTAAATAACTATCACATGTACAAGTCTATTTTATTGTAGTGATGTTTTAACTACGAGCAATATTATAAACAGTTTATTAAATACAATACCATTATTATTTAAGTTTCCTTACACTTAACTACTAACTTAACCAAACAATAAACAAACATTATTCAGTGGAAACTGAAAAAAAAATATTATTTTGAAGTAAAATAGATATTATTTTGAACTAGTGTCGTACAAATTCATAGAAAACTGTTCAAAACATTGATCTTTGTTTTAATAAAACAGGATGATATGCCATCGAAGATGATATATAACACTTCACCAGAAATGTATTTATGATTTTAGTTTGATTAAAGATTCTCCTATAAAAAACAATTAAAAACTAATTTGAATTTATAAGTTTCTTGAATTTTAATGAATTCTTTCATGTCCACCTTTAAGATACCTATAGCGAACATAGGCTTATAAGAAGATTGCTCTTATGATTGCCCAGCGTATGACACAGAAATAAAAGCTATGTAATTAGCTAATCTACTGATAAAACATATTAAATAAATTGGGGCAATGTAAGGTACTATTATCTCAGTGTAAATGCGAATACAATCACAGACTTTGTTTATTTTGACCTCGTATATTATTATTATATTATATTTATCTTTCAATATGACTAAAACAAAGCCAGTATAAGAAAAAGCGTCTATTTTATGTTCTAGGAAAATTACTTTATAAACAAATAATAATATTAAAATTCTGCAAAGCAAGATATTTTTATAGTATTTGTACACTGTAAAGACTGTACAACTAAATATCATGGAAAGGCCATTTTTAGTAGATACTAAATATTAATATACCTACACATAAGTTATTATACACTCAATCACTGTGTATAATTATTGTTAAAAACCAAGTAATTAAATAAATAGTAGAACCGTTATCATTTAATACAAGTACAAAGCACATACACAACCAAATTTGAATCTCTCGTTATTTTCCTGTATCTCGTCCATCGAAGATAAATTGTCGAACTTATTGGTAAACGTCCTTCGTGTAAACAACGTAATTTAAAGATAAAACATTAATGTAATACGTACCTCCTGCTACGCTAATCTGATTTCCGAAATCTTCTGAATACGAATTGAGTTTTATTTCTGCAACAATATTTTAAGATTCATTTTGTATTCACCAGTAAGCTTTATTTATATATAAGGATTGGGTTGTTACTATAATATTTGCAACAACATTTTATGGAAAATATAAAAAATCTGGAAAACAAAATATTCAGTTTAACATGGGGATTCTAGAAACATCTTCTTTTTTGACGTTTCATCTTATTTTTTCACTAACTTTCAAGGTTTATTATTATGTCAAATCGTATATAATATGTATTGTTTCGATTTTGCGACAGTATTATTAGCACCATAATTATAACGATAATGATGCCCAAAAGATCATTTAAAAATGGATATTGTGTTATTAATTTATGTGTGTGGTCTGAACTCACCGTACAACCTGAGGGTGCCCTCACTCTTGCCTAAAGAGTTAGTACTGACACAATTGTAGGTGCCGATGTCGCTCCTCGAGAACTGCCTGATGGTCAGCCACATGGTGACTCGGTACGAAATTTTCTCTTCTGTTATTGTGTATTTGGGGCTGAAACAAAATCTTCCATTAATATTTTGAATCTCTTAAAATCGCTTATAGACTACGACTATTATTTATTTGTAAGTAGTACCGAGAATTATAAATAAGTGATTATTTTTTTTATTTTGTCCATATCTTTGGTTTTGGGTATGTTTAAATATACTCTTGGGCCGATATAGACTGGATAGTAAAGTTTGAAGGGCAAGTTTAGTTTCGTTCTGTTTGACTTTTTGTAATAAAATAATTTATATCTTCAAAAACTTCAAATCTGTCTGAAAATTTTCAAATAATCTCAAAAGAGTTATAGTTATCTACCTAAAAAAAACGTTTCGTTCGTCAACAAATACAAAGTAAGCCAAATGATCATCAAAAAGGATTATGAACAATGAAAAGTTTCAGCATAAGGCAAAGATTTCATGAATTTATACTACAAGTTTTGATGAAAATTGTTGTTGGCGATTCGCGCCAAAAGTTTTCGTTCATTCCGCCATATTCGGAAGTTAAATTACTGCAGATTGATTGCAGACGAATGTTTGTGATGTTTGTTGTCTAACAAGAAGAAACAATGTAGGGACCTTATTTATGTAGATCTATTACAAACGACAAGCCAACTTTCACAGCGAGACATGGCTTGCCGATCGTAATAGGTCGGTAAAGTTAAGTAACGCTTATATAGGACGTCGTTTAGATGGGTGACCGCGTGTGGCATTAACGTCAGAGTGCTACCGTGCATCTGAGGGCTCGTAAAGCTGTCGGACCTGATTCTTGTCTCTGGACAAGAAACGTTAGGGTATGGGTTATGGGTTCCAGGAAGATGCCTGACTTGCAGTATCCCGCTGTATATGCTTTCCAATATCATATTAAATCCACTCATAACTTAGAAAAACGCGCTGTATTCATTCATAATTTGAACCTGATACGCTCTGCAGTCAATTGGTATTTCCAGTAACTATTGCTGCCTGTATGATTTGAAAAATATTCCACTAAAAAGAGCAATATAACTTAACAAATATTTGTCTAAGGTAATATGAAATACGGCAATGTCGATACAAGAAACATAAAATGCGAAGACCCGACTCTGTAAACATCCCCAAGGAGTATTTATATAACAAAGCAAGGAGATATGAACAAACATTTCTACATTGTAAAAGGAATGATAAAATAATGCTGATTTTGAATGGAAATAAACCTGTGCCAAAAACATTGCATTATTGTTATTTGTATTTTGTTTACCATGTGACTAGATTTCAGTTTTATAGGCAGTCGTATTAATAAGCTTGATGCCTTTTTCCAAAATAAGAACCAAATAGGCGAAAACACAGACATTTGAGGAAATGTAGGAGATACCTTTGCCAAACAATATGATAGTATAGGTTTTAAAAAAAATCAAATAGCGGTTTTAAATTTTACAATGTTTATTTTGACTATTAGAATAGTCTATCGGAAAGATAAACAACAGAACTGGTCTCGCAATTTTTCCATACTGTACGTGCCTTACCAATAATGCTAGTGGATATGTACCTCGTAGCGATCACCCATCTGATTGGTGAGTTTTGCAAACATTGCTTGACTTTGAACAGCAATCAACGTGTTTAGCGTTACAATTGCTACAGAAAACTTATTAAAACATACTATTTATCATTAAGATTAAGACTACACAGTGACCACTATTCCTGCAAAAAATAACCAGGACGGTACATAAGCAATAAAGAAAATAAAATGCCAGTGTTTTTTTGCTTAGATTCAATAAATTATGAATCAGTACAGGCTGGGGATTATTAAACAGTGGTTTCATTTCTTCACGTTTGATACACGTAAATAAATTTAAAATCAAATGTTAAAAAATCATTCGCGATATCTAGGAATGCGAATTGAATCGCAATCGGCAATCCAATTCCATTGAATATAACCGGAGATTTTTGTTATGTGCTGCGTAGACGTATCAATAACTACAAATAGAAAAATTAGAAGCACCTACACGAATACGTTAAATTTTTTGCAGGGTAGCGTAAAAATGCAATTCTTCGAACTTGCATTCGAAACGTACCTGCCTACAGCCTGATTTTTCTGTGTAAACATTTCGTCTTTTTTCAGTCACAAAGAAGATTGAAGCGTTCTGACTGAAAGTAAGAATAACTATTCCTGTTGCCTATAACAATGTAGGCAACCGATTTGTGTTCCAATAGGATTCATTATGTAATGGTAAAGTAACATAGCCCTTCCTAATGTCTGTGTGACTATTTATAGTTTGTGTTCAGGTGGTCCACTAAGTTATCTGCTGCTATAGGGAAAAGAGTTACTATTTACATCATCAGCCCTTTATGGTGTCCCACTGCTGGGTACGGGCCTCTTCCCATTATGAGAAGGGTAAGGCCATAGTCCACCACGCTGGCCAAGTGCGGGTTGGCAGACTTCACATGTTCTTCAGAACATTATGGAGAACTCTCAGACATGTAGGTTTCTTCACGATGTTTTCCTTCACCGTTTAGCAAGCGATAATTAACAATTTAATACGCACATAACTCCGAAAAGTCATCGGTGCGCGCCGTGGATTCGAATCCGGATCCTCTGCGTAGTAGTCTGTCGGTCTCTCCACTGGGCTATCGCTGCTCTTTATTGCAGTTTAAATAAGAATGTAGTGTTTAATGGTGCGTCATCATCGTAAGCTTAAAAGACATTTACTAAAAAATATGTAAATGTAGGTATAAAGTGTATATTAAGGTATAAATGTACCTTAAATTATGTAACTGTAAGAGAGGCTCACCGATCTCACAGTTAAACTGCGTAAGCAGTTTTGTGGGGCAATGTATTTAGATTATAAGAAATTTAAAAGTGAAATAAATGATTCATTCATTCATTCATTCATTCATCGTCTTAAACCAGTATGCCTTTACGCCATCCACTCATGGCTATAGTAAAAACTAATATTTGAGGTGAGAAGTACCCTGAACAGAAGAGCATGCATGAGGAATCTGATGGGAGTGAATGAAGCAAGAGAGATATGTCTGGATCGTTGCAAATGGCGTTCCGTAGTCTCTGCCTACCCCTCCGGGAAACAGGCGTGAGTCTATGTATGTATGTATGTAATATTTGACGCTACCGCTTCGTAGCGTTGCTTAGTAACCAAATCTGTCATGTGTCAGTTAAATATATTGGCAAGAGCTAACACTTATAATTGTGCAAGGAAGACATGTTTTTTGGATAGTATAGCTTTTATCAAAGTAAATTACTGCACTTAATAAGACATAGTCCACTCTAGGTCAGTCTGTCTGCTTGCGATAAACTCAAAAACTACTAAAAACGATTTTCACGCGATTTTCACTCATAGACAAAGTTTAACTAGGAAGATCTTGCTGTAAAGTTTGTAAAGGATTTGCGTGAATTATAATATTACACAATCGCGCAAAGCCAGGATGGGTAGCGGGTGCATATTAAAAAGAAAATGAGGGACAGGTTTCTAGTGAACATTGAAGAGTAAAAGCAACTTACCTATCTAGAAGCATCTCCCCTCTGTTCTTTATCCAATAGTTGATGGTGTTGGGATGTGCTTCCACGTAGCACTTTAGTTTCACGTCTGTGCCGAGCGGCGCGCCCAGCAATTGGTTTGGCACTTTCACTGTTGACGCAACTGTTGACAAATACAAACCATTAGTCATTATACAATATCTAAGAACTACAGGAATCTTTTTACGGGAGTATTAAAAGCCAAATAAAAAATAAAATTACCGGCAATAACATGATCATCATCATCGGCCCTGTATATGATCTGTCTTACTGCTGCGCACAGGTCTCTTCATAAACTTAGAAAAAACATTGTCTTTGAAAATTTAAATACAAAATTATTCCTGTCTATAACAGGTCAGTATTTAGGACGTAACGTCTCTGGTTGTAGCTCACCACACTGGTCTAGTTGACAGATACCTTGCCAGTTATCATTAGTGAAAGGACAAGAAATAAGACATCAATATCTAGTATTGGAAACTACGAAGGACCCCGGGCTCCAAGGCAAAGACCTGGAATTGCTACCGAGATAGCGCTAAGATGATAATGAAGATGACCTAGTGTTAGAAATTCATCTGTCTCAATCAGGAATTGCCATCGAAAATAATAGCTTTAAATAATAACCTCACATTAACAATATCAGTACGATAACGAGTGGGCAGTCGTGTAATAAAAACAGAGCCGTTGATTATATACATACCTTTACTAATACACAAAATATACGCAATAAATTCCCAAATATCGACTTTATTGACACTTGAGCGCTTTTATCTCACAACAAAATAAAACAAACGTAAAAATATTTTTATCAGTCCTTACTCATTCCCCACATGAACTTAACAGACAACAAAAAAATATGTTTCATTTTCTCTGTATTCATACGTTGGTAACTCTTACCACGTTTTGTCAATCTGCACTTTTCGTGAAGGAACAACGAGGAATTTATTGCGGCGACAGCTGGGAACATCAAGACGTTTAGTCCTGAATAAGGTCTTTGCTGAGCCGATATTCTAGGCTCTAAGTCGTTTATCGGCTGTAATCACGTTTAGATTTGGTTATGAATTGTAAGATATCTGGGCCAATGTAGTTATACGTTTTAACTGTTAAATAATTTTAGTAAACGATTAAATAATTTTGTATGCCTAATTGTAAATGCCTCTATAATATTAATATTACCTAATGCATTACTACATCGGACGCATATTTTTTATGATTCTTTCTGTATTTTATGTGACAGTGTCTACTAATTTGTATCATACGGACCATTCACATCAAGATGTTAACAAGCGTGACGCCAATACCGAAGTGTATATTTTTTTCGATGCCCACCTATAAGCATTTGGACTGCGGAAGCAATTCTTCGATATGAGAAAATACTGAACAAAAAGCAACCACGTCCAATTGCTCTTCCTCACTTTTCAAGTTCATTGTCACGGAAAGTTAATTCAAACTGGCTACCAAAAAAGTGGTGTTGGCAAATCAATAGCTGGTAGTTGGTTGGCGTTCCAATTACTGCAGATACGGTAGATGCACAGTGTGCAATATGTACAGCTTAAAACGTATTTGTTTGATGCAATTTGTTTATGCGTTTCGCAATAGAATTTTCTTTTGCGTAAGTAAAGCATTAAGTATACACTTAAAACTTAGTACCATTGCTCTTTATCCGAAACTAAAGAAGACGGAGATTTGCATTTAATCATATTTTATAGCATTTGGTCAATTTTTTTGACCTTTTGGTTAGTTATAAATCACTAATTTTAATAAATAATTTGTCAGAGCTCGTTTTAGATACCGACAGTTGTATTGGGTAGTCGACACCTTCTCACCAACCCAACAAACTCATTTTATTTATAATCGACTGGATTATCATACTCACTTCCTAAATGAACTCTTGTACGACTTTTGAATGTTTAGAACTGTGATACTAAGTTTTAAACGCCGTATTCCCGAAATAATATTCCGAGGTATAGGTATACAATACAACGGTTAAGATTCTATAAAAAATTGGGCAAGTGCGAGTCGGACTCGCGCACGAAGGGTTCCGTACCATCATCTATAAAAGAAAATCACGTTCGTTGTATGTATACTTAAATACTTTTTAAGTTTCTACCTGTTTATTAAGATCGAGTACCTAATAAATTGCTTAAAAATTACGTTTGTTGTATGGGAGCCCCCCTTAATTATTTTCTTTTATTTTATTTTATTATTTATTTTGAAAGGTAATATACAACTACATATTCTGTGAAAATTTAAAGCGTCTACCTGCTACAGTTAGTAATTTTGAGCAAAAAATACGAAAATAAACACGTTTTTTGTATGCCCCCCCCCCCCTTAATATTTTCATTTTTTTATTTTTAGTATTTGTTGTTATAGTGGCAACCGAAAAACATAATTTGTGAAAATTTCAGCTTTCTAGCTATCACGGTTTATGAGATACAGCCTGGTGACAGACAGACAACGGAGGCTTAGTAATTGGGTCCCGTTTTTTACCTTTTAGTTACGGAACCCTAAAAAGGTCAACGCAATTATTATCTTCTACTGGATATATTTGCTAGTCGCTTACTATAAAACGTAAACGTAAACGGTGTAATCAACATACTATAAGGCTGTTAAATAAAACCAAAGTTTAACTACACGTTGACATTGCGTGCGGCGATGAAATTGGCGAATAGATATGCTCCTTTTTATGTATTTGCGGGAACGCAAACAGACGCGATGAGGCATTAATATGATGATATATCACTTTGCACCGGTAAATGGAATGTAATCGTTTCACGACTTCTATTTGTTTTTTATATTACTTCCATCAATAGTTGTCAAGGCGACAGTTCACCTTATAATAATCGCCACTCACGTTTATATAAAACGTATTGTACGTATATATCCTCTAATCATTGTCTATGCATTACAACTAAAATTCATTTTTGTCTAAAAACCAAAGCGTCGTAGCGTAATCCTATAAAGGTATAAATCAATCATGTGGCTATATCAGTTGTTTACCATTTCTATACTTTCTTCAACAAAGTACAACTGCAGTTATCATCATTCATCCTTTCGCAGTCCAACGTTAGACGTAAGCTACCTCTAATTTGAGTCACAATAGCCTTGTGATTTAAAGGGAGGATTTGGCCCACTTTACCGAGCTGGCTAGACATGTTGATAAAGGTTTTGATGTCAAGTCTACACAAAAAAAACACGTACTACGTACAAGCTTGTACTATAAATAAAACCTGTATTGCAGAGGATTTAAGAACTTGCACCTCATCAAGATAAATACCAAAACACGATACACCAATTTCTGCGTCTGAGTGTTGTCCCGTATCAATAATGAAGCGCCGTGTTACGCGGTGAGTTAAACTACTATACGTGCAGTCATAACCTAATTTGTATGTATAAGTGCTACTTCATTATGGAAAATCCACAACGAACATTGGACTTCTTCCAGATATTCATGACACTTTCTATCCGTATCAAGTAAAAGTTGAAGAGAAGCTTTTCATAAAGAAACTCATCAAAAAGAATGTTTCAAGACTTTTTTTTCGGTAAGACATTTTCAAGACTGAATTTCGCGACAGTTTAACGCCTTCATCAAGCAAAAACTATAAAGTTTTAAACGTCAGTAAGCAAAACATAATTCTTTTTAATATTCCGCACTGTCTTTTCATTATAACTCATAAAAATTCATAGAAATTCATTAATTCTCTAGTTTTATAGTTCTTTAAAAAAAAATGAACTGACGCTTGGCTCATTATAGCTTGTGAGTTTAATCTTGAAAGTTCTTTCGTTCTACTTTAAGTTTCTCTTAGAGAGTTGCTCCTTATAAGTATTTGCACTACAAAAGTATATTTTTTTACTCTTTGTTATCGGATAATATATCCTTCTTCTTTTCTATAAGAAATAACTTCAAGAATTAAACCTGAGGCTCAGTGAAGCCACAAGCCAGAGTATTTTGGTGTGTGCTTTTTCTGCTCGGGACGGCTTACCATGACAAACAGAAAAAGTAGTATCTAATGCACTAGGTACTTTTTCGCATATATAGGTGCAACATTAAATACGTATGCATCGTTAACGCTTGCTCCGTTCTTCCGAAAACACGCTTAGCTGTGATTCTGGCTATCATAAACATTGGGACAAAAAGGCAACGATAGCCTAGTGGAGATACCAACAGACTGCCGTGCAGAGGGTATCTAGACGAATCGAATCCATGACGAGCACCAATGAATTTTCGGAGTTATGTGCGTATTAAATTATTAATTATCGCTTGCCCCGTGCCTCGGAGAGCTCATTAAGCCGTCGGTCCCGGTTGTCATGAAGATCTTTGACAGTCGTTAGAGTTTGTCAGTGTCTCTAAATAAACTGACACTAGTCTTAACCATGGAATAACGCTATCCCTTCGGGTTGCGGAGGTCAGACAGGCAGTCGCTCTGTGGAAAATCTATTAATCAGCCAAATCCGGTTAGACTAGTAGGCGGATTCCAGATTGAAACTGGAATAACGCTAGGAGGATGATGATAAACATTGAGACAAAACATAACAGTCGTGAGGGGAAGTCAATATCTTGACATCGCTCTATGCTTTTGGGTTGTGGAGGGTGAAGATGGTCGTTTCGTGGAAAAGCTAATATTCTATATAATCTGGTTTAGTTAGAAATCGGGCCTCGGGCTCTAAGTCTCGAATGTAACTGGGATACATGCTAGGACTATAATAATTTCAATAATTATATCACATTTGTACGTCTGCTGACTTCAAATTTCATTTAATCAAAACATCAAACATTTCTCTCACGTTGCATAAACACTTGCATCTCTACAAAAAAGCATACAGACTGTTCAAATAGAAAAACAAATCTTGCATCAAACATTTGCGAAGTCACGTAACTTTGGTTACTCCTACATAAAGATGAACTTGTATCATTTTGGTTACGGTCCAAATTCGTGACGGGAGCGTTCCTGAACGGATATTCAAAGTGACAAACAAACTGATGGGGTGAATTTTATTTTATATTGGGATTTTTTGGTAGCGTTTATCGTGACTAAGATTGTTAGTGCAATAGTTACGGTCACCTTACCACTATACTCCGTGAACCGTAGTTATATATTTAGATGGGAGAAATTATGTGATAGACAAATTTTATGTACTTTTTATTATTTTGTTAAAAACACATGTCTCGCAATAGGCACACATTTTTTGTCGCTAGGGACTATATTAACGTACAACCAGCTGACACAAAGTACTCTCCGACCCGAAACAACAATTTATAGATTACACAAAATGTTGTCTCGTCTACGGATGTAAGCAACATACAAATTGCGAAGAATCAGACAAAGGACGTGGTGAGTATATCGTTATATGATAAAATAGAGGTCGCCAGTTTCGGCCGATCCCGTGGGAATTTCGGGAAATCCCTTCTTAGTGCACCTCTACGGTCCCCAAGGAACATACATGCCAAATTTCAGCTTCCTGCGCCCAATAGTTTCGGCTGTAGCGTGTCTGTCAGTCAGTCAGTAACGCAAGGATTTTATATATTAAGATAAGATATGTAGATCCTGAAGACATCCTAATCAAAAAGTGTATGAATTGTGTAGTAACTTCATTTTTATTTCGAAATTCCTTTAGAACCATGTGTTGCAGCGAAATGTAGAAAATTATTTGATTAAAATATTTTACATGAGAGCAACAACATTTTTCCGGTCTCGAAAGAAGCATCATCATAAATACTACAGCAACTAAGTTCAAATGATAATGTTTTTATCTTTACGTATAAGTGGAGACAAACATGACAGACATTTTTGGCATCTTAGAATAAAAGTTTCATACTTGCTCCTACATATTAACTCCAAATAATAGCAGACTTTTCAGTCAAAACTAAATCGTATAGATAATTTAAAAACTTAAACCGCTCCTTGGTCACTAGTTAATAAAAAAACATCAGTCCTGAAGCTGACATCGTCTATTCGCTGGTGGCCACCAATTATGCTATATTTTATAGGATGCTATATCCCATCTGATTCTTTAAACACATCATTATTGTCTCAGCGCTATTTGCACCAGCAAGGCTCTATTTGCATCTAAGAGCTCTTGGAGCCCAGGGTCCGCTTACTGGTCCAACCAGATTAGACAGAAAATTTGATCCCTTAAACTACATTGATAAAAACAGTGATAATACTCACAGTTGACATTCAGGATGATCCTCTTACTGACGGCAGGGGGCACGTCGTTAGCTGCGATGCAAAGGAAAGCGCCCATCTGTCTGCGATCAACCCGCCACAGCGGTAGAGAACTGCCCGTGTAACTCTCCACTACACAAAAGAGAAATAATCATATTAGATTTTACATAAACACTCTGTAACTAAGTAAAGTAGTCATACACCACATAATAAAAACATACATTTGAAATTAGAACCTTGCATCTTTTTTAAATCTGATAGAAAAAAAAAATATTCAACCACATACGCACATCACCAGCTAGTCCCAAACTAAGCAGAGCTTGTACCATGGGTACAAGACAATGGATATGCATACATACATATTATACATAGAAACACCCAGACCAAGACAATCAACCATGATCACGCACAAAAATGTTTGACTTGAGCAGGAATTGAACCTGCGGCCTCCGGCGTAGCAGTCGCTTACACTCCAGCTCAGCCAACCGGTCATTACTGGTTAACAATAAATATATATTTTTAAATTAACAGTAAATCTGAGTAGCAGTGTTTGTTTGTTTTTTGGTTGAAAGCATCAATGCCAGCAACTACAGGTTCGGTTTTAATAATTTATGACACGGAATAACGCGTGTTACCCCGGGCTTATAACGGGTAAGCGTAGGTATATGACCTTATAATAAAGAGTAGCATACGATATGATTATGTTTATATCGAATACACGCCTTTGAATTGTCCAATAAAGGTAATTTAATATAGCGAGCTCGTTTCCTAAAAATGTGCTTACAACCATACCATATCATACGATGATTTGATCAGAAACTCTGCTCAATTTAGCTCTTTATTAAGAGTAATTTCTACGACACCAAACGCATGAGGGTTTGAAAAGATGCAGCACTAAATAAGTCCAACCCAAGGAAATAATTATTTATTCGATAGCCAAACATATTGCAGCCACAAGTCACCTCGGTTTAGGCTTAAAACAATATTATATATAAAGAATACAGTAGAAAAATTAATGATAAAAATATAATAAATTACTTTTAAATAACTTATACTGATAAAATGATCATCAATCCAAATCAAATCCGTAACAAGCTGCCTGCGGCAATTATCCAAGCAAACTTATTTATATTAATTACTAATGTAGCTAGCACGCGAACAACAGTAACACTAAAAGCTAACGTTATTTTTCGATATTTACTCAGGTAATGGTGTATACAAGCTATTGCTACGGCGTAGACACACAGAATTAGGTGTATTTGTATTAAAAATAATGTTATTTTGTCACTTTACTACGTTGATTTGTCTTTCGAAATATGTTCTATGTAGCTTAGCTGCAAGTACCTATCTTGTCACTGTTGCAATTATGCTACTTGCAATAGTACCGAAATATTTGATACTCACAACAAATAGGTACCTATACGTGGTATATATTGCAACCAATAATTAAAAAAATATTTAAATATACCTGTAAAATATAAATTTTAATCATTGCTAAATTTAAATTTCAAACTCAAATCTACGCATAGTAGTACTATGCTAACACTCTTATACAGCAGTAACCGTTTCTGAAAAGTCAAATAACAATGCATGCACACTCATAGTACACTTAAAAGAAGCTGTCTACTTTCCATAGTAGAAATAAAGAAGTCAACCAACCGAATACCTATTAGTATTATAATTTATGTGCTTCGCTTTATTACGTTAGTTTCATTAGCACATTAACTAAGTTCGTTCTGTGTATAAAAAGCGAAAATTTCCTTAGCCTTTTTAGTTCAAGTTTACTTTTAAATGTATCTTTCAATGCTGAGGAAATGGGTTAACACGTGCCAAGGCGTGTGGCGTGACTGAACCACATAATTTACGTAAATATACCGGTTCATATCAAATACAAGCATTAGGTACTGCCTACAACTTAAGTTTCATTCATTATTGCATTTGAATGATGACCTATTTATGTGATTGGACGTAATTATATTGGTAAAACTGGTTAGTGCTGCTAAATTGTGAACAAATATTTACTATAGATTAAAAATGAGCGTACTTTGTGAATGTTTGTAAACCTGCGATATAAGCTTTACTTCTAGTGTAGGAGTTTAAAAGACTGATAGCATTGTAGTTGCTCTATAAAATAAACATAATCTGAAATTGTGAGCGACTAGCAAAACCCTGGTGAATGTAGCTCACTGTGTTACTCAATTTCTAACGGGTTAAATTACATACCATATACGTTAGTGAAAACATGAAAGGTATGTATAGCTGCGACAATTTTTTTGTCACCCACTTTGCAACAAATTGAAATGCGTTTATTCTTTTTAAATTCCTCCAAATGGCCAGGCCGTTGCGGCAATTAAGACAGTTTTAATTTCTCCTGCCTCGTTGGTCTCGCGGCATAAATGTGCGCGTGGGATTGGGAGGTCTCGGGTTCGATTCCCGGGTCGAGCAAAGTGTTATTTGGTTTTCCGTTAGGAAATTCTCAGTAGCAGCACGGGGTCTGGTAATGTGCCCGGTACGGCAATAGGCGCGCCCCCTATTATATGGGATCTATAAATTCATGGTAAAATGTGGGTGTAATGTTACACCTCTGCCTAACCCTTCGGGGATACAGGCGTGAGTCTATAAATAAAAAAAAAATCTCCTGGTTTCCGAGAGTCTTAAAACTCGATGTCTCGGTCACTACTGCTGAATACAGCTACACAGGTGATACAGTAGCATGTGGATGAAACGAGCCTAATAAAAAAAGGGTAGTATTTAACTCTCCCTCAATATAATCTCTGATTTCTACAAAAAAAAAAAAACCTTTGTTCCACCAAATATACTTATTGCACCACTAAATATACTCACTAAAATATATCATAACGAACACCTGTTTATCGACCGTTGCAAATCTCTAATATTAAAATTAATCCTTTTATTTAAAGAAGTATTTCAAATTTTACTTTTACTCAACAACCAAATAACAAGTTATTTGGTAGTATTAAGATAAACTAAGTCCACGGAGCCCTGCTTCGCAGGGCTCCTATTTTTTGGTGCAGGGTCACAAGAAAACCTAACATAACCTATTAAGTTTCCCAATCCGACGAGACTTTTCATATTAAATGATATTTTATGGAAAGATTGGCATATTTGGTGTACAATGAGTATTTTAGTGTTCGATTATTATTTTAGTGTGCAATAAGTATTTTAGTGAAAGAATAAAGTTTTTAGTGTAACGCACTCAGTGTGTTTCTTAAGATTTTTGTTGCACTGTTAAAAATATCCCATAAAAAAATAGTCACCCACATCACCTCGCGTGCCCGAAACCGACAAAACAAAAGCAGTAGATTTCACATATCCACAATGTTACGTTCATGACGTGTGGCTGCGATAAACGAAATAAAAATGGACACGTAAATTTATATATTTCATAAAATAAAGCTCCCGTATATAAATGACTGCACGCATGTCCAGTCGGTTAAAGCGGTTAGTGTGCCTCTGTCGATATCATCAAGCGGCGAATTCAGTGCTCGTATGCAATTTGTACGATCCATCCACAAATTGTTGTACCGGTCTGAGAGTTTATCTCTCACTGAAGCAACTATGCTATGAAATTTTATAATAAGCTTCAGCTTTCTAGAAATCAGTTCTAATCTTCCCACTTTCTTTTATATTAAAGCTTTCTGGGCATTTCTAAGTAGATACAATGCCAAAACATGAACCAGGATGCGATAAGTCAGTTGATGTTGTAGGATATTAGCCAAAACTAAAATAAACCTCGCAAATTAAAGACTTCGATGTAAGTAGCTTCTATATCATTGGCTGAGTACATACTTTTCAGACAAACACTGAATTAAAATACATGGTGTATAATTTAATAAAGAGAGTAAAGTGTGTAGAAATACTATCAAAGATTCTCAACGGTATCAATTTGCTAATATTAACGCTTAGAATTCAAATCGTTATTTCACAAAACCGAATACGATAACCAAACTTATTTCAGTAGAAGTTTGTATTCTTCAAAGATAAACCGGTCGTTATTTAAATCACTAGTAGGAATAATAGTGATAACGATTTGGGCATTATAATATCTTAAGGTGGCAAAATTTGTGAGCACCAAATTTACTGAACGGCTAAAAAGTTGGTCACAATCTCGTAACCAACAGTATTACAAGTTGTTATCACTACCGACGATAGTCCTGAGGGATGAGCTAACTGTACCTTCAAAATATGTTTTCTGTACCTTTAGTGTCGTTTTTGACGCGAATATATGCTTCATGGTCGTAAACGATAACACAAAAATCTGTAAAAATTTTAACTGCCAACATATACATAGCGATGTTTAATCACCCCTATTGCTTTGTTGTATATAAATGACAATTGTTGTATGCAAACGAGTCATTATCACCGCTAAAATGTTATCGTAAATATCCTATCTATAAGCATGAAACGTTTCGCTTCCTCCTTTCTCATTCGTATTGCCAATGTGTGGAACTCTTTGCCTTAGTCTATGTATCCTGATTAGTTCAATCTTAAGAAGCGAGTGAATTGTTTCTTTCTGTATTATTGCTTAACATCAGGTGAGATCCAGACCAAATATCTGCCTATATGAATATAATAAGTTGTTCACAGAAAGACAATCTAGAGATATTTTAGTAAAGGTGGTATCGATAGAATAAAAATACACATACATACGTTCATAGACTCACGCCTGTTTCCCCGAAGGGGTAGGCAGAGGCATATTAAACGCCCACTTTTCGCCAGTGTTTTGATCACACGTAATAGGTGGCGAGCCTATTGCCGCTTATCTGGATATTTTGTTTGCCAGAACCTCGTCCGTTGATCGGCAGGTGCACCACTTGCAGGTGAGGTTGGCTTGGGACCCTAAGTTCTTGGGTGGGAACCCTATGCACCCAGAATAAAAATATATTCAAATAACGAAACAAATTCTCTTCGATGCACTGAACGAGAAAATATGTAATATTATCTATAAGATCTTGCTCCAAAAATAGTCATACATTAGCCCATAGACAAAATATATACATTTATTAAAGTAATAACATTCATACAAATCTAAAAATATCTGCGATATGATATTGGTTTATCATTTGATAAAAATATGCTTTTATTTGTAACTGTGCTTTATGGAAGCACAGGTGGATGATTTCATATTTCAGTTACTTTCCAATTTTTACGCAGTGAGGGAGGTTTTAAAAAATTACAGCGCGAAATATTTTAAATCCAATACGGGTAAGTTTTTAAAATGAAAATCACACGATACTATTCCCAAGATGGGTATAAGACTTCAATATAATATCAAGTTTGCTTTAAACAAACGGACTACATTAGGTATAAGTATTGATTTACTGGATACATGTAAATTCTAAAAGTGAAGGACATTATGGCATCCGTCACACTATTACGAAATCAAAATATCCTCTATGTTTTGTAGATTTATGTATATAAATGAATACTTAAAACTATAACTTGCGAAGCTTTCAACTTTTTAACACTTATTTATATTTATATGAATGGTCATAATCGCGTCATAATTTAAAAATAATAGCGGAATACTATGTATTTACCCCTACGTTTCAGCATGCGTTACACCATCGCTTCTTTTTGTTGCGATAATTTTATTGCTTCAGATACTAACGGGTTCCCTTTATAGTTTCATTTTCTTATACTTGTGTGATAAAAATAGCAATATAGGCGTATATTTCAAGTTTAAAATTGATCACCGTTATCCTTTTTTATCTATCACCTCGTGATCACAACAGATGCAAATACTTCGAAAAGTAGGGACATAAAGAGGTATTAATACCTTTAAAATTATACTAGATGAGCCCAACGTTACAGCCGCGTTATTTAAGGCTACTGCTCCGCTCCCGTGGCTCATAGCATGATGTTATATATCCTATAGCCTTTCTCGATAAATTGGCTATCTAATACTGAAAGAATTTAAATCGGATCAATAGTTCCTGAGATTAGCGCGTTCATGCAAACAAACAAAGAAATAAACTCTTCGGGTTTATATATTAGTAAGGATTAGATTATTGATAAAAATACCCTTCAATGATATCATGTGAAAGTATTTACTGGCGTAATGCGCCTTTTCAACAGATTTCCATAAATACTACATTCCAACTATCGTTAATCATACGGCAGAATTTGAATGTGGTATTTATGGAAATCTGTTGAAAAGGCGCTTTCGACTATCACTATATTTGGACAGAATTCAAACGATATCTGAAGTAAAAGAAAATGTACGCTAAGTTTTTTGTAGGAAAAACTACATAAATATACCAATAAAAATGCTCACATACAAATGAAGTGCTAATAACAAATAGACTATAAGAAAAATTGAATTGTCCGTCTGTGATTTCAAAATAACTATGTGTTGCCGAGTGCAGTCAGTTACACGACACCAAGTCGTAAACAATCTTTTTTAGATTTTTGTTTGTCGGTCGGTCTGTCTTTCTGTTTTTCCGGGGTAAGCTCTGGAATGGCTAAACATAGTATTCTAATAGGACTTACACTGAAGGGAAAAGAACTCTGTAGAGCTACGTTATAGGACCCGGTAGGTGGCGCTGTTGTCGGGATATCGAAAATAACGCGTGTGAAACCGCGGGCAACGGCTTGTACCAAATAAGTTCATTAATGCCAATGTTTTACAATTTCAAATATCTTTCGGGTTGGGTATCCACTTAAGTTCCGTTTGACGCACCATTTTGAGAAGATATTTCAAAGACAAACCGAAAACAACTTTTTGTAACAAGGTTAAAATTTCGTACAAAGTTACATAAAGGGTTAAAACCGATTCGATTGTCACCAAATCCTTCAAACGTATCATTTGTATAAAATCTAGGTGAAGTATCTGAGCCTCACTTCAATATGATAGCGCTTCAATCTAGTCTTTGATCGCCAATAAACGCTTTACCCGTTCCGTTTAAGGCTCCGTATCCACTAAAGCAGCGAACAGCGGCACTGTGGCAATATAACCAAGCGAAGTAACACTGTTGTGTGCAGTATTATTGTTCATGTTACATAGCTTCGCTCCGTTCTGCTTTGGTTGTCGAGTAGCCTATGTTTTAGATGGTTGACTTTGCATTTTTTTTTAAATTTACCCGTTTTGGCCGATCCCGTGGGAATTTCGGGAAATCCCTTCTTAGTGCACCCCTATGGTCCCCAAAGAACATACATGCCAAATTTCAGCTTCCTGCGCCCAATAGTTTCGGCTGTAGCGTGTCTGTCAGTCAGTCAGTAACGCAAGGATTTTATATATTAAGATTATAACAATATACTACACATATATAAAAAAATATACATACATACATACATTCATACATACATACATACATACACACATACATAAATAATACTTAAAAAATATATTAGAACAGGAAATATCATAGTGATAGGTAGTGATCCTTGACTAAGGATTTGTACCTTGTTACCGTCTGAGCCTGTCTTATATGTAATGGGAGTGCATTTCATAGGCGAACAGCAGTGACACTAAACGATTTATCATAAAAATCCGTGCAATGTGCTTATGTACAGCTAATGTAATGTGCAGCTTTAAGTTTCCTGATAACCTTAAATAACGATTATGCGTATCATGAAGGAATTCGAATTGTCCTTTAAGATAGGAGGGAGTAGAAGGGTTAAACAATATATTGTATAGTAGAGAAAGTATGTGGGTATTCCTGCGAAATCGTATTGGTAACCACTTGAGTTGGTTGCGAAATATGTTGTGACACATGATCGTATTTGCGTAATCCAAATATGAATCGTATACAGAGATTTTGAAGGCGCTCAAGTTTGTCAAGCTGGTTTTCGGTGAGATCTGGATAGCTGACATCTGCATAATCAATAATGGGTAATAGAAGACAGTTTGCAAGTGCAATTTTGGTGGCAGTAGGAAGTAAATTCCTAAGTCTTCGCAATGAACCTGCTGAAGCAAATATCTTACGACTCACTGCTTGGACCTGCGGACGCCAGGAAATGTTAGAATCGATGGTTAGGCCCAGATTTTTAACTTTATCCTGTATAGGAATTACAGTGCCATTAAATATAACGTCAGGAAGTTGAGACCAGTCGATCTTCGATAACATTCTCGAACTACCGACTACAATGACCTGAGTTTTCGAAGGGTTCACCATAAGTCCAAAGGATTTACTCCAGCTACTAATCTGTTCAAGATCACTGTTGATGGTATCTATGTCAGTGGCGACTGCGAATATATTTGGAGATCATCTGCATAAAGGTGGTAGGAAGAGCGAAGATTGTTTGATATAGAATTTATAAAAATTGCGAAGAGTAAAGGAGACAGCACGCCACCCTGGGGCACGCCAACAGTCGTGTTACACCATGAAGAAAGTGAATTTTCAATTCGTATACGCTGTTGGCGGCCACACAGGTAACTTCGAAACCAATCAATCACCGTAGGACATATGTTAAGAGAGCAAAGTCGGCCAAGTAGAATGTCAAAATCCACTGTATTGAAGGCGTTGCTAAAATCTAGCAGAGCAAGTGCTGTGAGCTGTCCGCCTTGCATACCAGCCCTGATGTCATCCGTAATATTGATAAGGGTTGTAGCGGTGCTATGGCCTGGACGGAAACCGGACTGGAATGGATTAAGGAGATTAGTTTTAGAGAGAAATGAGTTGACCTGATTGTAAACGAGACGTTCGAGGACTTTGGAGAGGAATGGTAGGATAGAAATAGGTCGGTAATCAGAGAAGGAAGAAGAATGAGATTTTTTCGGGATGGGGGTTATTAGAGCATCCTTCCACATCGATGGGAATTCACCACTGGACAAGGAGTAGTTAAGGATTTGAGTAATGATGGGCAGGATTAGATCAAGGATGGGAAGGAGCATATTACGGCTGACACAGTCACTACCAGCTGCGTTGGATATGATTGACATTATGCTCTTCTTAACATCACTATCGGTGAAATGATTAAAGACAAATTATGAATAACTAGGGGTTGGCAGGGATGAAAGATAATTAAGAGTGCTTTGTTTAGTAGTCCTATCAATATTGGACGATGCAGCGTAATGAGAATTGAGCGAGTCAATATTGAAGTTATTAGGAGTAGTGTGTTGACGTGGTTTGCCGACCCCAAGGGTTTTAAGAAATTGCCAGACCTTTGCTAGATCTCCATTTTTCACAGAATTATGGATATGTTGGCGTTGTGCGTCCCTACACACCCTATTGCAGTGATTCCTAATCGCAACATATTTTTGCAGGTTACTATCGTCGGGCCTAATTTTATACCTGAATTTTGCTGCAGCTTTCTTGTGTATAAGCTGTTTAATGCTTTCAGTGAGCCATGGTGAGGGAGGGTGTTTAATCTTCACCGGTGGAATGGGTGCATGCTTATCGAATAATTCAGTTATTTGAGTTTTAAAGACGCTAAAGGTTAGCGTCTTCATCGTCAACAGATACGGCACTGAAAAGTGGTATCCAGTCAATATCACTGGCATCCTCACGAAGTGCGTCGGTGTTCATGCCACCAAAATTGCGCTGCATTAGTACATTCCGCTTCATCATCAATCGCCATGAATTTTTAGGTCCCACGTAATAGGGGGCGAGCCTATTGCCGTTCCCGGGCACATCAACCAGACTCCGTGCTTCAATTTGATAGGCAATGATAATGAAACAAAGAAATACCTAAACTACGTTTCTTATCCGACTGCTAAAGAATATTACATTATAAGTGATCTCTTGTAAATAAATTAGGCCCATTCTACTTTTTCCATTAGGCACCATCTACTTTGAATTAGAGAAAAATCCATGGATTTAATTTACAATTTTGGTATAACTGGATACCAAAATGTTTACACCATTTACAAAAAAGAGAAGCAATGAATCTGTTTTGACTAGTTGGAATCATCACTATTGGTCGTAGCAAAGAATTTTCAAATTATATTCAAAAGAACAATTAGCCAGTGTATTATATTCCTAGCTTTTTTTTTGGGCCTTGCCCTTAATCTAAGCAAGAAATGAGCAAGGTGGCTAAATCCTACATATTTACAGTAGTCTCTACATGTGTGCGCATACTATAACGTATGCCTTTATTATTATTTTATAGAGTTAGCGTTTAGACTTTGTAAGTTTAACTATCTTATAGAAATTCGAAACAAAGGTACAAAAATATCACATAGAAAAATGTAAAAGTAATATTTATTTTACATTTTTATCCTATGATGACTATTTTTTTTATTTGTCACATGAAAACTGCATAAATAATTAAGAAGAATACTATCTTCAGCCCTCAGCTTCAACCGCGTAGGTATCGGTTATAGCGACAAAAAGTATGTGCTAATCTGATGTATAACCTATGTTGCTGTGCGCTCGTGATTCAAATCCGCAATCTTAATATATAAAATCCTTGCGTTACTGACTGACTGACAGACACGCTACAGCCGAAACTACTGGTTACAAGAAGATGAAATTTAGCATGTATGTTTCTTGAGAAGTGTAAGGTTGCACTAAGAGAGGATTTTTGGAAATTCCACCCCCAATGGGGTAAAACTGGGGGTCAAAGTTTGTACGAAACTTTTTATTCCTTCAATGGATTGACTCCAAACTTTGTATATTAGTTCCTCAAACGACGGTTGCGAACACTAAGTATTTGTATCTTTGGAAAATCCTCCCCTAAGGGGGTAAGATAGGGGTCAAAGTTTGTATGTAACTTTTTATTCCTTTAATAGACTGACTTCAAACTTTGTTTATTGGTTCCTCAAATAATAATAGTGAGCACAAAGAATATTTTCTTTTTAATTCCACCCCTGAGAGGGTAAGATTGAGGGTCAAAGTTTGTATGTAACTTTTTATTCCTTTAATAGATTGACTTCAAACTTTGTATATTGGTTCCTCAAATGATGATAGCGAACACAAAGACATTTATTTTGGAAATTTTCCCCTAAGAGTGTGGAAAATTGATTCAGAGATTGTGTCAAATCTTTTATTTTTTTCAATGAAATCACTTCAATCTGTGTATATAAAATCTTTTCCTTACTGGCTGACTGACAGACACATTACAGCCGAAATTACCGGGCGCAAGAAGGTTAAATTTAGCATGTATGTTCCTTGAGGAGGGTGTTTGTACAAAATATTTTATCTAAACGTAATTTACGCGTGCGGAGCAGCGGGCAAAAGCTAGTATAATATAAATTTTATAACCTGAAGTCAATTGGCAATATTTTAATATCCGGCAATTGGCATAATTTTAATTTTAGTTTTCCGAGGATAGGGTAAGCTCCGTTCCAAAGAGTTTTGGTGTTTTGCACATATGGGTTTTCCTTTTGTTGGTGAAAAGTACTAGATCCGTTTCGTTGGGGTTAACCGTCAGTTCATGTTGGTTGCACCATTCCTTCATGATCCTGATGGCTGCTTGCATCCGATTGCGGATCGTGTCTTCTGAGTCACCTTTGATCAGGATGGTAATGTCATCTGCATAGCCGACCGTGTAGAATCGTCTGTCGTTTAAGTTCTGTAACAGATCGTCCACCACAATGTTCCACAACAAGGGTGAGAGTACACCTCTCTGAGGGCAGCCTTTTGCAACTATGCCCCTCGTGGTGGAGTTTACCGTGAATTGTATTGCCTTCTGTTTCAGCGGTTGATCAATCCAGCCACTAAGGGTTTGCTCAACTCCGAACTTTTCGAGGGCCCGGCTGATACTGTTGAACTTAGTTTTGTCGAAGGCAACTTCTATGTCGATGAAGGCCCCCAGTGTCATTAACTTGTTGGTAAGCGCTGTTTCAATGGTTCCCACAACGGAATGCAGCGCCGCTTCAGTTGACCTGCCACTTCTATAGGCGTGTTGATGTGGGTGTAATGGCTTGCGCAGTAATGCGCCCTCACGGAGGTGTCGGTCCGTCCATCTTGGCAGTATTGGAAATTTTACCGTACTCAGTTTATGTAATCTATAAATACTTGGTTGAAACCTAGATTTCTTTAGATCCTCTTGACACAGGAACTAGTAGGTACCGGATACCTTGGTATTAACCCATTCATTAGATATTGGTGTGACCTAGTCAGGGAAGTGATTCCTCTTCACTACCAGCCATAAGAAGTAATGTAAGACAGGTGTAGCTTGTTGTTCGTTTGAGTGTGTGGCCAACTCTAGTGTCGGAGTTTTCAGACCGCCCGAGGGCCTCCGACATGGCCTAACGATTCTTATCCTGAGACAAGAACCAGGACCGACTACTTAACGTGCCCTCCGAAACACGGTAGCGCTCAGATGTAAATGCCATACGTGGTCACCCATCCAAGTGGTGACACGTGCAAGCGTTACTTAACTTTGCCAATCTGTTACGAACGGCAAGCCAATACTCGCTATTGAGGCTTTAAGTCTCCATACATTTTTGAGTCCCGGGAAAAAATACGAGACTGCCCGGTCTCGAAATTCCCGGGAAAAATGAGACTTTCGAGACTCTTTCAAAAAAAGGTTTCATACTCATAGGTTAGGCAATTATTACAATGACTTTTATTTTATATTTAACATACTGTTACATAATCAAACTCGTACAAGCAAAATTTTCATTTTTGTCAAGTGTGTATTTCGTAGAAAGCTGAAGGGCATTCAATGTGTTAAAGGATCTGATGATGGTGTTGTCGTTTTCCGACGAGGTTAGGTTGCTAATTAAGTTGCAATCGAGGTTAGGTTGCTAATTAAGTTGCAATCACCACAGATTATCCTCACTTTCACTTTACAGCGTTGGCATATAACCAAATTAACAAAAGAATTATAGTATAGGAGATTTTTGAATAATGGTAAGTATTTGACTTAAGTCTCAAGAGTCTCGATAGTCTCGAAAACTGCGGTTGGCAGTCTCGACTCTCGAAAACACTACAAACTCGTCGAGTTTCTCTAAATTTTCGAGACCAAGACTCCCGGGATGAAAGCCTTACTTGCTATGAGCGTAGGTGTAGCTTAACCAGTAGGAGGCTGGTATTACTCATTGATAACCGATCCATAACTAGATCCATTCCATGAAGATGCTACATGAAAAGGGTACGTCTTACCCACTATGAATTCTTACCTTTATCAAAATCTCTGGACTGTGACTTCTTTAGTAGCACAGGTTCGTGGTCCTCTCTTCTCCAACTGATCTTGGGAAGGGGGTGTCCCGTCGCCTTGCACGTCAGCGTGGCGTTCTCCAGCTCTTGAACTGACACATCACCTGAAGTCTCGTCGCTGATGATAACGGGAGGTACTGAGGACAAAAGCTTAAATTATATTAAACTGATTTAAAAAATAGGTATACAGCAGATAACCATAAATATATTTTATTATTTATAATGACTATTTTTAATTCCACCCGTACGATTCTTTACCTTTACATATTTGGTACCTTTTTATTAATAATTGTTAGATTAATTAGCCAGTATAATGTTTAGTGAGTTCGAAACATTAATAACCTAACCTAACCTACCTATATGTTTATTAATAACAAAACTAACGATTTTGATAAATAATGCAGGTCAAGAAAAAGCGTTCTTAGCCGATGCAACGAAGAAATGTAGCATTATCCCATAAATTCGTACTTTTTAAAATGCAGTTTCAGCAATAAGCTCACAATATCATAAATCGCAATTTGACAGCGAAAGAGAAATACAAAACTAAAAATTACAACGATAAAAACAGCAACAATTCATTGCCAGGGGCAGCCAATTTTTAACGCGAAAAGTTTTTGTAGACTAAGGGGGTGACCGACTCAACGGAGGAAGAGGAGGGAGCAGAAAAAAAGGAAAATTTTCACAATATTTTTATGATTTATGGTCGGCCGCACGCTTTAGAAACTTTTTGGTACTTTAACCGTTTGACGCGGACATTTGCATTCGGCCAGACTTAAATTTGGTTAAGTTATGGTTTATTCATGTTCAGAATCTTTGTTCTTAGCCTTTATTTCAGTAATGAATGTGGGCACAACTCATTTGCCGATGTTGTCTCAATTGCTGCTTCGTCAACGAGCGGAAAGTTTTTCATGTCTCTTATCTATAGATGGATGATTACTTACCGTTGCTGAATGATGCATCGCAGGCCCTAAGCTGTTGGGGCTGCATGCTTGGAATTTTGGCAGTTGATAATGCCTTTTATGCCGTGGATGCCTTTTTTGGTGTATGATTAATTGTTAAGAAATCATACCTAAAGAAAAATTCAGTGGTTGCACGCCTAGCGGAGTAATAACGCCCTAAGAGCCTTTGTTTTAATGAGACCGCTTATTATAAACCGGTATTGCACCTATCGACATGCCTAGCTACTAGTATTGGTTTTGTTCTCTTATTGCCTTATGCAACTTTATAGAGACCCAATTATTTATTTATTTATTTATTTAATCATTTATGCACAAACAAAGTGTACATCGGTGGACATAATGCCATATGGCATTCTCTACCTGTCAACCTTAAGGTGGTGAAGAGATGAAAGTGGTAGGTGCATTTTACTATTAAGATGTAACTAATGTAAAATAATATACCTACATACATAATAGGGATAGAATAAATACAAGATATATATAGTTCTACAAATACGTACTTATACATATTTATACATAAATATACTTTTTATATAAAAAGTATATTTATATGTATTTATACAATTAGTATGTCAGCAAGTCACCGCCTGCCTAATCTGACGTCCGTTAGAAGTAATTAGGGCAGGTGCTTTCACCTACATCTTCTTCTTTCTCTTAGCGTTATCCCAGTTTCAGTCTGGGGTCCGCTTTCTAGTCTAACCGGATTTGGCTGAATATTAGCTTTTCCACGGAGCGACTGCCTGTCTGACCTCCGCAACCCGAAGGGATAGCGATATTCCATGGTTTAGACTAGTGTCAGTTTATTTAGAAGGTACTGACGCGCTGTAACGACTGTCAAAGATCTTCATGACAACCGGGACCGACGGCTTAACGTGCTCTCCGAGGCACGGGACAAGCGATAATTAACAATACAATACGCAAATAACTCCGAAAAGTCATTGGTGCGCGCCGTAGATTCGAACCTGATACCCTCTGCATGGCAGTCTGTTGGTATATCCACTCGGCTATCGCTGCCTTCTAACCTAAAATATATAACCTAAAATATATATGAAAGGTGCTTTCACCTACATCATTTCATTAAACACTCATCCCAATAAAATACAAACATTTATTTTAAGCCAGTAGGTAGTCGAGCAGACGTAACATTTAATCCTTATTTAAATAAATTTTAATTGATGTTTTAAAAAATCGTTAGTAGAAAGAAATGTGAGATATAGAACATTTATTTCTTTTGTGAGTGCAATATTTTAACGCCAGGCATAATTAAAAGCCTTGCCTTGCAACAGTTGATCATAATACCACAGCAGAACGCCATTGGAAGTGATTATAAATGAGTGAATATTATTACAGTAAATATGGAATCATTTACTGATTTTCTTTTCTATTATTTCATAGTCCAAAACATTATTTTTTTTTTGTTTGCTTTATTTTTTTTAAAAAGACAACTCCCGCATTAGGACTAAATCCTGTGTCGCAGTGGGCTGGCGGACTTGAAACAACAATTTGTGGATCACACAAAGTGTTATCTCGTGTGGGAATCGAACCCACAACACTCGGCGCAGTGTCAAGCGGCGAGGCGGCCGCTTAAACCACTACGCCAACCGTGCAGTCAATTAAAATTCTCATGCCTCCAGCGTTAAGCCAATCATAACAATACACTAAACTTTGCATAGCATTAAGCCTCCCTCAAGATATTATTATACCACCTATTGGTGAAAAGCGTACGTAAATTGGTTTGGTAGTTTTTAAGTTTATCGCATTCATATAGACATACAGTCAAAAATGGGGACTTCATTTTAAAACAAGCATATACGGATAAAGTTTGCCTTTATGCTGGTATTTTAGCAGCATAATAATATGTTTCATAATCTAAAAGCAATTTCCTTTACACATAAATAGATCATAAGACATCAAGATCAAATACAAACTATCCACAAAGCCAACAAGCTTTAAATATAAAGTAAAGTTACTTCATAAAGTAATTAAAATCTGACATTTAAATTATAAAAACTTGCAACGCCAAGATTTAAGTCACGCTAACCAGAAATAGGTCAAATTGGTTAATGAAAAAAATATCTATGTGAGCTCCTTTTCATCTTTAACGAAAATAAGAAGTGTTTTCTGGAAACTAATTAATGAGGGAATTTTCGTTATCGTTTAGGCAATCAAATTGAAGACTTTATTACCCGGTAAATCTGATTTTGTTTCGAAGTAATTTTATCAAAATGACGATAATATTATTAACATCATTATATAGTATAGAGTATCACCATCATACTGTCCCACTGCTGGGCACGGGCCTCTTCTCACTATGAGAAGACATCACAAGTCATATAATTAGGACTTTACTTAAGTATTTTGTGCTATGATAGTTATGATTTTGTAAAGGCGGATGCCATGTTCTCTATGTTTTTGTTTTGACACCGTTGGTTTATATAACTATTATTGTGTTTTATATAACTATCAAAAGAGTGTTTTAGTATGTACTTTTATTCTTCTTTCTGAGAAAACGTTGAACAGATCACATACCATACACAAAATTACTCTACGCAATAACTAAGGGAAAAATAAAGTCTGAAAAAATAATTACAATAGTAGTATAGTCCCTGGCGAATTCTACGAAATTATAAGATGGAAAAGATCTTGGCCATAAAGCTATTCACCTATGCAAATTATTTTTTTTGTATATAAAACAATACATTTCCCTACGTATCATACAGAACATAAAGCTAAAGTTTAAGGCCTCCCTCACATTGGCCATGCGATTACTTTGTACTACAAAGTGACCGATCTAGCGGTGATAGCCCAGTGCTGGTCCTGGTTTCGATCCTCAGGTACCCCGGACACATACCTCTGACTTTTAGTTAGAGTTATATAAATGTGCATTAAATATTTTCATTATCGCTCGCTTCACAATGTACCCGGTAGATGGCATTAGGCTGGCCCCCTATTACATTGGGACCTAAACATAACTAGCTAAGTGTTGGTGTGTAATATAATTCTGCTTATCCCTTCAGGGATAAAGGGGTGAAGTTATATTATGCTATGGTTTAGCATACAAAGTGACCGCTGAGCGCACGACGGTCACACGCCGCGCGCCCGCTCAAGGAACGCGCACGACTAATGTGTGGTTCACCTAACGGTTCGATATCGGAGCAAGCCCAGTGTTATTTTTAGCTCATCGCATTAATATTGTTATGAGAAGTAGCATCGACGCATTACTGTTTTGTATTGATAGGCTGAACGTCTTTTATGACAAAGTAATTGACTGATTTGTAACCATTAGCGGCGAATCAATCGTGATCACAGAATCTACCGGTCATGTCAAACGTGCGGAATGAATTAGTTTGATTCTTATGGCAAGAAATGAGTCATCGAACATTTCAGGTTTTAGTAATAGACTATGAAATGTGAAAACTTATCTGTATAAATATATATTCTAACTGACTGATTGACATACTGGGTGAAAGGAGCTGAAATTTGGCATTTAGGTTCCTTGTGGTCAAACGTACATAAAGGGTAGGGTCGCACTAAAGGATTTGCCACAATTCTTATGGGATCGGTGAAACAGTTAAATTGAAATGAAATTTAAGTTAGTATTAAAAGGTAAGAGTATTTTTTGTTTTGGAAAACGCATCGGTACTTTTAATGCTCGTTCAAACAATTTTCAAAAACCCTCACGATGGGCTGTTTGTGTTCATGAAATGCTGAAAAGCATGAAATGCTGAGGCATTGCTTACCTCACGCGACAACTTCGGAAGAGTGCATGTGCATAAGGGAACGATACATTCGCCCAAAAGCATCTTTCCACGCCGTCCGCTGATACAAGAAACTGTTATACATTAGAAAAGTAACTTATGTTTTCGTTTTAAATTACGAATATAAAGAATTCATACTCTTAAGTGTAGCTTATAAGTATTTTGACACCAACTTTACGTAACACTTAACTTTAGAAAAATTGTTGACAGCCCAACTATGAAATAAAAATGTAAATATTAAACCAAAAATCATCCTTCACACAGATAAAAGTAAAATCATATCCATTACAAACGAGAATCTCTTTAAAAATAAAGACGAAAAACTACGTCAAGATTGAAAAATTAAATTCAAGAAACCATCAGACCGCAAAATGTTCCCCTACAAGACCTGAAAGAGGGACACGCTTAAAGAGCCGCGACAAATGGGTGTTCCCTATTTTTCGAGCAAAACATTTCCCGACTCGAGGAAAAAAATATTTTTACATCACTAATAGCTGAAATAACATGAGACGTGAAAATAGGTGGAAAATACCACCACCTGCCTAAAGATGCCAAATGATTTTTGTTATTGCTACTGAACATTGTGTTTAGTTATATTCTGTGTTTTCGAATAATACATTTGTTCGTCTTTTAGTAGCGCTACTCTTGTTCTGTAGGTGGAACTTTAAAACATGTATGCATGCACGGTTGGCGTAGTGGTTTAAGCGGCTACCTCGCCGCTTGACACTGCGCGAGTGTTGTGGGATCAAATTCCAAACGAGAAAACACTTTGTGGGATTCATAAATTGTTGTTTCGAGTCTGGGTGTTCATTGTGTCCGTTCGTTGTATGTTTGTTAAGTCCCCCGTGACACAGGAATTAGTCCTAATGCGGGAGTTGTCTTAAAGACATATTTATTTCTGCATTTTGGTTGTTTACAACACTTACACATGTCAAAACTAGATGATGCCGGCTTTTCCTAGCTAAATGACTTCTTAAGAAGAAAGGCCGAAATAAACTCAGAGTCATTGTTTTTTTTTAGTTTTTTTTTAAAACTAATCAAGCGATGAAATCGCCGATTGTAGAATTCAACTCGAACTATCAAATAACTTAATCTTGACAGCCGGGACCGATGGCCTAACGTTTTCTCTGAGGCACGAGGCAAGCGATAGTTATCTAACAATTTAATACGCACATAACTTTGACAGACAAAATTTTTTTTATGGTATTGGGCGGCAAACGAGCAGACGGATCGCCTGATGGTACTCAATTACCGCCACCCATGGACACAAGCAACACCACAGGAGTCACAAATGCTTTGCCGCCCCTTGGGGTTGGGAAAAGGGATAGGAGGAGGAGTGGAATGAAGGAGAAGGAACAGGGGATGAGCCTCCGGCACTCTCACTTACCGAACGAAACGCAATAGTTTAGGTACTGTTATTTTACATCGATTTTCTGTGAGAGGGTAGTACTTCCCCGGTCGAGCCGAATTCATGCTGAAATCAGCAAGGCTCTACTACCGTAATATATAGTATATATAACAGTGCGCGCTGTGGAGTCAAAATCCTACTACTACCCTCTACGTGATAGACTATCGGTATCTCTACTCGGCTACCGCTGCTTTACATTTTTCTCTTTCTACTTTTTCTCTTGATATTTTATAAAAATATAAGCAAATAGTTTAAAATCAATCGGTAAAAGCATTTTAGTTAATGAACCGTAAATGGGAGTGTAATCAGGTATACCTATTTAAATTCACTGAATATCGTTGACAATTAATGTTTCTAAACTTGATTTTAAATTTAAAACCAATCTTGCTGTCAAAGTTTTCGTATCAAAGTCAAATAATTGTAATAATACATTCTTTACTAAGTACTAGTTTTATAACAAGGTATAAAATAAACTTCGTTTATTTCAGAATTAACTTGGAACTACTAACACAATCTCGACAAATTTTATTAAACTTATCCTTGTATTACCCAGCAATAATATTTTTTTAATAACTGGGTAGGATACATGTCTCATTTATGGGTAGTTTCTATGTAACATATGTACTTATGTATTTACAAAGAAAGTCTATAATAATTATATATAGACTCACGCCTGTATCCCCGAAGGGGTAGGCAGAGGTGTGATTTAACACCCACAGTCTATAATAATATGTATGTTTATCTATTATCTAGTACCCATAGTACAAGCTCTGCTTAGTTTGGGACTAGATGGTGATGTGTGTGTGTGGTAGAATATTATTATTATATTATTATTTATAACGGTACAAATCACCTATAGAAGGAAGCTTGTACACCTTAAAGGGTATGCCTGCTTGCATTGGAATCGCAAAATGGTTCGACAACCATATCTATGCTTGTTTATACCTCATCACCAGCCTTGATAATAATCTACCTCACTGCTGAGCACATGCCTTGTCTTGTTATTAAGCTACTGGAGGCGTTAGTGACTTGACTCAGTTCAGGGATCTTCTAGCCTAGCTCTAAATATTACTATTTAATTAAAGGCTCACAATTTGATCTGAAAATAAGGAGAATCAATTAGTAATTAAAATTGTCAACACGGAATTCAATTCACTGCACATTAATTTAATTCGAATTATTCTTGTTAATCCAACAACTGCAACATTGCCCACCATTTCACGATAACCAAGTATCCAATTTAACTAACAATAAATACTTCGTTTTGAAATGTTGCTTTACATTTTACTTTCAAATTAGCGATGTTAAAATACTTTCTCAAAACTGCGCGTATCGCGTGTTTTCGACGAAATTAATATTTATCTAGGACATAGCCTAAAGGTTATTTAAACTTTTCAATGACTATTATTTACTATCTAAGGTTATATAAGTCGGTCCGTGGTCAGCAATTAATTTCCCTCATTAGTACTCTACCTTTAAATTAATTAGGCCAAATATAAAGAGCTTTATAATTGGGGGAATAAAATTAATTGCGAGCATGTTTGTTATATAATTATCAGTTTAATAAATGGTAGTAGGTTTTTAATTAACAAAATTGAAAGTAAAATATATGCGGAAGATCTTCATAACTGACAAATCTTAATATATAAAATCCTTGCGTTACTGACTGACTGACAGACACGCTACAGCCGAAACTATTGGGCGCAGGAAGCTGAAATTTGCCATGTATGTTCCTTGGGGACCGTAGGGGAGCACTAAGAAGGGATTTCCCGAAGTTCCCACGGGATCTGCCAAAACGGGTAAATTTAAGAAAATTGCAGGCGTAGCTGCTGGCGTCCTCTAGTATTGCATAATTTCTACGAACTTATATTATTTTCTAAGAACAGAGTACACGTATCATGTCTTATATTAAACTAGTGCATGCCCGCAACTACACCCACACTTTTTTATTTAACCGTTTCTCATAAACTTGGAAATTTCGGGCAATTTCTTCTTAGTGCACCCTTATGGTCCCTAAGGAACATACACGCCAAATTTCAGCTTCTTGAGCCCGTAGTTTTTGCTGTAGCTTGTCTGTCAGTCAGTCAGTAACGCTAATTTTATATACAGCATGTTTTATAATTCGACAAATTCCTTGAAGGAGGTTAAATTTTAGGTCATTTGCACAAATTTTATCCCCCGCAAACTGGGGGTCTTCAAAAACCTTTTGGGTTTTCCAAAAAGAAACAATTTAGAGCCAAAAAGTGAATAGTTTTTTTTTATCATTTCGATTATTTTGATGTCTCAGAAACCGTTGACCTCTAGTTGACGGGGTAAAATTGTTGTAAATGACCTGAAATTTAACCTTCTTCAAGGCCCCCCCCGTGGGATTTCCACCTTGTCGTGGTGGGGGGCTTAGTAACCGTGGATTTGATTTTCACCCACGGTGAGGCTAAGCGGGATCGCGGGAGGGGACGCTCCACGTGGGCTTGCGTGAGGCCGGCGTAGGATACGTCCATAGGTGCGGGTGCGGGGGAAAGTTCTGTCTGTCCCTCGCAGTCGGGTGCGGTCGCGGGAGGAGAGGCGTGTCGGTGTTGCATTGCCGCGCGCCCTATCTCCCGCGACCAAATGGGGGCGCACCATTGTTGCGTCGCGGTGGGGCCGCAGAGGAAGAGGAGATGCGGTGTTGCGTTGCCGTCCTCCCTGTCTTCTGCGGCCGCTGGGTGTTTTGGCGGCGGAGCCCAACACGTTCATCCGCTGCCAAGGGGGTTTCGTTCAGGGCCCGCCTGACCATCTGGCGGGCCAATACCCGTCGGGGGGTAGCGAGGAATGCTTCGGTGAAACCCTACCCTCCGACACCTGGGTACATGAGGAGCACGGGTTGGTTTTTAGTCAGTAAGAGTCTGACAGTCCCCTTCGTCCTTCCCCCCCAGGGCGAAGGGACTCCATGAGGATTTTCCAACCCGATACCAAAAAAAAAAGGAAAAAAAACTCTTTCAAGGAATTGGTTGAGTTACCAAATATCCTGTATACAGACACATTTCATCTTAATTAAATATGTTCATTGAATGTGTGCAACAAACATTAATTGTTCGCCATAAGGCATCAAGTTCGCCGATATGTTGATGAGTTCATAATATCATATGGTTATTATCTTACCCTCACTCAAACACACCGGGTTCGACTTCCGGGTCGGATAAAGTGTTGAAGGGTTACCCTATTAGAAAATTTATAATCAGGAAATGTTTTAGTAGAGCAATAACCTCGTGCCCTGTTATGTGGGTGTAGATAATAATATACGTAGGATTCACAATTAGAGTGAGATAAAATAATTAAAGGTCATTATGGCTTAAAATCACGAAGTCAGGCAGGCGACACTTATTGTATTAGAATTTGACAGGTATCCACTATTTTTTTAACAAAGCAAAATACACCACCCAGAAAAGTGATAAAGATTTCACTTTCTGACACTAGAAATATATAATATGCAATGGAAAACTATAAAGGGATAGTTTCTTTATTGTTCCCAGAAACGAAAAAACAAACACTGGCTAAATCTCAGCCACAACTTTCAATTGCCTAATTTAAACTCTATAACCAGTTCACATTCTTGTGTTCACTATATGCAATACAAGGGCAGCGATAGCCTAGTGGAGATACCAACAGACTGCCATGCAGAGGGTATCGGGTTCGAATCCTAGGCTCGCATCAATAACTTTTCGGAATTATGTGCGTATTGACTTGTTAATTATAGCTTGTCCCGTGCCTCGGAGAGCACGATAAACAGTCGGTCCCGGTTGTCATGAAGATCTTTGACAGTCGTTATAAGGAGTCAGTACCTATCTCTGAATAAACTGACACTAGTCTAAACCAAGGAATATCGCTATCCCTTTGGGTTGCGGAGGTCAGACAGGCAGTCGCTCCGTGGAAAAGCTAATATTCAGTCAAATGTGGTTAGACTAGTATGCGGACCCCGGATTGAAACTGGGATAACGCTAGGCGAAAGACTATATGTTATACAATATTTCGTATATGTCATAAATAACACAAACATTGCATACAAATGCCAATATTAATACAAAATTGGCATATTATTCAACCGCCAATTAAATACCGACGTGGATCGATCAATCCTTGATCAATGATCCGTACTCTAAACTTTTTATTTTGTGTCACTCTCCATAAATGTGACCAAAAAACTGAAAATTTGCGAATCAATCCTGTTTTTAGAAACGTCCATACAATGGAATTTCAAAATAATTTATTTTCTTAAAATGCACGATATATGCTGAACATAGAACATAAATAACTTACGATCACTCAACTTAGTATAAACATATTGGACAATATTCAGTTTTTTTTAAAGAGCATTTTCTCTTTTAGCTGCGCTTTGATTATTTCACAATTTTGTGTAAAAGTAAACCTATTCCATTTTCTATTATTTTTGCAAAGCTCAGCACAGCTGTTGTGCAGCAAACACACATGATGTTTCTCGCGCATTTGAAAGAAATAATACCTTTGCGCCTTTTAAAGTATTATTCTAGCAAAAGATTATCAAAAAAAAAAATTTACTACAGGAATGGCAAAGTGGTTAAAACTGTAGCCTCAATGTTGATTAAATTTAAATAAATGTCTGCCATCATACTTTATTTCTCACCGAGAGTAACTTTGCACATAAATCTAACAGCGTTTTTGATAAATATTACAAACCTTGTTTATAACTGTACACATCCTTAAAACAACGTATGCCTGTCCACAATATTTATAAATTTGTGGACACGGTACATCGCTTACATACCAATTTTTGCATCCCTGAGTGCAAAAACTCGTCGATCAATCATTACGGATTTAACTGTATAGAGTGGAATTAAGCCTTTATTGACAGCAGACGGGACAGAACAATATTTTAACCTGAATTTATTTTAAAGTTCGGTTTATTTTGGGTTAGTATGTATTCATAATGTTGTTCTGTGATTTAAACGTACGATGGTTAATCGAGTGGCAGCCCGAGTCGAGATTAATAAATGTTATTCGAAATCTGAAATATGTAATTGGGATTGCTTTTTATTAGCGTGGGCGAATATTGTTCGCTTTTGAGTTTATTGTTTAGTGAACGGCTGATTTTCACTAGATTTATTTTCACAATTTTATCTTATTTAGGATTGAATGTTACCATTTTAGCTTCACAAACAAATTGTCACATAGCAATGGCACAAAAACTTATAATTATAATGAAAGAAGACATTCCTACTAGCGTTGTCTTAGTTGCCTTAATTTAGTCTAACCGTATTTGTATGAATATAAGCCAATATCATCACGCTAGGCGGATAAAACTTTATTATTTTAAGTTAAACAATGTATATTTTGACTGACCTGTTGATCTAGTGGTTAAGTGATCGTGATTGATGGACTAGACCTCCAAAAATTGAGAGGGGTCCATGGCCAGCAATGGGATTATCTAAAAATATGGCTGATTTTAAGTATTATTATAGTCTTTACTAATATAATAAAACTTAAAAGTTTGTTTGTTTGTTGGTTGAACTCGCTAATTTCAGGAAATGTTGGTCCGATTTAAAATATTAATTTTGTGTTGGATATCTCATTTATCGAGAAAGACTATAGGCTATTTAACACTACACTATGAGCCAAGGAGAGAGGCAGTAACCCTAGATAACGCGGGTGTAACCGCGATCTCATCTAGTTTTAAATACAGACAACGTACGAATGAATCCACGCGGTGTGAAATAATATCTCTCTTTGAACCTCAGTATCATTTTCTTATCCAGCTGTGCTTTATATTTACCAATTACTGTCAGACTGCATAAGACAGGTTGATAGCTTTCACAGGCCACGCTAGCTGGGTGTCAATTAGGTGACTTGTCCTAGCTTTGATCTTAATTTTATCTATTTTGTACAGAATCAAAACGGCGAATAACGTTCACTAGAAATAGTCAAGACATACTCAAGTTGAAATTAAATTGACATAGAAATTAAATTTATTTGTAAAAATGTGATATTTGGCATTTTAAAATTAAATTGGTTGTTGTTTATCTACGTTAAGAAACATTTAGAATATACATACATAAAAATCTCATAGTCCAGATTTTGTTATCAAACTCTGCCGATACGGCTTATCAGATTTTAAGATTTTTATTATGCACATTATTAAAGGCAGATCAAAGGCATATTTTTTTTAATTTTCCGACTACTCTTTTTTTGTAATTAATAATCCAAAATACGAGTGTATGGCATAACAACGTTTGACAAGCTAGCTAGTAAATATAATACAATTTTAAACCTAATCAAATCTAATCATAAATGCCACAAAAGTGGCACTTTTGTGACATGGATCTGCGCTTATATTTATAAAAGAACTCGAGATCTTGAAGCTACCAATTCATTACAATTCAGTATCCATTTAAATTATTTACAGCGTGTACACAAATTAAAAGCAGTTGAAATGTAGGTTCGCACATATTAAATGAAAGTGGTGATTTAATTAGTAATTAACTAAGCTACTAATTATTTGATTTATAAATTTAAATGCTTATTGTTTATACTTTAAATGGAGCCCGATTTAATATTTTGAATGGTTTAATACTAATACCTGTTTTACCATCACCATACGTAAATATTTTCTGTACTGATAAAATAAAACGACAGACAAAACTATTGCTTTTCATCAATATACTATTCCAGTGTTTTGAGACCAAACTCAACCTAAATTTCTACCGCTATATATTTAAACCGCCTTTATAACTCGTCCAACTTCTTAATAAACCATCATAGCAATAAATACGTTGTAAATGATAATAATATTAGTCCAGTCTATAAATAACAATATACCCTGTCGCCAAATCTCGTTGGATACGGGCCTTTTCTCTATATGGAAATAGTTTGGCACGACGCGACGTCTTCTACGTCACAACGACAATCTCTCTCAATTTGTTTTTAAATCGTGAGGCACTCTCAGCTTTGCAGATTGTCGATTCACCCAACCAACCGATTAATACCAATTTAATACGATAAGCCAAACGAACTTGTACCTACGAGCAGCATTTGTTCATTTATGCACCAACCCCCCCAGTCATTAAAAGTAAAAATAAATCAGATGGCATCCATATTGACTGTTCGAGGTGACCACGACAGCCGGTAGCGACAGTTTCAAGTGTTCAATAAGGTACCGACAAACTACTTCCAAACTTTCAGTTGCGCTATGCAATTTCGAAGTCAATTTGGCAACTTACCGGTAGAGTCGACTTTTTGGATGTTTTGTTTTAAAGTCGAGTATTGTACTAAAAGCAAATAATGATATTATTATAAACAGTCTAGTTGTATAGGTTGAGCTGAAATGGAATATAATTGTGAAGAAATAGTGTGTTTTATGATGGAACGGGGTTCCTTTTCAAAATACCTACAGTTCTTTTCTACTGCATGTGAACACTTTTTTGGTGCTAATACCTGCAATTTTGTCAATAGCATTGCATCGGATTCGGTTCCACAACCTCATAATCATTCATATCATACACTAAAAGATAAAGATAATTCAGCTTTGATGCAAATAATATTTTTTTGTAAAAAGATAAAATGTTTTAATTTTTATTTTGGAGTTAACCCTGACCGCTCTTTGGCAGTTCAGCTAATGATAAAGGGTAAAACTTTTTTCATGTTGGCGAAAAAGTTCAGAGCTACGTCATCGTGACCACGCATATATATTCAAATAAAGAGGAAAATAAACAAAATTACGGTACACGTCACAATAGCTTCACTTTTCAGACATTGGATATACAATTTAGATGGCGTAGCGTGGTGTAGCTTGGCGTAGCGTGGCGTAGAGTGTCGTAGCATGGCATAGCGCCGTGTAGCGTACCGTAGCATGGCGTAGGGCATGGCTGATGGATTCTTATCTCTTAACAAATGAATTTTCCATGTAGTGACGGATTAAGAATACAAAGTTTCAGGCCAATTCATTCCATACATGTGCCGTAATAGCGAAACCAATAGTATCTAGAAGTAAAAAAGTATCATCATCAAATACTACAAAAGGCTGTCTGGCCAGTGTGGTAGGCCTAACTGTTCACAATGCTATTCTGAAGCAAATTAGGAGAGGCATTATGTTCAGCAATAGATTGAGAGAGCCTGTAACTATAATGAACCTTTGAGCACATCCCACTATAATTGGGTCGCGTATCAGCTACTCACAGGATGAAAGGACCAATGGTCACTATAGATATCTCAGTCGTGCCGTTTTGGATATGATCCCGACAATTCTACAGTTCTATTTTATGACCATCATAAGTTAACACTTGATGGTAATAAAGGAACCTTTGGGATCTGAGTAAGGTAAATATATTTGTAACTGAACCTAGAATAATATGTGCTATAAACATAAACTTAAAGTTTCCGTAGATAACTCCAGATAAAATTCCTTTGTATTCATAATTTCATGTTTTTTTATAAAGTGAATACGTAGATATCGCAGAAATTAGCTTCCACAAATAAAAAATGAGTAAAATTTAAATGTAACCAACTTACCAAATCCACAATTCAAAAAAACACCCTGCTCGTCCAAGCTTATTGAAATCATATTTCATTACAGGCTGGCTAATTTATGGTTAAATTTCAAAGTGTACGGGCGAGTTTAGCAATTTTCTGTTAGCCAGGTATTTGCATGGCCGGGGGCGGATTTCTTTTTCAATTTCGTACTTGTTCGGGCTTTATTGGGCCACGGTGTCACTTGGCCCGACAAAGCTCGCAACGTATGGTAAAAGCCAAGTTCTTGGCTTATTGTTTGATTAAGTTTGGAAGGTATCGATTGGAAGTGGTTGGAAATTTTGTGTTCCGGATTTGATGGACATTTATCAAAAATGTTGTCAGAGTGGTGCAGTTTACTTATTCAAAAGAGACTCTAAAAGTCAGTGCAGATCTATACGTAGTGCTGATTCAATTCTTATAATCTGTAAATATAAAAATCGTGCGTTACTCGCTGTCTGACAAACATACTGGGCGAAAGAAGATTAAACATTTGGGACGTATGTTCCTTAAATACTGTAGAGGTGCACTAAGAAGTGGCTTTTTGGAATTTCCAGGGGATTGGGTAGAAACAATAAAATTAAACCAAAGTGAGCGGGCGTATTTGCAGGCATCCACTAGTGTAGAACTAAAATAAATCCAGTGACTTGAGATTTGGTGGTACTTTGCTGCAACAGAACTAAGTAATAATAATAATATAATAATAATAATAATAATTTATTTATTCACAAAAATACAAAAGCTATGAACACTACAATTCGTCTTAAATTAAATCCATTGGTATAACTAGCCTAATGTCTTATATTTAGTTTTACAATATATAATAAGTACATGACTAATAAAAACAATAGTGAACATAAAGCCTCATAATCATAATATACATATGTTTGCAATATTAGCAAAAACTATGATTGCGTTATAACTCAAGTAATTATCGACTACCTACTCGAACTAGGTTAGACCTGTGTTTCGAGCTGACGCTTGATTAAAACTTAGAGAGACAAACGACAATATTATGTACATGTTTATATGCTAATATTATAACATAGTGTGTAAGTAATTAAGTTTATCAAGATTTAGTTTAATTTAGGCAGACTATTTATTATAAATTAATAATATAAAAACGAAATAAAATAAAAATTCACAAACATTTTGGTACGTTACTAATTACAGTTAATATTCCACATGTCACGTAATAAGAAATATAATAATAATAATTAGACAAAATTGTTAAAGATCATTTTAAAACTTCTAGTAATTTTTCTGTGTCGTCGTAATTGAGTTTTTGTAAATATTCTGTTACTGTTGTTCTGCATATTTTATAGCTAAGACTATATATATTCAGAAATTTATTGAACTTATTATACAAGAACGGTCCTAGAAATACGTAGAATCTTTTAACAAAGACATGATTTGTATGAGGTGTTACACAAACAAGGTCCTTTCTTCTTCTTTCAACAGGAATTGGAGAATATGGGAGTTCGGTGTGCTGTTTTTGTATAATACTAAGTATAAATAGTTGGCGCACTGTTAGCACGTTGCATGATAAATGGAGTTGGTGTGTAGGGAATTTAAAGCGACGAAATGTAGCCACTTTAAGAATTGCTCTTTGTGCTCGTTCTAGCGGTAATAGAACTGATTTAGCCGCTCCACCCCACGATCTAATGCAATATGTTAGTATGGATTGACTCAAAGCTAAATAAACCTGTTTTATTAATTTGTAATCGGCTATGTTACGAAGTTTTTTGAAAATATAAATTAATTTCCGCGTTCTTGCGCATACAATATCAATGTGTTTACGAAAATTTAGATTTGTGTCGAGTGTTATGCCTAGATATTTGATATTGTCAGTTTCAATGAATGCGGGACAAGTACATGTTAGGTCAGCGTGCATTTTACAGTTGTGTGCAAAAATATGTAGGTTATTAGGTGATGGATTAGTATTTCTCATTCTAAATAATATGTATTTCGTTTTGTCTACATTTAAGGTTAACAGATTTTGGTGTAGCCAGTTTGATACAATATTAAAACCATTTTGGGCGTGGTCATAAAGCTCAGAATATGTATTGGCTGTGAATAAAAGCGCTGTGTCGTCCGCATATGATATCAATATACCATTTTGAACATTTAAACTATAGAGATCGTTAATATATATAAGGAACAAAGTTGGTCCCAAAATACTACCTTGTGGTAAACCAAAACCACTATTTTTACGTTCTGCACTAACATATTTATCAATTTTCACACTTTGGTAGCGATCGGTCAGATAGTCGGAAAACAGTGCAAGTAAATAAATAGTATAGCCCTGACAATATTAAAAAAAATCAAAAAGCATAAAAAATACGTACAAAGCACACAATTTCTACAAAGTTCAACAAATTTAATGAGGGCAATGAGTAAGTTTGAAAACTTATCAAACTTAGTTTACCAACAGTATCTTTAAATTTAAATGTCGCATTGCTGATCGAGGAATGGAAGAAAAATATGACAAAAAATTGCGTAAACATTGTTTTATTTGAATATGGGTGCACTTTAGAGTTTTTATTTATTTTAATGTTTTAGGGCTCTTTCAATTTAGACGTTTCGTGTCGGACCGCTGCAGTGCCGAAGCGGTGCGTTTGTCGTATGGTGCACGGACGGTCATTTGTTTTCATACAAAGCTCGTGGTGTAGCAACAGTGCGGTGTCGGTACCGAGAAAGCACGACAACAGTACAGCAATGTCGCAAGCTCCACGTGTTTATTTCGGTGTTGAATAGTGCGGTGACTAGACGTGAGAGCCATTTTCATCGAATTTTTATGTTTATTATTTACTTAAAATGGATGATATAAACGTGGAAGAATTTATAAATTAAATTGAATTAAATCCTGCTCTATGATATATGTTGTTTAATTTACGTATCTCAATGTTATCATTAGTCTTTATTTGGCTGATATAGTATGTCTGAATGTAGTTTCTTGCCACTGAATTTTAGTTCCAACTAATTCAAGTAATTCGTAGAAACATTCTCTAGACATTCTTAAGTAATTAAAACAAATGCTTGGATCTTGTTTTAACCTAGGGTAAAGATTATGGAAATCACCAAAATTACATGTTAATGAAAACATTGGTGATGCTCTTTTACGGGGGTGTCGTTTTTGTTTCTGTTTCTGTTTGATATTTTACAACAAGAGCACTAACAGTAATGTTTCTTCGTCAGAGTCCATGGCTTAACTGCTGTAAAATAAATTTAGTTTTAAAACATCACTAGCATACAAACGCATGGCAGTCAGATACGCTTTCAATTTATGCGTTTGGGGTCGGTCGGCTACCGTACTGCAGCAGCACGGCAGCGGGTTATAACCAGCGGCACGGTAAACGTGCGGTAGCCTTCCGACACGAAACGTCTAATTTGAAAGAGCTCTTAGACTATTGTAGAAATAAGGTTTGTCATATAAGCAGACTTGCTCAGATTGCTAGTTTAGCGGCGCGGGCTTGCTTAAACGTTTCGTGCGAACATGTAGGGGTTTTAATCATTGTAATTGAACCAAGAATATGTTCCATGGACATAAACATACACTATTTATTTTTATACATTGTTTTTTTTTGTAGAGTGAAAATTTCACAAAGGTAGATGTATCATTTAGACTTATTCTGCAAAACTTAATAAAGTGAACAAGAATTTTGTTCATCTTGCGCACAGGCAGGTGCCTGTGACAACAAGTTCATTTCAGAGTATGTGTTAGTAGGTGCGAGAGATACCGCACCGCGCAAGGCGATTAAGTAGGTACATGTTCAAGTAAATCGAATAAACTCAACCAAAGCAAAAAGTATACAAAACGCGGTCTAGATTTACCGAATAAGATGTTTTGCCTACCAAAACACAAAATCCAATGTTAACATTTTCCGCAACTAATCGAAAATAATTATCAGCTGAATTCAATCGCACATTTCATTTGCACATTGGGTGCATTGGGTTCCCACCAAGAACTTAGGGTCCCAAGCCAACCTCACCTGTAAGTGGTGCACCTGTCGATCAACGGACGAGGCTCTGGCAAACAAAATATCCCGATAAGCGGCAATAGGCTCGCCACCTATTACGTGGGATAAAAACACTGCCGAAAAGTGGGCGTTTAATATGCCTCTGCCTACCCCTTCGGGGAAACAGGCGTGAGTCTATGTTCAATCGCACACGAATTTAAAACACAACTGACCTCCCAATCGAGTACATAAACAACCAGTCAGCTCTCCTACATATTTATAAGCAAAATGGCACTTCAAACACTGCAACACATATTGCATTTTAAAATGAAAAATTCTTAAGTAAAACGGCATACGACGCTCGTCTCAAAGGGAGGGAATAAAAACTCAGCATTAAACATTTCCCGGCAACTCCGGTATAAATAAAGTTTGTGAAAACTCCATCTGTACAGTTTCGAGTGGGGACACAGCCATAACTCAGATATATAGAAACATAATAGTGTGAAAACTTTAAGATTGCTTTCGTTTTGAACTCGTATAGGATGAAAATCGAATGGACTGCGTTTGATAGACGTAAACTTGTATGAAGATAACGTTGTTAGGTAAGGCGTATATTTGAAGTGCTGTGTAGTTATTTTAGAAAGAACAAAGAAATTTCGATAACGCGTCTTCCCGTGGACGCCCATGTGATGATCAGTTACTGGTACAGAGATTAGCCCTAGTGTTGTTCTGATGTATAAAAAGTAGCGGCGATAGCGTAGTCGTGTACGTAACGGACTGTCGAGACGATGGTCTCGGGTTCGATCTCCAGTTACCCCGGGCACACACCTCTGAGTTTTCTAAGAGCGGTTTCAGATTAGCGTTTTATACGCGCGTATAAGCTCGTTTTTAGAAGCGCGTGTAGGCGCGTATAGGCTCGCCTTTTGGCACACGCACAACTCGTACGAGCGTTGACGCGCCTCTAAGCTCGTATAACTACCAACCGTCAGAATCCATGTTGACATTGACAAGACGTCCCTACCGTTTCGAGCGAACACGTCCGTTTACGTGAGTCTGGTTTTTTGAAGCGCGTAAAAGAGCGCGCGTGTAAGCGCGTATGCAGAAACGACCGTATACGCGCAGAAAAATACGCTAATCTGAAACCGCCCTTAGCGTGAATAAGTGTGTTCAAAAATAATTTTAATTATCGCTCGCTATGTGCCCTGTTGATGGTAATAGGTTCGCCCCCTGTTACATTGGGAACCTTCGGGGATAAAAGGCGTGAAGTTATGTATGATGTTCTGATATAATAATATAACTTATATTACTGCCCAGTTTTATCAAAATCCGTTCGGTGATTTTTGACAAAATTTACACTAACAGGCCTCATCACTAAATGCAATTTCTTTCTATGCAATATTTGGGTGGTAAGCATAGAGCAAAATCGAGAAAGTATATGTAATGGTAAAAACGAGACTTATTCTCACACTTATTTTTCCTTTTTATCTTAAAAAACAAAGCAAATTTGTGAACATCTTGTCAAACAATATACTTTACACTATGTAGATCAGTTAACTGCTAAAAACGTATATTATTAAATTCATATTGTGACAAAATTATACCAAGCTGTAAAACAAAATTATTGTGCTCATTACAGGGAGAGTTTTGCTTAATTTTAAAGTACCTTTGGGGCATACATTAACCTACAGACCAATAAAAATACTCATTTAAAAAAAGTGTATTTCTTTTTTCATTGTAACAAATTATACGACATCAGACGTCATAGAAATATTAAAAGAAACTTGAACATTTTCCATCTATTACTTCGACATCAAAACCAGATATTATTCTCAAAAATTAAAATTCCATTACAGAACTAATACGCTATAAAAACAAGTGTTCCTATTTTATTAATAAAATCGTTTACAAGAGAAAAATACTCGAGTCACTCGTGTTAACACGTTTCTTCTAAGAAAAAGCATCGGCACAGAAAGTTTTGTGACGTGCCAGTGATGGGACAACGATTTGTTACACTCGAGCACTCGAGTTGCTACGAGTCGTTAGTTTAATAAACGTGTACCGTTTTTATTCATCCTTTGTGTTCATTAGTCTTGTTATATATAACATGTACACAATTTTTTTCTGAGAAGGTGTTGGTTTTCCTGAGTTCTGGAAACTAAGTGTTATAAACTCGTCGCCAACATTGCCTCTTAATCATCTCAATTTCGTGGCCACATGAGAGACACTTTCGAGGAGATATGCTCACAGATTATATATCTAGCTAAGAGCAATTAGATAATTATAATAGCATTTCATAATTCATTTCATAACTATAATTACCCACCATCATATTATGATGGTGGGTAATTATGAAATGCTAAATAGATCAACGATAATACTTATTATCTGTAAAATATAATAATGAAATGGGGTGGTGACATTCCGTATTCTTAATCCGTCACCACACGGAATACAAAGCTTTTACGGCACAGATGTTTGTAAATTCATTTGCCTGGCGTAAAATAAACCCTAGGTTACGGTATGCCTTTTTACAAATGTTGGAGATGTGGTTCCTAAAATGTAAGTCACTCGTGAAACATATACCCAAATCCCTTACCTCACCCACACGCTGCAGCGGCTCGCCATCCATTACATACTGGTGATGTATCGGTCTAAGTGAACGCGTGAATGAAAGCACCGAGCATTTAGACACATTGAAGAAGAGTTTATTGTTGTGACTCCATTCAACAACCCTGTCTAATTCTTGTTGCAATAAAAGGCAATCAGCAGAGTCTTAAACAACGACTGACATCTTACATCTGACAGTAAACAAGTTGACCTAACCACTTTTGGTAGGTCATTTATCAAGAGGATAAACAAGAACGGCCCTAAATTGCTGCCCTGATTCACTCCAGATCTTGTGTAGTAGATCTCGGAACAGTGTCCGGCACAGTCGACGAATTGCCGCCTATCACTTAAGTAACTTGTGAAGAATTTTAATGTGTGCAGTGAGAAGCCTATATCCGCTATCTTTGAAAGTAAAACATCATGATCGACTGTGTCGAACGCTTTCCTGAAGTCAAGGTAATCTACATCAACCTGCAGAGTGTCCACTGCCGGTATGAGCTGTGTCATCTGGTGTAACAGGTTACAAACCGTGCCACGACCAGGACGGAAACCGTGTTTATCGTCTGATAAGTAGGGACTTACTTGTGTATATAAGCAATTGTGAATAGCCATCTCGAATACCTTAGCCGTAGCGCTCAAAACCGCTATTGGCCTATAGTCCGAAACATCAGTACCGGCTCGACCTTTCGGAACTGGTATCACCCTAGTGATCTTCCATCGATCAGGAAACCTCGCTGTAGTTATACATGTATTGAACAAGTGTAGTAATGGCGCAACCAAAGCCATCTGGCAGTACACATAACATAACATATCACACTTTAATGATAAATGGAGGAATACCATCAGGTCCCACTGAGCGCTTCGGCGATAGAGCGGCTAAAGCTCTCGTAACTGCGAGCGCGTCAAGGCGCGTGAGGTGCGTACTTTGTAAATCATATTTTTGGCATCGATTAATTTTTCCTAAATTATTATCTAATATTTTTATGTTATATTTAATGACTTCACTGCACCTATTATTTTATTTCAAATTCTAACAGCACAGCACTACGGCTAACCGCAGTATAATTAAAGCTTAGCAATTTACTTTTTTACATTATTCAAAAAGCATTGTTCCCTATCCATTCCAATTCAGTTGCCCAACATACTATTAACATAAGAGAAATTATTCCAGTAATTGACAAATTAATCCTAAAATAAGACAGATTAGAAGTGAATGAAGGAAGTGAAATATGTCAGTATTGTTGCTAATGGTGATCGGTAGTCGTTGCCTACCCCTTCAGGAAACAGGCGTGCTTTTATGTACCTATATACATAAAGTCACTCAGTCGTTGGGAAAGTTGAATTTTGTCTTATATGACAAAATTAAACTTTCTCAATGACTATTATCACGAAACAAAAAGCAGCGATAACAGTCTTACGCTATCATACAACTCGAGTCAACTCGACTAGCTGATCAAATCGCAACAGCACAGCACTACGTATGACCGCAGTATACTTGACGTTGTGCTGTGAGTTTAGCAATTTACTTTTGTTCGCGCCTTCGTTTTGGGTTATCCAAAAAGTAAAGTCACTTATATACACAACATACTATCAACATTAGAGAACCCATTTGAATATTAGGCAATTTTAACTTCTCCATATGACTTTTATCACGAAACACAAAACAGCCATAACAGTGTTACGCTATCATATAACTCGGGTGAACTCGACTAGCTGGTCAAATCCCAACAGCACAGCACTAGGTCTGACCGCAGTATACTTAAAGTTTAGCAATTTGCTTTTATTCGCGCCTTCGCTTTGCATGACTCAAAAAGAAACGTCGCTTTCCAATTTCCAACTTGTACCATATTGGAGCCACTTTGGTTTGTTCGATTAGTTTCCTTTGGCCTTTTTTATTTGTAATATCCTTAGTTTGTGCGGCTCCGATTTTGTGTTTGATTTATTCAGTTAGGTTTGTTTATGAAATCCAATGCTTCGGTGTGGATTGCGATGAATGCATCCCGTATTTGCTTACGTATGTGTACGATAGATATTCTGATAGTAATAGCTGTTCATAAACATAAAACTGGTTTTGTATATCTTTCTGATTTCTTGGCTTAGAGCATGGTTGCTAGCTTGCTTCTGGGTAATTGGTCAGATATACATGTTTTTCGTAATCTCGTTTTGTTATTATTGTCATGACGGTTTGTTAGATTTCTTTGTCATTTTTCCCTTTTGTAGTAGCTTTGGATGATATGCGCGAAATATAATGTAAGTAATGGAACGCCTCACTGACCGATTGAACTAATAAACTATTACGAAAATCCTAAGATATACTACCTATTGCCAGAGTTTCTTCGACACTGTCAACCAAATAGTTTTCCTATAAAATCACCGTCTTAAATCTCCAATATATTTCCGACTAGATCCTTATATACGGCCGTACCTTTACGTCACACGGCATAACTAGGTGGACCCTCATATCACATAGTTTCCATTTCCAACGTGTCACCGCACCCATTTTATTTCCATTCCAGTTTCTGGGGCATGTGAGACCACGTGATTGATCGACCGAAGGTTGGACCACACGGATGGAATCCGATTTCTGTGTTCTATTATAATTTTAATATATCGCAGACCCAACAGGATGTTTAGAAAAGGTCGGATGTGATATTTTTTTGGTTTCTATTGCGTCGCTTTTTTGTATTATGTTGATAGGCAAATTGGTGTTTTTGTTGAGTACTGGAGGGAATATAAACTGCTTCTAGGAAAACCTTCAAATACAGTTTCAGCCTTTTTTATGGTTCCGTACCTAAAAAGTAAAAAACGGGACCCTATTACTAAGCCGCCGCTGTCTGTCTGTCACCAGGCTGTATGTCATAAGCCGTGATAGCTAGAAAGATGAAATTTTCACAAATTATGTGTTGCCGTTGACGCTATAACAAAAATATTAAAAATAAAAATATTAAGGGGGGGGGGGTCCCATACAATAAACATGTTTTTATTTTCGTATTTTTTGCTGAATATTACTAACGGTAACAGGTAGACGCTTAAAATTTTCACAGAATATGTAGTTGTATATTACCTTTCAAAACAAATAATGAAATAAAAATAAAGTAAATAAGGGCAGCTCTCATACAACAAACGTAAACTTTACGCAATTTTTTGCTCGATCTTAATAAACAGATAGTATCTTAAAAAAATATTTAAGTATACATACAACAAACATGATTTTCTTTTATATATGATTGTACGGAAGCCTTCGTGCGCGACTCCGACTCGCACTTGGCAAATTTTTTGAGTTTTCGATCTATTTTATATACTTGTATAGGTGACGCGTATTTTAATCAAAATTTTAGGATGACGGAGTTCAAATAGATATTCATTTTAACTTAAAGCTAAAATATAAAATGTTTTTTACAAAATTACTTTCTAAAAATAACCTCAAAATAAAGCAAACATGGTACAAAACGCGCCGTATAGAAATGCAGCACACGCGATCCAAGAAGCCGCACCTATCACTTAAAGTGAGTGACCCATGTCTTGAAGAAGTTTCCTAATCTATTCCAAGTCGGATTAAGTAAGCTAAGTCACGAGGCAAAACACCATACCCCTCGTGTTCCGTGGATAAGCTGGCTATCTGTCACTTAAGAAAGATAAAAAGACATTTAAGCTGTTGCCCTCGGCCTAATTGGTTGATCTATGGCGTAGGATTCTAATTTTGGAGGAGGTCACAGTCCCGATTAGGGTTTGGAAAGTGGTTAGGTTGTGGGGTTTCTTTATTTGATAGGATGGATTTATATAGTTAAAATTAGTACGAGGCTAAGATATTTAAGAGTTAACGAAGGAGATTAACAGGATTAAAAATTGTAATTTATGATAGATTTATTAAGTAAGTAAGTGAACGTGCTCAATGTCACGAATTAAACAACCTTTTTTTTTTTTTTTTTTTTTTTTGTTTTACGAGGTGGAAAATCCCTCGGATCTCCGACTCTTGGGGGAAATAAGAGCCGGAGTATGTGGTGTTTCCACTAAAAACCACCTCGACTTCCGCCATGTACCCGTATGTCGGAGGGTGGGGCATCACCAAAACACTCGTACTACACGGGCATTGGCCCGCCAGATGGTCAGGCGGGCCCCGAACAAAACCCCCTTGGCGACGGATTAAGGTTTTGGACTCCGCCGCCAAAACGCCCAGCGGCCGCAGAGGATAGGGAGGACGGCAACGCAACACCGCATCTCCTCTTCCTCTGCGGCCCCACCGCGACGCATCAAATGGTGCGCCCCCATTTGGTCGCGGGAGATAGGGCGCGCGGCAACGCAACACCGACACGCCTCTCCTCCCGCGACCGCACCCGACTGCGAGAGACAGACAGAACTGTCCCCCGCACCCGCACCGTTGGACGCATCCTGCGCAGGCCCCTCCAAGCCCACACGGAGCGTCCCCTCCTGGATCCCTCTTAGCTTCACCGCGGGTGAGCAATCCACGGTTACTGAGCCCCCCCACCACGACAAGGTGGAGATCCCACGGGGGGGACGAATTAAACAACCTGAAAAATAAGTGTTGTTAGATGCTGTCGGTGTTGATGTAATATACTACACAATATGCTATACAATAATAGATTTTTCATAATTTTTGATGGTATATATTTTTTTTCTATACTTTACTCCGTTATGATTTAATGTACCCATACTCTAATAGAGACTTGTTCAATAGAGCAAACGATGTTTTTTTTTAATTCTTAATTTCTGGCCACGTATATAATTAATAAGCGATGGTAGCCCAGTGGTAAACGTAACGGACTGCGGCGACCATAGTCTCGGGTTCGATCCCCAGGTACCCCGGGGACACACTTCTGACTCTTAGAAGTTATGTGTCTGTTAAAATTGTTAATTATCGCTTGCTTAATAATTTACCCGGTAGATGGCAATAGGTTCGCCCCCTATTACATTGAGATCAAAACATAACTTGCGATGTGTGGGTGTGTAATACACCTCTGCCTACCCCTTCGAAGATAAAGGCGTGAAGTTATGGTATGTATATTTTTTTATTCAAGAAACTCACCATAAACATCGATGCATCCAATCTGCCACTTCATACTTGGCTGCGTGTTGATCTGGCACATGTAGCAGCCTCTGTCCTCTGCGCGCAGAGGCCTGATCCTCAACTGCCAAGTCCTCGGCGCGTCCAAGTGGACTGAATACCTGGCCCCGAGGACGGTTCGGTCGTGCATCGTGAGGACTGTTTGATCTTCTGCTCTTAGCCAGCCTACCTGTGGAAAATGGAAATATTAAAAATGGACTTTAATATAATAATATTAAAATAGCGTACCTAATTGGGTCAGGGGTGATTGGTTTTGTTTCTTTATTGTTTCATTATTATTATATTTCTAGTGTTATTTCTGATAAGGTATAAAGGGTATTATGATATTGATTCTTCGAGATTTGTTTTATATACTGCCTTATGAACTCCTCAACTCATTACGATATCATTTCTAGGATTCTGAACTTGAAATACGTTAAGTAATATTTGAGGACACTACTTTCCAAATAAGGATTAACGTGGATGTTCATCACAGCTGAAATCTACGATTTACTTTTTATAAATAATTTGTATAAAAAAAAAAACTTATTATTATAACTAAGGCATTCTGCACTCCACAGTCTTTATAGCATTTTCTAAACCCTACTGGGATAATCGATGTTTTTTTTTGTTGGAGTCTGGACCAAACAACTGGATAGAACTGCATCAACCACAAGTCTTATCCTCCGATCGTCACTATTACTCCAGGATAGTACGTGAAGCGGTAGAAATCAAGAAATATAACAATTTCAACCGGGAGGATGGATATAGATTATCCGCTACTTGGAATCCAGTCATCAGCAAATGTAAACAGTGCTGCAGTGATAAATCTCAACAGTGTGTAGACGTCATTAGTGTAGTATGTCGGAGTAGGTACCGATATTGCGAACTTAAATAAAGACCAAGTGAGGGTAGGTGCCGAAACCCGCACTTCCAAAAGACGGCGCTGAGCTCTCATTAGTCTATCCAAGACCACGCTTGGTGCAAGACGAGCGAAACGTCGGAAACAAATAGGTATTATATATATACCTTAAATAAGTTAAGTTAACGCGATTAAGACCCGCTAATTTATTTTGTATGACCTACTGAGAAAGGGAATATTAAATTTTAAATAACGCTGTTGACACCAATCATAATAATCCTAAATTCATGTTAGGTTATAATTAAATTAGGAGTTGCGGTGTTCAAAGGCTTAAAAGCGCATTTCTTAACTTTATTATCCTTAATAATATTAAAGACCCTAATTTAAAAACGCTTTAAAATTCGTTATTATCGCGGGATTGTAAACTGCACATTTATTATAGTCTAAGATCCCGCGATAAATTTTTGCACTCGTCGAGTTTTGGATAAAAACCAATTTTTTATGTTTATTTATGGTTAGGAGAATATATATTTACTAGGTTGCCTATTTAAATGTGGCCGCAAGTCTTTTTTGTAATTTTTTTGGTTATTGATTTTTGGGAAAAAGTTTCGTTCATACATATTGCCGTGATGTAGACGATATTTTATTTAAAAACCAAGTAAGTTTGTTGCGGGATCTCGTACTATTATACCATAAAAATATGTCATAAACTAGTCATAAACAAGCTGTCAAATATATTTCAAGACATAGACAATAAACACTTTCCACTGTGTACGACAATTATTTATCGATTAGTGACATATACTAATGACGGGACGATGATTTAGTTGTTGTGTATTTTAAGTGCTATTTAGAAATGCTGTCGCCTGCATGGTCGTAGAGCACAGTTCAAAATCAGCGCCATTGAAAACAAAAACAACAACACAGCACAGTGTAAATAGAACACCTGTTTTGTGGCATATTAAAAATCTTTCCCTAGTGAGGCTTTCTACGATATAAAATAATCTTACATTTTAAATTCTATTTCTAGCTTTAATTCTTCAGCTGTGCCATTTAAGGCAAATAATTTCATACATTTTACGATGATGATTATTGAATTCCTTTTACCGTTTTATAATGTCAAGTTGAGGCCTTTCTATTAAGAAGAACAGTTTCGACAATTTGACATTAATTTTATTTCGTTACTTACTTGATTTAGGCTGGAATCAACTAATTGACCAGTATAGTACTAATAATAAAATAGTGAAAATTTGATTTTAACATTACTTAATATTATTTGATATGTACCTACACGACCTGTATTTAGTGAAAGGTCCAAAACCACGAAATCAAACGTGTTTCAACACGTTAACGTTAACAATAATAATCCAATCATGACCTGTCAATAATAATAAAACTATCTTCATTCTATCACACATGGCCTACCTCATACCATTAGGTTTGCGAGAAAAACGTTTTCCCTGCCCACAAGCGACGCAAATAGGTTTCTGGTGAATCCTCTTAGACGAGACTGAGCTGCGTTTTGTTTGCGAAGCCCTTTAAAAAATGTCCCTTATCATTAGGTCGCAGGTGGCAGATTAGTACTAGTTTACACTCCATCATGCAGAATTATAAATCTGGCGAATTTAGAACGAGAAAAGTTCTTATTCTGATGACGTTGCCAGTAAAATTGGCTTTAGTGAGTAAACGCTCTGAGTGTCATCGAAGTTGTTGCTACATCGATGATTATTTTTAGTCTTGGTGTTTTTGAGTAAGCTGATTGCATATTGTAGAGTCATTCGGCATGTGCTTTTGTCATTAAAAAGGCATAAGCAAGGTTCACAGCACTTGGTACCGGCGATGTGTAAACAAGTTAAATACTGGCAACTTTACAAACGTTCCAGCTTAGAACAAAATGGGCTCTCAAATAATAAAAATGTGTGTGTGAAAGTATTTTCTTGTATGTGATTTTGCCATTAAATTTCAACCACCATAAGAACAGAAACAGATGCTAGAATATTAATCCAGTGCTCCCTTTGATGGTTGCGATGTATTGTTAATAATGGATTACGTATTATTGTTGTTCAAAGCGCGTTGAGGTTACTGTATTAAATTGCAGTGCAACTGATTAATTAATATCACGTTACAAGCTGGTACGAGTATACAGCTTGTACTCCATTAATAGTTATATATTATTAGTTATTACACGAGAAAACACTTAGTTTGTAATCACAAACCTCTGTTTCAACATCAAATTAATGCACAAGTCGTAAATACATGTGTTATAATTCAGAAAATTTAGAACTAGAAATGTACCTTAGGCAAATATTTTAAGTGGCAGTTCATGAAATGGTTTATGTCTGAAATTGTGCAAAATTGGTTTAAATACCAGATCTACTTCACGGTATCGTTAAACTTTTGGTTAAATTATTTGGTTAGATCTATGCTTTTTGATTGAGATTACTAAGCGCTGCGTACATACATTTTTACTTTTTTTTATATCATCGCACCTGTATCCCTGAAAGGGTAGGCAGAGGTGTAATATCATACCAATATTTTGCCTTAGGAATTTTAAGTCCCACTTAGTAGGGGGCGTGCCTATTGCCGTCTTAGAGTATACTCTACTACATACTTATGCCCCTAAAAACTGGATACACAATCAATATCGATATCACTGACATAAAAATACCGGCTCCAAATCAAACGTCTAGTTTGATGACGATCCTTTCTAGGTCAGAGGCCCAGTTAAGTCTTCGACCCTTTAAATCCTTACATGTAGCCCTTATCTTTCATTGTGATACATTCCTTCGCTGTCAAAATCCTTCTGAAGGACGGCAATGCTTATCAAAAATATATCTTCATGGCTTGATTTCTTTTAGGGTACGGAGTTTTATTATTAGCTGTTTCGATGAGTATAATATTTTTGGGTGAGGAATGGAGGCGGGATATAATAATATGCTCCGGTATGTCCCTGAATGACAGACAGTAGTAAATTGTTTTTTTTTAGAGTTGATTATTTTTTTGCAAAGTCAAGTATTGGTACCACTGGGTACTTCATTGTACAATCACTATGATTTGATAAAATAATATGTACTAAACAGTGTAATCTATTTTAATTACATGCACTTGACATGTTAGCGTACTAATTCACAACATATAAATTAAATTAATCTTAACAAAAAAGAAAGAAATTTTGAAAAATAAACAAACTAACATCCCACAATTAAATAATGGCAGCAACAAACATCAAACATCTATACATCAAAGAATTAGATTTTATTACAAACAATGAGATTAAATCACGACACGGACAAAAGAAAATAAACAGAGGCAAAGGAAACAAAGGCAGCGACAGTATTCGTTCGTCGTATGTACTGGTATTAAAATTCACGACGCGAAAGGTGCACAACTATTTTCGTGCATTGTTATTCTAGGCATAGAGTCAAGGGATGTAACTAGTCTTAATGAAGGATAATCGGTAAATTTTTGCGGCTCTAATTGCTTCGGACAAAGGCTGAAGATGTCCAGTGCCCGCCTCCTTGTAAAAAGACGCGGCAATATTAGTGATACATTCCTTTTTCGAGTTTGCCGCTTTTTTGTTTCTTTTTTAAACGATGGGTTTGGATTTGTGTTAAGCTTGACACCATTAGTTTGTGAATAAATTTTTCTTTGCGTTGTTTATAACTTAAATAAAAACGTAGATGGTGAAAAATTGTCTGGTTAATATTTTATATAGGTACGAAATTTGAATTTGCATTCCACGACAAAAATCATAATAAATGTTTACGGCTTTAATCTAAAACATAACGTTTTGGATTATCATGTGGTAAGTAGACATATTTTATGAATTTTTACACTTAAATTACAACAGACAAGTCAATGACTCCGTTCTAGAAAGTTCAGAAAATTTATAGCCGTTCTTACGCAAACTTTTGTTAAAATAAGCCCGAAAAACGCGGTCATTATCGCCATTTTCTTCGTAGAAGCTCAAAAAAATAATATATTAGGTTATTAACACGTTGACTTGTTGTGTTTAAAATATTTTATGGTAAAGGGCCTGTTTAATATGTATGTAACAAAGGTTGGGCAACAAGATATTCAGTTCATTACATATGTAAAGTCATGTATGTTTTAAATCACATCGAGGATTTATGACGAGTGCTCATCTCAAATAATGTCTTTCAAACTTCTCATATTGGCTGCTTACTCAATTTATGCCTATGAAGTAATCAAAATCAGCAATAAGGAAAGCCAAAACAAGGACCTAAGTTTAGCTATAGTTATAGGGTTGTCGACAAAAAAAAATCACTGAGTACTGAGGCTACACGTAATAAAATAAAATAAAGTTAAAAGTCAGTCATAATTGCAAGATCCGGATAAAATAATAACATACATACATATACTCACGCCTTTTTCCGTCGGGTTAGGCAGAGACAACGGAACGCCACTTGCATCTATCCTTACAAACCTCACGCGCTTCCTCTACATTCATTACTCTTTTCATACATGCTCGCCGGTTCCGGGTGCTTCGGACCATGCCGTTTTTCAGAACGTCACCAATTTGGTCGACGAATGTCCTACGAGGTCGGCCGCGACCGGCTTGTCCATACACGTTTGCCTCATATATTTGGTGCGTCATTCTTTCTTCACTCATTCGTTCCACGTGTCCAAACCATCTCAGCATTCCTTTCTCAATTCTTGTCACAACATCTTCTTTCAGGCCACACCGCTCTCGTGTTACTGCATTCGGAATTCTATCAATCAGTCTCACCCCACACATACTACGCAGTGATCGCATCTCAACTGCGTTAATTCTGTTTTCATGCTTTTTCTGCCATACCCAACACTCACTACCATACATCAGCGTGGGCACAAGTACTAAAACGACTACGATAAAAAAGGCACCGGGCGTCGACCGCTAGGTCGACGCCCGGTGCCTTTTTTATCTTTAACGTATCACTAAGGGTCTTGCCGGACCCACGTACTTACCGTCGACGAAATATTTAAGCATCTTTAATGCGCGTATGTATCATAGTCACTACATACACATAAAAGCGCATGCATTTACTCTTACATATTGGACAAAAATATTGAGCGTTTGGTAAATGTGTCTACCTATTGTCTACCGGGTGGCAAATAATACGTAAATTATGTCTCATATGTATTGCGTAAATTATGCCTCATATGTACAGGGCAATACCTGGTAGTAGGCTTCGAGGCCGCCCTAAGAAGCGACATCGTAAGAAGCTACATGAGTGCCAACGGATTGAATTTCGAGGATGTAAAAAACCGGGCAAAATGGAGAGAATTGAGCAGGAAGGTGGACCCTGGTACAGACTGGGATCACAGAATCACCAGGCAGAAGAAGAAGACATCTCATATGTACTACAAATAAATGCCAGTATGTAAGGATCTTCCTATTCGATTACACTTGCCAAAGAAAGCGTAGTCTGTCTTCAGCTTAAGATTTATCTTTAACGTATCACTAAGGGTCTTGCCGTTTCATAAAACATCAAGGGTTATTGAAACGAAGACGCCTCATTCAACACCGGAACACGGAATACTTAGCTCACATTGGATTACTTACATTAGAATGTTTCAATATTTTTCGTCAAATAATTTTAAATACGAAAATATGGTGCAAAGGCGGATCGTAGACTCAGGCTGGTCTCTTGAATAGCAACCGGACTGACCGAACCGGACCGAAAAGAACTTACAATTGAAAGTATTCTATGTTCTATACTTATACCCATGGAATATATTCTCACATAGGCAGAAAGTATCTTCTCGATACGTATGTATATGCCTAACAGATGTGTTTATTTTTTCCTTTTTTATATGTGATAAGCGGCAAACGAGCAGACGGATCGCCTGATGGTAAACAATTGACGTCACTCATGGACATAGGCAACACCAGGATTTCACAAGTGCGTTGCAGCTCTTTGTGTTTGGAAAAGGGACGGCAGGCGGAGTGGGATGTGGGAGAAGGTGTAGAGGATGGAGCCTCCGGTACTCTGTCTCGCCGATCAAAATGCAACAATATAGGTACTGTTACTTTACGTCGATATTCTGTGAGAGTGTTTTACTTGTCCGGTCGAGCCGGCCCATTTAAAACATAGCGCAGCATATATATACGTAGCACCTACGATAAATAAGTGGAAGAGTACATCCGTGATCATGGCGCTTGCAATAGTGCCAAAATACCATATTCTGGAAACAAAGGTATATACCCCGAAATATAATTTAATATATAAAAGAATAATATATGATAATATTTAAGAAATAAAATTGAATTATTAAGTTTTTTATTGTTGACCACGAAAGTTAAAATTCAGTAGTAATTTACTGCAGTAACAGACTTGCGAGCAGTGACCACAACCACGGATCATAGATTTAATTGACGTTCAGCACGCTAATTGGTTCAATCTGAGCTCTACACCGAAGACCCCTTGATGTGAGTCATTCCGTATAAAGCTGGCACAACGACGATCTTTTGGATTGTCGTCGAAATTCCAACATCGATAAATAAATAAAGGAGGTTATAATAAGACCATGTCAGAGGCTTTCAAATGCAGTCTAATCCGAACCAAATTAAGCCACACGCTCACACGAAAAGAAAGTAGAATAACCACTAACAGATTTCGGGTATAGAACTCGCCAAAAATATAAGAAGATATTACGCAATTCACCGTTTCTTTACTCTATCTAGAAATGTGAATTAAAATCGGTAAAGCATTTTGCAAACAAACTTTTTTAGGAAATAAAGGTGTGTGATTGCCCACCATCGTTTAATATTTTCACATATTTTATTATTAAGCGCTTAACACGTAATTCATTACAAATATAGGTTTAATACTATCGTAGCCTCAAAGAGCTGTTAATACGCGAACATTTTTGCCGTTTTGAGCTTTATTAACACCTACAGTTTTTACTTTAATAGCTCATAAAACGGTATCGCGCTCATACAATCACGAAGGTTATAAAATGTACTGCATTGCACGCCAAGTGCAGTTTACATAAAACATTGAGTAGATGCACACGAATGGCAATTCTTAGAGACAACATTTTGAAATGTTTGTAAAATTATTCCCGTGGAACCTGCATTGTGTAATAGTAGTGGCTGCCTTAAAACAACGTTGCCGAAATGTTGAACAAAGAGGCGAGGTTACTCTTGAATATGACGAAGTCAGTAGTAGCCTAAAACAATAATATTTTGTAACTTGTTCTTTTGGTATAATTGTATCTATCACTTAGCAATAATCATTTATGTCTATAAAAATATTGCAATCGAGTATAACTTGTTTGAAAATAGGCAAAATCTTATTTCTTTCGATAACTTTCTTTGCAGCCTCGTTATACGAGTAGGTATATGCTATTATTTAGATTTTTTTACAAATCAAGAAGAACAAGACCAATTATTGTAATGTAGAATAAAAATGTAGCATTAGCATTTAAATGCTTTTAATTTTATTTTCTCGTTTTATAGATGAGGTCAGAATATTTAATCTAGTTCTATAGTAAACTAACTTCCTCGCCTAAGGGTTTGTATCATCATCATCAGTCCTGTATATACATTGTCCCACTGCTGGGCACGGGCCTTTTCTATCTATGAGAAGGGGAAGACCATAGTCCACCACGCTGGCCAAGTGCGGGTTGGCAGACTTCACATGTCTTTCGAGTACATTATGGAGAACTCTCAGACATGCAGATTCCCTCACGATGTACTCCTTCACCGATAAGCAAGCGATAATTAGCAATTTAGTACGCACTTAACTTCGAAAAATCATTGGTGCGTGCCGTGGATTCGAACCCGAGACCCTTTGCGTAGCAGTCTGTCCGGTCTTTCCACTCAGCTATCACTGCTTGAGGGTTTGTATAACACTGTTTTATATGAATGATATTCACACGGGTGAAGCAGCGGGCCAAAAGTTACTCAGACATGGGTCAAATAAGTAAGAGTTTTCAACCTCGTGTGGTTGAAGACAGTCAAACACCATCGCAATACAAAATCTCGTCTTCAAAAAAACAGTATGTATAAAGTGCCTATGCTGACACGCTTATTTACAAAACTATATAATTATATCATATAAACAACATACATGCACACTGCACATACGAGTATAAGCTACCAACTCAGTTTTAATATTCTACTTTCATTTATAAACGCCTTTAACATTTTCAAGAAAATAAGTAAATGTTTACGTGAAAAGGACGAAGCGCCTCACGCTTAAGTTTCAACTGAATGAGTTCAAATGAAGTGTTGCTTCAAAAAATAAATAAAACTCTGCTCTTTGTTATACTAATATTGTAGGTATAAATTTGTGACTATCGTTTTGAATATAAAATGGAAACTTGAGAGAATATTTTTTATAAACTAATAATAACGTTTTAATGTAATTATTTGTGTATACATGTTTGTTTGGTTAGAATCATGAAACTTGATTTTGATGCCGAAATTATTGGTTGCGATTGTCACTTTGCTCGCTTAACAAGAAAAAAAAACGTATTTAAAAAATACCTAGGTAGGGTAAGTTACATTAATAGAAATGCATAATTCATTCCATGAGTATAATGATACTTCTCATAAAGGGAGTAACATAGGTGCCGCTCGTGAGAGTTGTGAGTTAGAGAACACTTTTAACCCACATTCATACTTTATAATGAATCAAAGGCGGTTCAGTATTACGATCCCTCTGATGAGTCTTATGTAAAGGCCAGTGATGCGGCGTTCTTGAAACGCAACAGGAGGAATAAAGTTACTCTACATAATGTACGTCGTTTTGCGAGAATTGTACTATTCCGGTCATAACAAATAACGCAAATTGTACGTATTCTATTATATATATTCACATTTTTGTAATCATTTTCTTGTCCGTTCTCCATATCAAGGATATGAAAAAAAAAATTACATATTTACATCATGCACTTACATCCATCATTACAGTAACAAATACTAGTGCAATAGAGAAGTTACACAATTTTTCCTAATAAAACACAAAAAAATACGTAAATACATCATCACTAGCTACCCAATAAGTGGCCTTAGTGAAATCGTTCATCGAACACAGAAACAAGTCGGTGCGCTCAGCGACGTTGTTAATGGTGCACAAGGCTCGCGATAGCGGCGCTTGTTTCAGCAAGTTTGAGCGCGAAGTTGTACAATCAAGCAAGTCAGCACTGGACCAATTTGAAAAAAAATCCCTTGGCTCGCTCATAGAGTCGAAGCACACTAGAAACTGGTTTTGTATACGAGTGTCAATGTGCGTGTAAAGTAGCACTGGAAGCGACGATGTCTTGCTGAGCGAATCTCGCCCTTATGGTGGTCTAGTGGTGAGTTAGCTACAAGCGGCCGGCTCAAGATCGCTCTGAATGGAGAAACCTGGAGGAGGCCTATGTCCAGCAGTGGACGTCTCTACGCTGACATGATGATGGGTTTTCTTGATTTGTACGATTGTTTTTAATTTTATTTGCTACTTACTTTATGTTTGCCAAGATTCGTGACAGCACAGCCAAGTACAGCTTCTCTGCCAAGGAAAAACGTGTTGATACGCCTTCAAATATCTAGAAATTTACTTAACAAATACCTTTCAGCTTGGCTGTAATTAAAAAGTCTAAACAATGAAAACATTGTCGTATTTAGACAATAGTTAGACTTAATATCAGCTGGCAGTCCATCTTTAAACTTCGCTGGCTAATTTTAAAGATAATGAGAAGCTATATATAGAATTCTAATTAAATAGATAGCAGATTCAGATAGACGAGACACGGCGAAAATTAAAATCTAAGTCTTTGTTAAAATGTACTAATTGTTAATTATCTTGATATGAAAAAGCAACAGCTCGAATCAAATATTATTTCTTATTACTTTACTTGCTTCAAATAACCGACAATGCTTGTCACTTTTGCCTTCAAATCGCAATAATTGGAATGTGTCTGGTCACCGACCGTTAGTGTCAGACTTCTCTCGATAATATCATTCTGAATTCCGAATTCATCAAAATCTGATAAATAGCGACCATAGTATAATACCAGTCAAAAACTAAAAGCGAATGTAAAAGTAACGTTCTCAAATAGTCAGATTGCTTTACATGAGACTTTACATGCACTATGACTTAAGTATACATCTCTCTCTTAAATGGAAGTAATTCAAATTAAGAGCTTGGGTACCATAACGAGTATAAGGTTATACATATCATCAACGTCATCAGGCTCAACCCTGTAACACTCAAGACTTTCGCTTTCGAAACCAAGATCATGACACGAGTCTTACCAGTATTCTGCAGGTTATATATATAGCTCATGTTAAAATCTAAACGCTTTTACTCTGACGCTGTGTCGTCGGAGTAAAAGCGTTTAGATTTTAACAAGAGCTGATCAATTTTACTAACGAAATGACAACACCTAATAGGTGCATTACAACAAGCAAGTTAAACTACACGATAATATCAATTAAAAATTAAATAGATATTTCTTATCGCTTACAAATCTGCGACATCACTCGCAAACTAATTATGTTTTTCTAACAAAAATAAAAACCGTTAACAGTTCAAAAGCTGCTATCAAGTCTCAGAGACCCAATCAACCTATATACTTCTATTTTTATACTGTTCTACTCCGATATCACGCCGTCAGAAACAGGTATACTCATACAAAAGGCACCTCTGTTTTAAAACGTCAACGTTTTTGTTGGCAAGTTTCACAGTGATTTTAAGTATATTTTTCGAATATTTTACACTAAAAAATGAAAATAAAATATACTGTATTTCAAAAAGTATATTGATATGAAATAACTGAATGAATTAAAATATAAATTGGACGGTAAAACTGCGATAAGCGATCTGATTGCTCTGTGTAACAATAAAAAAACGTTCTCGTAATTAAATACTGGAGCAACATTTTAAATTGCAGCCTGTAATTTTGTAGATGACCTTACTACACTGCATAAAATAAAATATTTTTTATATGGCAATGGGCACACTACACCTATTGCGAAAGATTTGTAGGTGTAATTTGGATGAACTTTTATTTTCCATGTCGGCAACTGGCATAACGGCAATGGCAAAGAGCATTATAATAAAACTATTTTTTCTGTTTAGAAAAACACTCTTTGTGATATTAAGTATTATCATGTCAGATAGGAAAATACTACTTACTAATTAGCTATGATACGCACAGAACATGAGATTGCAAAATAATTAATTGTGATGGGCATTATTATGTGGTAACCCGGCGTGCCATTTCAGCGGCCTTTCAGCCGAGAAAATTCTGTTTGTCTGTTATCGTAATATAAGACACCAGATTATATAATTACTTGGTGTACATATCAGATTTGACTATCATAAGATAACACTATTATTTCACGATTACAACCTTTCTACATTAACACTCTTCTATAGCCATACTTCCAAGCAGTTTAAACAAGAGCTGAACTTTCTTCCACCTTCTGAATAATTCTACAAGTTTTCTGCTCTGCCCTCATTAGAGTTCTTCGAACCCAAGAGGTTAAATGTGTTCGTTGGAGTTCGAAAAGTGCTGGCGTAGATCAGTTCCAGCTTTCATATTACGAACTATATATACTCATTAATTTGTATATTCTTCTCATTTCTATTTTGAGTTAGGTTTCCTTGTTTCAGACGTATTTTGGTTATATATTTGTCTTATTTGTTATAGAATAGAACTGCTGCACAACGTATTTTTTTAATAGTATATAGTTATAATATTGTTGGTAATCTATACTAATATAATAAAGCGGAAGAGTTTGTTTGTTTGTTTATTTGTTTGTTTGTTTGTTTGTTTGAACGCGCAAATCTCAGGAACTACCGGTCGGATCTGAAAAATTATTTTTGTATACGATAGCCCAATTATTCCGGAAGGCTATAGGCTATATAACATAATGCTTCGACCCTTTGGGGCTGGGCAAAAGGCTAAAAAGTCTAAAACATAATGTCGGCTAATCTCAGGAACTAGCAGTCGGATTTAAAAAATTGTTATTGCCTATGATAACCCAATTATTCCGAAAGGCTATAGGCTATATAAAATTACGCCACAACTTTTAGTGGCCCGACAAAACTAATAAAATGGTCAAACGAGAAGGGGGAAGGTTGGGTCAAAGGCAAAAAAAGGCTAAACGAATAGGAAATAATCTATATGGGTATCGTTTTCGAGATTTTCGGGACGCTGATTAATAATATGAAATTTATTTAGTGATCCAAGATGGCGGACGGGAAATCAAAGATGGCGGATGAGAAAATTTTAAATATCAATATGGGTATCGCCTTCGATATTTTAAGGGGTGGAGAATCGAAATACAACATCTATTTCATGATCAAAGATGGCGGATGGGCAATCAAAGATGGCGGATGGGAAAATTTAAAAAAATCTATATTGGTATCGTCTCCGATGTTTAAAGGGATGGGGAATCCAAATACAACATCTATTTCGTGATTCAAGATGGCGGATGGGAAATCAAAAATGGCGGATGGAAAAATTTTTAAAAATCAATATGGGTATCGTCTCTGATGATTTAAGGGATGGGGAATTAAAATACAACATCTATTTCGTGATTCAAGATGGCGGATGGGAAATCAAAGATGACGGATGGGAAACATTTTAAAAATCAATATGGGTATCGGTTCCGATTTTTGAAGGGATGGGGAATTAAAATACAACATCTATTTCGTGATTCAAGATGGCGGATGGGAAATCAAAGATGGCGGATGGGAAACATTTTAAAAATCAATATGGGTATCGGTTCCGATTTTTGAAGGGATGGGGAATTAAAATACAACATCTATTTCGTGATTCAAGATGGCGGATGGGAAATCAAAGATGGCGGATGGGAAACATTTTAAAAATCAATATGGGTATCGTCTCTGATGATTTAAGGGATGGTGAATCCAAATACAACATCTATTTCGTGATCAAAGATGGCGGATAGGAAATCAAAGATGGTGGACGGGATTTTTTTTTAAAGTCGATATGGGTATCGTCGCCGATATTTAAAGGGATGGGGCATCCAAATTCGACATCTATTTCGTATTCAAAGATGGCGGATGAGAAAGTTTTAAAAAATCAATATGGTTATCGTCTCCGATGTTTTCAGGGATGGCGAATCTAAATACAACATCTATTTCGTGATCAAAGATGGCGAAGAGGAAATCAAAGATGGCGGACGGGATGTTTTTAAAGTCAATATGGGTATCGTCTCCGATATTTTAAGGAATGAGGAATTCAAAAACACCATCTATTTCGTGATCAAAGATGGCGAAGAGGAAATCAAAGATGGCGGACGGGATGTTTTTAAAGTCGATATGGGTATCGTCTCCGATATTTTAAGGAATGAGGAATTCAAAAACACCATCTATTTCGTGATCAAAGATGGCGGATAGGAAATCAAAGATGGTTGACGGGATTTTTTCTTAAGTCGATCTGGGTATCGTCTCCGATATTTTAAGGAACGGGGAATTCAATATTATATAAAAATCTATGTTTGTTTTTGCATCATTTATAGACCCTGGAATGATAAGAGATTAAGCGCTAAGTCAATGGTAACTTTGGAAATGGGGCTTGGAAAAAGGGAATAAAATAAAAACTCTTAAAAAGGCGATACGGAGTTCGCTGGGTCAGCTAGTGATAATATAAAATAAATCCTTATTTTAAGAATAAATAGAATTTTCTTTATTAACGCGTTCAAACAAACCAACTTTTCAGTTTCATAAAATAGGTCACGGGTATACATTTTAAATTTGTATTTTTTATCCATTTTAGTCTGTAATGTTCTTGTAAAAAGCTCAGACTTTATTTTCTGTCGACTTATTCCTGTCTGCCGCGTAACGAGGCCAATCTTTTTAAAAAAAGTCTATTTCGTCTCGTGGTCGCTATCTAGGCACACGGTAGTGTGCTAGCCAAGTTTGCAAAGAAAACGAGACACCGGTGATGGGATATTTTACTATTATTAGTCCCATTTGGTCCCTCTGTTTTTTAAATATGGGATCATACATACATACATACATAGACTCACGCCTGTTTCCCGGAGGGGTAGGCAGAGACTACGGAACGCCATTTGCAACGATCCTGACATATCTCTCTTGCTTCATTCACTCCCATCAGATTCCTCATGCATGCTCTTCTGTTCAGGGTACTTCTCACCTGTCCTGTTTTGGGATCATATATTTGATATTTTACATATTTCATAACATTGAAAGTTACTCAAAATGAGTTAGTCATGGAAAGCTGAGGTAAAATATCAGTATTCCAATAGGTGTTGTGTTTCTTACCTAAGATTGGCGATTAACTAATTTTCTCGACTGACCGACCAACTCACACACCAAAAGTATTTACCTACTACTTCCAGGCACTTCCTGTACCACTTTCCTTAATTTAAGTATACGCAGTAAGGAAAAGCGCAAAGCATGGATGGACTTGCTGGCCATTCTTCTTCTTCTTCGTCGTTGCACTCTTGGCAGAGTGGTCGCGGTCGTCATATCAGCTGTTAGTGGCTCGCCTAACAATACGCCGCCATTCCTGTCTGATGGCCACTTTTCTGGGGACGCAGGTTGCAGGGAACTGTCCACAGCTGCTTTTATCTGGTCAGTCCATCTCATAGGCGATCTACCTCGTGCTCGGGTGCCTTCAACTTTGCCCTGCACCACTAGGCGCTCGATGGACTCGTCGCCACGCCGGGATACGTGTCCAAAGAATGTCAGGATTCGAGTTTGCACAATGGAGGACAGGCACTGCTTTTTGTCAAGTTCCTACATTATGGAAGCGTTAGTACGGATTTCATTCCACGATACCCCAAGCATTCTCCTCCAGCACCACATTTCGAGAGCGTCTATCTTCTTCCGCTCGTTCTCACGCAGGGTCCACGTCTCCGCAGCGTAGAGGAACATGGGGAGTATAAGTGCTCTGACAAGTCGGACTTTTGTGGCTTTCGTTATGTTTCGATTCCTTCATATTTTCTTGAGTTTGTCCATGGCAGACCTAGTAATCGCCATACGCCGTTTTCGTTCCTCTACGCACCCGCCATTGTTTGTGATCAACGCCCCCAGATAGATGTATGACTGGACCACATCACAGTTCGCAATTTCGGTGATATCTGGCGAGTTGTTGTTGGCACGGTCGACAAATAATAAGAGCCAACAAAAGAGTACAAGGTGGTGTGAATGACAATGAAAGGATTGTAAAAGAAAAGACATATATGACAGGTTGAAATATAAAGTAAAAGAGATAGCGAGAAGAAAGAAAGAAGAATGCAAGAATTAATTTGATAGAAAATTTTTGCAACATTTTCGGGCCAATATCAAATTATTCTGGCACTTGGTCAGAACAGCTCGAGGCAAATCAGAGATTTCGAAAGTTGGTGTGATGAGGGATATAAATGGAAGTATTATTAGAGAGCATGGGGAAGTTCTGAAGCAGTGGAAAGTATATTATGATAATTAGTTTGAACGAGGACAAAGCGACAATAGGAATATAGTAGGGAATGAGGAAGATATTTGTGAAAGGGGGATAAGTATGGAAGAGATACGATATGCATTGAAAAGTATGAAGGCGGGTAAAGCTGCGGGATATGACAGGATATCTGCTGAAATGCTCAAGGTAGGCGAAGGCGTCACTGCAAGCCTCCTGTACCTGCTGTTAAATAAATGTTGGCGGTCCGGTCGTGTACCAGGTGACTGGAACAATGCCGTAATTGTGCCACTGTACATAGGCAAAGGGTCACAACAGGAATACAAAAATTATCTCGGTATCAGCCTCCTGAGTGTTGTTGGTAAATAGTATGCTAAGATTGAAAAGGCCAGGGAGTTCAACAAGCCCTCTTTTATCTGCTTTGTTGATTTCTCAAAGGCGTTCGACTCAGTAAGGTGGCCAGTACTCTGGGAGACTCTCCTTACTATGGGAACACCTAAGCATCTTGTTCACCTTCTTAGGAGACTTTATGAGGACGGAACGGCTTCAGTGAGAACGGACGACGTATTGTCGAATCACTTCCATCCAAGTGCCGGGGTCCGTCAGGGCTGCATTTTATCACCGTTGCTGTTCAACATCTATACAGAGCTTATTATGAGAATAGCACTTGAGAATTGGTCTGACGGAATCACTATTGGTGGCTATAAAATCTCCAACTTGCGTTATGCAGATGATACCACCCTATTCGCAACGAGCATCGAAAACATGGAATCCTTGTTGAGAAAAATGGAGCAAGTTAGCCTTGATTTCGGGCTGAAGATAAACCGCAGCAAGACGAAGATCATGATTGTCGATCGAGCTAACAATAACTCGCCCGAAGTGACTAAAATTGCGAATTGTGACGTCGTTCAATCGTATATTTACCTTGGGGCACTCATATCCAACAGTGGTGGATGCGCGGATGAGATCAGGCGGCGCATGGCTGTTACCAGATCCACCATGGACCGGCTCAGAAAAATATGGAAAAACAGAAATATCACAAAGGCCACTAAAATGCGACTTGTCAGGGCATTGGTGTTTCCCATATTCCTCTACGGTGCTGAGACGTGGACTTTAAGAGAGTGCGAGAAGAAGAAGATTGACGCTTTAGAAATGTGGTGCTGGAGAAGAATGCTTGGCATAACCTGGACGCAATTCCGAACCAACGTCTCAATCCTTGAAGAACTCGGCATCAAGCAGCGTCTTTCTTCTATCGTCCAATGTCGTATACTGACTTTCTTTGGTCATATCACACGTCGTGGAGACACATCTGTGGAACGACTTGTGGTTCAGGGGAAGGTTGAAGGCACAAGAGCGCGCGGCAGGTCACCCATGCGTTGGACCGACCAAGTTAAAACTGCACTCAATGGTCCACTCCATGAATGTACGAGAAGGGCTGCAGTACGGGAGGAATGGCGACGGATTGTGAGGCTTGCCACCACCCCTAACGTGACGATCACGACCACTCTGCCAAGAGTGTGACGACGAAGAAGAAGATGCTAAGATACTGATTGAAAGAGCGATCTCTGAAACAGACAGTAAAATTTGGGATGTGCAAGCGGGATTTAGAAAGGGAATGGGATGTACGGATGAAGACTTTCTCTGCAATGCACCTTAAGGAAAAGATTCCACCAGAAGATTTTCTGTGCCTTTATTGACCTAGAAAAGGGCTTACGATCGAGTGGTGAGGGATAAACTTTGGTCAACACTTTCTGTGTATGGAGTGAGCAGCAGTCTGATACGGGCACTTGAATCCTTATATAGGGATTCAAGTGCCTGTGTCAGAATAAACGGGGTCCACACGGACTGGTTTAACATTGATCGTGGTGTTAGACAGGGATGTGTAGCATCTCCTTGGCTGTTCGATCTGTTCTTGGACAGTTGTTTGGCCGATTTGAAAGAGTCTGAGTGTGGATTTAGAATGGATGAGTCAGTGTTTAAGACCCTGCTATACGCTGACGATCAGGTTCTATTTGCATCGTCAGCGTCGGATTTGCAGCAGATGGTCACCACGATGAATGAGGCGTATGAGAAGAAAGGTATGAAAGTGAATGTTAACAAAACCAAAGTCATGGTCATAGAGAGGGACGATAGTGTAACTGAATGTTACGTAATGATAGGAGATGGAAAAGTGGAGCAAGTGAACGAGTTTGTGTATTTAGGGTCTTTATTTACGAGAGATGAAAAATGTGAGGGAGATATTGAAAGGAGAGTGAAAGCAGGAAATAGTGTGAATGGCGCCTTACGGTCCATCATCAGTAGCGAAATTATCCCAAGTAAGGCTCCCCTTGCTGTACTGCAGGTAGTTTTGGCGCCAACACTGATGTATGGTAGCGAATTATGGGTATAGCAGAAGAAGCATGAAAGTAGAATCAATGTTGTGGAGATGAGAGCTTTAAAGAGAATGTGCGGAGTAGTTTGATAGATAAAATACGTAACAGTGATACGGGAAAAGTGTGGTCTAAAAGAAGATGTAGTGACAAAGATTTAAAAAGGAATGTTGCGTTGGTTTGGACATTTGGAACGGATGGATGAAAGAAGAAATACAAAAGGAGTGTATTGTGCGAGAATGAATGGAAATGTCGGTAGGGGACACCCTAGGCGGACGTACGCCGACCAAATAGGTGACTTACTGAAAAAGGGCCAAATTAAAAGTACTCATAACCGATGCGCATGCATGGTGAGGTTAATGAATGTCGATGAAGCGAAAGAGGTATGTTTGAACCAAAGCATGTGGCTTTCCATAGTGTCTGCCTACCCCAATGGGAGACAGGCGCGCCTGTCTCCCATTGGGGTAGGCAGACACTATGCGTGGCGATATAGATAGATAGATAAATTTTCATAAATTGAGAAGAAGTCTGTGGCCAACACCAGGATAACCTAAAAATAAGGCTTACATTAAATATTATTATAGTCTAAATTATTATAATAAAACTGAAAAGTTTGTTTGTTTGTTAGCTAAACGCGTCTCAGGATCTGTTGGTCCGATTTAAATAATTATTTTTGAGTTAGATATCTCACCATCTCAATCATCGAGAAAGTCTATAGGCTATTTAACATCACGCTATGAGCCAAGGGCAGTAACCTTAAATAACGCGAATGTAACCGCGATCTCATCTAGTATTAAATACAGACAAGGTACGATTTTATCCAGGCGGTGTGAAATAATATCTATATTTGAACCTCTTGAAGACAGGTTGATAGCTTCCACAGGCTACGCTGGCTGGGTGTCAATTAGGTGACTTGTCATAGCTTTGATCACTATTTTGTCAATTTTGAACAGAGTCAAATGGCCTAAAATATCTTACACTAGACATATTCAAGTTCGAATTAAATTGATATAGAAAATGTATTTATCTATATTCTATACAAATGTGAACTTTGGCATTTTACAAATGAGTTTTTTCAGTGGCTGAGCCAAATATTCAGATTGTTTTATATATTATGTATTTTATTTGGTAACTCTGTTACGTTTTATGGACGTTACTAATAATTAAGTTACACAGAGTATTTTATCAAACTCTTACAAAACGGCTTCTTAGATTTTATGAATTTTATTGCGCATATTAACTTGGTAAATCTGAGAATCGGTCAAAGTTAACATTTTTACATTTTAAGACTTTTTATTTTTTGTTAAACAAGTTTTAAAATTTTCTAATTCTAAGAAGTGTATGGTAAATCAGCGTTTGCCAAGTCAGCCAGTGAATATATAAAATTATAAACCTAATCCTACCAGTTTTGTGTCTTTGCGCTTGTATTTCAAAAGGAACTCAAGATCTTGAAGCTACCTATTCATTACTTCATTATCCATTTAAATTATTTAAAGCGTGTACACATATTGTGTAAACTAAATTAAATTAATTTTAAATTTAATTTAGTTTATTTTAGTTAAATAACAATGTTAACGAGCGTATCTCGCCAACAAGCTGTTGTAGCTTGGCGAGGGAAATGATTTTTCTATTTTTATGTATAAAAGGAATAAATAAATAAAAAAATATTAAAATCAGTTGAAATGTAAGTTCACAGTAATTAACTAAGCTACTCGTTACTAATTAACAAGAGTTTCATGACAACTGGGACCGCGTGCTCTCCGAGGCACCGGACAAGCGATAATTATTTCCGTATTATGCATAATATATAATTATATATGCTTTGATATCCTGTCTAAACACTAAGCACATTTGTAAACCTCTGCTAGGTTGACTAAGATTTGAAATAATCAAAGACAATATACCTGTATTGAGTAGACTGCTCCTATATGAGTACTGTATACAAAAACAAACAGTATAACAATTATTTACCATTGATCTACATACATACAAACATACGTTATATAAGCAAAATATATTAAGGAAATATCAGAGAAGGTATATTTATAACCTGATAATGTCAGATGTATTATATGACAAAAATAAATGCAAAATATCTAACCGCAGAATCGTATAATAATAAATTCGCACACGGTGCGAAACAGATAGATGTTAGAGAAGGACAACAAGTGTATAGGCCTCATATGTGAGACAAGCCGCGAAACAAAAACAAGAAACATTACCGAAATCCCATAACACTAATACATCACAGCAAAACCGTAATGTAAATAAAAAATAAAGAATGCTCTTCCTACCAGTCGGTATGGCTTCAGAAAACGTTATAAGAATATTCTCGATATCTTGTTGAAGAAAAGCAATAAAATTTAATAATAAAAATTGTATTAAAGAAAAATATCTTACCTTATTTGAAAAATTGAAACCCACAGACGTCTGGACGTAAATGCTGTTAAATAACTAATAACCACTATTATAACAAGAATTTATCAACTGAACAATTCGAATAGTTTTCAAGTACTTTAACACAATTCGAACTATGCCAATTTTCGAACATATTTACTATTTACCGGCATTGTCACATTGTACCGAGTTTTATGTAACCGCGGCGTAGAGGTGCCTCGAATCCGTAGCAACGCTACAAAGGCTCGTAGCGGACTAAAAGCTACGAGTATGACGTTCTATCACGTAGTATATAATGTATACTACAGAAATCTGTTAATAAAATGTAAAACTTTTTGCGAAACAAGTTCTGGGTGAACGAAATATTTTAAGCGCTTTGAGTTGGAATTGACACGAATTGTTTTTGACGACTAGTTACGCCATCTGTCGGTGCGATGTGTAATTACGCGTGTAGTTGAAGAGTGGGTTTGCAGAAGTGCTATATGTGTTTTAGTTATTTATTAAAACAACTTCATACACGTCGAGTGTACAGTCGCGGTCTGAAAGTGTTTACCACCTTAAGGTTTATAATTGCATGAACACATCAATGACACAAGGACGACGATATTGTACTAGGCAAGCAATCTATGATAACATGCGTTGCGTAGCAACTGGTGTCAATAACGATTTATAATTCCACATTTCTAATATACGTTCATTTAATTACAAGCGTGATCTTTACACTGAAACTAAAATATTTGTAGTCTTCAAGTAATGTAATTTTAAACTTGCTATTTACGATTTTGGTATTTGTAATTAATAAGTTTATCAAATGATTTTTATATTGACAGATTATAATGAAAGGGATGGCGAAAATACGACATCCTGAACATAAAACCTTTTTGAAAAAAATACAATATTTATATCGTTTTGTGAGACTGCTTCGTTGGTCTAGCGGTAGTGCATATATATGACAGCTGATCATGAGGTCTCGGGTTCGATTCGCGGGTCGGGCTCGGAAAATGTTGCTAAGGTTTTCTGTTAAGAATTTCTTACTGACAAATTATTAGGAATTTATGTCAAGAAATTCTTAATAATTAGCGCGAAGTTGGCGGTGTTTCACCCCCGTGCATCAGAAAGCACGTTAAGCAGTCCCGGCTGTCATGATCTATGGCAGTCATTAGTGGGAAGTCACTGCCCTCAAATATACCTACTGAGTACTGGTCTAACCTTAAAATGATGTTAGATGGCAGTCGCTTCGTGTAAAAACTGATATTCAGTCAAATCTCGGTAGACCAGTCATAGCAGGCCCTGGGCGCCGAAAGGCAAACTTGGGATGCAACTAAGAAAATGCTAGGGTGATGATGATGATGATATCGTCTAGCGAAAATCAGGGCGCGGTCAGACTGTGAGCTATAATTATAGTGGATGGTATGCTAGTCACGTTAAAGTGCATGCTGATCACATAAGTAAGCTTTTGTTAAGATAGTACCATTTTATTACAATAAGTAAGTGTTTTTATAATCATATTAAAATACAGAACTTTTACAGCAAAATAAATGCAATTCTGTCTGTGATGTCAAATTATTTCATCGACCTAAAAATATACATCTCTTTTTGTTTGAATGAAATTTAATCGAAGCCTTACCAATGATTGAAAAGTAATAAGTACTCAGATATAGCATTTTAGACCTTGCTGAACCCAGTGTGACAAAGAATGTAATTTGAAAAGTGGTAAACATTTTTAGACCGCGACCGTACAGGCGGACTTAATGCCAAGGTAGGTCATTGTCTCACAGTCTACCTTTGAGTGGTGTAGAGAGAGAAATGTACGTATATTGTATACTGAATCAGTTACGGTGATCAAAATTCTTACATATAGAATAGGTATATTATAAAATACATACATAACCGTGTGGTTGACGGCATAGAATACAAGTGTCACCACCCCCTATCTTCCCGTGGGTGTCGTAAGAGGCGACTAAGGGATAACACGATGCAAATACCATCTTTGCGTAGAGACGGAAAACTCGACATCAAACCCTATACGACTGCCTCGTTGGTCTCGCGGCATAAATGTGCGCGTGGGATCGGGAGGTCCCGGGTTCGATTCCTGGGTCGGGCAGTGTTATTGGGTTTTTCTGTCACGAAATTCGCAGCAGCAGCACGGAGTCTGGAAATGTGCCCGGTACGGCAATAGGCTCGCCCCTTATTACGTGGGACTAAAGTATATCTGACGAAAAGTGGGTGTAGAAATACACCTCTGCCTACCCCTTCGGGGATAAAAGGCGTGACGATATGTGTATGTATGTATGTATATATATATTGTATATATATGTATGTATATATTATGTACATACATAATATAACATAAATACATTATATATAAAAATAAATAAATCTAACCATATATATTAGAATATTATATCAACTAGATGATTTAATACATTTAAATTTAGGTACATAATAATGTTATTCTATGATGTTACTGCTGCCTTAGCCAACAGGAGCTCCTTAATCGTAGACTTGAACTTGTACTTTGTATCTGACGTCCTGATCTCGAGCGGGAGGGCATTCCATAGAAGAATAGATTGAATTGAAAACGAAGAGTGTACAAAAGCAGAATTGTGAGAAGGGACTGAGAGAAGAAGATTATGAGAGGAGCGAAGGTTTAGGTCGTGGTTGGAACACAGGTATTGAAAGTGAGAAGTTACATACTCAGGGGAGGTATGGGACATAAGGATAGTATAAAGAGTAGTAAGAGCACGCAAGCTGCGTCTTTAACGAATGGGAAGCCACTTCAATTGAGAACGATAAGCAGATATGTGATAAGCAGATGTGTTTTGTGAAGGAATTAGTTGAGCTTCGGAATACGGAACTTTAGTTCGAATATTACTTTTTGAACGTGATAAAGCGCTGTTTTCTTTGATAAAGAATGTATGGCTTTGATGTGTTTAAGAAGCGTGATTAGAATTATTTCCGGGTTACCTTTAACATTGAACTGATAAATTTTATTCTATCAGTCAAAGGTACAAAAAATAAGTGACTATTTGAAAATGATGTATGATTTAGCATGCGGCAACGATAGTGGTAGAATAACAGACTACTACGCGAGGTTTCTAGTTCAAACCGATGATGCCCACCAATGTCTTTTCCAAGTTATAGGCGTATTAAATTGTTAATTATCGCTCGCTAAGCGGTGAAGGAAAATAACGTAAAGAATCCTGAATTTTTAGAGCTCTCCATTAAAATCTAAAATGGCCTGTGAAGTCCGCCAAGCCGCACTTGGCCAGTATGGACTATGGTATAATCCTTTTCATAATGAGTAGATGCCTGTGCCCACCAGTGGGACATATTATAACCATGCCTGATCTATGTATATGTTTTATTAGGGTCCGGTAGACACACATTATGTATGTCACAGCCATTGTATCTATGCTATTTAGTAGCGATAAACTATCGGCCACATAATTCTGTATAGGCACTTATAATATAATATCGCTCGTTCTAAGAGTTTTCTCTTAATATATTCCGCACCGGATCTCCCGTGATTAACTGTCGCGCCTTGTTTATGACTCCAGTGAATTAATGAGTAGTGAAGCGGGAACAGAAAATAATAAGTGCACATCAAAATAAGATTCTTACGATATTAAAAGATAATATGATTTAAATAGCTCTAGTACACATATACTACCACTTACCTAAGCTTGCTCTGCAGTTTTAGCCTTGCACGCGAAATTATATACATATGACTACTTATATTTGCGGCTGGCTTGTTAATCTAGTGAAGTGGTTAGTGATCTAAAGCCCACCAAGTAGATCATCACATGATAAGTAAAGCGTTTATCTATATTCTGTATTTAAGTGTGATGAGAAAAAGTAGGTACCGACATTCATATTTAGGCATGTGTTTATCATGGTACAGCTTCTGCCTACTTCAGGACTGCCTCCATGGTCCTGCGGTAGTGTTAGCGACTGCGGATCATTATGTCTCGGTTTCGATTACCGGGTCGAACAAAAAGTGAAATTGGGTTTTTCTGATAGGAATTATCCAATAGAAGTTCGGAGTCAGGCAGTTGGCGGTGTCACACCCCCGTGCCTCGGCAAGCACGTTAAGCCGTTGGTCCTGCGCCCAATTTCTCTCCGGTCGTGTCGCATATGGCGTCCCATTGGACTATGAGAGTGAGAGAATAGAGAGTGCACTTGTGTATGCGCATAAACTTGTGCACTATAATATGTCCCGCGCAGGTGGCAAGTCTCATATGCGGCGCGGCAGGGGCAATATACATGACGCGTTTACTCTGACGCGGCCACGTAACAGTAAACGCGCTATGTACATAGAAAACGCTCGCCGCTGCCGCCCGCCCCTGTAGGCCGTGACCGGGCCGTTAAACATTATTATAAATTCTTAAATATATTCTACATATTCCAGAAACAATACACACAAGCCGCCGTGGCCGGAATCGGTCGGAAGGACATTATTACTTTGGGACGATAGCAGCCTGTAAGTTATCTAAATATCTATATCTATCTATACATGTAATAAATCTGTAAGTGATCGATGTCTGTGCATGGAAGATATTTAGGAGAAAACTATTTTAAGGGGCCTTTTTTATAGAAGAGAACCCAAAAATATAATTATTACAATTTGTGTCTGTTTGTCTGTTTATCTGTTTGTCGGTGCGTTTGTGCACGCCAATTTCAGGAACAACTTATCGGATTTGAATGCTGTTTTCACTGATATGTTGTGGGAAGCTTCACTTAACATTTAGTGTTTGTTTTATTCGAATCGGTTCATAAATAAAAAGTTATGTCAATATAAACATAACGATGTATTTTTTCGGTTGAAATGTGTCCTATAGCAATGTAAATAAGTAACTCTTTAGTTGAATTGAATGAAACTTAATATAGTATGGTCTGTAAAATGTAAAGTTACGACGGTTGAAAGATTATAAATGGTAATTTTCGAAAATTAATATATTCCAATTTAAAATGAGCTCTATTCTGTATAATTTATGATATAATATAGGTTTCAGCTTAGACTGGGTTATCACGCGTGTATTAAGTACGCTGAGTAGCGAGTCATTTACTGGAAGGCATCAACACTGGGATAACGCTCTGTCTTAAGCAAGTATAAGTGAAAGTCCTCATCGATTACGCCATTTGTTTCCAGTAATCCTGGAGTTCTGCAAACTTTCAGATACTGCACATTTATGGCATAGATTTCAAAACGAATTGGCCGAGGACCTTTTCAGGCACGCACAACCAACAAATGAATCGTTGTTTGCTTGCTATTCAAGACATAGCTATATCGTTTTGATCCGGGCAACTATCGACCCATTGCTATCACCCCTATCCTCTGCAAGGTGTTTGAACGTTTAATCAACAACCAACTCGTTCGCTACCTAGAAGATCACTCTCTCATCAGTGATCGTCAGTATGGCTTCAGACCGAAATGATCAACGGGTGATCTTCTAGCGTATATCACTCACCTTTGGAGTGAGGCGATGGACAGGTATGGGGAGTCGTTGGCTATTAGTCTCGACATCTCCAAAACCTTCGATAGAGTCTGGCATCGTGCGCTTCTTTCCAAGCTTCCAGCCTAAGGCTTGCCGCCTCGATTGTGCAACTGGGTTGCCAGCTTCCTGCATGAGCGCCGTATACGAGTCCTTTGTGATAGTGAGTCATCGAAGTTTCTCCAGGTGAATGCTGGTGTGCCTCAGGGGTCCGTGTTATCACCCACGCTTTTTCTTCTGCATATCAATGATATGCTCACTTTTGGGGGCATACATTGCTATGCAGATGACAGTACTGTACATGGGCGATATCTTGGACACCCTGCGGCTAAGCAAGCCGATACTGAGGAGTATAGGCGAATACTTGTTGCTGAGCTTAACCGGGTTCTGAATTGCATCTCGCATTGAGCTGATGAGAACCTGGTCGAGTTCAACGCCAAGAAAACACAGGTGTGCACATTCTCAGCCAAGGTATCTCCATTCCTTCCCCATCCCTCTCTTCTGGACACTCCACTACCGATTCAAGACAGCCTCAATATCCTGGGTATGGACATATGCAGAAATCTCAACCTCAAGAACTACATCGAGGGTGTCATCAAATCCGCATCTCGGAAACTCGGAGTCCTGAACAAGGTGAGGAGGTTTTTCACGCCGGAGCAGTTGTGTCTATTATACAAGACCCAGGTTTGCTCCTGTGTGGAATACTGCTCTCACCTTTGGAACGGCTCCGCTCAGTACTTATTGGACGCCCTCGATAGGTTGCAGCGGCGTGCTGTCCGTATCATCGGGGATCCAGAGGCCACTAAGACTCTTGAGTCACAGCAATCACGCAGAGACGTGGCCTCAATGGCTGTCTTCTACCGCATCCATCACGGTGAGTGCTCCGAAGAGCTCTTTCAACTAATCCCACCCTCTCCTTTCCTATCCCGAACGACACGTGCTGGGTTGAGGTGCCACTCTTACACGGTCGCCGAACCATATGGTGCGTGACGGTATCTGTTCTAACAGGTACCGTCACGCACCATACGGTTCGGTGCCTCTTATCTCTGCCATACCATTAAGATGTGGAACTCTTTACCAGTCCACGTGTTTCCCTCCACTTATGATCCCGGGTCCTTTAAGCGGGGCGTGAAAAAGTTTTACTCAAGGCCGTCAAGGTGAGGGCCATCATGCCATAATGCCATGCTGGCTGCTGGGATGATGGCCATCACTATGGGACTTCACTGACTGCTTAACATCAGTCAGTATGGAGTCCATTTGTTTGCCAGAAAAAAAAAGAATCTATCCTATAACTCAATATGGCCTGCACGCGCAGAATCATTTGATGGTATAAGTATTAATAAAAATTAGGCGATGTATATGAATAGGTAAACTATATACCTATTAAAACGAACCGAAATCTCGCACATTTTTATAAACATAAATTCATAACTTCACGCCTTTAACACCGAAGTGGTAGACAGGATGTGTATTACACACCCTCACTTCGCCAGTTATGTTTCGGTCCTAATGTTATACCGGGCTCATTATTAAGCGAGCGATGATTAACAGTTGAAATACTCACATAACTTCAAAAACCCGAGACCATCGTCTCAGCAGTCCGTTACGTACACTGGGCCATGGCCGCTTATAAATTTCACAATTTCTGCCCGATCCCGTAGATTCGAGAAATCCCTTTATAGCGCACTTCTACGGCCCCGAGCAACATACATGCAAAATTACAGCTTCTTGCTACCAATCGTTTTGGCTGTGCGATGTCTGTCAGTCAGGCACTAACGCAAGAATTTTCTTTGTGTAGACCGATTGCAGTCATATCGTTATCAGGAGGAAATAGTGCCTACAATGTTTAAAACTCTGATCGACTTAGACCCCACTGAGAGCTTTGTTTGTAATATATCTAGAAACAGCTACAAAGCTATAATTTTCCTTACCTTTCCCACCATATGGGATGAATGCACGATGACAAACCGTAAAGCGGACGAAGCATTACCAACCCATGTGCGATATTTTTTGTGGCGATTTTTGTCAGACTCTGCCGGTTATTTATATATCCCTTTGTCTATACATCTATATATCTATAGATGTATAGATAAAGGATCTTGACAGACAGACGGACAGAGTCGACAGACTAATAATACAACCATCTCAAGTCGAGCCAATGATTTAAAAAGAACTAACATTATTTAGATATTATATATATTTATATAATTAACGGGGCACTAAGTATCTTTAACTGATCATATTTATGTAGTTAAAAAATAAAAACACTAAGTCCCAAAACTGTCTCAAAACTGTGCACAAAAATACGTAATAATTGGTTAATGCATAACTAGTAACAGTTGTAAACTATTCCATTGATAAATTCCCCCCTGACCCTCTGCGCGCGCGCCGCGCTTCAATGCTACAAACAGTATTAAATTGCTAGCGGACGTGAGCGTATCGATTGTTTTCGCTGCAATAGTTAATTGTTTGTCTACGTTTTCCCGACGCGATGGCTTATCAGTTCATAATATCACGGGAGTATGTAGCTATGCTTCGTGCGTACTTTTTGAGTGGAGGAATCGCGAGTGCAGCTGTGTACCCATGGACATCTTATTGTGAGTGTACAAAAGTAAGCCGGTTAGTGTCGAACAATTAAAACAGCGCATATTGGATGCTTTTGACGAAGTGACAAGACTGTGATCTGTGTATTGACAATGGTGGTGGACATTTCGAAGGACAATGGAAATACTTGTAAGTTTAGTAAATAATACCTACTTAAGTAAATACTAATTTGAGGCGGGCGGCTCAAAATCGGTCTGTGTGGAGAACCTAGAGGGAGGCCTATGTCCAGCAGTGAACGTCTCTAGGCTGACATGATGATGATAAAATAATTTGTAAATAGCAGATGATTCTAACTTCATACATACGCCAAAATTACTCATTTCTTTTATTACAGAATACCTTATTTTATTTTGATATGTGTTTGCTTTCTAATTACATACCTTCGTAATTAATTACTTGTAAAACGGTAAATTTTGCTATGAAGGAGAGGGTAGAATTAAGAAAATTAAAAAGTAACTACCTACACTGATTATTTTACTGTCTAAGGCTACCTTCATTAATGAGTGCGACGGAAAGAATGCGTAAGAGTAGGACGGAAAGTAAGTACTATCAATGAAGTAATAAATGGATTGTAAAATATGTCTATGATTTAGGTGAGATTTTCTACAAAAAACAAATGATTATAACTTGGCTATCTATAGATATTATGAAATTTTTATGTCACATATATGATAATAATGTCTTCGCTAATATGTCCTTAAAGTTTTTGTAAATAGTGGTATATACACCACTATTTTTTAATTAGTACATTATTATCATATATGTGACGTAAGAATTTCATAATATCTATAAATAGCAAAGTTTTTGTAGAAAATCTCACCTAAATCATAGACATATTTTACAATCCATTCACTACTTCAAGACAATAAAATGAAGTAATATAATAAGTGTAGGTAGTTACTTTTTCATTTTCTAAATACTACCCTCTCCTTCATACGGCCTTAGGACCGGCAAAATTTACCGTTTTAGAAGAAAACAAACAAATATCAAAATAAAAGAAGGTATTCTGTAATAAAAGAAAAGAGTAATTTTGGCGTATTTATGAAGTTACAATCATCTGCTATTCACAAATATTATTTTGTCATCATCATGTCAGCCTAGGACCTATGTTCACTGCTGGACATAGGCCTCCCTCAAGGTTCTCCACACAGACCGATTTTGAGCCGCCCGCATCAAATTATTGTTTACATAAGTAGGTATTATTTAATAAACTTACAAGTATTTCCATTGTCCTTCGAAATGTCCACACATGTTGTCAATACACAGACGGGCACGTTTTATTAAATTGTTTTTAACGAGAGAAGTACGCTTCTATCTGTTCACTTCGTCAAAAGCTGGAATAGGCTGTTTTAATTGTTCGACACTAACCGGCTCACTTTTGTACACTCACAAAAAAAAGTCTATGGGTACACAGCAGCACTCGCGATTCTTCCACTCAAAAAGTATGCACGAAGCATAGCTACATACTCCCATGATGTGAACTGATAGCAACACCACCATTGTTAATACACAGACGGGCACGTTTTATTAAATTGTTTTTTAACGAGAGAAGTACGCTTCTGTCTTTTCACTTCGTCAAAAGCGTCCAATATGCGCTGTTTTAATTGTTCGACACTAACCGGCCCACTTTTGTACACTCACAAAAAGAAGTCCATGGGTACACAGCTGCACTCGCGATTCCTCCACTCAAAAAGTGCGCATGAAGCATAGCTACATACTCCCGTGATGTGAACTGATAAGCCATCGTGTCGGCCAAACGTAGACAAACAATTAACTGTTGCGACGAAAAAATGGATGCGCTCACTTCCGCTACCAATTTAGCACTGTTAGTCGCATCGGGGCGCGGCGCGGGCGTAGAGGGACAGGGGGGAATCTATCAATGAAGGGGTTTAGTACTGTTACTACTCATAGTACGCGGGTCGGTCATAGTCTTAGTTATGCATTTACCAATTATTACGTATTTTTGTGGACAATTTTGAGACAGTTTTGGGACTTAGTGTTTTTATTTTTTAACTACATAAATATGATCAGTAAAAGATACTTAGTGCCCCGTTAATTTTTTGTATACTAATTAAAAAATAGTGGTGTATAATATATAAGTATCAAGCCAATCCAGGTGCTATCTCGACTTCATCAATATATAATTCAAAATATCCAACTTATGAGAGACTACAAAAGAGTGTATTTAAATTGTAAACTCTATCCATTTCTCTCGTCTCTGTAAAATTACTGTGTATGTTGTACAATAAAGCATTATCTAATCTAATCTCAATCTTGTTTAATACTTAACATTCGTGAACAGTCTAATCTAATCTAAACTTTAACATATTAGTTCGAGGAACTGGTATTTGATTCTCATGTCATCTTAGCGCTAGCCTGAACAGAGTATTTGGTACGAGCAATTTAAGTCTTTAGACTCTTTATGGATTGGTAAATGATCATGAAATACCAAGAATATGTATTTGGCAAGAGCTATAGGATATTTATAGCAACCACGGTTGGCGTAGTGGTATAAACGCACGCCTCACCGCTTGACACTGCGCCGAAGTATTGTAGGTTCGATCCCCATACGAGACAATACTTTGTGTGTTTCATAAATTGTTGTTTCGAGAGGTGTTCATTGTGTTCATTAGTTGTATGTTTGTAAAGTTCCCCGCGATACAGGATATATTCCTAATACGGGAGTAAAATAAAATTAAATAAAAAAAATATAAACCTCATAAATACCAATACTACTTCAATCAATTATCTATGAAGTTCAATAGCGCCTACGACTACTTCAAAGTAACAGGATATTTTTAAAGTTTTCTACTGTAGGTGGTATATTACCTCGAACAATTTCAAATCTTAAAGAGTGTCGTATTCATATGACGGAAAGTAATACGCCGCGATATACGCCGCAAACAATTTGTCAAGCTAAGGACCGCAACTAATAGATATTTTTGTAATATATATATATACACATAGTGTCAAGATGCATCTTTCTTTGCTCGCGAAAAACAATGGATTATCTTTTCTTTTTTCCAAAGATGTCATGGGAACCTGTTGGACATTAGACATGAGACTAATCTGCAACAGCTGTCATGTGGTGATCACTTACCATTAGGTAACCAGCTTGCTCGTTTGTCTCCCAATACAATACTACTGGTCATATCTTCGTTAAATAGAAATAGAAAAAGTATCAGCATCTTTTATCAAGAAGAATATTTGAGGGCCCAAAATGTTATAAAATGAGCTATAGTAAAAATTGTCACAGAAGCTTTTACACTAGCATTGTGAGTTAGAATTAATTTTATATTTAACATAAAATATACTTCTACTATTAGCTGAAAGTGCATTTGTCTGCCTGAAATATTTCAACAGAACTGAAATTATAGATTCAACAATACATAATATTCATGAAGCGGAAATTAATATGATTATAATATCATTATGAACTGAACGACGCATTAATATTATCCTATTAATGACTATTTAGATGAAATGGTATTTTAAATTACCATATTAATATGGAAGTGAAGTGGTATTTGAAAAACGAGAATTGTTATTCTTTTAAATTAATAGAAGAGAATTATGGGTGATTTTTTTCCTAAATACGTAAAGAAAAAAAAAAGGAGTAATATCTTAGATTGGAGTAGTAAGTGAGTTTTACTTTGAGTGGGCTGGCTCAACCAGGAATATACAATTCTCGTCGCGTGGACCTGCGTGGGCTACCATTGTGGACAAGCGGGGTAAGTGCATAATAATATAATAGGTTTTTTATCGACACGATTACACATGCACACATTAATGTTAAATTTTTAGTAGTGGGAAATGGTCTCTGTCAGACGTGACGGGGATCGTCGCGATCTCACCTATATATCCACTCGCGTAGACACAACCGGAATCTTTCGCAGGCGCACACTTAAGGAAGCTAAGCTATAACCTCAGAGCGTAGATCGAAAATAGCAGTATTCAAACTGTTTTGTTCCATGTGGGTCAATCCTGCCTATCAGTGATCATATTCTTATCCCGTTTCCGTAAAAATCGGTTCCTCATTTGTGTAGCTTAGGTATATTATTTTTCCAATGTCCAATAACAGTGGGTTACGTAGAAACCGGCAGTCGAAGATTTATTTATGTTGAGACGTCTAGAGACTGATAGAGAGAGATGATGATGCCCTAAAAGAAAAAGATCATAAACATACACGATTGATGTGGCAAACATCGAGGAACGAATGCTTTAAGTAAATAACCGGACATCGCTCGTCTTACAGAATCTTTTACGAAATTTCTCTATCTAAATGAGTAAAGACCCAAAATTCTTAAAGCCTGCACTATAATATTGTAAACGTATTCATTGATTACATCGCTTTTGGATATTTGTCCCGTCGTGCTCGAGCCGCCATGCGTGGATGTGCTGCACAAAAGCGAATAATTGGGAAATATTAATTGATTTCAGTGTTTATATGCACTATGTTGTTGAGAATGTGTAAATATTGTATGCGAGAATGGTAAAGTGATGGAAAGGATTATTGTTTTTTAATATGTTTACACATATTAAAAAACTATAATCCTATCCTTTATATTACAGTGACTGAAAAGACCTAAGGGTATAATTTTTTCGTGAGGCTTAAGTATTGATAAGTTTACTTATTAGTTACATCATATTTGGTCATCAGCACCATAATTGACATTTCAGCCAATATTCCACTACTGTCTTTATAGTTTCCCAAACAGATAGATTTGAAACCGCTCGCATGTAACCGCTTCCTACGATCCTGAGAAGTAAGTGGCCCACACCAGAACCTTTCTGTTCTGTTGTATTCAACTCTACTAACTGTAGTCTAGCGAGTAAGCATTGAGACTATGCAAGCTTATACCCATATTATATTATTGAAATAGCGGACTCAAAGAAGTCAGTTTTATGTTAAGTAAATATTTTTTTCTTTTGTGAGTAACTGAAACCACAACATTTAGCTTATTTACGTATCAATTAAACTGCGTGACCGTTATGCAACCAACACCATTGCATGTCATAGTGATAATTATTACAAAAATACTTTATTCTGAGAAAAAAATATTACATGCTGAAATCGTTTGGCATGCATTCCCAGAATTTCTAAGAGAACCGTTTCTAAGAATGTACTAACAAGCGTTTTGGGAATAATAATAACTACCTGTATTCAAATCCTTTAGCTGTAAATGAACTGCTCTTTGTTCATCGTATTGTGCGATAATTAGGGGCAGAGCTATCGTAATAAATAATTAAAAAAAATATATATAAAATTTTATTCACAAAAAATACAGAAAGTATAAATTCAAGCAATAGTATTCTAATATAACTCTTAATGCTATGAAGTTCAATCGATTGGAAAGAACACCATACCCCTGTACTAGTTATAAACTGTATCATAGGCGGCAGGGTCCCTCTTTACAAATTTGAGATTTGTATTTTAAAATACAGCAAAGATATTACATGTTTAGCAATAAACAGTATGAACAGTATAAAACTTAAAAGTAATTAATAACTACATATATAATTAAGATGGTAATGTATTGTACAATATCAATGCGTGTCGAGCATTTTACTGAAATAACAAGTGTAAATTAGAAAACTGTGGGCCAGCAGAATCGCGAATGATGTCAATGTTATTAATCGTTGCATGTAGCCTTTATTATTTACTTTTACTTACATAACTAAAACTAGAATGCGCACACGTTTTATCGAACTAGAGGATTTTACGTTTAATGTTAGTAGGTCAATATATGTATACTATAAATGAATCAACTCAATACGATACTATCCTGAGAAGTAAGTGGCCCCACACCAGAACCTTTCAATTCTGTTGTATTCAACTCTACTAACTGTAGTCTAGCGAGTAAGCATTGAGACTATGCAAGCATAAACCCCTATTATATTATTGAAATAGCGGACTCAAAGAAATCAGTTTTATGTTTAGTAAATATTTTTTCTTTTGTGAGTTACTAAAACCACAACATTTAGCTTATTTACGTATCAATTAAACAGCGTGACGGTTATGCAACCAACACCATTGCATGTCATAGTGATAATTATTACAAAAAGACTTTATTCTGAGAAAAAAATATTACTTGCTGAAATTGTTTGGCATTGGCATGCATTCCTAGAATTTCTAAGACAACCGTTTCTAAGAATGTACTAACAAGCGTTTTGGGAATAATAATAACTACCTGTATTCATAACCTTTAGCTGTAAATGAACTGCTCTTTGTTCGTGGTATTGTGCGATAATTAGGGGCAGAGCTACAGTGGTTATACTATAAGCGAATCAACTCAATACGGCCAGAAGCATTAGACGGCATTTCTGAGGTGACGCGGACCAATCAAAACGCGGTCACAAGTAAGTCACGGGTACTGCACTAGTATTATACATCAGTACCATCATATTTTTTATTTTTAATATTTTTAAATATATATTTTATTCTTTTTTTCTTAGAAACTTTCTCCTGAAAATAACGAACACATAAAAGAAAGATTAATCTAATTTGGTGCAGTCGTTTGGAAATTATGCGCGTACAAATATTTTGGTGATACATTTTTAGTTATATATAGGAAGAGCGTTATAGTTTATATAGACTAATACATAGAGTAATGTTGACTGTATTAACTTAAAGAAAGGACATCATACTATATAGACACCTCTTGAGACTTGTACTTAAGACTTTACCCGATACACTTTGTCAACTGAAACTTTGTTAAGTATCAAGTATATTAGTCGAGATAGTGAGATGGTGGCTATTTTCATAGATGGTATATTGGTATATCTCCGATGGTATCTACGTAAAATAAAATGGGTACTATATTTCTTGTCACCAAAATTTATATTTGTCATCAAGTTGTATCATCTAATAAATAGATCTATCGCCACGAAATATTTTCGTTCTCAGATAAACAAAAAGTGTTCCCAGGTATGAATTATCAAATTAATATTAATATAAGTGTAAAATAAGAGATGGATTACCAATAAAATTGTAGTGCATTAGATGAATATAAACTTCGTTCTTATAATAATAGTTGTATTACTTAAATAATAGCTTTGTGCTCAGAATGGTAGACCTGTCACCAAATAAATCGATTATCGATCCCTGACTGCGACTCCTTTTTATTTGTTATTTTGTCACCAATACAGTAGTTACATTTTATTTCGTTCAGTTATTAAAATAATAGTATTCGTTATCAATTTAATACATCAATTTATAATTTTAATGAAAATATATTCAACGATCGGTCGTAGGTAACTAAAGCTTAAAAATCAACGTAAGCCCGTAAGGTTAGGTGAGACTGTAACTCAAGTAAGTAGGTTATGTAAGGTTCTCTTGTGACCCTTAATCCAAAAATAGTAGTCCTGCGCAGCAGGGCTCCGTCAACTTAGTGTTTTTTTACCAGTTAGATTTACCAGTAAATCCTAAGATTTACATACAAAATATATGATTTATTGGTGATCTCTTTAAATAAGTTTGCTTAAATACTTATTAGTACAAACCTATTATAATACATACAAAAACATTTATTTGGTACTAGACCCTATATCACCATGATTCTACGTGATTTATTGTGGAATTGATTTTATATTGTTTGGTGACTACATTTTGGTGACAAATCTACTATTTTGCGGACAAAACCTATTATTTAAGAAACACAAAACTAATTAAATTGGCGATAGCTTAAATGATACCCAAATAAAATAAATGCGGTTTAATTAAAAAAAAAGCGCAATACAATGTTTTTATATCTGTTTGATATATATATTTTTTCTATAATACTTTGTATAAATCGAGAATATTAGTTGGTCACATTTTTTGTCTATTGTTATTTTTTTACTCTGGTCACACGATGAACTGACAAGTCATTCTGATTCTTGCTTCCGAAACATTCCTTTTGACCACACCGTTTGTTTTCTCGTGTGATTTGTAGAATTGAATTGAGTTGTGTAATAGCCTTACAATTGCGCTGTTTGATTTGCCCGGCAAAGGTTGTGAGCGATTGATAAATTTGTGACATATTGAACATTGACATTTGTAAAACAAATTTGTGAATCGTGCATCGTGTCTTGAAGACGCCGCTTGGATCCTGGTAACTAACGATATCTCACTCTATTCCAATTCCAATCTAGTTGTGTGCTTATCCTAGGTTTTCTCCAGGACACCAGAGAAGATCGCCAGGTAATTAATTTGTTTAATTTGTAGCGGTAGCTACATACAAATGAGGCCATCTAGCGAGCGACCACGAAGTCTCAACCACAACAATACGGCGACATCTATCGGACACAATGCGACGGAAAACAAGGTGCTGAATCGCACAAGCAGAGTTCGCGCGCCGAGTTGTATATTTACAACATCTCAAATACGTCCGTTGGACTGACAGTCCACCAGGCACGATCACCCAGCCTGGTAAGAGGATCCTCCCTATAGTGGGAGGAACACCACACCTTTCTTCCTCCACATTGGTGACCCCGACGTGATCTGAAGCAACCTTCACCGGTCAGATCAACAGCAGCTTCGTCGTCATCCTTGCCTCACCTCGCCTCACTCCGCACTTCACCCGATGGGCGGTAATCAAGTCGCCGCCAGCCAGCATCTTCAGCCAGGGACCAACCATAGGCCATGCAGGCTTGCATGCCTGGTCTTCCTTGCAGCCACTCCAGCGTCTAGGCACAGCACACTGCACACGGTTCACGTAAGAAGAGGACGTCTCTCACCGGCAACGCAGCAGCCAGCCACTACGCAGCAACCTCGCAGCATCTCCCCGACTCACCGTGGGACACTCACTGCGCAGCACCTTCGCAACCTTTCCCTTAGCGCTAAGAAACTTGGCCATTAGTCAGACACTCAGCGACAGCCTTGCTTAGTACAACTGGATGAAACTAATCAAGCTTCCACTGTCCTCTGCAAACAATTCCTAGTCTGTCTAGGCAAGCTCTGAACAATATCAGTTATGAATATTCTTTATTCTATGGTTATGACACGCACACACACTCATGGACGCACCCACGTTGGCAAGTACACAAAAAATATTTTGATATAAGTTGAATAAGATGATTTACAGAACATTGAGTAGAAGATACCACATCATGTTCAAGAGTCATCATAGTTAAAGCAGGATAAAGATAAAGATGATATAACATAGGTCATTTGATAATGAAATATGACATGTATGCAGTCAAATACAAAGACTGATAGTACATGCACACTGTACTAATAGCTTTCAATCAAGTCTTTACGACAAAGTGGAACTGAATTACATGTTGTCAGTACTGTTATAATATTTAATGTATGAAGTACATATAAAATAATAATGCTTAGATTAGCAGTAGGCATGAGCGGTATACGTCATTGAAACTGATCCATGCATTATTATTAGATTCCGGTAAAGACATTCTTATTACAGACTTCGTTGTGGGCACAAGGTTTTTGCCAATTCTGTTTTTAGTCATTTTCTTTCATTAAATTAATCTGTTTTTGAACTTTGAGTTTTTTTTTAAAAAGCTATTTCGGACCTGCCCTGTAACAGTGGTGTCAGAAGTGGGATATTCGGGTAAGTTTATACCAATTCGATAAGCCCGATATTCCACGTAGTAAGGTCAACCAGTGCCCACAACTCGCCGCGTTTCGGTTCTATCCAGACGAAGTACAACTGTCTGGATCTCGCTGTATCTCGCTGAGTCTCGCTGTAGCTCGCCATATTTCGCCGTATCTCGCCGTATCTTGCCGTATTTCGCCGCATCTCACCGTATCTCGCCGAAACTCACCGAATCTCGCTGTATCTCGGCGAATCTCACTATATCTCCTCGCATCTCGCCGAATCTCGCCGTGTCGAGGGCCCATATCGCCGTATTGGGTCCTGTTCCGCTCGCCGTGCTCGCAGCACCTCGCCAGCCGACGCATCGTCTCGTGGACGGTGTGCTGCTCACATCTCGCCGTGACCGCTCGCCTGCCGTAAGAAGATCGTTACCGCTGACAGCATCGGCCAGTCAAGGCCGACCCCATCGTCACAGTTCAAGAGGTTTCATCAACTGCTCGCCACCGCCGAATATGTTCGTCCAGTGCGTGATTTGCCTGTGAGTACTATATTTTGTTCATTGTTATTGCCACTTACCAATTTGAGTAATTTTCCTATTCACGTTAATCCTAAATACCTAATATGGCGAAAACTGAAAGGTCTCAAGTATCACTTTCGGAACAAATTCCACTTAAAGTTTTATGTGATTTTGTTCACCCGTATAGCGGAGAAAGAGAAACTCTCCCCGGGTTTTTAACTAACTGTAGAAACGATTTAGATCTCGCGTCAGAATCTCAGAAAGGTATTTTACTAAAGTTTATACTGTCAAAATTAACCGGTAAAGCACAGGTTGCATGTTCAAATAAAATATTTGAGACCTTTGAGGAGTTAAAAGATTTTCTCAAACAACATTTTGGTGAGAGAAAACATTACAATCATCTATTATTAGAACTTCAGTCATGCAAACAACTACTCAGTGAGACAGTTGCACAATACGCCTTAAGAATTGATACATGCCTCACTTCTCTGCAGTCCGAAATCCATAACTCAGATTCCTTAAAGAAAGAATTAGCGGGTCGTATTGCTATGACAGAAGATCTAGCATTATATACATTTACTTTGGGATTACATTCGGCTCTTGGTAATATTGTACGATGCAGAAACCCTCGGACTCTAAATGAAGCAGTAAACATTGCATTCGAGGAAGAGAAAATTCTAAATTTGGGCAAAAGTTCTATTTTAAAATCAAAGTTATGTAAATTTTGTAACAAATCAGGTCATTTAGAGTCGGAGTGTTATAATAAGTTAAAACGCGACACTGTACCGCGCTTGCAATATCAGCCGCGTATGCAAAATAATTCCTTCCACAGTTCTCGGAATAATACAACACCGGTCATTTGTAGGTATTGTAAGAATATAGGCCATGATATTTCGCAATGTCGTAAACGCCAATATAATAATTCTAGAACATTTAATAACAATTCGCACACTAATAACTTGCCTAATAACTCTAGGAATTTTCAACAAAACTTCATAGAGTCGGCATCCGAAACATCATCGCCCCCACAGATTCTTGAAATAGAAAACAGTACTAACTCTTTAAACTAGATGCTGGATTTGCAAACCAGTACCGTTGCAAGTCCCACAGTCTAGGTACTGTAAATTCTAGCTCAAATACCAAATCCACTGTTTCAAATAATAAATCTACTATTTCCAAATCCACTGTTTCAAATACTAAATCTACTATTTCCCAATCCACTGTTTCTAAATCGTATAGTGCTATTTCTAAAAATAATAATTCTACTACTAAATCCACTGTTTCTAGTAAAACGGGTCCTATTTCTAATGAAAATAATTTCATAAATTCTAATTCTAATTCCACTGAGCCTAAATCGTCGCTGCGTACGATTTCGGGTTTGAGCCGCGTTGATAACGGTGATAAACAGTTCTTACGTACTAGTTCGACCGTAAGGTCCATCGATAATAATATTCCTAGTTCCTCGAAAGATTCGCCTCTATCAAGTTCGTTTATGACCAAAAATGAAAAATGTTCCAATTTCGAGTCTAAATCAGTTCAAGAGTTATTAAATAAATTTGTAGATGAACCGATAGAGTGTCCTATGGTATATGATATAGCGCAAAATAAGAAAACTTCGTTACCGTTTGTTGAAGTGTATACATCTCATTCCGAAATGCCGTTGCGTCTCTTAGTTGATACTGGGAGTTCCATTTGCCTCATAAAGGACACTAGTCTCTCAAAAGCTCCAGAACTAGATCAAAATATAGTGAAATTTAAAGGTATCAACGATGTCGGGTCGTATGCCCAAACCAAAGGCACTTTTATTTTATCTATTAAGCCCGATGCGTCAAACCAATTTTCATTTTCATTTCCTTTCCATGTCGTGTCTAATGTTAATCTTGATTATGATGGTATCATAGGTACGAACTTCTTGTCTACGCATAATGCATCAATCGTATATCCTGAATCGAAATTAAAGATACTGGGTGAAACATCTGTATGTTTTGATTTAAAAACCACGAGTGTAACGTACAAAATTCCGGCACGTTCTGAAATGTTAATAGAATGTTCCGTAACGAATCCCGAGTTAAAAGAAGGCCTAGTTATGTGTGGTAAAGTCGATCAATATCCAAACCTTATATTTTCTAAATGTCTAACTCGAGTAAAATCTAATAATAAAATCACTGTCTCTGTATTAAATACCTCTGAAAGCGAAGTTATTCTTAACCCGATCAAGTTGACGTTAGAGCCTGTGTCTTATGTGCTAGAGCCTAGTCCTACTATCCCCTCCACTTCTAGTCCCGTAAACCAAACATTTCCCTGTTTCCAAACTACTACATCCGAATTGGAGCGCGACTATAAGATCCAAAAAGCCTTGAGATGCGAACATATGACTCAGGAAGAGGAATCTGCGTTGCGTGAGCTATGCTCAGAATATAATGACATATTTTATCTAGACGGAGATATACTGACAGCGACTAAGACCGTACAACATGAAATTCGTACAACCTCCGAAACTCCCATCCATGCTAAAACCTATCGTTTTCCCGAATGCCATAAGGAGGAAGTCATTAAGCAGGTTAAAGGTATGTTAGATCAAGGCATTATCAGCCCTTCTACATCCCCTTGGTCAGCACCGATATGGGTGGTACCGAAAAAGGCGGACGCTTCCGGTAAACCCAAGTGGCGCATCGTTATCGATTACCGAAAGCTGAACGAAATAACTATCGGTGATGCCTATCCTATCCCCAATATCACGGACATCCTTGACCAGCTTGGACACAGTAAATATTTTTCGACTTTAGATTTAGCATCTTCTTTTCACCAAGTTTGTATGAAGGAATCCGACGCTGAGAAGACAGCATTCAGCGTTCCGGGTGTTTCCGGCTTAACAGGTCACTATCAGTTCAATAGAATGCCTTTCGGACTTAAAAATTCCCCTTCTACATTCCAAAGGCTAATGAACGTCGTTTTATCTGGTCTCCAAGGTCTCCATTGTTTTACATATATGGATGATATTGTTATTTTTGGCAGTCAACTTTCTGATAGTATTAGCAACCTTCGCAAAGTGTTCGACAAGCTGCACGAACATAACCTAAAGTTACAACCCGATAAAAGCGAGTTTTTACGTAAGGAAGTTCAATACTTAGGCCATATTATAACAGATAAAGGCGTGAAGCCCGATCCTAAGAAAGTAGAATGTGTCCAAAAGTTTCCTGTACCCAAAAATCCCCGCGACATCAAATACTTTCTCGGCCTCGTCGGTTACTATAGACGGTTTATAGAGAACTTTTCGCATATCACCAAACCATTAACAAGTCTATTAAAAAAGGACGTTAAGTTCAGTTGGCTCTCTCCGCAACAATCGGCGTTCGATACCTTAAAAGATAAAATCACGACAGCTCCTATCTTACAATACCCCGACTTTACCAAGCCTTTTATCCTAACCACAGATGCCTCCAACTATGCCATATCCGCTATCTTGTCCCAAGGAGAAATAAATAACGATCTCCCAATTGCATACGCGTCCCGTACGCTAAATAAATCAGAGGGAAACTATTCAACTACAGAAAAAGAGTGTTTAGCTATTATATTCGGCACTAAAACTTTCCGCCCATATTTATATGGGCGACGATTCAAAATCGTGACAGACCATAAGCCTTTAGAATGGCTTTTCAATATGAGCGACCCCAGTTCGAAATTAGTAAGATGGCGTCTCAAACTCGAAGAGTTTGATTATGAAATTGTCTACAAAAAGGGCAAAATCAATTGCAACGCTGACTCCTTATCTCGCAACCCCGTTCTCGCCGTCGATCCCGAGTCCCCCTCCACATCTGAAACATATGAAAAATATTTACAAATTAGTCAACAACAAAATATTTCCTATGACACTGTTATTATAGAACATAACGACTCATTACTTAAAACTAAATGTAAAATGATAACTTACCCCTCTGCCATTGACTTAGACGATTCGATTCCATACTGTTCTGAAATTTTACAAATTTCTAAATTTAACGAAGACTTGCCTGACATAAGAACTGTAGAACGGGAGCTGTACACGTTTCAAAGTACGTCCAACGATAAACATGTATTTACCCATTTATTCTTACGAGTTCATCATTACGATGAAATGACCTACAAAGATATTTTTAATATGTTAAGAGATTATAGAGATATGGTAACTACCTGGTATTCAGAAGAAAAGGAATTTGCCATTTCTGATTTTCAAGATCCTTTCACGAAGATATCATTTACCAAAATATATAATATCTTAGGGTTTATATTTCATAAAACAGGTGTTAAAATCCATGTATACCATAATAACATCTTATTCCCAACGCCCGTTGAAGTTCCTCGTATATTAAAAGAAAACCATGACTCACCTTCTGCGGGACACCCCGGTATTTCACGCATGTACGATAGATTAAAATCTCAGTATTGGTGGAAAAATATGCGCCAAGATATAGGAAATTATGTCAAGAGTTGCAAATCTTGCCAAGTCAACAAACCTTTACGTCATTCCAATAAAGCGCCAATGATTATTACTTCAACTGCCACTAGACCGAACGAAAAACTTTATCTCGATATAGTAGGTCCTTTACCTGAAACTAGAATTAACAGTTACAAATTCATTTTGACCCTACAAGACGATCTAACGAAATACTCCCAGGCCTATCCCATGCAAACCTGTTCCGCTCAAGAAACCGCTCAACGTCTTGTACACTATATCTCACACTTAGGTATACCGCGTAATTTAGTCACTGACCAAGGCACCAACTTTTGTTCTGATGTTTTCAAACAATTAGAGAGACTATTCGGCATTAAACACAATTACGCATCGCCATACCACCCGCAAACATGTGGTGCCTTAGAAAGAAGTCATTCCACCCTGAAGGAATATTTACGTTCCTATATAGAAGACAATACACATACATGGGATTTATACTTGAACACAGCAATGTTGGCTTATAACTCAAACATACATACAACCACAGATTTTTCCCCATTTGAACTCATGTTTGGTCATAAACCGTATATTCCCAAGTCCATCGATAGCCTAGATAACAATACTTACACTGATTACGTACGAGCGCTCAATCATAGATTATATTATAGTCGCCAAAAAGCATTGCAAAACGTTCAACGTTCTAAAGAACGTTCGAAACAATATTACGATTCTCATTCTCGCCCCATAACGTATAATATTGGTGATTCGGTATATATTCGATGCCATCATAAGCAAAATAAGGCTCTATTACCCGTTTGGAAAGGCCCTTACAAGATCATAAAGATTAACGGTAACCATACAGTCACAGTGCAAGTCGATAGGAAACATGTTCGTCACCACTATGACGAAATCAAGCCCGCCTTTTAAAGCATAGCTATCTCTATTGTCCCCAGGTTCCTCACAACCGTTTCCGGTAGCCAGTTTATATCAAAGCTGTTCGGAAGTCCCGGACTGTACTATGACCAATTATTGGACATCAAATTTTCTAACGATAACTGGAACGTTGTCACCTCAGTAGATTTAAGTCACATCCAACCACATTTAAACAGTATAGAGTTCTTACTCGAACGCGTTTCAAAGCATTGCAACACAACTCTGTCTTCCCAACTTAAAACCGAATGTCATAACTCATTAAGTTCTTTGAAAGCTCTACATAACAGTAATATTCAGAAGTTCTCATCACTTTCATATCTTACTCAGATCAAAGAATCTAGACGTGCTAAACGGGGTCTAATTGACGCCGGTGGCTCTATATTAAAAACATTCTTCGGCACCTTAGATGTTAACGACGCTATCAAGTTCACTAATGCTATTAATAAAGTACAGTCAGACGAAAAAGAACTTACGTTGTTAATGCGCGATAACATACATGTAATTAAGTCCACTATATCTACATTTAATAGTACTATGTCTTAGGTAAAAGATAACGAACATCGTCTGAACAAAAACCTAATAACTATAGAAAATGCATTCGAAAAGTTAAGTCAAACTACTGATAAATTAGAATTAAAGTCACAGTTGTCTCTCATATTAACTTCGGTAGAAAGTATCATAATGACTCTATCCTTCGATATAGATGATATTAATAACGCAATATTATTTAGTAAAATGAACGTTTTGCACCCGACTGTACTAAGTCCCATGCAGCTGTATAAGGAGCTCGAGTTACATATTAACTACATGCCTAAACACTCTGAGCTACCTATACCCTTATCGCTAGTAAACGTTAATGAAATAATTACTGTTAGTGATATCGTATGTTATTACCAAGACAATAAGTTAGTATTTATTTTACAGATTCCGCTCGTTCTTTCACAGCTCTATAACCTGTACCATATCATCCCATTTCCAGTCCCATTAGATTTAAATACTCCCGATACTTATGCTTTAGTTGCACCGAATAAACCATACCTGGCAATAACCCTGGACAGACTATTCTACTCACAGCTCGCGAGTGTCAGTGCGTGCAAACAAGTGAAAGGTCAGTGCTATGTGTGTCCTCTAGGTAACGTGTACTCGACAATGGCAAACCCGACATGTGAAACTACGTTATTAACAGAAGCATCTGCTAAGCTACCAAAAAGTTGCCAAACAAGAGTTTTGCGTGGCTCGATAGACGTTTTCCAAAAGATCAGTCGTAATCGTTGGATTTTTGTTCAATCAGAACCTGGTAAATGTCACGTTATTTGTAATGAAAATTTTAGTAATACAGATGAGGTCTTGTTCGGTTCCGGAATATTACATTTACCAAAATCTTGCAAGGCCTACTATAAGGCATTAACGTTTATCCCAAGTGACACTTACACCTCCAACGTCACTACCGTCTTATCTAACTTTAATATAATCGACGAATGTTGCGATACTCAACATTTCAATAAAAGTCACATCCCATTAGTTAAGTTAAACGAGTTTAATAATTTAGAGTCTTTAGTAAAAGCCAGTGTGCAGATGAACGAGTTCGAGGAACAGTTAAATAAAATCTCTGAACCGTCGCACTTTGAGAAATATTCTGCCAGCTATCTTTCCCTCACTTATATAACAGCCATTTTAATGTTACTATATTTATTGTTTAAGACCAGGAGAGTTATTTGTCCGAGACGGGGATGCTGTGTAAGAATCTATAACAAGAACTATGTAAGTCAACCCCCTGTTCCTTCTATTCGACATAATGTGTCAACCATTGTTAATGCATCAACGGACTCGTCAGCTGATGACCTTGAAGATCATACAAATATCTCCACAAGGTCGTTGCCAAATTTGAAGAGAAATGTAATGCCGTAGTTAAAACGTTCTATTAATATTATTATTAGTTAAATGCACTGGTATCTCTTATATCTAAATATTGTAAGTAACATTTTAAATTTTAATTAAATCAAACCTATAAAGTAATTAATTGTAATTTCTAAATCTGTGAGTTAAAATAGATAATATCTTAAAACTATATTAAGAATTCTTTATATCTTTACATGCTATTATCTACATACATACATAGACTCACGCCTGTTTCCCCGAAAGGGTAGGCAGAGGCATATTAAACGCCCACTTTTCGCCAGTGCTTTGATCCCACGTAACAGGTGGCGAGCCTATTGCCGCTTATCGGGATATTTTGTTTGCCAGAGCCTCGTCCGTTGATCGGCAGGTGCACCACTTGCAGGTGAGGTTGGCTTGGGACCCTAAGTTCTTGGTAGGAACCCTATGCACCCATGCTATTATCTCATAATAATATTTCGAGTTTTTCTAGTTTACATAAGTTACAGTTATAGCTGCTTAATCTTAGTTTAAATAATAAAATGTTTGTAACTCTCAACGAAGTCTTTACAGTTAGCAATTCGTTTACTTTCAATTGATCGTCCCTTTACCCGGTATGATCAATCTTAACGGGGGGGATGTTATTATATTTAATGTATGAAGTACATATAAAATAATAATGCTTAGATCAGCAGTAGGCATGAGCGGTATACGTCATTGAAACTGATCCATGCATTATTATTAGATTCCGGTAAAGACATTCTTATTACAGACTTCGTTGTGGGCACTAGGTTTTTGCCAATTCTATTTTTAGTCATTTTCTTTCATTAAATTAATCTGTTTTTGAACTTTGAGTTTTTTTTTAAAAAGCTATTTCGGACCTGCCCTGTAACAGTACCCTGTTTGAGTTCATTCAGTATCTTGCTCTTTCAATATTACGAACATTGACAGAGTAAAACGGAATATCTTGAAAGCCTAACTTCTAGTAACCGCTTCGGATAGATCTTAAGTGAATTATTCGAACAAAGTTAAGCTTTTCACAGTTAGATACGTAATATAACGTAGTTCGCTGCGATTCATTTGTGGTGACGGAAAGGACGTGGATCGATGCTTTGACTTATGGCGTTCAAAAGGACATTTCTAGGGTTTAGGCAGATTATTGGAAGGTGAGGACATTGTTTGCATAACATGTTGTTTGATAGTTTCGACTACCTGTTTGGGCAGACACAGGAATCATCATTTGTCTGATTAAGTGCTGAAATATATTTCTATGAAGTTCGTATAATAGACACATCCGATTTTGATATTTTATTGTTTGTGATAATATATATGAATATACATTCGATAAACAAGTAATTGATAAAAATGATAATATGTCTGCTGAAGCTTTTAATATGTATTTATAAACTCGTTTGCATTTGCATTTACTTTCATTTGTCGTCCACGTTACAAAATCCCTACTTAATATTATACATTCGAAAGCGTGTATGTATGTTCCGTTTTCACGCTAAAACGGCTGAACTGAATTTATTGAAATTTAATATAGAGATATATTGGACCATTGATACGGACATAGGCCACCATAAGTTGCAAATAATAAACTGGGAGGGATTGTATCGACAAATTTTCATCTTGAAAGTAATAACGCATGCGCTGTAATAATGGAGTGCTGCGCATGTGCTATCTGTCAGTACAGTCACAACATACACATAATGTCATATTGTGCACGGTGATTACATTGTTCGCTTATATAAACTAATAATTATATACTACGCTTAAACGGCTGAAACGATTGTCTCTACTAATATTATAAATGCGAAAGTGTTTATAGATATATATTGGACATGTATTGGAACATGGCTGTTACATTTGACAGTGCAAGGTGATGTTATTATGTACCTATCTTTCGGTAGATAATGGTAAATAATGTCATAGATAGGTACTGACCCAGTTACTTCATACCCTATAGAGTTTCTGAACTCTTTAGAATTATCAAGAGTGCCTTCACACAACTTGAGACTAAAAGTAGATTTGTGTTACCCCAATTTTAAAGCGCGCGAAGCCGCGGGCAAATGCTAGTAATGACTATAAACCTAAAAGAAATAAAGTAATAACCTCAGTAAACACACTAGATTGTCTTTTAAAAGAAACATTTTTATTGTTCGCCAAATATTTGGCTAAGTTCAAGTACTCCCACCGTCCAAATATTTAAGGTAGGGTGAAAAAATACAGCAATTTGATTAAAAATGTTTACTTAGGAGCAACAAATGGATGGCGGGGGCTTTAGCTAAGTATTTTTCACTGGTCGAAATTAGGGTTTTTCACGGGGTACCCTTCAAATGTAATTACTCTATTGGGCTGCATGAAAAGTTTCTTTTTAGATCCCAGGTTGCTCTGAAAGGCTCATGGAGTATAGTAACGTGTGTGGAATATGTTAAATTCCATTGAATATTGGGTATTGGGAACATAATTTTAGGAAGTGCGTTTTCAGAGAATAAGATAAGTTGTTCGATTTCATTTACTGATATGGGCTACTGTGTGCGGGTAGAGGTTCAAATTACATTGTCATCCGTTTTAATCTAGCATCTTCCGTGAAGTTTTCTTATTTTAAGGTCATTAGCATAATAGGTTTATAACGTAAGCCGATGGTGTAGCAGGAGTGTAAGCGGCTGGACTAGATTATGGTGTTATGTGAATGTAGTAGTGGAATACACTGTATTTAGAACAGTTAACATTTGATCAAATTTTATATGGGCTAGTGGAGATATATAAATTAACCACGATGACTTTATGAAACAATTAAACTGCAGGCGAATGCCGCATGATCAGAAAAAAATCAAATAAAATTATTTTTATTGACCAAATAGGCGATACACAAAAGAATAGGTCAATTTACTCTAGTCTGGCTAGATGGCCTTTGAGAACATTTTTTGAATCCTCTCAGACATGCAGAATGTCGTGTATATTACGTGCCATTGAGTCGCTGGGTGAATTAAATTAATATCTAACTCGCGCCTGATTTTTCGATGCAGTGGTGCTATAATTTTACGAATAAAACTATGTATTGGTTAAGAGGCACACAGGGACGTATGTTACTAAATTCTGTATTAGTTTGACCAAAAATACGTTTAGATTATAAAAAATTGCAGATTCTTTTATAATTTAAATGTATTTTGTTGTTTAAAGAGACAGTGAAATTGCTGTTGCCTGTCAACCGGCCTTGACGCCATGACTGAAAGCAAAACAATAATTTAATTTTGTGGATCTCATAATGTTGTTTCAGGTGTTAATGTTATCTCAAGTGGGGTTCAAACCCACATTCCACTTAATCGTAACCAGTGAGGAGGCCAGCTTATTATGCCATGTATTTTTGGGTATTGTGTGCTGTCCATGTGGTGACGGATTAAGAATACGGATTGTCACCACCCCATATTATCCCATGGGTGTAGTAAGAGCCGACAGAGAGAGCATTTTATGCAGAGAACAGCACTGTAAGAGAAGGAAAACTTGATACAAACACTATACCAACCCGTTTGGCCAGCGTGGTATAGTAAGCCAATTCCTCCTTTCAAAGGACAGGCCTAGTACAGCAGTGTACTGTTAAAAGCTGATGATGATGATGATGTGCTATAAGGCTCCAGGACGAGATAAGAAATCTTGATCAAATGAAGGAGATGCTGTGTCTGTTGCCAATATGAGCTGCGACTAAATTTATAATGTATTTTAGTCTTCTAGTTGCTACAAACCTGGTTAGCATTTTGAATGCCTTGAATCTCCAAAAGCGTGCTTCTAGTTCTTTGCTCACTGCTTGAAGTCTGGGAAAAGTCTCATGTCATCCCAAAATTAGTATTTTTATGCATGTATGTATATCAATCTCACTACAGTTTTGCTTAAAATCGACCTGGATTCTCTTTCCAAGGAAAACTGCCTTATCTTCATTGATTTGCCATCGAAACAACATGGGTATCATAGACGTTCTAAGTTATACATTGCATCCAGGCTCAAATAACTATACTGCCTCGATCAGAACTGGTAGAAGACATCTAAGTTAATTTAACTGTGTAGTGCTGTGTACATATGAGAATTGGGAATAAAGGAGTAGAGACGTGCTCGGTTGAATAATATATGTATGTTATTTATAATAAAATTGTAGTAGTATTGTGCTGTGTGTGAGTTTTCGGTGAAGTTGAGCTTATTTGTAAAAGTTTTCCTTTTTTTGTACATACATACATACATATGCTCACGCCATTTTCCCGTCGGAGTAGGCAGAGACAACAGAACGCCACTTGCTTCTATCCTTACAAACCTCACCCGCTTCCTCTACATTAATTATTCTTTTCACCGGTTACGGGTGCTTCGGCCATTTCCGTTCTTCAAGACGTCCCCAATTTGGTCGACGAACGTCTTACGAGGTCTGCCGCAACCGGCTTGCCTTCACACCTCTGCCATATATATTTGCCTATTTTGTCTTCTAATTATTATAACATTGTTTTCGTGTTTTAGAGCAGTAATTTTGAATATTTGCATTCGTGTAGTATTTCGTTGCATCGAAGTATGAGCTAAGTGTACATGATTCTTCAAGTATCTACTGTTTGATAGCTCACCCTAGTTGCAAGTAATGAATACGTGCGTCTTGCTAGCATTTAGTGTGAGAGTTTCTACAGCACTTGAAGTATCGATCGAGAGTCACCCATGCGTACGTGTTTGTAAGACTGAATTCTGTACGAGAATTACAGGAAAATGAAGTAAGTGCGGCCTTGTTCGAGCAGCTTATCAAGTCTTTTTATATTATGCATTAATCAATTTAAAAGAAGAAGATTTTGAAGGAATTTTGGAAAATGTATAAAATGTGTATATGCAGCTTTTTTACGAGTATTTAACATCTTCTATTCTTAATCCTTGTAGTGTCGCATTAAGAACACAAAGTGTCACTTCTCCATTTCATTCCGTGGGTATTGTGAGAGGTGACTTATGAAGTACATAAAGCATGGAAGTAATATAAGCTACCTAATAGGGCTTGATGTCGAGTCCCTATACCAACCAACAGCGTGTCATAGTAAGCCAAATTCTCTTATCGACTAACAATTTAATTGTAAGTCAGATTAGGAGAGGCTTACGTACAGCAGTGGACTGCGAAAGGCTGTATAATGATGCATTAATATTAATATTATTAAAAGGCATTTGACTTGAAAACTAAAGAAAGAGGTTTTGGATCGCAACCAGGACAAAGCTAAGACAACGGTGACTTAAAGTACCTAATGAAAATGATTCCGCCCTTCTTGACAGCTATAAAATAAATTACGTCCGCTAAAAAATGCAACTCACAAAATTAATATCATCATGTTATAGCTGTAAATGGCTTTAAAGTGATACAATAAGTAATAAATTAAGCCGGTAACGTAGCGCACGTCAGTAGATATCACTCAAAGCGGATTTACCAAGTTAATAGGGATTAAGATGCTGATTGAAGTTTAACTTTTAGTTACCAACAAGTTTCCATTGAAGCTCCGCGCATGCAGATTAAAAATTTCACAGCATTTTTTAATATTATATATCAGTGGTTTTATATTTTGGCTCGGCGTTTTTATGGAGGATGGCTGCAGCTGTGCATACACATTCTTATTGAATTTGACAGTTTTTTTCTGATGTCGTGGCAATTTTGGGAAGTCCCATATAGTGTATATGTTATATTAATTAGTCCAATATTAGTCCTTACTTTTCCAAGGTAGTAGAGCCTTGCTGATTTCAGCATTCATGTGCCGGCTGGACCGGGGAAGTTCTACCCACTTACAAAAAATTGGGTGACGGTAATTGCTTACCATCAGGCGATCCGTCTGCTCGTTTGCCGCCTAGTGTTATAAAAAAAAAAAACTAACAAACAAATTATCGCATTTACCAGTATCAAAATTGAACCTCATAACTCAAACATATGCGAACTAAATAATTTGAATTTATTACATAACAATTTTTCATATGTCACCAGTGGGTCCGTTTTCGCAACATCACATGCGAACGATTTATCTCTTCCCGAATATTCAGTCATGGAAATTGTGAAAAAAGTATTCAACCACTCAGTGAGAAAGAACGGTTATATTAAAAAAAGTTCTGACTCAATATCGAGGGTCTAATGTGATGAATGGTGGGTGATTCTCACATGTGATACGGTAAGAGGTACTCTTAGATATCTTTTTCAAACGTTTCTGTTGTTAGCTGTATCAATCTTAAGTAAAAATATTTATTGCCAAAAATAATCTCAAGTTTTTGATCTTATCAATCATGTCAATAGATAAAGAATACTAACAATTTAAAATAATATTCAACATGCCTGAGTTAAACTAGACTAAAAAAGTAATGCATAAGTATTACATTAGTGGAAGTAGTTTCAAACTTCAAGTTGTGTAAAACTCAGTTACGGAAAAAAACGCAGTCCTTGTATGGAGCCCCCCGTGGGATCTCCACCTTGCCGTGGTGGGAAGGCTCAGTAACCGTGGATTGGTCACCCGCGGTGAAGCTAAGAGAGATCCCGGGAAGGGACGCTCCGCGTGGGCTTGGAGGGGCCTGCGCAGGATCTGATCTGGTCTGACCATCTGGCGGGCCAATGCCCGTCGGAGGGTTGCGACGAATGCTTCGGCGATGCCCTACCCTCCGACACACGGGTACATGAGAAAGCCGAGGTGGTTTTTAGTGGCAACACCTCATACTCCGGCTTTCATTTCCCCCAAGAGTCGGAGATCCGAAGGGATTTTCCACCTCGTAAAACAAAAAAAAAAGAAAAGGTCCTTGTATGGACAACATAGGTTAATTAACAATAACATGGGTTAATATAATATTTTAAAACATATGCTTTATTTTTATACTGGTAAGTTAAACATATAATATATATTTCCATTCGATTGTAAATACTATTTTTTATACATGTCACTTTTATAAACTGTTATGATTTGCATGCAGCAAACTCCACATTCAATGTACAATCAAAAATACTTAAGTGACTCAAAAACACGATACATTGCAGCAAAAAGTTGTTTCATATTTTCGTATCCGTGTTTCTAATTGACATGTATGTTTATACAATTTGTTGCAGCTAAATTAAAATAAGCCGAATGAAATCAATTTCCCAATTTATTTACATCAATACGAAATTCATTCCAGATAATCAAGAGTAACTCAGTACCTATCGCGTCCTTCCCATTTCAATTCGAAGACATCAAACAAGAAATTAAGACACACATGATTTAGAAACCTTCCTAGCAGAATACAGCCTTCAGCGTAACGACCGTTTGATGGAACGATTCCATGGTTGTATCCATGAGTGTACAACCATAAAAATGTAGGTATTAAAACGTTTCGGTAATAAATAATTTATGGTTCAAACCGTTGGAAATGTTTCTCCCGTCTCCGTTGATAAAAGTTTCATGAAAATACTCAGTGTATGGGCTTTTTCTAACCATAATACGAGTAAGCACGTATGCCTTATCAATACGTTACGTATATACATTTTAGAGGCATTTTTTTATTGAATTTGATTATATCGGAGTTTAGGGCTGAGATATAAAGTTGGATACAATGTGCTTGTGAATGTTTTTATATATAATATTTATGTGGTAGCCCGAATATGAAGTTCTGTTTGATAGAGGTTGGGCTCGTGGTTAAGGAAAGTGTTAAAATCACGAAGGAAAGTGTATAAAAATATAATGTGTATGTGGGCGTAAAAGCAGTTTGTTTGAATTGTCTTACGTGGTATTTCATTTATTATATCTGTGTATTCTGTCGAAAATATATCTATGTGTAATCATAATGGTAGAACGTGCTTACTTATATTTATGTAAAGAGACTATATCGCGAAATGATTTGAGAATAAAGGTGAAATACTTTATATTTTAAAACTTTTCAATACTTAGTTTCATAACACTAACGCTGCCTTAACATCATTTAGTTGGTATCTACATTTATAAAATTGATGCAGTGGAAAGAGTATGCGTCTGCTGATCGGATTCTGGGATCCTGAGTTCGATTCCCGGGTCAGGCAAAAGTGTTACTGAATTTGTCCTAATTTCCAGTAGCAGCACGGTGTCTTGCAAAGTGCCCGGTGACGGCATAAGGCTCGCCCCCTATTACGTGAGACCTACAAATTCATAAAATGGTGAAATGTGGATGTCACCTCTACCTACCCCTTCAGGGATGCAGGAGTAAGTCTATAAATAAATAATAACTAAGCTGGTGCAGAATGAATAGGCCAGTTCGACCACTCTCCCTCGCGGAAGTTCGTTGTTAAGGCTAGGTTGCAGTCAGTTAGTGAAAGCTCCGGCGGCCCAAGCCGCCAATTATTGCATATAGAGAAAGATCTATCTAACATATGCATGTTGATGCTACGACCGCTCAAGATACAGCAAAATGGAGAAGACAGACAAGTAATACTTTGTTGGGATCACTAGCGTATGACGATTACAATCAGCTGTATACATCAGGCGATTCTGCAGGTTTCGAGTCAGCAATATTTTTAATTATTAACAAACATTTTAATTGAAGTCTTTCGTGACTTCTACTTACTTTGGCTTAAGTGTATTTAGTGAAAACAAACTGCAAAGTATGCATTAGTAATATGTTGAAAAATAACAAGAACAAATAAAAAGCAATGCAAAAAAATTATGAGCATTTGTTTAGTATTATTGTTATTGGGTCAAGCTGTTAGGAGTCATCCAATAGAAGGTCGGAGTTAAGCAGCTGACGGTGTAACACTCTCGTGTTGGCAAGCACGCCAAGCCGTCTGTCGGTTCTGCATCCAATCTCTCTCCAGTTATGTTGGATATGCGGACCTAACCGATAATGATACTGAGGAATTAGACATAGCACTTGTGTTTACGCACACACTTGTGCACAATCAAGTCCCGCGTGTCGGCAAGTCTCCCTTGACTCAGAACGTCGTGGTTGAAATTTGACGTGACGACGACATTATTATCTGTATATTCAAAATTATTGCGTTACTGTATGACAGACATTGCACAACCAAAACTATCGAGCGTAAGGCGCTTCACTTTGGCATGAATGTTCCGTGCACTAGGAAGGGATTACCCGAAATTCTTATGTAAGAAACGGTTCAATTTAATTAAGTTCGTTTCAGGCAGAAGTTAAAAAGAATCTTATAAATAAGGCATATTACAGTTTGAAGGATTATTTTGACGACAGGAGCGCTTGGAAGTAGTTGTTCGCTTTTGACTAGGTCAATAATTAGTAGTTTTATTTTATAGTGTAGTTAATTACGATATTCTCATTTCATACTATATTTTTGCATTCATGTTCCACATTTTCATTATAACTTTGCGGATTTGTAAAATGTGGGTAACTCGTGGTCATGGGCTAACTAATAGGTTGTCGATTGCTTTGGTTTCATAATACCGTTACTTTCTGCTTCATTCACTTCTACCATAGTTCTGACCATGTTCGCGAGTTGCCTACATTAAAAAGACGTAAGTGGATGCTCCTGTTTCACCATATTTACTTTGGGAGGATTACCATATGAACATCATTTACTGCTTGAGTATGATATCAATAGCTACTAAAAATTTTACTAGTAGATGTCTACAATGTGAAACAGTTGCAGCTCCTTACAAAAATAAAATGTACCACCATTATATTTGTTTGAAAAGAGTGGCCATGAGTTTTATTGCCCGTTCTTTCTCGTGGTTCTACCTATTGCATTGCGAACGTGGCATTAAATGTAAATGTAGAATAATTAAGTAATTAACTTAAATTTTGACGTTCATAAGCGTCACTTCGTGGCCTAGATGAATAAATGATTTTGATTTTGATTTTGAATTAAAATAAAATGAGCGGGCGCAGCTGCGGGACTCCTCTAGCTATAAATAAGATGAATGATTCACTTTTTCTCCTTGAAAATACAAACCTATTTTAGTGTATTCTAGAATGCATTCTGTACCTACATACATACAGAGACTCACACCTGTTTCCCGGAGGGGCAGGCAGAGACTATGGAACGCCATTTACAACGATCCTGACATACCTCTCTTGCTTCAATCCCTTCCATCAAGTTTCTCACGCATGCTCTTCTGTTTAGGGTACTTCTGACCTGTCCTTTTTTTAGGATGTCTCCAATCTGGTCAGAGAACGTCCGCCTAGGTCTTTCCCTTCGTCCTGTCCCATTCACATTTGCCTTATATATTCAAATTCCAATTCAAACTCATTTATTCATATAGGTTAAAAAAGCAACACTTATGAACGTCATTTCTTTTTTTACAACCAGGTTCGGGACGGTAGGGTTATGAGAAGAGCCTAGAAGAAACTCATGCCACTCTTTATTTAAATCAGAATCTTAATCTTACAATTTGTGGTACCATGATTGCTGACACAGCCAAAACACTTCGCGACACTGATTAGAAATAAATGGATATGAAAATAAAAATTATTTTTAAATAAAAAGAATCCGACTTCAAAAAACACTACAGAACTAAAAATCAAAAAATAATTGGTTTTGGAGCAACAATTTTTGGAGTCGGTGCCAAGCCAAGTATTTCTGATATGACTATAAAATCTTTACACATTTTTATACAACTTTTGTTGTTGATAGAATAGTTAGTTTGTAATTTAGTCACTTTTTGCGTAAGGGCTTGGCACCGACTCCAAAAATTGTTGCTCCAAAACCAATTATTTTTTGATTTTTAGTTCTGTAGTGTTTTTTGAAGTCGGATTCTTTTTATTTAAAAATAATTTTTATTTTTTGCTTTTTAGTGGTATACTTATAAAAATAGTAAAAGGTGGTATGGGATTGCGTCTTTGTATTACAAAGATCCCATGGCCACCTTCCTACTCTATCATGAGACCCTTGAAAACATCCAGTACCAAAGTCCATGTAAAGACAAATCAAACGACCCTAAACTCGATGAGATTGGGTTACCTTCCAGCTCTATCATCAGACCATGACAATCATCCGGCATCAAAGTATATGTAAAGACGACTCAAACGAGCCCAAACTCGATGGGATTGCGTAATTGCATAACAAATATCCCATGGCTACCTTCCTGCTCCATCACCAGAGTTTGGTAAGCATTCAGCACTAAAGTCCATGTAAAGACAAATTAAACGAGCCCAAACTCAATGGGATTGCGTCATTGTACTACAGAGATCCCATGGCTACCTTCCTGCTCCATCATCAGACCCTGCAAAACATCCAGTACCAAAGTCCATGTAAAGACGAATCCAACGACCCTAAACTCGATGAGATTGGGTTATTGTATCACAAAGATCTCATGGTTACCTTACAACTCTATCATCAGACCATGGAAATCATCTAGCATCAAAGTCTATGTAAAGACGACTTAAACCAGCCCAAACTCGACGGCATTGGGTTGTTATCGTCAAATGTGCTTATAAAATTTGGAGAGTTCCATCGATTTTTTCGGGATTCCATGATCAGATTCTGACCTGGAGACCATGGGACCAACTAGAAGATATACTCTTTCAATCAAAACAAGAAGTTTTGAAATCGGTCCAGGCGTCTTAGAGAAATCGGGGAACATACATAAAAAAAAAAAGATTCCGACGAATTGAGAACCTCCTCCTTTTTTTGAAGTCGGTTAAAAAATACGTGAATAGTACAACAACAAAACACTATAGCGACAGCAGTATAGATATATCAGCAACCAATAGGTTAAATAATTTTGTAAAGGTGACAAGTGAACAATGATTAGATCAGGGATAAAAACTGATATACTAGATTCAACAAATGATAAAAAATATACAAACCCTGCAAACATCATGAGTGTTCACAAGGCACCTCCACTTAACATGTTACTAGAAGAGAGTTTAATAAATATATTACACAGTCGTAAAAAGAAAAATAATAGTGAATTTAAAAAAGCAACTACCTACTACTAGTCCCATGACGTCTTGTCATCTAGAAATGCTTTAATATTGTAATAACCCCTTTTTAAAAGCAAATTCCTAGTAGTGATTTTAAATTTGTGCGGAGGTAAATTCATTATTTCAAGAGGTAATTTGTTGAAGAATTGTATACCGAGTCCCGCAAATGAGTTATGAACCTTAAAAAGATGGTAGTTAATACCCACTAATTTATGCTTATTCCTTGTGTTCACTTTGTGCAAGTCACTATTTTTACAGTAAAGAGTTAAGTTTTTCTTAACGTACATTAAATAGCGATGCAACTGTCAATATTTCTACTTCTTTAAATTTATCTCGTAAAGGATCTCTAGCACCTAACTTATATATTGCGCGTATGGCCCTCTTTTGAATAACAAAAAATGTCTGAATACTCTGTATAACTTCTTTGTCAGTCTTTCGTCAGCCATCCTCTCCATGTGCCAAAACCATCTTAACATGCCTTTCTAGATGCTTGTCACTACATTTTCTGTTACCCCACACCACTATCTTATCACACTATTCTTTGCTCTGTCGGTCAAAGATACACCACACATACTTCTAAGTGCTCTCATTTCTACAGAATTTATTCTACTTTCAAGTCTCTTCTGCCATACCCAACTTTCACTTTTATACATAAGGGTAGGCACTAACACCCCTCTATGCATAGCCAAGCGTGCCTTTTCGGACACGTTTTGACTGTTCATAAACTCCATTCACTCTACTACCTGCATCAACTCTTCTTTCAATATCTTCTTCATTCTTACCATACCTTGTAAACAACGTACCTAAGTATACAAACTCATTCACTTGTTCCACTCGTTGTCCATCAATCAAAACATAACAAGCTGTAACGCATTCCTCCTTTTCAAAAACCATAAATTTCGTTTTACTTACATTCACTTTCATTCCTTTCCTCTCTAACGCATCATCCATGATTGTTACTATCTCTTGCGACACCTCCGCTGAAGACGCAAGTATACCTGATCATCAGCATAAAGGAGGCATTTGAAGAGTAACCGATTCATCCTTAATCCGCAGTCACTATGTTTTAAATCTTGCACACAAGTGTCCATGAAGAGGTTACGCTACACGTCCTTGTCTAACACCTTTCTCTATAGAATCAAAAAGTAATTATCTAACTAATACAACTAAATTTGAAAACAATTTTAGCATTCATAGCCCTTTTTATTGTATTCAACAACAGCAATCTCATTAACCTCATGTCGGTCCCACGGTTCACTCGCAACTCGACTTTAATTTAGATTGTACCGATGTATTGTGAGCGTATTAGAGGCCAATCTATTATCATTGGAATAGTAAACGCAGGGATATTAATGCAATCGCGTGTTATTCAGCTTAAAGTCTAATCAAAAGCCATATTTCTTTGTCAGTTCTGTTATGGTTTTAAAAAAAGTAATGAATGCACTAGATATAAATCCTGAATCCCGGAGTACTTTAGAAATATACAATCAAAGGATACGAAAACTCACAGAATAGATACCAGAATTCGTGGAACTCACAAAGTGTTTTCCAGTATGGGGATCTCATTCAAGACACTCTGTGATTTATAATCGGCAGATTGCCGTTTAAACAACTGCGCTTTTCGAACAGTATGTGTAAATTGTTCATCGAAATTATTGTAACGGTCGAGGTAACGGCATTGGAAGGAAACACCGAGTAGCACTGATGTCACTTTATCCAACTTTACACACCCGACACGTCGTTCGATTTTGACGCGGACTGCACCAATACTAACGTCTTTTGCACTGCACTTCACTTCACTACTACTTCTTTTTTTTACTTCTTCCTTTTTTTCTTCACATTACCACTTCTCAACTTAAACTGGCGTTTAGCGCGTCTACACCGCCTTTTATACCCCTAGGAATGTTCTAGATCCACTAATTTCGATTTTAATTTCTTAATTCATTTGTTTTTCATCTCCTGTCTTTTTTTAACCTTTCCATTCCTTGCTGAAGTTTCTAGAATTTTCTAATTTTTATTCGAAATATTTAAGTAATCTTTTTTTTTTAAATATTAGTCAAATATTCATAAACATTTTCCAAATTTCATAAAAACCAAAATCTACATAATTGTTATGACTTCGTGCTCCGTGACGACAATTTGACATGATACCGGCCTTCCCATTACTTTTTATGCAAGAGCGTAATATGGATAGGTTAGACATTTTTCACTTACAGTAATATGGCCCGTTCTTTCTTTCTCGTTCAAATCACGATTTTCATTTCGGTGGTGACCAATAAATTAGTTTCGATAAACAATCAGTGGCTTAAACTGTACCTCAATGATAATAATAAGACATTACTAAGACATCATCAAAAATTTGTACAAAACTTCGAAAAGTCGACTCAAGTACAACTAATGAGATGAAACTGTATTACTACTTTATCCATTCTCTGATGGACTTTCATTAACATTTTTATCGTAAACACAAATGATAATTTTACTCAAAAAGTAGTCAAACATTAGCATCCAATCAACATCAAACATATCAGTAGCCATAAACACAGTGTACAAATCTGAACGCTGTTCTATTCAATCGCGCTCGCAAATATATGCGCATACATCCAACCTCGTTAGAGTCCCACTTTGAATGGCGTGGCCCTTGTACCGCTGGATGTGATATTGTTATGTTATACTGTGGGATTATTTACTATGGTGTATTGATTGAGATGCATTGGACCTCTCATGGAATGTCATTGTGACGAGTATTTCGCATGTCTCTCTCACTCAATGACTGCAAGAGATAGGTATGTTTTTTGGTAAGTGGGGGGCACGGCAGGAAAATAGTCACCTTCTCAGTTAAGTTCCCGTTATTATGTTTATTCTGACCTGTTAAAACCCTATTTTTCTTCATCTTGTATTGCTAGCAGAACAATATAGACGACAATCTATGAGTTTTGACAATGGATTACCCATTCAAAGAACGTATGTGTCAAAAATATTCTCAGCGGTTTATTATCTTTTACCGTGAAGCCAGATTTTAATTGTGAGCGTTTATTTTCGTAGAATTCGCTTTTCCTTTTTGTATAATAAGTACCATGAAAGAAAATAATAACAAAGTTTGAAAACATAAAATATAATTTTATATCGCTGTCCTGTCCTACGTTACGCAAAATACAAACCATGACTGAAAAGTCGAATGCTAGTACTTGGTGTTTTCTTGGGAGTCTATAATCGCGTTAAAAAGTTAATGCTAAATAACCAATGCTACATAAAAAAAATACCACAACATCATTTCGTTGCGACGTGAAACGAGTGTGTCCCTAATATAAACAAACATACTTTCACATGTATGCTATTACGAATACTATGGAATAATATGAATGGGTATGCAAATCAAAAACGTTTTTGAGAAAATTTGATTTTCCAGAAAAGTTCGATTGCACTTATCATAGTGCTAACTTTCACAATTTATTTGTCTTAAAATTCCTTAACATTATTATTGCTCATAATATATTAAAATATTTATTTACTAAAAATCATTTTCACGACGACGGTAGGTACAATAAAAAAGTGAAAAGTAAAGTCTAACAAACCCACACAGATCAATTAAAGCGCCTAAAACATCTTTGTCACCAAATTTATTGAACATGTACAAATCGCTATATACACCGCTATTTTTTAATTAGTACAAAAACTTTAAGGACAGATTAGCGAAAATATTATTATCATATATGTGACGTAAGAATTTCATAATATCAATTAAGAGCAAAGTTATTATCATTTGTTTATTGTAGAAAATCTCACTTAAATCATAGTCATATTTTACAATCCATTCACTAATTCATTGATAATATTCCATCCTGCTCATTCAGATTCTCTCTGTCGCACTTATGATGTAGGTAGCCATAGAAAATAAAATGAAGAAAAATAATATATGTAGGTAGTTATTTTTTAATTTTGTTAATTCTACCCTCTCCTTCATACTTAATTCGGGCTTAGGACCGGTAAAATTTATCGTTTAACAAGTAATTAAATACGGAGGTATGTAATTAGAAAGCAAACAAATATCAAAATAAAAGAAGGTGTTCTGGACTATTAGAACAATGAATATATAATGAAATCAACTATGTGAATTTATCAATGGTTCATTTTACTATGATACTCGTAGTACTCGGGTCGGTCATAGTATTAGTATTGCATTTACCAATTATCACGTATTTTTGTGGACAGTTTTGAGACAGTTTTGGGACTTAGTGTTTTTATTTTTTAACTACATAAATATGATCAGTTAAAGATACTTAGTGCTGTGTTAATTTTTTTGTACTAATAAAAAAATAGCGGTGTATACTTACCTACGCTTTATATAATACGCCTAAAATACACACCACGATTATTAAGAAACATGTTTTATTCTGGAACACTCATATTGAATACTTTTTGGATATATTAACTTGCTTTTGCCCGCAGCTTAGTAAGAGACATACTTTCGTATTTGTACTGTTCGTAAGAACACAGATTTTAATGTGATCATCGCGTTTAATCGCGACTGAGCAGACGTTGCTAAAAGCATAGAGGTAAGTATGGCCGCCAAAGGGAGAAATGTATTTGCCCAGCTGTCCGATAAAATAGTAAGCCGAGACAAACCGTTTCGTATGTACTTCAATATGCAATTTCATTTTGTAATTTTTTTGACTCACGTTTTACCAAATTATATTGAAATCCGTCAAAAAACATATACCTCAGCTGAAGCTTTTTTTTGCTCTGGCAACTGTAACCGCCAGACGTCAATAATTTTAGCTCCGTAATTAAAAAGTTTTAATATAATTTTAGTTGATTATATAACATATAAGTTAGTATATATTGTTAAAATAGTGACAAGAAGTTATTGTTAAAATTGTGTTTGTAAAAAGTATAATAACTACACGGCCAAAGTTCGAGCGAACAGAACGGAGACTTGGTGTCAACGGACGGATTTGAATTTACATCTGCTACGACCTACGACTTAAACCCGGGGAGTATAATACTTATTAAAACTTATCCAACACTCCACAACAGCGAATTACTCGGCTCACCCCTGTGTGAGCTACGTCCAACACACATCTGGCTCAGTTCTTTCTCCTTTTGCTTGACTATATGTGGAAGCAAAATCGAGGACTAAACAACAGCCCCAGACAAACACAATCTACAGATACACTTCACAATTACTACACTGTTTACTCTTGTCTGTACTTCATAAATTTGTGTACTTTTCTGTATTAGCTATTATTGGTTTAAACTTGTAACTTGTATATCTACTTACATTTTATTAATAAGTTGAATAAGTTCATCAGCTAAGATATTTCAATAGAAACCTTGTAAAAGTATTAGATAATTACTCTAAAGTATTCAAATTACCTAAATTGTTCTCAATTTCTTAGTTTCTACAATTAATTAATTTAATATATTTTTTATTCATATACCCCTTTTTCTTTTGTAACTTTTCTTATTTATTCTGTCTATACAATAATACTCAAACCCCATCACATCTCTTCTCTTCTTTGACTTTGCTCAGCTGTTTTCTTATTTTTTAGGTAATTTGTAATCCTTGGCAATGTCTACCCATATGATGACTCGGAAGGCAACGGCCAAGGAGGCGGAAAATAAATTAAGAATAACTCTGCTCGAGTTAAAGAAGTACAAGGATGACAACAGTCAACTATTAAGGGAACGCGTTGACTGTGAAGAAGAAATTAAAATTGTGAATAACCGTATATCTGAGCTGAAGACACAACTCACGGAGCTGCATATAGAGCATATGGATGTCTTGGATCCACGGGACAGACTACGAGAAGAAGTTAGGTGTTTCAGCAGCTGCGACGAAATTTACTCTAGACAACTTAGCCACAATGCAGGATAGGCAGAATTTCAACTCTAGAAGATACAATTGCGGCCTTTAACAGTACTGCTACTCACAACTTATTCTCTGAGCTCCTGGGTGACAAAATTAATGTGCTAAAAGCTCTTAAATGTAACTGTTTCAAAAAATGTCTTAGTAAGAATAAATTTAGAAAATTGTTAAAGTTAAATAAATTAATTAAGAAACTTAGATCTGGTCCTAAGTGGTCAACTAAATTGAGTCAGTATGCACAAGATAACTATAAATTAAATAAAGAGTGTGAGTCTCTTTTATTAAAGCTTGAGGAAACAAATGAAGAATTAGTTTCTGGTAGGTTGTTATATGAACAACACACAAGTGAGTTGCAAGCACAAATATCAAATCTACAAGCTCAACTCACTAGAACTATAATGGAACACCAGAATGAGACTCATGAATACATCTTAAAATATGAAGAAATTTCAAGAGTTGGTCGAGAAAATTTAAAACAACTTATCTCATTATCCAACTCTAATAATTACTGTTCCAGTTGTACAACTTAGTGTACGACTACACCTGCTGAATCAATAGAATTGAATGCACATGGATGTCAGTATAATACACAAAACAAGCTGCATCCAGTAAAGACTAACAGTAAGAATGTAATAATTTTTCAGACCAACTGGGAGTGGGTTTAGGGAGCTTAATTGATCAGTACACTGAGCGAGCAGTACAGAACTTTTGTTCACCTGGAGCTCAGTCTTGTACCCTAGTTGATATGATTAAGAATGCCGACTTGAATGCACAAACTACTGTCATCATATTGTATGGTGACAGCTCATTAGTCTCCAAAAACAGTCTCATAGAATTAACAGACTTAATGATAGATGTTAGCACAAAAATAGGATGTAGCTTTATTATTTGTGCATTGCCTTATTCATAATTATGCTCTCACAGATGACCAAAACAGGCAGATAGGCAAATTAAATTTATTTTTGTACAATAGGACATGTCATAGTGACAGTATTTTATTTTTTGACACTAATATTTTTATTAGTAATTTATTTTTAACAAAAGATACGATGTATCTTTCTTATGTACATAGGCGACAACTTGCTAAATTATTAGCATTTAATTTATATACTGACAGGAGTACTGCTAGAGTACTTAGGAATTTGGTAGATAATAGTTATACCAATAGTAGTGTTGACACATCTATTAGTTTAAACTATTAGATGAGACAACAGATAGGCATTCATGTGTTTTAAACTTAGTTCATCAAAACATACAAGGCCTATCTGGCAAAGAGTTAGAAATAGATTTATTTTTAAATAAACATAAGATTGATATCTTATGTATTACGGAACATTGGTTGCGAGGTGACCAATTAATATTTAACAATCAACATTAATCAGTTATAAGTGCATTCGTAAGAAAGAAGGCCATTCGTGGTGGCGCTCTAATATATGTATGTAATAGTTTGAAATGTAAAGAACGTAAGGATATAGCTAAACTTTCTATCGAGCGCACTACTGAGATTTCTTGTGTTGAGCTTGAACAACATATTATAGTGTGTGTGTATCGACCACCACAAAGCGACTTTACTCAGTTTGAAAGCATTATAGAGGATGTCTTAAAACACATAATTTCTAGTAGGAAGTCTATAATCGTATGTGGCGATTTTAATGTCAATTTGTTAGAAAAATCACCAATGTGTACTAGGTTAGTTAGCTTATTTAGGTCATTTAATTTAAATGTTTTGTTCTCTGAACCAACCAGAATAACCTCACATTCGTCTACACGCTTAGATAATATTTTTTGCAATTGTCCTTATTTAAGTAAGGCTGTTTTAACTGACTTGACATCGGATCACTGCGAGCAAAAGGTTGTAATTCCAACTAATACAACCCCTAAAGTACAAGAAATGACATGTAGGCCAATGACCTCTACTCGCCTCAAACACTTTAGTAATGATGTTGCTGCCAAGATCGCCAGTATTGACTTAACCGTTGATGATCCTGATGAATTATATAAATGCTTATTTAAAATTGTTAATGATGAGTACAATAAATTTTTTAAACTGAAGACGTTTGCAAGGAGCATTAAAGTAAATTTGTGTGTATGGGCAACAGTAGGTATATACAAAAGAAGAGCTAGGTTGTATGATCTATGTAGTATGAAGAAATACAATTTTAATCCTGAATTTATTCAATATGTTAGAAATTATTCAAAGGTTTTTAAGAGGACATGTGCTTTAGCCAAATCCTTATATTTAAACAATAAAATCAAAGGATCCAAGAACAAAATTAAAACTACTTGGAGCATTATTAACAATGAGACTGGTCGAGCTAAATTGGTAGATAACAATTATGAATTAAAATTTAATGGTGAAATTATTACTAGGAAAATTGATGTTGCTCAGACTTTTAACAATTTCTTCATAAACATACCAGTGAACACAACCAGCTGTCTAGATTCATGTCCAAACAAAGCAGAAATGTTGGTTAGGGGCAATGTGAATGAGTGTGATGTGCTTTTTAATTTTAAATATATTGACACCAATGACATACATATGGTATTCAAGACGCTCAATAATAAAAATCAAAATCTGTTGACTTATGGGGCATTTCTGTTAAACTTGTGCGACAAATTATTTCTAGCTTAGCTCCATATTTAGCTACAATATTCAACAGATGCGTAGATACAGGAGTATTTCCTGATCTAATGAAACACAGTAAAGTAATACCATTATTTAAAAAGGATCAAAAAGCGACCCTAGTAATTTTCGGCGAATTTCTATCTTGCCTGCTATTAGTAAAATTTTTGAAAAGATTATTTTGCATCAACTAGAGAGCCACTTTCACACAAATAATTTATTTCACAGTGAACAGTATGGCTTTACTAAGGGTCGCTCCACCGTAGATGCCGGTGTAACTTTGTTAAAGCATATTTTTAATGCTCGGGAAAACTTCAAGGATGCCATAGGTGTTTTTTGTGACCTATCAAAGGCCTTTGACTGTGTGGAACATAATACACTTTTACTTAAATTGAAACTTTATGGTATTAGAGATACCGCACTCAATCTTGTTGCCAGCTAACTTAGTGATAGAATTCAGTATGTAGATGTTAATGGGAGTAGGTCTCTAGGTTTGCCAGTAGGAATGGGCGTTCCACAGGGCTCTATTCTCGGTCCATTTCTTTTTTTAATATATATTAATGATTTGCCGTTCTTTGTACAAAATTTATGTGATATTGTTTTGTTTGCCGACGATACGTCACTAATGTTTAAAGTTGATCGTAATTTAAGTAACTTTGATACCGTCAATAACACTCTTGCACAAGTATTAGATTGGTTTTCGACAAATAATTTGGTACTCAACTCAAGCAAAACCAAATGTGTTAAATTCTCTTTGCCTAATGTCAAAAGTGTTCCTACTAATATAATTTTAAATAAGGAAACAATTCAGCTAGTCGAATCAACCGTATTCTTAGGTGTAACTTTAGATTGTAAGCTTCAGTGGGGCGCCCAAATATCCTGTCTCGCAGTAAAACTTAGTTCTGCAGCGTTTGCAGTTAGAAAAGTTAGAGAATTCACAGATATAGATACTGCTAGACTAGTTTACTTTAGTTATTTTCACAGCGTAATGTCTTACGGAATAATATTATGGGGTACAGCTGCTGATATACAGACTATTTTTATCATTCAAAAGAGGGCTATACGTGCAATTTATAAGTTAGGTGCTAGAGATTCTTTACGTGATAAATTTAAAGAAGTAGATATATTGACAGTTGCATCGCAAAATATATGCTAACTTAATGTACATTAAGAAAAACTTAATTCTATACCGCAAAAATAGTGATTTGCACAAAGTGAACACAAGGAATAAGCATAAACTGGTGGAAACTAACTACCGTCTACATAAAGTTCAGAACTCATTTGCGGGGATTGGTATACGATTTTTCAACAAATTGCCTCTTGAAATAATGAATTTACCCATGCACAAATACAAACGGACAATTAGGAACTTTCTTTTACAAAGGGTTATTACACTATTAAGGAATTTTTAAATGATAAGACACCGTGGGAATAGGCTTAGGCTTGTTTAACTCACGATTATTTAATTAACATGTTAAGTGGAGGTGCCTCGTGAACACATGATGTTTGCAGGATTTGGATATTTTTATGATTTGTTGAATGTAGTTTAACATTATTTATCCCTGATCATATCATTTTTCACTTGTCACCTTCACAAAATTCTTTCTACATTTGCATTCCTTCACGCATTCCACTAACTTATGTTAATAATAACGATCTAGAAAATGTAGGTAATTGGCGGTCATGGTCAGTATACCAATAGATTGTTTCTTACTGCTGGTTCGTATACCGTTGTCGTCATGCTCACTAAAATGTCATTTCTTGTGGTGGCGTCGTGCGTCGGGTCATCCCTGTCCCTCTAATATGGCGAGAGGGATGATGGCTGGCACGTGCGTCATACTCGTGAACGGGTGCTACTTGCGATGACTGGTCGATGACGGTCTTGCGGGCTGGTATTAGATTTTAATATTTAACTGCATCATTTCCATCATGGTTCTGATCACTTTCGCGGATTGCCTGCATTATTAGGTATATATAATGTAAGTGGATGCTCCTGCTTCACCATGTCTATTCTGAGGAGGCTAACCAAAACTATTATGCTTGAGTATTATTATGTACAGTAAATATATACAAGTGATATAGAAGGTGTAACAGTTGCAGCACCTTAAAAAATGTAAATTGTGTATTATGCAAAACCTGGCGATGAAAAAGAGTGACCATGAGTTTTATTGCCCGTTTTTTCTCATGGTTCTACCTATTGCTTTGCGAACGTGGCAGTAAATGTAAATGTAGAAGCATACAGTAATAATGTTTTAAATTTGAGTATAAGTAATTATTTTATAAATTTATTATTTTGACGTTCATAAGCGTCACATTGTGACCCAAATGAATAAAGGATTTTGAATTTGAATTTGAATTTGAAACAGGAATACGAAGAAAACATCTCAAGTATTTCGTCAATTACTGATCGGGTTCAAGTGCAATCAAAGCTAAGTCGAACTAAACTTCTTAAAATAAATATCCAGACGACGAAAGATTAACGAGACGCTTCCAGCAAACCAATATTATTTCAGCTCGGATTATTCCAAAGAATATCGGGAATTTATATTCTAACGATGGCCATTAATTGGAATTTTATATTGGATCGTGTTCGTTGGCGTCAAGCCCCATTCTATGTAATTAGAAACACAAAAAATGTATACCTAGATCATTATGTATTTTAGTCGTCGATGTATGTATTTCGGCGGTTTTGACAAATACAAGGGGCGATAAAATTTCGCCACAAATAAAAATATGGCAAAATAAACTGCACAGATGGTTTACTGGTTTAAGTAGTCACGTTCCGCTTAAGACTATGCCGTGTGTTGTGTCTTCGATCCCAACATTTGACAACACTCTGTGTGATTCACAAGATTTTGTTTCGAGTCTGGGTATTCTTTGTTTCTCTTGCTTAAATGTTCATGTTAAAGCGCCACAACTACAACACTACGCGTACAGTGAAATACAAAAGTTCACAGACCTCAAAATCTTTGCTGAGTCTTTTGTAAACCACCTTGTTTATTATTGTTAATTTACATACATATATATATATATATATATATATATATATATATATATATATATATGTGCCGTGTGGTTGACGGCATAGAATACAAGTGTCACCACCCCCTATCTTCCCGTGGGTGTCGTAAGAGGCAACTAAGGGATGACACGATGCAAATACCATCTTTGCGTAGAGACGAAAAACTCGACATCAAACCCTATACGACTGCCTAGTTGGTCTCGCGGCATAAATGTGCGCGTGGGATCGGGAGATCCCGGGTTCTATTCCTGGGTCGGGCAGTGTTATTGGGTTTTTCTGTCACGAAATTCTCAGTAGCAGCACGGAGTCTGGAAATGTGCCCGGTACGGCAATAGGCTCGCCCCTTATTACGTGGGACTAAAGTATATCTGGCGAAAAGTGGGTGTAGAAATACACCTCTGCCTACCCCTTCGGGGATAAAAGGCGTGACGATATGTATGTATGTATGTACGTAAAGGTAGCTGACTGTACATCGTGCAGTGTATTGCACGTCGACATTTTAATATTACAAGTGGAATAGGTGGATCGATGACGAAGCTTGCAGAAGACGGACGTTGTACAATAATTACAATTTAAACGGCAATTTAAAATACGTTTTATACCTTAGTACAAATATTATAACAATACCAAATCAAAAAAGTTTTGAAATGGTATTAATACCATAAACATGTATTTTGTATTTTGGTAAGAATGATGAAGATATTGAAAGAAGAGTTGATGCAGGTAATAGAGTGAATGGAGCTCTGAAGGCGTTTATGAACAAGTCAAAACGTGTCCAAAAAGGCACGTTTGGCTGTGCATAGAGGGATGTTAGTGCCTACCCTTATGTATGGTAGTGAAAGTTGGGTATGGCAGAAGAGACTTGAAAGTAGAATAAATGCTGTAGGAATGAGAGCACTGAGAAGTATGTGTGGTATATCTTTGACCGACAGAGAAAAGAATAGTGTGATAAGAGAGTGGTGTGGGGTAAAAGAAGATGTAGTGACAAGTATCGAGAAAGGCATGTTAAGATGGTTTGGGCACATGGAGAGGATGGATGACGAAAGACTAACAAAGAAGATATATAAGGCAAATGTGAATGGGACAGGACGAAGGGGACCTAGGCGGAAGTTCTCTGACCAGATTGGAGACATCCTAAAAAAAGGCAGGTTAGAAGTACTCTAAACAGAAGAGCATGGATGAGAAACTTGATGGAAGTGAATGAAGCAAGAGAGGTATGTCAGGATCGTTGCAAATGGCGTTCCGTAGTCTCTGCCTACCCCTCCAGGAAACAGGCGTGAGTCTATGTATGTATGTATATACATGTATTTTCTGGTTTTAGATACTTATTATATTAGACACTGTTAATGTAGTATTTTTTTAAAACCCATTACAACTGAAATTACCTATTGTATGGTTTTGCTATTGAATTAATTTGTTTTCCTTTTGCCTTACGTGTACACTAATATTTATAGAACGGGTAATAAAGGTCTTTTCCTGGAAGTTTCCCCGTGAGTTAAACAGTCAATGTTCACGGAATTAACATCCCGTGATAATGAAAATGGTTTCTGCAAATTCAGTAGTCAGGAGAAAAAACACCGTTATTTACCTGATAAATAGACATTTCTGACGTATAATAATTATAATTACCACGAGATGAATTTTTGTCCCACTGTTGGGCAATGGCTTGTAACTTCCACCTGTCGTGATCACATACGAGTTCCTGCCAGTCCTTTTGATAAGCGGCTACTTCATTCCGCATTCTCCTCCTAGGCCTTTCCTGTTGAGATATTACTAAATAACGTATGAAATCTTTCCTTACATAGGAATTAGCAAAATACTCAATCCCTACTAATATTATAAATTCGAAAGTGTGTATGTATGTTCCGTTTTCACGCTGAAACGGCTGAACCGATTTTGTTGAAATTTAATATAGAGATATATTAGACCATAGAGACGGACATAGGCTACCATAAGTAGCAAAAATTAAACTGGGACGGATTATAGGGAGGGCAGAAGTTTGTACGGCACAAATTTACCTCTTGGAAGCAAGAAACATGCGCTGTAATATTGTATGCTGCGCATGTGCTATCTGTCAGTACTCTCACATTATACATAATGTCATATTGTCACAGTGATAAGGTACATTGTTCGCATATAAACTAATAATTATATACTACACTTAAACGGCTGAAACGATTTTCTCTACTAATATTATAAATGCGAAAGTGTTTATAGATATATATTGGACACATGTATTGGAACATGGCTTTGGCATTTGACTATATGCAAAATACAGTAAATAAAATTCCCATCAAATTGGCTCACATTTTTTTAAATTAAAATTTTACAACTACCCAACAATACTCTAAACGCAATTTTTCCTAGAAATTTGACTTATACGCAAATTTATTCCTGGCAACCGACAAATATTATTATGACTGCTCGTAAAAGCTAAATGTTCACCCTAGCTTCTGTTCTATGAAATCGTACAAACCGTATAAACTCTGGGCCATATGTCAACCTTAGAGGAATCATAAAGCATGCACATCCAATAGCAGTGTCCTGTACCCAGCTATACAATTCTATTAATAAAGCAGATTTCTGAAACAGTGTAGCAAGAATTCTAGTGATTTCATTTTTCCAATTCCATTTGTGTGTGATTTTTCATGAATCCCGTAAGCCTGTTGCAAGAATATTAGCAACTTGGGATCCAAATATTCAGAAACTCTTTTGCAAAATTGTACGAGTCGAATAAACCAATAAGCGGAGTATTTATTCATCAGTCTGTCTGTCAAGAGCAGAAATGAGGCATTATATCATGTACATTATAAAGGTGAGAAATGCGCACATAATTCAACATAAAAATAAGTCACCACATAATTCTGTACCTTCAGTGAAAAGTGATACATGGCGGCCTAGATCGATTTTTATATTCTCTGACTATACTTATTAAAAAAAAATTAGCTAACTTTCAGTCTTATGCCCGTTTTTATAAGATTAAAATTGAAAGAGTTGTTTTTGTGAGCAGTGATATAACTAAGCAATTTTTTATGAAAATTGTTGTGTAAAAATATACTTTTTCATTCGTACCAAAGTGCACTGAACCCATATAAATATTTCTAAAATATATACAACTGCTAATCAATCAATTTACACGTAATTTACCTAGCTAATTTCGATGTGATCACAAATTTTATACTAATTATATTAGTAAATACATAAGGGACATAGAACATAGGATTACCTGAATAATGATACTATTGTAATAGAATCAAAACTGTATCGTCATTTTAGAACTGAACTAGCAGAAAAATACATACACAGTGATACAAGTTCTCGCAGCTCTTACGCACCCCGTTCCCCGCCTCTCCGCGGAACGTATGGAAAGTGCGCATGTGACGCGGGACTGTTAGTCTCAGGCGTGTGTTAGGACAGGTGCGTCGTGCGTTTAATAAAATTCGTAAGGTAAGACTTGTATCATTTTACACGAATTCTGTAATATTTTTGTTATTATAATGTTTACTAGGAAAATAATAATATTCTACCACATTCACACAACACCATCTAGTCCCAAACTAAGCAGAAGCTTGTACTATGGATACTAGATAATGGATAAACATACATATACGCACGGTCGTGCTCTAATTTTGGTGGTCCGAAGTGTTTGAGGCACGCACGGTCGTGCTCAATTAAAAAGCGTTCTATTGGTCGCGGTTTTTTCACGTTTTGTTTTACTTAAGCCAAGAAACGAAAGTAGAAACTATTAGAATAGTTCATATTCTATGCAACTAAATAGGTGAGGGAAACGAAACGCGCTAAAAAATATTGAAATATAATTATCTGTGTCTCAGTTGCGAAAGCATCCGCCATTGTTGTGTTTTGTTCCGTGATCTTTATAATAAAACTTGTCTTGTGGAAGAAACCGGTGAATATTTTATAAAGATATTTATATAGATTTACTCAGAAAGAAATAAATATTAATTGTGAAGTGACATTATTCGTGACAAAGACAAGAAATACAGTGATAAAAGGCAAAAACTTTTTAGAAGGGCTATTTCTATTCTTGAAACTCGCTATTTTCGTAAGTGTTTTATGATAAATATTCTTTTAATAGTTATGAAAGACATATAAGTACCCAGATTATTTATCTGAAAACATATTTTAGCAACTAAATACTAGCATTGTTGTACATTTTCAGTGTTATCGTGTTTCAAATGGTAAATAATTCACAGCCACAGTGTTCGTAACAGTAACATGGCTGCCTGGCACGGCGAACTCTTTGTTACGCGTTCGGATTATAATATATTTAGTGGCGTTAGATTCGTTTGTTACAAATAAATAATGTATTGTGTGAAAACCTAAAGGTATATGTGATAATGTTTTTGTGTTTATGAACCAAACAAGTAATGAAATTCATTAATATGTGATGAAATGTTTGTGTGAACGAGTGAAAAAAAGCAAACCTCTAAGTTTGTAAGCTTGTTTTGCCAGAAAAGTGAGTATTTAGTAGTAATTCATGTTATAATTATGATAGCTGATTTTATAAACAATACAATGATATTGAAATTAAACTACAGTTTACGTGTAACATTCGCGTAAACCCAAGAAGATACTATAATACAATGATATGCAATTTATGTGATATAATTATATTAAGGTGACATAATTATTTTTTTTCCGGTAACCTATGCCAATGAAAATTTGCAGCAACGTGACCTTTCGCACTTGTGGCACTTTGCCTTTAGTTTGATCGCACCTCAAGGGATATTATACATAGAAACACCCAGACCAAGACAAACATCCATGTTCACGGACACAAATGTTTGACTTGAGCGGGAATCGAACCCGCGACCTTCGGCGTTGCAGTCGGTTACACTCCCGCGGCGCCAACCGGTCGTCAAAATGTATTTTATATTGATTTAAGAGTTCAATTTGTCACAAATTATACAGTATTTTATAAATATGGTAAAATATAAAAAAGTAATCTAACCTTGTTGTCTGCTCGTCTTTCTTTTAATGGTATTCATGTGACGAATCGATATTAATTTGAACTGTTATTTCTTATAGTCTATAATGAAAAAACGAATAGATAAGATTATGGAAGGCGTTCAGCTAAAGAGGGATGAAAAAAAATACGGTAGATGGAGAAATAATACATGACGAAGAATCTAATCAGCCCAGAGAGAACTTAGAAATCGAAGTGGGTGAAAAGATGACTTTGGAATAAGTGGATCAATATGAAGAAGAAACAGAAGAAGAAACCGCACGCAAAAAAGACGATCAATATGGAGAAAATATTAGCATTGGATCAGAGGGTAAGGAAACTGAACTATCACCTGGAATTTTTTATTTCAGCTCGGGTAGCAGTGATAATTATATACCAAACAGTGAAAGCGACTCCACTGAAACTAGCACGTCGTCTAGTAAACCAAAGAAAAGGTGTGCCAAATTAAATAATCTTATAATTCCTGAAAGCTCTGATGACCCAGATATCACCACAGATCCAGAGCCTTGATGCTCACATTCAAATAAAAAGCAACGAAAATCATTAAAGGAAAGAGAGGGCAGAGAGAGAGTCTAGATTACTTTTACGCAATGCAGGCAAGAGTTATGTTACAAAACTGGGTAAAATTAAGCCTGAAAGAAACTTGGGTCCACTAACGGACTGTCGCATGAAATGCAATAGTCGTATATCTCATGACATAAGAGAATTTACTTTTAAGGAGTTGGGTTCGTACGATGAAAGAGCTAAATATACTGAACGATTCATTAAAATTAATAATAAAAAAAACACATACAATCGGAGGCAAACTAAAGCGAGAATACAGCAATACATATAAAATAGTTTATTTTAATGAGGATTACAAAATATGTAAGGTTGTATTTTGAAAACTCTTGGTGAGAGTAATCGCTTTCTTCAGACCTAGTGTGAAAAAATAAAAAAGTATGGTCGTGTAACTAAAAGCGAAAGGGGACGTGCTGCCAGTTACAAAAAATCTCTGACGAGCGACTAAAAGAAGTGAAACAGCATATCAATAAATTCCCGGCGTACGAAAGCTATTACTCTCGAGCCAAGACTGCTAAAAAGTACCTTAGCTCTGACCTCTCACTCAATACTATGTATCAGCTTTATTGTAAAGAAAATAGTAATCCCGTCTGTAAAACTGTATATGCCAAAGTTTTTAAAGATATAAACCTATCATTTAAGAAACCTAGTATAGATACATGCAATAAATGTAACTTGTTACAAAATAAGCTTCAATATTTACAAGATGCTGAACAAATTGTACAAGTATGAGAGGAACTGAGACTACATCAGGAAGGCTTTGGCTAAAACTAATTCTGATTTTTGTGTTATTGCATTTGATTTGCAACAATGTTTACCTACCCCTATGCTGAATACTCAGTCAGCATTTTACAAAAGACAACTATGGGTATATAACCTAACAATTCACGATTTTATGTCTGATAACGCATATTGCCACATGTGGCCAGAATGTGGTGGTGGTAGAGGCGCCAATCAAATAGCTTCATGTTTATATGAATTTATCACTGTGAGACTTCCGTTGCTTCACCCAAATGCTAAAACCTTAATCATGTATTCAGATTCATGTTCGGGACAAAACAAAAATTCTATTATTTGCACAGCTTTATTATTTGCACTAAAAGAATCGCCTCAACTTTTGAACATTGAACACAAATTTCTCGTGCCCGGCCATACACACATGGAAGTTGATAGTGACCATGCGCTCATTGAAAGAGCAAAAATACGAACTTCAATGAATATTCATCACCCACGTGATTGGTGCCAATTGGTAAGGACTGCATCAACTAGGACTAATAAATTTTCAGTAATTGAAATGGCGGTAACAGATTTTTACGATTTTGCCCTGTTTCCTAAAGACAACTTTACAGTAAAAAAGACTAATTCTACTGGTGAAAAGTTTGTATGGTCGAATGTAAGAGTAATTAAATTCAGTTAAAAAAAATTTCCTGTTTTTGAATATAAAGAAAGTTACGAAGGTGATGATTATTCAATGATGTCTTACAACAAAAAGAATAAAGACTACAGTTAGTATCAATGCTGTGCAAAAATGTTACAATGGACCGATCCCTATAAGTGTTTTAAAGAAAAGGGATTTAATATCACTGTTAGAATACATTGACCCTGGTGTTCATGATTTTTATCACAATCTCATAACAAATTCAAATTTGCGTGACGTAGATCCCGACATTATATTTTCTGATAACGAATAGTAGAAGTTGTGCTTTTTTTCTTTATAAGGATGTTATATTGTTTTGTGTAACGAGTAGGTGAAGTGCTACAACATATCTGTTGTTAGATTTTTGAGACTGATTTAATACCAGTTAAGACTGATTCGATACTCTGATAATCAAGAATAACGCTATAGGTTTAAAAGTTATGTTTTTCTTTATAAGGATGTTATATTGTTTTGGATAATGAGGAGTTGAAGTGCTACAACATAATAATCTGTGGTTTGATTTTTGAGACTGATTTTAATATGAGTTAACTAATTCGATAGGTACTCTGACAATTAAGATTAACGAAATATAAGTAGGTTTAAAAGTTATGTTTTAATATTTAAAGATGTCATACTGTTTTGTTACTACTTGTTATTCATAAAAAGGTTTAAATTCTTGGATTTTTCATTAAAGGAATATTTTTTTAAATGCTAGTTTTATTTTATTGTGATATTTACATAGTTTTAACCTTTCTATGACAAAAACGTGTGAAAATATCTGTTTCTTGTATCAATAAACACTACGAATTATACAACATGTATCACAATATATTCTAGTTCATATCAATAATCACTTACGAGTTTCGAAAAAACATTGGTGTTTAAGGGTACAAATGAATATTTTCATAGGGTTCTTTAATAAAACAACGAAATAAGGTTGCTGATAGTTAAAATGATCATATTAGTTTTATGACTTTTTCTTACACTAATTGTTTGCAACCAAAACATGGCAAAACACAAAACCTTATAACATTTCACACCAAACGATAACTAATGTGTAAAATAATACAATTTGTTATACATTTATATACACAAAAATAAGCCAAGAAAATTATGGTGTAAGGTGATATAACTGGCTATTTTTAGTAATTACTGAAATTTCGTGCAAATTTATGTATTGAAAGCTAGGTCCTAATAATCTTTTTAATAGTATCTACACGTAACACAAATCGTTTTTCATTTTAGAACGTTAGAAAAATAATGAGATTTTTTTGGAATCTTTAACCTTAAATTACTCAAAACTATGATTTTTCACTTGTATCACTTTTCACTGACGATACAGAATTTAACCCAGATAGAACACTAATGTATTCCGAAACAAACAATTCCAAACCCGCATAGTGTCTTTTAAAAGACAATAGGTACATTAGCGCATAATACGATAACAAAATGCCCACACGGCAAAACCGATATAAACCCTATCACGTCATTTCATAGTTCACGCAATGCATAAAATTCAACAAATTACGTCCGTGCGCGTCCCACAACGATTCCAACTGTCATGCGTACAACGAGACATAACTGTAATGTACGGCCGCGATATGTGATTTATGTGAATGGCAATATGGTATTGGCCAAACAAATTGATTCTAATACTATGTATAGAAATGCTATTGTGTTCGATGTATCGTGACGTGTGCGATGGAGTATTTACATTTTATTTTATGCAACGCAGAACATAAAGGAAAGCGACATACATTGGTATATGCGGTACAGTAATGGCCAATGTGATCATTTTATTACTACACGGCTGTGAGTGTACTGAGTTGGTTGTTATAACACATCATCACCATATTATGATTTTGGTTGCGATACAAGATTCCACAAAAGCAGCAAAAGCATGTTAAAGGTCGGGTTGGAATCCGCGGCGCGCACCAATAGGGTATTTGACTAAAAAAATCTAATTAGTCCGTCAGTTAGATTATCGAAAAATATTGGACACGTATATTTTCTTTAGTCACGTAAACAAAAAATGAAGACTACAAACTTCGCTGAAAACTCGTGTGACGTCACTTGCCAGTACACTTTTTACTGGCAAGTGACGTTACAAGCCCCCACTCCTAGACGTTTCTCCATCTTTGATGCGTTTTATCTTCGTAGTTTTTTACTGATTTGATAAAACAAAAACTACGTATCCAATATTTTTCGATAATCTAACTGATCGACTAATTCAATTTTTTTAGTCAAATACCCTATTATTTTTCTAAGTCATGTGCGTATTAAATTGTTAATTATCGCTTGCTAAACGATGAATGAAAACATCGTGACTAAACTCGCATGTCTGAAAGTTCTCCATAATGTTCTCGAAAGACATGTGAAGTCTACTAACCCGCACTTGGTCAGCGTGGTGGACTATGGCCTTATCCTACTCATAGTGAGAAGAGGCGCGTGCCCAACAGTCGGACATTTTATATACAGGGGTGATGATGATGATGATGAAAAGATTCCACTTATCTTGAAGCCCAGAATCCACTTTTCGTGGTAGCTCTACTTCAACTGATCTCCAAACGTCATTATGTGAGATCTACTATTATTTGCTACTCAAATGCCGTGTAGGTTTTTTTTAATAACAAATCTCGCAGTATTATTGTGTTGCGGGTAAAAATAAATTCAATAGTCGAGTTATTCACAAGTCAATGAAATTCAAATCACAAGGCAATAATCCGGATGAACTTTAAAGGTTACTTATTTGTACTTGATAAGAATTGTGTTTTGTAAATAATAATGAGGTAACCAAATATAGTTTGACCTTATCGTTGCTAAACGGTATTGGTGACGAAAGTGTAGGTGTTTATTTTTCAAACGTACTATGCAAACCTTATAAATCGTCTCTCTTGCTCTCGTAGTTAAGATACACAGCAGGAACGTTCGTTTCTCTTGCTCTCGTAGAGACAGCTGTCACAGCGCGACTGCCACGCCGCCAAGCGGCAATTTGAGTCACAGAAATTTTGTTTTCAATCTCTATGTCAATATCTGTGGTAAATAATGTGTGGAGAACGGGAAAATGGCCGACATAGTGGACAGAATCAGTGTTCATTCCCTTACACAAAAAAGGTTCTACTAAGACTTGTGGCAACTATAGAACCATCGCATTGATTTCCCATGCGAGTAAAATCCTCCTGCACATCATTAATAAGCGCCTCAACCACTTTCCCCGAAGCCGGATCGGTATCTGGCTTCGGGGAAAGCCTGTTTTTCCGGTGAAAAACAGGCCGACTTCGTGAATGGCAAAGGAACAAGGGAACAGCTTCTTAACATTCGCCAAGTTATCAAAAAGAGCAAGGAGTTCAACTGTCCAGTAGTCTTATGCTTCATAGATTATACAAAAGCTTTTGACTGCGTGCAATGGGATAAGTTGTGGAGTGTGTTAAGTGAGATGGGAGCTCCCGAGCATTTAATTGGCTTGATCCAATAAATATATGTTGAGAACCGCTCTTTTGTCAGAATCGGCACTGATTGTTCTAATGTGTTCGAAACCAAAATAGGAGTGCGACAGGGCCGCATCCTATCCCCGACCCTGTTCAATATATACGGGGAGTACATCATCCGCAAGGTACTCGAAAACTGGGACAAGGGATTTCCGATAGGAGGAAAGCGGATATCGAACCTTAGATATGCCGATGACACGGTCCTTTTAGCGACATCTATGGAAGATATGCAGGAGCTGTTTCAGCAACTGCGTGGGACTCGCAGTAAACAAAAGCAAGACGAAGTTAATGGTAATTGGCCGTGCCGCAAAACTCCCCAGCTCAACTTATATCATCCCCGGGGATTGACATCGTTGACCACTATATATACTTGGGCGCACTAGTCTACAATGATGGCAGCTGCGTACCGGATATAAAGAGCCGTATTGGTATGGCTAAGGACGCGATGACCCGACTCAATGTCATCTGGAAGAAGAGGGCTATTACCAACACCACCAAGACCCGTCTAATATGCGCTCTAGTATTCCCCATATTCTTGTATGGTGTGGAAACATGGAGAATACGAGCCAGAGAACTGTAAAGGATTGATGCATTCGAGATGTGGTGCTGGAGACTCAATTTCCACCATCTGCCAGCAGCGCATATTGACCTACTTTGGCCACATAATGAGGATGGGTGAAGAGAGCCTTGAAAAGCTGATCGTTGTTGGGAACACGGAGGGTAAACGAGCCCGGGGACGGTCCCCAACGAGATAGAGCGATCAAGTGAGAGGCCCATCATCAACCCCGTTTTGCTCTGTCGCCCGAGACGCGATGAACAGGTACCGGTGGAGGCAGATCATTGAAACCAGGTGCAAACCATCCACATCCGCAGATGATCACGATCCTTAGTCATGAGGGACCGACCACAGAGAGAGTAAATATCTGAGTTCTTTGGCGGTACGTAATGGTGCTGATACATTTGAGCATGGAATTTTATAAAACAGAAAAAAAGAGTGAGTTTTAGCGAGCATTCTTATGAATGTTCTGGCGATCATCCTAGCGAACTGACAGTGCTTTGACGTTATTGCTGATTAGAACGTTCGCTAGAAAGGTTTAAAAAGTTTTCGTAGAAATGTTCGGCTCTATTCGTTGTTAATTTCGCCAAAAGAAAAACGGCAAGTACTCGCTTTTCTGTTACAAGGGAATGCTCAGGTGTATCAGCACCATCCACCCATACTACCCCTCTCCATACTACCCATATCATATTTGACAGGATATTAGCATTTCCATGGAACTATTGCCACCTGACTTCCACAAGCCAAAGGGATAACAAAATGCTATGGCTGAGTCCTTTTTATTTCAACTGTATTAACAAGCATTGCGCTGTAGAGAACCCAATACGAACTTATGAGCTTCAAACCCATAGTTTCATTGAATAAGCGAAGACGGCGGACCGCGAAATATCTAAAATCACAGTATAGTTCAAAGTTCATCCAAGAATACACCATTGTGTATGCATATTTGTGACTAATACTAATACCTTATAAACTAAAGATATGAATTATTTAAAACTTGCATTGAATACAGATTTAGTTCGTAAAATTACCGGGGCAATTGAACGCGAACGAACATACTTTATACTAGTGAATTGATGGATTATGAAAATTCCTTTAATATTCTTAGTTGGAATATCCAAAGTTTGTACATGTCTATCGGTAGCGGAGAAATGAATTTCACTTTAGACTAATGAAATTACTTTGATACGCAGATAAGCGTCAAAATTTTCGCCTTTGAATATTTAAAAAGTCCTTAGTACTGTTTATTACAGTTTAGAGCGGTGAACGCTCAGACGTTTTGGGAATTTAAAAGCGGTTTTGCAAGATGGTTTTAGGGTAACAATAAACCCTTTGAGTATGTTATTTATCTGCCTTTTTGTCACTGTGAAATTTGCACAGGATTGCAAATTTTGAGTCAAATAAAATATTGATTTTTGGATGTGGATAGTTGTAAAATATTTATTCTTAAGCTCGTCTGAGTTTGGAAATGTCAAGGAGTTTAAAGAGACCTTACTTGTGTACAATAAAAAGGCACCGGAATCGTGTGTCGTAGACCTTAAGCCAGTATTATTTTGTGTTCAAAAGGAGTCTACTTCCTGAAAACACAAATAACTTCTACTCAAATTGTACTGTATAACCTATACCATGTTTATGAATGAATTTTAATCACTTTATGAATTCACTACCGAGGTTGCATTCTCAAAAAGATATCCTTATATACTTCTTAAGTAGCGACCCAATTAATCTTAATATATAAAATCCTTGCGTTACTGACTGACTGACAGACACGCTACGGCCGAAACTATTGGGCGCAGGAAGCTGAAATTTGGCATGTATGTTCCTTGGGGACCGTAGGAATGCACTAAGAAGGGATTTCCCGAAATTCCCACGGGATCGGCCAAAACGGGTAAATAAATTATATATATAATTCGTGAAAGCAATATATACTATGTAATCCAGACTTCAATTCGTTCCCCAACATAGGTTTTACGTCTATCTTTCCACAATCATTATTATACCCAACAGAACACTTAAACAATACAGGCCATTTCTAATGACATACAATAGCCTTATTTCACAAGTCAAACAATTACACTCCAAAGTCCAGCTATTATTACTTCAGTCGCTTCTAACTTAAGCAAGATTAAGGCTATGAGACCATAAGATAGGTTCAGGCAGCCGAGCACTACTTCATTTCTTGATAGTAAATGTCTACCTGTAGTTACACATACGTTGAGTGAGGCTAGGAGTATTCTTAGATACAGACAAAAGCTATTAAAGGCTACAAATGACCTGTAAGTTTAGTGTTAACCTAGATATGCTGATTACTAAGCTGGTAGCTCGGCTTCCGAGTTAATGGTTAGGGTCAGTAAGCCACCGTCTGATTCTCAGTCTTTCACAGGTATTTCTTTAAAGGCTTTTACATTCCACTGCCGTGCTTAAGCCTCTCCTAATTTGCTACACAGTATCATCATCGGCCCTGTATATAAACTGTCCCACTACTGGGCACGGGTCTCTTCTCACTATGAGAAGGGTAAGGCCATAGTCCACCACGCTGGCCAAGTGCGGGTTGGTAGACTTCACATGTCTTTCGAGAACATTATGGAAACTCTCGGACTCACGATGTTTTATTTCACCGTTAAGCAAGCGATAATTAACAATTTAATACGCACATAACTTCGAAAAGTCAACTCCGCTGGGCTATCGCTGCTGAAACAGTATCAATTTGAGTTAATATGATGTTTTGGTTTGGTTAACCATGCTTGCCTGACAAGTTGTTATAGGGTTTGATGTAAAGTTTTCCACCCCTTTGCAAATATATTGTTTGATAATTGATTCGTGCATTTTCCTTAGTCGCCTTTTGCGACACCCATAGGTGGACCTAGTGATTCTTAATCCGTCACCACACTGAGTTATTAAGAATATTATAGACGGTGTATTTATTACTTTTCAGTTATTTGATTACATAGTCTGACTCTTATTGTAAGTGGATATTTCCTTGAAACGCCCATTTAAATCGGAAATCTTCAGTGAATACCTAGCTTAAACATTCACTTTACAATACAATAAACCATTCATAATATATTCGCAGCGGTTTCTTAGTGGCAACCCTAGTTTAATTCCAAGGGTTGGCCAAAGGTCAAACTCATTTGAATATTGAAATTTACTTTGTATCTGTTGTCAATTATTTAGGATCTCAACTAGAAGGAACTCCGATTTTAAAATTGCTGGTATTTTTGGAAACGCTATTTAAGAGTTTTATTTTCGTCCTTTACTAATAACTGGATTGAGTGGCTATTCATAATTTCATTAACATATTGAGAGCCCGGAATTAAATTATCGCCACATCGGAAAACCGTCTTACATTATAAAATTGAGAGATGTTGATTTCGTTTAGATTTATTTTTGTAGATTTATGACTAGAAATCAATAAAATAATTGGTGCTTAAGCAAGTTTATCTCTTAAGCGTACGTCGACCTCTAAAAGAATTCATACATATATTTATAATACACGGTCAGTAGGTACATACACATGCTAACATTCATAACATGACAATGGGAAAATTAATTAAAATATGAGTACAAAAGTAGCTAAAGCGCTTGACAATAATTTGTGGACGATGCACTCCACAATTAGCGAGTGATCGATACTATTTTCAAATCATTGTTTGAGTCGGTGTCATAATAGACTGCGTTAACAGCTGCTGATATACGAACGTCGTATAAGTAACATATAAAAATAATAAGTGAGTGTAATAATTATATGTCAATAAAACTCCAATACAACACCAGTCTTGTATGGTGACGGATTAAAAATACAAAGAGTAACAACTCCATTTAATTCCGTGGATTTCGTGAGAAACGAATATGAAATTAAAAAAATTCAAAAGATTTGTAAAATACTAAAAACTTGACATAAAACTCTATACACACTCGTCTGGTCAGCGTGGCATATTGGGCCAAATTCTCCTCCAAATCAGGAGTGGCTCATGTCAGCGACTCATGCATGTAGGGGAGTGCTCAGGGAACAGCAAAAAGCTGTATGATTCCACTAATCCCACGTAACCTTCCTTAAGTTACGACTGCTGTAGTATTGGCGTTTTGTAGTTATCGCAGGTAGATGGTATGAGTCCACATCAACACTCTATACAATGACAGCGACGACAAGGTAAAGCTATTGCTCCCAAAGGAATCGTTAGTAACCAGAAGGGTAATTACATTTATTTATTTAAAAACTTCCTGCAAAATACATTGCACAAGGCGGACTTAATGCCTATAGGCATTTTCTCCCAGTCAACCTTTAGGTGATGCAGAGATGATCATGGCAGGTGTCTACTACAACAGTGTAAAATTAAAGAGAATACGCAACATAATACATACTTATAATTTAAATTTTAATACATAAAATATCCATAGATACATATAAAATAAATACATATATAAATATAGGTAGGTATATATACATATATATAATATATACATACACATATATATATAATACATATATGTATATACACATGAAAATATTTTTTTAAAAGATAGACTGCTAACAAGTAAGTTATAAAGTGCTATTGAGAAGCTTCCGACAATTTGCTATACAAAAGCTGGCGAACTCTAAATTTGAACGTGGCACGGCTACTGGACGTCCTAACTTCGGGAGGGAGAGCAGTCCAAAGAAGGATAGATTGGATATTGAAAGAAGAATGTACTAAAGTAGAAGTGTGAGATGGACAGAGAAGAAGAAGGTTATTAGTAGATCACAAGTTCTTATCATGGTTGGAGCAAAGATATTGAAAATAAGGTACTAGATATGACGGACCGTTAGGAGAGTGAAGAAAAGAGTATAAAGTCGTCAAAGTACACAAATTTCGTCGCTGACGAATCGGCAACCATTTTAATTCTTTGCGAAATTTAGAAACGTGATCGAACTTACGCAGATTAAAAACGAACCGAATGCAATAATTGAGAAGTCGGTCAAGTTTGTTGAGCAGATCTGCATTGAGATAATATACGTCACCATAGTCAATTATAGGGAAGATTAAAGTTTGCACAAGCATTGCCTTAGTTTTAGATGGAAGAAAATTTTTGAGACGGTACAGTGAGCGCAGAGTCCCAAATACTTTTTGGCTGACGACTGAAATCTGAGTCCGCCAGTCAAGGTTGCTATCTATGTGTAGACCAAGATTTTTCACAGATGTCGAGAATGGTATAGCACACCCGTTAAAAATTACAGGCGACAGGCTTGAGAAATCTATTCTATTAATCATACGCGAACTTCCCACCACGATAGCCTGGCATTTTGTAGGATTAACGCAAAGGCCAAATCTGTCCGACCACACTCCTATAGCCTGTAAGTCTCGATTAACATCTGCAATTAAATCGGGCAGCTTGTCTACCCTTGCCTGAGCGTAAAGCTGCAAGTCGTCAGCATATAGAGGATACGCACACTGAATTTCATGAGTGATGAGGTTAATGAATAGTGAGAATAGAAGTGGAGAGAGAATTCCGCCTTGTGGTACCCCAGCGTCCAGATCACACCAATTCGACGATGTGTCATCAATGCGAACCGATTGCTGGCGACCACGAAGATATGAAGAGAACCAATCCCGAGCCTCAGATGAAATATTAAGGTGGGAAAGGATGGCCAAAAGTACATCGTGGCTGACGGTATTAAAGGCGTTTGAGAAGTCCACCAAGACTAACACAGTTACCTCGGCTTTCTCCAAGCCCGCCCTAATATCGCCAGTCACCTTCAGCAGAGCGGAAACAGTACTATGACCAGGCCGGAATCCGAATTGGAATGGACTAAGGATATTATTGGGTAGGATGAATCGGGATAACTGCTTGTGTACACAAGCCTCTAGGACTTTGGATAGGAATGGGAGAATGGAAATGGGTCTAAAGTGGTTCGGCATAGTAGGATTTGATATTTTAGGAAGAGGCCGAACGTAGGCTTTTCGCCAGACGGCAGGATATTGACCCGAGGAGAGGGAAAAGTTGATTATGTGAGTGATAACAGGAAGGAGTTGGTCAAGGACAGTGGTAATCATGCGACGACTGATATTATCGTACCCGACTGCCCTTGACTTAATGGAGAGGATGGACTTTTTAACTTCATCTAAGGTGACGGGAGAAAAATTAAAAGGATCTAAATTAAGTGTAGGCAGTCCCGCAATGAAGTCAATCGTTTGACGCATGGTTAGACGATCCAGAGTATTCGAGGTAATGAAATGAGTATTGATATCGTCTAACCCAATAGTCTCCGGTAGACTGCACTGCCTCGATCTGCCTATCCCCAACGTCCCTAGAAATCGCCAGATATCACCTGGAGATCCACAGTCGATATTGCTTATGATGTGTCGGCGTTTGGCATTGCGTATCATCTGGTTGCAGCGATTTCTTGCAGCCTTATAATAGGCCCAGCTATCATCCGAGCGATTCCGTTTGAATGCCCTGAATGCACGGTCACGTCTCCTCATCGCCATCAGAACTAACCTAGACATCCATGGTGCTGGTGGACGTTTCAACCTAACCTTCTTAATAGGGGCATGATCGTCGTAAAGCTGCATAACAGCTGTATTAAAGAGGTCAAGCTTCTGATCGATAGTGGCTGCCACCATCAGAGGTTCCCAGTCGATCAAGGAGGCATCAGAAGAGAGCATCTCTACATTAATCCTGGCAAAGCAACGCTTGTACAATACTTTAGGTTGAGGTTTGGGAGGATTGAGGGCGTAGGCAAGGAAAATGAGGTCATGGTGGGAAAAGCCGGGAGCAGGATATTGACCATGGGAAGATACTAAGGACGGACTAGAGGTTAACATCAAGTCAAGCCAGGTGTCGTCGCCATTATTGTTGTGGTGAGTGGCTTGCAGTGGTAATACACTAAGACTGGCCGACTCGAGGATGTGTAGGAGTTTTTGTGCACGAGGAGACTGGGTAGAGAGGAGGTTGGTATTGAAATCTGCCATAATGACGTGATGTTCGTACTCAGACCCTAAAGATTCTAATACCAGTTCTAAGTCGGTGAAATAATCAATTGCTGGGGGACAATATACTACTCCAAGGACAATTTTAGTCCTCCTAACCCAAACCTCTAGGAAAAGAAATTCAGCAGAAGATTTACAAGGGGAAGAGGCAAGAATTTTATAAGAAAAGTCGCTTCGCAAGTAAATTGCGACACCGCCGCCTCTTTTCTCTACACGGTCGTTGCGAATGAGAACATATCCCGGTAAAGGATAAGTGGTTGAAAGAAGTTGAGGTTTGAGCCAGCTCTCCGAAATTAGGACGGCATCAACATTTGCATCAGAAAATGCCTCAAGGAGGTCACTGTAGTGACTTGCCACACTTTGAGCATTTATGTGACACACATTCAGTAATCTATTTGAACAATTTGAATTTCTGTTGAATGTCTCACGTACAAAATCACCAAGTGATACGTCAGCAATCGAGGAGAAACTATCATCAGCAGACGCAACCAAAGAATTGTTAGCAGATATAAATATGTCATCATTAATATTCATAGATTAATTAATATATATATAATAATATTATATAAATATATTAATAAAGTAAAATAAAATATATCAAGTTATTAATTTACCTCAAAATATTATCATTACTGCACCACTCGCCAGCTAAATTCACACAATAAACACTAAACATAAAAACAACAAACACATAACATAAACTTAAATACGAGAACAAAATTAGTGTTGAAACATATACTGTATAATTAAAACTAACATAATATGACACATTTAGCATCAAGAGAAAAGAAAAAATACGAACGCACCCAAAACGTTTTGTTACAATCTGACAAGATTGACACATGTCAACTGTCAATGTAATAACCTGGCAAATTACAAAAAAAAAATCATGAATGTAGACTATGTAGTAACAATATATAAATTTGAAAATAAATTAGTGGGTAAACAGAACTTTATAAACGAGAAGTAAACAAAATGGTTAAGCCGATAAGAATAAGAGAATCTCTTATGAATTATGGAGCCAATAAACTTATGAAGTCAAATATAACAAGAATACAACGCTGGTGTCACCTCAGTTTTTACGGGAGTTCTACGGGAGTACATGTATTAATTCTCGGTAAAACAGCAATGTAGTAGAATTCATTATTTGAATGAATGTGAATTCCATTTTAATTGTATTACGCTATAAAAATAATAATACGTACGTTCTTGATAGAATCCTTAAATCAGTACATATTTTTTAAAGTACATAAATAATATTATTGTTTCTTGTTTAGAACTCTTGTTATGTAGACCATCATAACAAGAATTCTAAACAAGATACAAAATATTCTGAAACAATGTCTAAGTCCCATAGACTTTAATGAGAAAAAGCACTCTGCCGAAATCTTAATAGCACTCTTATTTTATTAATTGTTACGACATCAATGCAAGGACCAAGATCTTGTGATCAACGAAAGATAAAATAATTTTATTCGCTTAGGTCTGAATGTGAAGCTAATTAACGTAAAGTATTTTATTGATACTTTTACTTATCTGATTTTAAATAAATTATATCATACATAAAATTGCAATTTATAAGTTTGGTATCCAAAGGACTTATAGGTACATTTTTGTTTCACTGTATAATACAAAATGCTATTACCCTATGGTAATAGCATTTTTACATCTATATGTAGGCTTCATAAAGTGATTCAAGCAACGTTCCCAAAACGTAAGTGAATAAGCCAGTAAATAATAAATGAGTCAAGTCAAGTCAAAGTCAAAAATCATTTATTCATCTAGGTCACAAGGAGACGCTTATGAAGGTCAAATTTTTAAAGTAAATTACTAATGCTTCTAATGCTTCTACATTTACATTTACTGCCTCGTTCGCAAAGCAATAGGTAGAACCAAGAGAAAGAACGGGCAATAAAACTCGTGGCCACTCTTTTTAATCGCCAGTGTTATGGTACATATTTTGTTTTTGTAAGGAGCTGCAACTGTTTCACATTGTAGTTAATTACTTGTAAATAGTAAATAAGAACATACATAATACTTAAACAAATATGCAGTTACTAAATTAAGTGCTATAGTAGTCTTCTAATGTGAATCTTGTGTAACAGAAGCATCCACTTACGCCTTATAATGTAGGCAACTCGCGATCATGTTCAGAACTATGGTGGAAAAGTATGTTACAGAAAGTGACGGTATATGAATACACGAAAATTACAAAAACGTTAGTATCCAGCCCATGATAACGAGTAATCTTCATCAAACACTGTAGCAAATTTTAATAAAATTTGTGGAACAACAACGAAAATGAAAATGTAGTAAGTTGATTGACCTAATAATACATGAATATTAAATTAATAGAACTAGAGATATTATAAAAAAAAAAAAATGAAAAGTAAGGTATCTATATAAATTAAAAAATCAAGAGTTGGCTAGTGTAAGTGACCATCTATCCTTATCACTGAAATAATCATTAATGGTATAATAACCTTTCCTAATAAGGCAGTCTTTTATTTTACTTTTGAATGTACTAAATGGTAATTCTAAAAGACTTATTGGTATTTTATTGTATATACGAATACCTAGCCCTACAAAAGAATTATTAACTTTATGTAAACGAAGATAAGGGGCATATAATTTATGGCTGTTTCGAGTATTTATGTTATGTACGTCACTTTTTGGAGTAAATAAACCTATATTTTGCCTAATATACAATATATTAGCAAATTAAAATTGCGAGGCTACTGTAAGAATCCCTATAGACTTAAAGCGTTCCCTAAGAGTATCTTTTGCACCTAACATGTAGAACAAAGATATTCTGAATATCCGCAGCTTTGCCCCATAACAAAATGCCGTGGGACATGACACTATGAAAATAGCTAAAATAAACTAGACGAGCTGTGTCAACATCGGTAAGTTGTCTAACTTTTTTGACAGCATACGCAGCAGAGCTGAGCTTACCTGCAAGACATGCTATATGTGCACCCCATTGTAACTTATTATCTAGTGCAATGCCTAGAAACACTGTCGAGTCAACTGTGTCAAGTTCCTCCCTATCTAGCCTTATATTAGGTCCCAGTTGTCAAACGTTAGGTAAAGCAAATTTAACGCATTTAGTCTTTTTAGAATTAAGCACTAGGTTGTTTGCTGTAAACCATTGTGTAACCTGTATAAGTGCATTACTTACATCATCAAATTGATTCCTATTCCTATCTACTTTAAAAATAAGTGTCGTATCATCTGCAAAAAGTACGACATTACAGATGTTTTTTAAATAAAAAGATATGTCATTAATATATACAAGGAATAGAAAAGGACCTAAAATAGAACCTTGTGGAACGCCTAACTGTATAGGTAATTTAGAGGATGTAGTCCCATTTACATCGACGCACTGAAATCTTTGCCGCAGGTACGACTCGACAACACAAAGTGCGGTTTCCTCTACGCCGTAGTGGCGGAGCTTACGCAATAGTGTGTCGTGATGAACGCAATCAAATGCTTTCGAGAGGTCACAGAATACTCCGATTGAATTTTTAGATGACTCCCAAGCATTATAAACGTGTTTTATAAGAGCAACACCCGCATCAGTAGTGGATCTACCTTTAGTAAATCCGTATTGATCTTTATGAAGCAGACTATTTAAATTAAAGTGTCTTAGTAGCTGCTTTAATAAAATCTTTTCAAATATTTTACTAAATGCCGGCAAGATACAGATGGGCCTAAAATTATTTACGTCATTTATATCTCAAATCAAATCCGGAAATACGCCTAAGTCAAAACATTGGTTAAAAATGATAGAGAGGTAAGGCGCAACAGTCTCAACTATAGTACCTAAAATTTTAGTTGAAATGCCCCAAAAGTCACCGGTATTTTTAATATTAATTGAATTATATGCGATCAATATATCTCGCGGGTAACGTGCTCGAATCTAAACACGCTTTTGCATTCAGGTACACTGCTAAGCAAAAAAATTCCAGCGTCTAAAGATGATGATTGTAAAGAGCTAGTAGTTGTTAAAGGTATTCTCGCAAAGAAACTATTGAACATATGCGCTACTTGAGTTTGATTGGTGACTAATAAATTGTTTTCTTTTAGTTCAAATTGGTTTTCCCGTGGTCGTGCTCTTCCTGTTTCATTATTTATAATTCTCCAAGTTTCTTTAATAACATTTGTTGAATGCTTAATTTTACTACTAATAAATGTTGAGTTTGAAATTTTTGAGTAGTTTTTTACATAATTTAGAAAAGGTGTGTCAAATCTATGTTGTTTCATACCATATAATTCAAACAATTTGGCTCTACTTCTGTATATACCTTTAGTGGCCCACTGGTTAAAAGATCCGGTAGTATCCTTTAATGTGACAGTTTTACTCTTGAAAGTATTTTGAAAGTCATTATTTACTATTCCAAAAAGTGAATTATAAAAAACGTATAAGACGATTGGTAGTTTGAGGCCTACATTCTACTGTATGTGATTTATCATATGTTGAACTCCTGTTCAACATATGATAAATCACATACAGTAGAATGTAGGCAGTTTTTTCCTAGAACTAGCTATCTGTCCACGGTGATCAGAAGGAAGAGAACTAATATTTACTGGGTAATATTTCACAGAATAAATTAGTTAAATTAAATGATTTAAAAAGATTCAGAAATCTAGTACACTGTGAAGAATTCTCTAAAATATTAATATTAAAATCACCACATACTATAATATTCTTATGACTACCTATAATTTTATTAAGAGCATCTTCCATAACAGTCTCAAAAAGATTATAATCACCAGAAAGGGGTCGATATACACAAATTACAATATATAAATCTAGTTCCACACAGGACAACTCAATAGTGCGCTCAATAGATAAGTTTACAATATCCTTACGTTCTTTGCATTTTAATAAATTTGAAGTCATTATGAGAGAACCGCCTCTAATAGCCTGCTTTCTTATATACGGACTCTGCACTGTGTAATATTCATTTATAACAATAACCTCATGGGTGTTTAACCAATGTTCAGTTAAGCACAGAACCTTAACGTCATATTTTTCTAGAAATAAACTTAACTCTAACTCTTTGCCAGATAGGCCCTGCATGTTTTGATGTACTATATTCAAATACTGCAGCCTAACTGTTGTCCTATCTTGGAGTTTAAATCACAAGATGTGTCAATAAAAACGTTGTTAGTACATGTACTAACACTATCAAATAAATTGTCAACACAAGACTCACTGCCTTACGCAGATACATTGTATCTTTAGTTAAAATAAATTTACTAATAAATTTATTAGCGTCAAAAAACAATATTGCGTCACTATGACGACAAGTTGTTTGAGTACGGTAAAGCACCTAAAGTAAATTTACAACTAAATTTAGAATTAAGTTCTATCAACAATTCAACACATACTATGATATCATGTCTCTTTACAGTTAAACTGTTACCAAACAATAATATTGCAGTACTACTCTCATATAAGGGGTGTAACTTAATGTGATTAACTAAACTACAGTAACTATCCCCCTTTTTTTTTTTTGTTTTACGAGGTGGAAAATCCCTTTGGATCTCCGACTCTTGGGGGAAATAAGAGCCGGAGTATGTGGTGTTTCCACTAAAAACCACCCCGTGTGTCGGAGGGTGGGGCATCACCTAAGCACTCGTCGCCACCCTCCGACGGGTATTGGCCCGCCAGATGGTCAGGCGGGCCCCGAACAAAACCCCCTTGGCGACGGATTAAGGTGTTGGACTCCGCCGCCAAAACGCCCAGCGGCCGCAGAGGATAGGGAGGACGGCAACGCAACACCGCATCTCCTCTTCCTCTGCGGCCCCACCGCGACGCATCGAATGGTGCGCCCCCATTTGGTCGCGGGAGATAGGGCGCGCGGCAACGAAACACCGACACGCCTCTCCTCCCGCGACCGCACCCGACTGCGAGGGACAGACAGAACTGTCCCCCGCACCCGCACCGTTGGACGCATCCTGCGCAGGCCCCTCCAAGCCCACGCGGAGCATCCCCTCCTGGATCCCACTTAGCTTCACCGCGGGTGACCAATCCACGGTTACTGAGCCCCCCCACCACGACAAGGTGGAGATCCCACGGGGGGGACAGTAACTATCCCCTGGCTTACAATAATCTATAACACACTGATTTGTATATTCACTGAGAAGACTACCAAAATTGTGACCTAGCCTATCAGAAATACCAACAGACTGCCATGCAGAGGATATTCGGGTTCGAATCCAATAGCTGCCTTTAAGTTAATATAAGTAAGTATTTAAATAAAAAAGTGAGAAAGTATTTAACGCAGTATTTCATTCCAAACACCGTTTTACGCGTATTTCCTACGATAACAGTTTAAAATGTCAAGATGTTAATACGATAGAACTATTCAAAGTGCCAACATCGATTAAACAGCCTATCTCGAAAATAAACGAAGGAAATAATCTTTTTAATTCAAACGAAAAAAAGGAATTAATGACACTATTTCATTAAGGTCACTTTTAATTACACAGAAATATTTCACGTTTCAAATTTTTACGTTTGTACCTTTATATTGTAATGAAATAAATGGGATACATTTTTCTTGGCTTTGTTTTGGCTTAGTGGATAGCCTTGCTGCTGACGTTCAATAGTTGCTGGGGATTTTATTTCAAAGATCAAGAAACTCAAGAAGAAACTTTACCTCTGTAATGTAGATATGAAAACATACCCAAATCAAGTAATAAGTATGTTTGATTATGTATATATGAATGTATAGTTGCACATTGTTTATCAAAATGCAGCGAGCTAACCAACAAACTATGAATGACAGCTGATGTCATGTTGGTGGGGCTTGTCCCGTGCCTCGGAGAACACGTTAAGCCGTCGGTCCCGGTTGTCATAAAGATTTTTGACAATCGGTACAGGTCGTCAGAACCTTCTAATAAAATAAAACTAGTCCAAACTATGGAATATCGCTATCCCTTCGGGTTGCGGAGGTCAGACAGGCAGTCGCTCCGTGGAAAAGCTTATATTTAGCCAAATCCGGTTAGACTAGTAAGCGGACCCCAGATTGAAACTGGGATAACGCTAAGAGGATGATGACATACTTATATTAACTTTACTAGTCTTAATTGCGTAATTATTCGAAAATAAAGCGTGAAATACCTTGTATTTGACGGTCAGGTGGTCCCAAAATTACTGAATTTTGATTCACCCTTATTTTACGCTTATTATTACACTAAACTGTGCTAGCCTGCCCGCGGCTTCACCCGCACCCGGTTATAGGCTATCGACAAAAAGGTAGTGTATGTATTTAGGTATACTATATTACTGAGAATCGCATTCAAGATCTGTTAAGAAGGTATTGCCTGAATGATTCACAAACATTAATTAATGTACACATCCGTCGTCACCAACTTATGCGTTTAAATTGTATAAGGATTTAAAAGGCCTAGCACTAACTAAATAACTATATAAATTTATTCACTAGTTTTTTTAATTTATTTTTTATTTATTTACATTACAGTAACGTAATTATTAGCTCGCCAGCTTTAATCGAAGTCATATTAGGTTCGCTTTTGTGAAATAAACGCTGAATTTAGGCAAAATACGCTGTCAAGTCATCGTTTCTTGATTAAATGAGCAAAATTAGCAATTTTGCTCGTAGTACATCTCATTTTGCGAATATAATTAGCTTTAGTAATAATTATGTAGTAAAATTTCAAAACTCTTGGCATAAATACATTTTTTTGATGTTTATGACATTGCGGCAAACGAGCTGACGGATCGCCTGATGGTAAGCGATTACCGCCGCCCATGGACACAAGCAACACTACAGAAGTCAAAAGTGTGTTGCCGCGTCTAAGGTGGGAAAAGGGATAGGACGAGGAGTAGGATGAGGGGAAGGAACGGGCTCACCGAACGAAATAGGTACTGTTAGTTTACGTCGATTTTCTATGAGAGGGTAATACTTCCCCGATTGAGCCGGCCCATACATGCTGAAATCAGCAAGGCTCTACTACCTTAAGACACATTTAATTTTTACAATTGAACAATTATTTCTTGTGTTTAACATAAGATTTTGGCTATTATACTTTTAAGAATAATAAACGACTTTGGGCGTCATAATAATGAAACCCCTAACGTGTCTCGTTTACAGTCTCCAAGCATTTCTTCTATAATAAATTAAGCTGAAATCAAAAGGAGCGGCACTATATAATAAGAACTAACTCAGTTTACCGCAGCGGAGCCTGAGAAGTAGTTTTTGTACCTATTATAAATAAGATTTAAGATTAATCATTCTTAGCAATGAATATCTGAGCACTACAGTAAATTCACTTAGAAGTAAACGTGCAAATATGCTCTTTGTTGTACACTACAACAATGCAATACAGAGTTAGCCCCGCTAAGCTGGAGCGGAAAGCAATTACACCAAAGAACCAACGTGAGTAAAATAGCATTCAACAAAAGCAAAACCAAAACCGACACTTGAACAATTATTCAGTGTTTTGGGAACTTGGAAACCTTCTTTACAGAACAGACAAATTTATTCCACGGCCAGAATCGCTTGACGCTACAAATCACGCCCTGGAAAACACTCGCGTGAGGTTAACGATCTTATTAACGATATGCCAAACGATTCCAACCTTTGTTTATTGAGTTTTAAGATTGAAAATTGAGTGGACAGCCTAATAAGGTTGGTTACGATTTGCATCAAGGTACGTTTTGTTTCGAAACCAGGATGTTTACTAACGATTACGTGTAGGCGCGGGTAGGACTGACAATATAATTTATACAGTTAAGATACACTTAGGCTTGATGGAAATACGAGAATCTTGTTAAATGTTCGTGTAATATGGTTTTCGGTGTTTTAGTGTCGCCATTTTCTTTATAGGTCTCGAGTGTGTTAAGTTTGTTTTTGTTAGGTTGAAAGCTTAATGAAGTCGCTTAGTCAAAAGTACGTTGTGTTAATGATGTCACGATTCTCAGAAATTCACAGAGGTACGTAGTACGTACCTACATAATTCCATGGACTAAATCGTATTAAATCTTCATTATTCTAATGATTTGTTCTCGTTATTCTGCCACATATGTAGAGGTAACTCGCATTGTATCGTATTCTGGTTAAAAAAAAATACAATAGAGCCCAATACTGGCCGAACCCAAAATACCAGCTGAATTATTTATCCTAGTTACTGACAGGCTATACTAGTCAAGATATAAACTACTAGAGGATTCCCGCAGCTACGCCTGTTTCTACCTAATCTCGTGGAGGAATCCCTTCTTAGTGCATCCATACACTCTCCAAAAGAACATGCATACCAAACTTCAGCTTCTTGCCTCAGTTTTAGCTGCAGCTTGTCTGACAGTCAGTAATTAACGCATGAATTTGATCATAATCATGACAGCCTAGACGTGTCCACTGCTGAACGTAGGCCTCCCTCAAGGTTCTACACACAGAACGATCTTGTTTTTATATCTTATACTATCTTATACTAATATATAAAGCTGAAGAGGTTGTTTGTTTGTTTGTTTGGTTGAACGCGCTAATCTCAGGAACTACTGATCCGATTTGAAAAATATTAAGTTAGAAGACAATGCGGAATTGAATGGAACCCATTGTAACGCTGTCATGACTTCAGTCAGTACCCAACAAAGTACCCGACAGCCGAAATCCCCTGTATCAACAACGCCATCGTTCACCCACAAATTTCAACACAATTATTGCCATTTAAAAATCCCTATAGTCCAAACTGCCACCACATAATTCGACAAGATACACACATCACGTGGCGTGGAACAAGTCCACACAATTACGTGTAACAAACGCACAAAATACTGTATAAAGGATGTTGCCCGCAACGCTGTGGATAAAGAGATTAATCATAGGCCGTGAACGCGGTTAACCCGCAGTTTGTGAATGAGAACGTGACGGGAACGGAACGGGGACGGCACGGCATGATTTTTATTCGAGTCGTGCATTGTCCACAATTCTCGCTAAGGGTTTGTGTGTTTTAGTACTGAATGGGCTCGTCAATTGAGTTGGGAATAGGCTTTGATTTGTGCTCCTCATTTTTTATTTCTATACATAAAAAAAATTAAAACGGAGTCCATGAGAGATCATATTTTTGTCCTTCTGTGTGTCTAGTACATTTTCAACTACAAAGATAAGTTGGTACTATATTACCTACTAAAGAATAGCCGCAGGTACGCGCACATTTTTTGTTAATTTAACCGTTTTTTCTAGATCCCGATGGAATTTCGGGAAATTCCGTATTATGCACCCCTACGGCTCCGAATGTACATAAGTGTCAAATTTCAGCTTCTGGCGCCCAATAGTTTTGGCTATGACTTGTCTGTCAGTCCCTTATCTTTACATTCGAAAATCTATTAGAGGACATATTTGGGACCAGTCTTTAATTTTACTAGATAAAAATGGATTAAATTTGTCGTGATGAAAGAAAGATCAACATAAAATTATTTTAAATTTTGTAGTGAAACGAGGACTGTAATTGCAGAAATCGATACAGCTTAGTCTGTAATTAGAATTAGGCTTCATAGGAATGAACGCAGAATAGTAAGTAGTACTGCTTATATATTATACAAAAGTTCTCTAGATAGTTAGCGATTAAACTAGGAGCACACATACTTGTCAGTGAGGTGTTAAAGATTTCTCAACGGGATACGCTTCGGATGGCCTTATACCGATGGGATCATACACATCATTCCCGCCTCGAATATATTCGCTGGTACTAATACTAAGGGCTTTCGAGGACATCGCGGTGGTTTTATTGAGCAGGCTGGGACTGTCGGTAATAATCAGCTAAATCGCATTTGTCTACCCGTAGAACGGCTAAATGGACGGCATATAACAAGCTTTCGGTTCCGAAATCGCAAGCTTAAGTTGGCAATCGGTTCTACATTTTCATCTTAAAACTTACGCCATAGATCAAAGAGAGTATCTACCCAGCAACTCATAGAAAAAGCGAATTTTATTGCTACACAAACACAAAACTTTTCAAAGCGTCCACGGCTTATTGCCTACCGATGTAAAAACTTACGTAAAAAATTGAGAACTTTTATTCCATTACTCATGATAGTCCGTGAACGTTAACCTTGGAGTTTGTGTGAACAATGTGGCGTGATCGCTGCGTGGTAAATGCGTGGAACGTGCGGGGAAAATACGCAGCTTAATGTAAGGCTCGGAATTTTATATGGCGCGGTTTTATCTACAAATAGAAATAGGCCACGATTTACTGTGCATGGTTTTGTAGTTTCTACTATTAAAGGAAATCGTTTTTGGTAACTGCGATTATATTTCAAGCGTAGTTTAGTATTATAATTATATAATAATGTATTCAAATTCTTTTTTTTATTTTAGACATACATCTCGACACATAATATGATCTTAGTAAATGCCCAGCAGGTAAAAATAATTCTAACATCGATTATTTATCTGCAAGATTGAAGGAATCTTGGTTGAAATGTTTATGTGTTCTCTAGGTAATATTTATAATTACGTCTTAGTTGACAGTAAGAGGGCACTCCTTACATACGTATATGTACATATCAGGTAGGCTCTGTTATTTATAAATTTTATGCAATGGAGGAAATTTCTACACTGTTACGAAAATCCGTTTTCTTAGTCCTAAGGTCTACTAAACTTACTATTATTCTAAACTAGCTGACACGTCGAACTTCGTAATAATAATATTATAATATTTTTTACGATATTATTTTTTATTTCAGACCATCTTCAGACAATACCAAACACATAAAAGAAAGATTAATCTAAAGATTAATGCTGTCGTTTGGAAGCTATGCGCGTACAAACATTTCGGTGATTCATTTTTATTTATATAAGATTATATTTATGTTTATCCACAATTCAAATCTTATACCTAAGCGTGTCTTTATGTGAAAATTACCATTATTATTTTCTAACCTTTTTAAATGTCGAAAAAATTAACAGTATTTTTATTACATACATACATACAAAGTCTCACGCCTATATCCCCGAAGAGGTAGGCAGAGGTATATTGCTACACCCACTTTTCGCCAGATTTATTTTAGTCCCATGTACACATTACCAGACTCCGAGCTGCTACTGAGAATTTCCTAACGGAAAATCCCAATAACACTTTGCCCGACCCGGGAATCAAACCCGAGACCTCCCAATCCCACGCGCACATTTATACCGCGAGACCAACGAGGTATTCTTTTTACTATTTTTTTTAAATATAAAAACCTTGTCCTGACAATAAGGTACACATAAAAAAAGAAATATCTAATTTGGTGCTGTCGTTCTGAAGTTATGTACCGTACATACATTTCGGCGATTATTTTTTATTAATATAGGTCATCATCGTACTCTTGGTCCAATTCATTTGGTTACTCAGTATATATACCCTTTGTTGCAACACTTCCCTGTCACCCCTCATCAGAAAATTTTCCTTTTTCTTTTTCATACTCCTCCTCCCATCATCCTCAGTCTATCAATATTTTCTTTGTCTGCCCTCTCCCTTTTCATCCTTTAACTTTGATACTTGCTATAATACTAACTGTGTTATTTTTTTTGTTGCAGGTTTTAAAGTATGACAGTGAAGTGCTATCCAAATGAGTTCAAGTGTTAAATAATGGGATATAATTCAATTGTAACACAAACATGAAGATGTACAGAAAACTATTCTGGACGTTGTTACATGGCTTCGCGTTTCTACCAACAATTGCAGTGCGAGGTTAGTTACAATTATATTTATCTTTTAGTAAAACAAGGATTAGGCTGGCCTGTTTGTGGTTTGTGATTCACTGCTAAACCGAAGATCGTATGTTAGAAATCTTAGGGTCTCGATTGCAATAATAAGTTTTTGTTTTTTTGTGCGGGTGTAATGTGCCAGTAATACAAATATATTTTGAAATATTAAAATTACTTTTTGTTTGGTTCCTATTTTACAAACTCCATCTATTTTGGGTGGTTTCTGATATGTTTAAAGACTTTTCTGTTACTTTGTGTTTTAAAGATTTATATGCGGTGATACTAGCGATAACTGACGGTAGTAGAGCCTTGCTGATTTCAGCATAAATGGGCCTGCTCGACCGGGGAAGTACTACCTTCTCACAGAAAATCGACGTAAAGTAACATTAGCTAAACTGATGCGTTTCGTTCGGTGAGTGAGAGTGCCGGAGGATTCCTTCTCCCTCATCCCACTCCTCATCCTATCCTTTTTCCCAACCCCAAAGGGCAGCAACGCACTTGTGATTCCTGTTATGTTGCTTGTGTCCATGGGCGGCGGTAATTGCTTACCATCAGGCGATCCGCCTGCTCGTTTGCCGCCTATTACTATAAAAAAAAAACCAAATTTGTATTCATATTGAACATATTTCATGGACTTCATATCAAATATTTATCCCTAGTAGCCAAATCCATGGATAGATCAAATATTGGGAGAGGTCGTAAGTGTTGTTATGGTGAGCTCGATGGAAGGATGATTTTCCTAGTAGCCACTCAAATAATAATAATTAATGTCTCAATATCCGCATCATCCCATGGGGGTCGTAAGAGCTGACAGAGGGACCATACTATGCAGAGAACAGCACTGTAGGAGAAGGAAAACTTGATACAAACCCTATACCAACCCGTTTGGCCAGCGTGGTATAGTAGGCCGATTCCTTCCTCCTTGCAAAGGAGAGGCCTAGTCCAGCAGTGGACTGTTAAAGACTGATGATGATGATGAATGTCTCAACAAATAATAATAACTAATCTCTATACTTAGACATGACATCATTAGTTGCTCGGGTCAGTTTTAGCTATTTATGTGTGAACTTGACCTCTGTTAACTTTTCTATTATTCTTATGATTAAATTATATAAAAATTATGATAACATTAAGATCACGGATACCCATTGTATTGGGACAAGGAACAACCTACCAATGCCTTCATCTTCAGGAATACCGATTTCTTTGTAAAGAATTTTATCCATCGTATTAGGAAAGCCTATTGAGCCGTTCGAGGCTCATATGCAAATTGGCATTATTATTATATTTGTAGATTTCTTTAATATTATATGTATTTGGATGAAATTGCAGGATCTCATGATTATCTACGAGTATACAGAATTTGGCATTTCCTTGTGAAGGATAATATATGACAAATAACAACAGGAAACATAAAAGTACAAAAGGGCGATATGGGCATCAAGCTATGTTTCTAAGGATGCTCTTACTTGGATATCCAAGAAAAACATATGTTTTTGTAGCTTCTTTTCCTTCGCCTTTGTTGGAGAAACGAAAATCACAGTATGAACATTCTTTGTTGATTGTTTTTTTAAATACAAGTCGCTTTATAATAATAACATTATTTTTAATCTAAACATACATGGGTATTAAAATCCAAATAAAAAATTTTTGAATATATATTTAAACTATTAACCATTCATGAATTGTACACATTTTATGAAATTAATTCTTATATCAGAAGAAATAATAAAATTTTACCATATGAGACCTTATTATATTAAGAAGTTTACATTAAAAGTAAAGTAATGACCTCATTAGCTTGAATTGTAGATCCATATCATAGTATTCATTTACCTCAATCGAGAATTACAGCACCAAAATACAGCAATCCAATTTGTTTAAAAACATAATGGTCAAAACTACCACCATTCAAATCATGATTTCAATCTCAATTGCTAAATCAATCTCAAATCCTTTTACTTAAACTTGAATTCAGATTACCCGGCTTTTTCAGACATGCAAATTCATTTAAGCAGTCAACTTTGGTACAGTCGGATCCACTTTAACTTGTAACAATCTCTGCTTATCAAACGGCTGAACTTCATTCATATTTAACCAGTTCCAATCATCTGAACTTAATCAATATTAATATTGCTCAAAGGCCCTTTAAATTTTCCCATTAAATAATTTGAATTCTAAAGCATTCAGCCATTTTAGCAAATAATCTGCTGCTAATTGTTAGCGTAAATATATTTACAACTAAATGTTTTATTGCAAACAGTTTGTTGATATTTATTTCGGTGTTTATTTATTCATTGTGAGTATAGTTTGTAAGAAGCTTTTAGTCGATGAAAAGAGACATTTTGGTATTATTTGGATACAAAACTAAACTGTTACCGGCGATGTAGCGGGTTCTGGTAGTAAAAACGCAGTAGAGGTTCTAGATGCGTTTATTGCAGAGAATTGTCTCACTTCCTATGCCGAGTATGTCCGACCAACAACACGACACTGGCCTGAACACTAAGGGCTGCAGTCTCCCACGCTGTTCCCTCCGGTAGTGTGCAGGGCAGGTTGCTCGAAGGGCTGCGCGTAGCGGGCAGGTCCTCGCAGGCCGTTGGCTCAGCTGGCAGGTGCCGGCGGTGTGTGTGCGATGAGCGGGGCAGGCCAGACTCTTCGGCAGAGGTGACGCCGAAGGCGATGCAGCAGGTGTAGCGGTCTAGGTAGTGTAGCCCGGAGCTTAAGGTAAACCTGGAACCCACAGCTGGGATCAGGATACACGTAGAATGTATAAAGATATAGCGGTACAGAATAGAGTAACGGTAGTAGGTTAGTGTAGAGTAGCGGGTGACGGCCTCTCTGTCGGCCCCTTTATATACCGGCCCTCCATCAGCGTTGGTGTCGGCGCATTACCAAATAAGGGCAAAACTTACGAGTGCGGACGATGGCTTTCTCTGATTGGCCGAGCGTATGGGCGGTACTGTGACGCAACGCGGTAAGTACCGGACATACGTTACAATACCGCCCGCCTTAGGAGAGGATTTTACACGGCTAACAAGGAAAATCCGACTAGCTGCATTAGGTCTATGAGTCCGCTACTGTCCAAGCTAAGACGGCATATAGAGAGAAGGAAGGGAAAGTCTTCTACGGTTTGTAACAAATATTTAGGCACCATAGTGTATAAGTTTTAGGTCCTTAATGTGCCAAAACCCAATAGAATTTCCAGACGCGTCCGACAACTCGTAAACGAGAGGCGACTTTTTATTAATCACTGTGCACTTCACAAATTTAGGGGCTAGTTTCTTACAGAAGGACTTATCCTTGTCGCTCTGATAAAAAGTCCGTTTCCACACAGTGTCTCCCACATTAAACTCAGCTGGTTTACGGCGAAATTTATACGTTTGAGAATTCCTAGCATGAGCTTGAATGAGGAGTGCCTGAACTTTGTCAAATATACCTGATAAGTGACCTATGTTTTCTGCGTAATCGTCCCTAGGTATGTATACTATATCATCAGCGTCCGTGTCGACATAGTGTGAGCCGCATGGAACTAGTTCACGTCCATAGACTAAAAAACTAGGTGTATAGCCCGTGACTTCATTAACTGCAGTATTTAATGCAAACTGCACCTTAGGTAGGAGAGTGTCCCATAATCTCTGGTCATTTCCTACAAACGCCGCTAAGGTAGAACCAATGGTTTTATTATAGCGTTCGACCGTATTGACATGTGGGGAATATTTAGGAGTATAATGAAGATTAGGGATTTTGTACTTGCGCAATATAGCTTTTAAAGTAGCACTGACAAACTGTTTACCATTGTCCAATATAATTGTAGATGGTATACCATGAACTAAAAATATTTTTTCTTCTAAAATATTAGTTATTATTTCAGCAGTTGTGCGCCTGATAGGAAAAAGTAGACAGTATTTACTAAAACAGCAAGTTACTACAAAGATGTAGGCGTTTTGTTTTCTTGTGACGGGTAGTGGCCCCACCAAATCTACACTAATGGTTTGGAAGGGTCGTTAAACACACTTTGGGTCATCCCATGGTTCCCAATGGTGCATGGTTCTGATGTTTGTGCGCGATACAAATGTCGCAAGAATTTATGAAGTTAACTACGTCATCGCGCATTTTGGGCCAATAGTAACGCAGTGCTAAGCGCTTGTAAGTTTTAAATATACCGAAATGCCCCGAAGTGGGTTCGGCATGGTTCTCTAATATGGCATTATATCGATCAGAAGAAGGTAGTACTTCTTTCCATTCGAACTCCTTACGTAGCATACACCTAGATTTAATCAAACGATACAATTTATTATTTTTAATAGAATAGTCTGGATAGTCATTAGGCAAAGATAAACAACCATTGTAGGTGGCTGAATACCATTGATCAGTGTCAACATTTATTACATTTAACAAGTTATTATTATTCGCGTTAATTATATTTACAGGTAGGGATCGTGATAACGCATCGGCTATCGGCATACTCGGCTTATTTTCACTTAACACACTACACGGCAATGTTTTAGACATGCATACGGATGCGATATGGTTAGGCAGTAATTTAAATAGTTTCCAGACATCGATGCCTAAAATTAAATTACTTGTAACTTCTGGAATAATATAAGCTTTCAATAAGTGGGTTTGATTATTAAAAGTAGTGGGTAAGTTGATAAAACCGCGCGGCAACAAGATATTTCCATTCGCGGTCCGAATGGAATTAGTGTTGTGACACTGCTGTATTTCTAACCCAGTTTTAGTAATTACCTCCAGATGGGAGTTGTTACCTAGAATTGTAATGGCTGAACCGGAATCGAGCAATCCACAAATAGGTAAACTGTTAATCGTTACGTTAACATAGGGCCGTAGGTCATTTTTAGGTTTGTTATCCAGGATCGAGGCGACGGAATAACTAGAGAAATACACTTTTAGAGTGTTTAGCCAATTTCTCCAATCATCTTTGTCAAAATTGGTTGAATAGGTTGTAGAACCTAATTTAGATTTTGACACGCCCCGACCCTGACCAACTAGTTTTTTGGTTTCGTCGATTTACAGTTCGGGCAGTTAGGGAATGTCACATCCCTACGGCCGCACTTGAAGCAAATTGCGAACCGATCGCGTTTGCATTCATTCAAACTGTGATCATTGATACGGCAGCGCGGGCAGTACTTGGACGTGACTAGAGCGACAGAGCTAGGTTTAGACTTAGGTTTGCTAGGTTCGTTGTTCTCAGTGTATTCGGACGTACCCTCTATAGTAGCAACGGGATAATTATTGTAGGAATTATTACGCGCTCGGTTATTAGGTTTGTGACTGTAAGCTAGGTCTGGTGCCAACGTGTCGTTACTGTAATACGGTTCGCGGAATTGAGAGTTCAAACATTTCATCCGTTCGTAGTTTAAACATATCGTCTGCAGTGTTGCTATACTGTCTATTGAAGATATTGACGGAGCTAGCACTAGCGAGTAGCATGGACGTATTTTATGCAATAGGATGTCTAACTTTTCGCGTTCGGACAATCGCTTTGACGGTGACAGCCTAGCGAACAGCTGATTCATTATCGAGAGATAAATAATTATAGTTTCGGTAGCACCTTGAGTACGTCGGCGGATTTCATTTAATAGCCGGTAGTCATAATCGTACGGTGTGAAATCGTCTATTAATTTAGTGGTGAGTTCTTCCCATGTATTGAAATATTCTTTTAGGCCGCGGTACCAGTGAAGTGCGTTACCGGTGAAAATTTCGAAGGCATATGATAAAATTTTAGTGGAAGGTAGATTACGCGCAGTTTGGAATTCGGTAACGCGTTGTAGGAACGCTCGGACGCATCCCGTACCGTCGTATTTTAGCTTAGACAGTTCGCTAACTCTCAAATGTTCGCAATGCAACACTGGGGCTAAGCCTGCCTGCGTCGAGGTAGACGGCGCAGGTTGGGCCTCAGCCACAGCATCAGCTGAGCGAACAGCTGATTGCTCAATGGCGGACAGCTCCGCCGAGAGCTTGTCGAACCGGCTGCACAATTCGGTTATTCGTTTTGAATACGCCGTAGGACGTTCCATCCTACGGAGTCTATGGAAAATGTGGTTGTGCAGTGCGGTAGACCTCCTAGCTAGGTTTGCGTCGTAAGAAAGAGATAACGAATTTAGTCGCTTGGCCAGCTCAGAGACGACCTCGCTAGCGCCCTCGAAGTCCACCGCTATGGCTAGACCCAACTCTAAGATGTCATCATTTGGAATGGCTTCCAGTAATTTAGGGAGCTGCTTCCGCAGACCTAGGACAGAAGTAGCCGGCTCCTCACCTCTAATCGCGACCTCGTAAGCTAACTCGTTCTTGTTTAGCAGGAAGTATTTTATGGGGTGTGAGCCCATGGTGTATGAATAACCGCGTAAGTATACACTACACACTACACTTAGTGCGCAAGCGTTCCGCCCTTACAAATGGCCTACTTTACGATTAGGCGTAAAAGTTCGACCGTTAGGACTAATTAGAAAGAAAATTTAGATTCAAATTTGCGAACTATTACGTAGTAGGTAGTTACACTAAAAGGTAGACAATTAGTATAGCAATACGTACCGGTTCGCTGCAGCCGCACCTCCTCGCTTACAATAATGGAGACCTGCTAGAAGAGAACTCGAGCACGGAAAGCGAGACAATAACCCACGTAGGCGCCACTGTAGCGGGTTCTGGTAGTAAAAACGCAGTAGAGGTTCTAGATGCGTTTATTGCAGAGTATTGTCTCACTTCCTATGCCGAGTATGTCCGACCAACAACACGACACTGGCCTGAACACTAAGGGCTGCAGTCTCCCACGCTGTTCCCTCCGGTAGTGTGCAGGGCAGGTTGCTCGAAGGGCTGCGCGTAGCGGGCAGGTCCTCGCAGGCCGTTGGCTCAGCTGGCAGGTGCCGGCGGTGTGTGGGCGATGAGCGGGGCAGGCCAGACTCTTCGGCAGAGGTGACGCCGAAGGCGATGCAGCAGGTGTAGCGGTCTAGGTAGTGTAGCCCGGAGCTTAAGGTAAACCTGGAACCCACAGCTGGGATCAGGATACACGTAGAATGTATAAAGATATAGCGGTACAGAATAGAGTAACGGTAGTAGGTTAGTGTAGAGTAGCGGGTGACGGCCTCTCTGTCGGCCCCTTTATATACCGGCCCTCCATCAGCGTTGGTGTCGGCGCATTACCAAATAAGGGCAAAACTTACGAGCGCGGACGATGGCTTTCTCTGATTGGCCGAGCGTATGGGCGGTACTGTGACGCAACGCGTTAAGTACCGGACATACGTTACAGCGAATATTGATAAAACGTTCAGCATCCTATCGACTAATAAATACGGAGTTTTAGTGCTGCTGTATGTATGTATGTATCAATGTTGATCACAGAAAGCTTCGATTTGGCAGAAATCCAGCGAAGTAATTGACGCATAGAATGCCGTTTCATATCGAACAAAAACAGTCGCGACATTTTTGATAAATAGCCTCAACAACTGCTTTTATAGGCATCATATATGGGTGTATTTTTTCAAAGGAATATTTTCACCATAATATCACCAATGTTTATGGTATACCTTTATAACATAAAGGACTTTAATTCCTATACTTCTTAAACATCAAACTATGTGCAACATACAGTTTGCCATAAACTATTTGTCACAAACTTCATGCCCATAGATAACTAGGCTCAAAATTGTCTTATTAAATAATTTGCATAGTAAATCTCTATTATGCGGATCGTTGAAATCCTAGCGTTGGCCCAAAGCCAGCATGGGTGTTAGTGCGTTAGTTGCCACTTAATGTCAATCAGTATCAATTAGTACGCTTTAAGTTAATGGCATGTGAATGTTGGGCGAGTGCCCCACTTTTTGGATGGGGATGTACGGGTCAGTTTTGGGTGTAGTGACGTAAGTATGTGTACAACTAATGGGGATTGCCAAAACTGAGAAAAGGGGAGGCGAAATGTTGTTGCGGCTTGCGGTTTGAAGTAAGAGTTAGCACTTTAACAGCCGACTATTTTAAAGCGCGCCTTTCCTGGTACGCCGGCGATTTTTGCCGATATTGTAAGCTGTAGCATTAATAATATTTAAATCCTGTACGCGCGACGTCGGCTCCCGCGCGCCGAGCGCCGCCGGTGCTCACGAACCTTGCCGAGTCACCTCCGACGACGCACGACGGGCCGCCCGGCTGCCTATATAAGCCGTCCACACCGCCAGTACGGGGAGTCTGTCTAGGCTCGCGTTGCTTCCGCATCGGAACAACAACAGCTCTAGACGCGCTAAGGAGAGGATACAGCCGGTGCTACGTATCGTACACCGTTTCGGATCGCCTTATATTTTCTAAGTTAAATTGTAGAGTGTTTACTGCAAATATATATTGAAGTCCTGGTTTGCCGAGCGTCGTTTTATTTACTCTTCCGCTACAAACTGGCGCACAACGTTAAGGCCTACAATCTACGACCGCTACCGAGAAGAATAATGTCGGTTAACATGACGGAAGACCAACTGCACCGCCTGGTGTCTGCTATCGGATCTGATCGTTTGCGTCCTTCACTGGAAAGTACGATGGTACCAGAGATACTGAGAAGGTGGAGTCGTTTCTTGCTGCGGCCGAGGTGTTCAAATCCATCGAGAACATTACGGAGGCGAATGCAATAAGGAGCTTACCCTTGATTTTAACGGATGAGGCTGGTGCTTGGTGGACTGGCATCAAGAACAAAGTTACGACTTGGGCTGAGTTTGAGCGACGTCTTCGCGATGCATTTGCTTCAAAGCAACCAGCGTACCTCATCTATGAGGATATTGCGGGCATTAAGCAGGCGGAAAATGAGCTCACCGAGACTTTCATTGCTAAGAAGAGCGTTCTTTTCTCACAGCTTCCTCAGCCTGAGCATAGCGAGTCACAGCAGATCGATATGCTGTACACTACGCTTCGTTTCAAGATTCGAGAGCGAGTACCTAGAGAAGTTGTAACCACATTCGACGATCTGTTGACGGCCGCAAGAGGAGTCGAACGCATGTTCAACGAGATGTCTTCATCTAGCCTGGATCGTCCTGGGGGGAAACTAGGAGCCAGACCTCGCTGCCACTTCTGCAGACACTTCGGGCACACTATCGAAATGTGTAGAAAGAAGGCCAAGGCTGATGTGGCCAGCAGTGCAGAACATAAGCCCGTTAGTCCCAAATCTAAGAGCGAGACTGCCGTAGCTGAGACGCAAGCTCCATCACCGTCGCAGCCGAGGTTTAGCTGTTATGGTTGTGGCAAGCCTGGTGTGGTCAGGAGCAAATGCCCGAACTGCACTGTAGTAAAAGCTGAGAAAATGAGCTTCTGTGCCGTCGGAGTGCGGGTTGACTCTCGCAAGCGACCAATAGTGGGCATAGGCATCGAAAATAGGACAGGGACAGCATATATTGACACATGTGCCAAGTCAAGTATAGCCTCTTACGAATTATATGCCTTCCTACAACGCATGGGCTACTTTTTCAATGAAAGGCAAGCAACAGTGACCCTGGCTGACGGCGTTGCGAGAACACAAAGAGTGCTTTCGGTCGACGTAAAGGTGAAGCTTTGCGACCGCGTAATACCGACGAATTTCATTGTGTTACCGGAGTCCCGAGAAAATCGCACGTTGCTCGGTGTTGGATTCATACAGGATGCCAACATGATTTTGGACATACCACAGATGACGTGGCACTTCATCGATCAACCGGAGTTAATCTATGACCTAAAGGAAGAAGATGACTCGGAGGATACGGTGCTACACATCGACAACATGGCAACCCTGGAAACATACATCGAAAACGTGCCTCGAGTTACGAATATTCTGGAGGAGATGCGGATGCAGACACAAGTGTCGCCTATGGGTGTCACCCCAATCACGGACCGTAGCCCCTGCATAATGGAACCATCACTGCCCGAAGGAATCCAAGAAGGGGGAGTCCAATTGGAGCCGGCAACACTAACCAGTTCAAGCACCGGGAAAGCCCCAAGCCCGGCCTTGCCTACAACGAGCGCTGCCCAACCATATCGTCTGATACCCATCGACTTGTCATCACCGGCCGAGCGAGCGCGACCCCTGTTCGATGGCTACTCGCCTAGCTTCATCGACTTCATTTACAGGGATGCGCGCAACAACATACTCGATGCGGAAGTGGATCTGTTTCCTCACTCCAGAGCATTATTTCGGAGTGACAGCAGCGGTGACAACATAAAACTAAACGCAGTATCCGTTGATGATATCCAATCTCAAATGTTGGATGAGCAACAGATGATGCAGTTAAAAGATATGCTTACTAAGAATGCGAGTGTGTTTGAACCTAGCCACAAGCCAACGACACTGACTGAGCATTGCATCGACACTGGCAAAAACAATCCAATCGCCGTTCCTCCCTATCGCTTGTCACCTCCACGTCGTGCTGTTCTTCAACAAGAAATTGCCAAGATGCTGGAAAAAGGCATTATACAGCATTCTTCTTCACCATGGGCAGCTCCTGTAGTAATGATTCCCAAAAAGGATGGTGGAGTTCGGGTGTGTATAGATTATCGTAAGCTCAATGCGATCACTGTACCCGACGTGTACCCTATACCACGGATCGATGACCTCTTACACGCAGCCAAACCTAGTCCTTACATGTCTGCCTTAGACCTGCGTGCTGGCTACTGGCAAGTGAACGTTCGGGAAGACGATCGAGACAAGACAGCCTTTATCACACCATTTGGAATTTACAGATTTAAACGAATGCCGTTTGGATTACGAAACGCGCCATCTACATTCCAACGGATGATCGATAGAGTTCGAGTGAGCTTGGGCGATGTCCAGATGCTGGCCTATCTCGATGACCTCATCCTATTTTCCACCAGCTTTAAAAAGCACCTGAGCGATCTAGACAGAGTCCTAAATAAGCTGAAAGAAAGCAACCTGTGTGTCAACTTTAAGAAATGCCGTTTCTGTTGTTCTACGATTAAATACCTAGGCCACTTGATCACCCCAGCAGGATTGCAAGTAGATCCAGAGAAGATTACCGCCATCACGCAAATACCGACTCCGAAGAACATCAAACAACTGATGTCTTTCTTGCAAACTTGTTCGTGGTATAGACGCTTCATATGTAATTTCTCCATGGTATCTGAGCCACTTACGCGCCTTACGAAGAAGAACGTTTCTTGGGTGTGGAATGAGGGACAAGAAAAGGCATTTGAAGACCTTAAAAATTACCTGTCCACAGCGCCTGTTCTCCAACAAGCTGATGACACGAAGCCTTTCATCATTAAGACAGACGCAAGTAGCTTTGCTTTGGGAGCAGTTTTGGTCCAGAGGGAGAAAGACACTGAGCATCCCGTCGAATACGCCAGCAGACTACTAATACCGGCTGAAAGGAAGGAAAGGGAAGCCTTGGCCGTCGTATGGGCCCTTAACAAGTTTAGAGGCTATATAGAAGGCGTACCGGTAACCGTAATAACTGATCATCAAGCTCTAAAATGGCTTATGACTCTGAAAACTCCCACAGGATGCCTAGCACGATGGGCTCTTCAGTTACAGGGCTATGATCTCACCATCAAGTACGCACCGGGCAGAACTAATATAGTCGCGGATGCCTTGTCACGACCTCCATGTTGCAAGTGTGATGAAACCGGAGATATACCTGATTGCACAGTCTGCAGTACTGTGATTGATATGCCGACTCGCAGCACTGCTGAGACGCGAGTGGAACAAATGAATGACGAAGAATTAGCCAAAATTATTCAAGCTCTTGAGACCTCTGAACGCAACGAAGATACCGTTTATTGGAGTAGCAAGGGATACATTATGAATAAATGTGTCCCTTGCTACTCCAAATAATGATGTATTGGCTAATGTACCGATATGACCCGGCTGGAGATAACGAAGAAGCACAGTTGGTTGTACCACAACACGAATGGTCTAATGTTCTCGCTGCATACCATGATCATCCACTTGCTGGACACTACGGTTCAGATAAAACCTACCAAAAGATCGCAAGAAGGCACTATTGGAAAGGTATGCGACGTTATATCGAGGCATACATACGAAATTGTCTTCCATGTCAGCGGTACAAACCCTCGAACCTGAAGCCAGCTGGCCTGCTACAAACATCTGCGACAAATCAACGATTTGAAATAGTAGCCTTCGACCTATTTGGACCTCTACCTACTTCAAACAACGGCATGAATTGGATTTTGGTCGCCGAGGATGTTGCTACTGGATGGGTGGAATTATTTGGCCTGCAAAGCGCTAATGCTGAAACCTGCGCCAATATTCTAATAGATGAAGTTTTCCTGCGCTATGGAATACCCAGGCGTCTCATCAGTGACAATGGTCCGCAATTTGTTAGTGCAGTCATGCAGCAAGTCACTCACTGTTTAGGCATCATGCATAAATTCACTCCCGTGTATCATCCTGCTGCCAATCCTGTCGAAAGGAAGAACCGCGATCTAAAGACACAACTTGCGATATTTGTCGAAGAGGATCATCGAGCATGGGATATGAGGCTATCGTGTATTAGATTTGCCATGAACACAGCAAATAGCCTTACTACCGGATATACGCCCAGTTACCTAACTTTCGGACGTGAACTTAGGACACCGCACGATAACTACAATGAACGTCAAATCATATCTGCGGAAAACTTCATTCCAGAAATAACGCCCAAATTGCTTTCCTTAGCAACAACTTTGGCCGGAGCACAAGAAATACAGAAGAGTAAAGAAGAGCGCAGAAAAGAATACGCAGATCGTTTTCGTCGAGCAGATCCGGATTACAAACCCGGAGATTTCGTTATGGTCACTTCACACACTCTTAGTAACGCTTCACAAGGTGTCAGCTCTAAATTCTCACCCCGTCGTGATGGGCCTTACGTAATCCTCCTGCAGCAGGGGGCTTCTTCTTATGTGATTGCAGATCCTAACAAACCACATCATCCAGTAGGGGTTTACCATAGCTCCGATTTAGCCCCGTATCGAACGGAGGATGTTGGCGCGGCTCTACCAGCACCTGTGCGCCCCTTGAGAAAAAGGGGCCGACCAAGGAAGACATCACCGGCTCCTGCAACCAAAGGCCAGCGGGGACGACCAAGAAAGACTCCTGCCTGAATGATTGCTGTCTCTTCGTCGGGACGCCTTCAGATCCAGAGGGGGAGACTGTAGCATTAATAATATTTAAATCCTGTACGCGCGACGTCGGCTCCCGCGCGCCGAGCGCCGCCGCTGCTCACGGACCTTACCGAGTGACCTCCGACGACGCACGACGGGCCGCCCGGCCGCCTATATCAGTCGTCCACACCGCCAGTACGAGGAGTCTGTCTCGGCTCGCGTTGCTTCCGCATCGGAACAACAACAGCTCTAGACGCGCTAAGGAGAGGATACGGCCGGTGCTACGTATCGTACACCGTTTCGGACCGGCTTATATTTTCTAAGTTAAATTGTAGAGATTGAAATTAAACCACAGTTTACGGATTTTATCGCGTTATATTACTTTCACTGGTTATTTGTTATTACATTTAAGCCGAAAGATCTAGAAACTACATTTTTATTACTAGCCGACGTTTCGAATTCTTTACAGGATTCATGTTCACGGCAGACTGAGGTGATATTTGTCTTTGTCTTGAATTTAAAAGTTATCTCAAAGTACCCGAACATTTTTCAACTATTGGTGTTACTATCTACGCAGAATGTGCTCACTGTGTCTTGATGTCTTCTGGTGACTTTGTCCTTTTTGGGTTTCATTAGCCTGATAACAGGGTCCTAAGCTGGAGGTACATTCCAACCATCTTCCCTATTGAAATTAGGATGTTTTTTAATTTCAATAGCTTCACGTATCATTCTTGGAATAAAGCGGTGTTCTTTTGCGAGTATCTGTGGTTTATCAAATCGCAGGTAATGGTTGGTTCCTTGTTCTACATGTTCACACACAGCAGACTTCGTCGAGCGTTTGTGTTTAATGTCAGCTATATGTTCCTTTAGTCGAATGCCTATGCTTCTCTTGGTTTGTCCAATGTATGAGAGCCCACACTCACAGTCTAACTTGTAAACCCCGGCCTCTTGTAAGGGTAACTGACTCTTGACAGATGGTAAAAATTGGCTTATCTTCGTTGGCGGCTTGTAGAAAGTTTTGATGAAGCTCGCTTCAAGATGTAGCCAATCTTGTCGGTCACGCCCTTGATGTATGGGAGGACAGCAGGTTGTCGCTCTACTGTGGCTGGCTTGTTCTTCGGGGATCTGTGACGTTGGCGCGGTGGTCGGAGCTTGTTGTCTTGCAGAACTTGCTTGACATGTTGAAGCTCGGCGTCCAGGTGTTTCTTGTCACAGATCCCCCGGGCTCTCTGAAACAAAGACATTCCTACGGTAGCTAACTGTTTAGGATGGTGGTGAGATTCACCGTTTAACTACCTATTTGTATGTGTCTTTTTCCTATACACAGTGTGGCTCAAAGAGTTGTTTTTGTTCCTGATAACAAGTACATCTAGGAAAGCTAAAGAATTGTTTGCCTCTAATTCCATTGTAAATTTGATGTTGTTATGAATAGAATTAAGATGGTCTAGGAATACATTAACACTATCTGTTGGTAAAATTGTAAAAGTGTCATCTACATACCGCTTGTAGAACCTCGGTGTGATGGTGGCAGTCTGCAGGGCTCGCGCCTCGAAGTTATTTACATGCTTACCAGCACATGACTGTATTGAAATAACTAGAAGGAAGCTAATAGAGAACAACATGCCCGAGGAATATGCAGAAATATTGAAACACTGCTTAATAACCGGCTATCTGCTATGGGATGAGAAATACTACATACAAGTAGACGGTGTGGCAATGGGTTCTCCAGTATCGCCTGTTGTTGCTGACATCTTCATGGAGGACTGATGACGCAAGCTGCCGTTGCAGGTCCCAGCAATGTGACCAGCGCGCAGCCCACGCTCAGAAGCGAGGGGTGCACAAAGGCCAGAGGCAGTACGGGGAAGCCGCCTGCCGCCAAGCGACGGGCTGGCCACCCTGGACGGCATCCAGCCCCAGCACCACCGGGAAATGTGGCAGGTAAAACTGCCGAAAACAAGGAAAGAGGTGAGGCCAAACGTGCTCTCAACGAGACCAGCTCGCCACGAGGGGAGCACAAGAAGCCCCGCCTCGACTCTTCCAGGATACAAGGTAAGTCCTACGCACAGGCCTCCAAGGCGTCCCTGGGTGTTGCAGTAACATGCAAACGCACAGGGAACTTGCCGAAGGAGTTGGTGGACCAGGTACTCCGGGAGCTCCAAAAGAAGATCCTGAGTGATGCCTGGTCGACCAAAACCCCCAAACGCCCCGCTCCAGCGTTCACCGGGAAACCCGTGCACGCGGAAGGGGTCCTCAAACTTTGGTGCGCCGACGAGGCAACGCGTACCTGGCTGACGGAGGCAGTCTCTCTCCTGGTCCCACCACCGGGCTTCGAACTGGAGGTCAGGGGCCAGGAAGAGACCCCGAAGAGAGTGCGGTGCGGCATTGTCGTACCCAACGAACAGGGGGTCTTAGACGACGTGCGCGACGTGGGTCGCGCTCTTGAGTTTCAGAACCCCTGGTTGGAGGTTGACAATTGGTCGATGCTGCACTCTGAAAGGCAGTCAGGTGGGTGGTTCCTAGTAGTGGGCGTCCCAGTAGAACAGGTCCCGATCCTGATGAAGAACGAGCGCCGCCTCGCGTTGGGGGTAGGTGCCGTCTACGTCAGGTTCCGGGACCTCTCAGGTAAGTTTGTCGACCATCCTCCGGACGACAACTCAGCACGAGTCAAGCAGGACTCAAACACCAAGCCAGGGTGCGACGCAGAACCCGGCCCGTCAGAGCCGACCGCGTCTGGCTCGGGGGCTGGCCCGTCAGCCGAGGGTAACTCGGAAGATGAGAGCCTGCTCCTGAGCCCGGTGCGGCGGGACGACGGGGTGGAGGCTAGCGACATCCTGGCCGGCCTAATGCAGCTGACGGTCGGGGAGGTGGGGACATCATCCAAAGATGAACCCTCTGCCTAGTGACGTCAGTTGCCTTCAAATCAACCTCCATCACAGCCAAACGGCCACTGCGCAACTGTGAAAATGGATGGAGGTCCAACAATCAGCCATCGTGCTCATCCAGGAACCTTGGATAAGGGGTGGCCTCATCAGAGGCCTTTCCAGCCTGGGAGGTAAGATTTATTTTTCAACTGACCACACACATCCAAGAACCTGCATACTGACAACTAAAAACATCAGAGCCCAAGTTCTAACGGAGTTCTGTTCCAGAGACATCACAGCGATACAAATTGAAATAACACAGCAGCCAAGGAGTACAGCGGTTGTTTTCGCATCGGTCTACATGCCCGAGGCCGAAGACCCGCCACCGTTCGACCTCACGCGTCTGGTTAACCAGTGCGAGAGAACCAAAACGGAGGTCGTAATAGGAACGGACTCCAATGCCCACCACCAAATGTGGGGCATGAACTGCAATAACAACAGAGTTATTCACCACTAATCTTACCCTATTAAACACAGGTACGGAGCCCACCTTCGTCACAAGACGTAGTCAGACAATTATCGACTTAACTCTCGCAACAGAAGGAGCGGCTGAACGCATCAAGGGATGGCACGTCTCGAAAGAGGCATCGTGCTCAGACCACAGATGGATCAGCTTCTCTATGGAAGTCGTTATACAACCTATTCAGCCTCGTAGGAAACCACACAACACTGACAAAGCCAAGTATGTCCAATTACTTAAAGAGAAACTTACCCTTACTGCTACGCCGACGGTACTCGGTGACAATGAACCGATCGACGAGCAGGTATGTACACTGACGCAGTCGATGCTAGACAGCTACCACGCAGCATGCCCAGAAACCACTCTACCCTCAACCCCAGGTAAACAAGCGCAAGAAGGTAAGAAGGGCCCTAAACAGGGCAATGAACACAAGCGCGGACGTAGATTGGGACGCTTATAAAGCGGCTAAATCAAGCTACAAGAAATGCCTCAGATTCAGACGCACCATGGGATGGCGAAAATTCTGTGGGAGCATTGAATCTTGCCAACAAGCAAACCGGGTAAGGAAACTACTGGCTCAGCAACCGATGGTTACACCAGGTACTCTCCGTAAACCGGATAACACATACACCACATCGGAGGAGGAAACAAGACGCGTCCTACTAGAAACACACTTCCCAGGCTGCGTCCTCATCCCGGTAATAACGTGGCACGATACACCAACAGTGGCGACCGAACACGAGTGGAGACACGCAAACACCGTGGTCACAGAAGAAAACTCCGATGGGCCATCGATAGCTTCCATCCCTTCAAAGCAGCCGGACTGGACGGCATCTTCCCAGGGTTATTACAATGGGGGGGTGAATCGGTCCGCAAAAGACTTCTGGCAATCATGAGGGCTAGCCTGGCCCTTAGATATGTACCAAAGAATTGGAGGGAAGTCAAACTAATTTTCATACCAAAACCAGGCAAAACAGACTACACAAATGCAAAGTCCTTCAGACCAATAATCCTGACCTCCTTCATGCTTAAAGCCTTGGAAAGGCTATGCGAGAAGGAATTTAGAAGTGGGGCACTTAAACACCTACCCCTACATGCCAATCAACATGCATACAGCTCAGGGAAATCGACGGAATCGGCCTTACATCAGGTCGTGAACAAGATAGAAGTTGCTATACAACAAAAAAGCATCTGTCTGGGCACCTTCATTGACATAGAAGGAGCCTTTACAAGACAAACTTCTCCAGTATAAGCAACGCCCTAGCCAGACATGGTGTGGATCAGATGCTCATACAGTGGATCCAAAACATGCTCAGCAAAAGAGTAGTGCGCCTGCACGGCGACTCCCAGACAGCCTTGATAACTAAAGGTTGCCCGCAGGGCGGTGTTCTCTCCCCGCTATTGTGGAACTTAGTCATCAATGAACTCATAGACAAACTCAACGCGAGATATTTTTACACAATAGGATATGCAGATGATCTGACCATTCTCACCTCAGGTAAGGTAACTAGTACAGTGTACGACCTTACTCAACAGGCTCTACGCATAGTAGAGTGGTGGTGTAATGAGTACGAATTATCAGTAAACCCGACCAAGACCGAACTAGTTATGTTCACACACAAACGCGCGCTGGGTACTTACCGACTGCCCAGGCTATTCAACACAGAGCTCAAGCTGTCTACCGAGGTAAAGTACCTGGGCGTCACTCTTGACAGCAAATTGACATGGAACAGCCACATGGAAAATAAGCTCAATAAAGCCAGCATCGTCTTCTGGCAGTGCAAGAAGATGATAGGTAAACGATGGGGCCTATCCCCCAAAATTGTCTTATGGCTCTATAAGACAATAATACGTCCGATGATAAGCTACGGCGCAGTAGTGTGGTGGCCTCGGACCAACCTAACAACGGCCGCCAACAAGCTTCAAAAGCTTCAAAGACTTGCATGCCTAGCGGCCACGGGCTGCATGAAAACTACACCTACAGCGGCACTCGAAGTGTTGCTGGACTTGCCTTCATTGCACCTGTTCATACAACAGGAAGCAACGATGTCAGCGATCCGGCTAAGAGCTCTGAAGCTCTGGAAAGACACTAACACACCGCACACTAGCAACTTAAACACACTCTTTAAAGAAGTTCCTCTCACACAAGCCATTGGCGACCGAATACCGAAACAATTTGTTTTCGATAAGAAATACAAAATCCAACTTTACGAGGATCTACACGAGGGAGCGGTTGGCCACAACGAGCTCACGATCTTCACAGATGGGTCTAAGACGGATACAGGTACGGGTTCAGGAGTATTCTCCGAGGACCTTAACATCAATATCGCAGCACCGCTGGGAGCCTACAACACGGTCTACCAGGCCGAATGTTTTGGCATAATCCTAGCTGCCACAGCAATCATGGCACGTGAGGTAAGGGAACGATCCATTAGGATCCTCTCAGATAGTAAGGCTGTCCTCTCAGCCCTCAAAAGCCATACTATCACCTCGGCACTCACGCTTGAATGCCACCAGAAACTAACAGAGGTAGGTAAACAAAACAAATTAACACTGCAATGGGTCAAGGGCCACAGTGGCTCAAGAGGGAATGACGCAGCCGACGTACTTGCCAGAAGAGGGGCCACCTTAGAGGTGGTGAGACCCGAGCCCATTATTCCCCTCCCTTCTGGTTTTTATTGCAACCTGGTAAGAAATAGGACCAAGACCCAACACAACCAGTCCTGGATTGGTATTGAAACATGTAGGCAGGCCAAGGAGGCTCTTCCCGCAGAAGACGGTATGATAGCGAAACAAATCCTCCGGCTGTCCAAACAACAACTGCGGACACTCACGGCCGCCTACACAGGACACGGATTCTTTGATAAACACCTATTTACTATAGGTATCACCGACAGCCCGCTGTGCAGGGCCTGTATGGCAGCAGACGAGACGGCAGCCCACCTGCTCCTCGACTGCCCTGAGGTCGCACAGTACAGGCAGCAGTACCTGACAAGATACAGCACCCTGAGGGAGGCAGTGGGCCACATCAAGAGTCTGCTGGCCTTCCTCGAAGAGCTGGGGTGGCTCGAATGAAGACACCATTCCCACCTGCACGCAAAATACACGCCAAGACGTGGAGTTGCTGAATGACATAATTCGTCGTGCTCTTGTCGCGTCTGGCGTACTAGCTGTACTTGAACCAAATGGTTTGGTACGCGACGACGGTAAGAGACCTGATGGTATGTCATTGTTGCCTTGGAAAATGGGTAGGCCTTTGATGTGGGACGCAACCTGCGTAGACACCCTCGCGCCATCACATGTTCGAAGCACGGGAGGCCATGCTCTCCCCCTCACGCTCTAACCCTCAAACGGCGCAAATACAGAAATTTTGTGAGTAATTACGTGTTTGAGCCGTTTGGGGTGTAAACGCTAGGCTCATGGGGTCCGAGCGCTCGTTCACTATTCCGGGAAATTTCTAAACGGTTAATCGACGTCTCACGTAAACAGAAGGCTGGTTTATTCTTTGCTCAGAGAATCAGCATTGCCATCCAGCGTGGCAATGCTGCCAGCCTTCTGGGCACGTTACCCGATGACATTGATGTGGAGGCATTTTACGACGCATAAACCTTGTAAATATTTTCAATTTTTAATTTCTTTTTACGTTTTTTTTGTACATATACTACTTAGACATTAAGATTAGATTAATCTACATATACATTATAAAATTATGTTTATTTAATGCATTACCTACGGATGTTTGATACCTTAAATATATAAATAATATTCTTGGATACTGATGATTCCTTACAATCAAACACTGTTTTGTTGTAAAGTTCTGCGTAGCGTGGTCCTATAAGCGATAACCTTTGTTGTTTTGCATTACACTCATTGTTGTGGATTTGATGCCCATGCAAGTTAAAACTCTGCGATCCGAAACTACCAAGTACACGCACTTTTCTACGAATTGTTTGAAGGTTTGCAACATTTTATGTTAAGACGCGAGAAGTTTTTTCAAATAACAATATTTAATCAGTTTCAACGTAAATAACAAACAACAATGTTTTTGCCAAAATTATTGAATGTTCTTCTATTTATATGTTTTATCTGTAAGAATACAAACTGTTACCCAATTTTGTTCCATGAGTATCTTGAGAGTAGGTAACTAGGTACACGACACAAATCGTATAATTGCGAAAAACTTGACTTCAAAACCTACCTTACCAACTGGTCTAATCAGAGTGGCATAATAAGCCAAATCCTCCTATTAACTTCTTTTTTTTAATTTATATCTTGCAATCAGTCGATTCTGACTATGAGCAAATGTGATGTTTGGTAGAATTTCGGGTAGAGATATGCCTCATTAGGAACATGCTCCATATGAACAAAGTGGCCTATTTAGCCAAGATCCAGGATCCTACGCCTCTTCAAACGGGTGATGCAGTCGGGTATGGTGAGGTGGACAGAAAGTTGATTTAGATGGTTTTCCAGTCTATGTTTATAGTTTTTAAGGGAGGTTTTTATTTTCTCCTTTACAGTTTTCATGTTCAGATGCATGTGCACTTCTGAGTTTCTAATGATCCAGGGCGAGTTGCTTATCTGTTTAAGGATATTATTCTAGGCTCTTTGGATTTTGTTGATGTTGGATTCACAAGTGACTCCCACAGTTGAATGCCATAGGTCCAGACTGGTTTTGTGACGGACATACGACGTATAGCAGCAGCTTGTTGTCAATGGATAGTTTGGTGTTTCTTCCCAGAAGCCAATACAGTGATCTGTATTTGAGGTTAACTTCATTTCTCATTGCACTCAACGTGTTTGTTCCATGTCAGTCTACGATCTAAATGCAACCCCAAGTATTTGATGGAGTTACTGTTTGGCATTTCTCTGCCGCCCAGGCTCACTGGTGGACATGTTTCTCTTCTCAAGGTAAATGTGACTTGGACTGATTTATTGGCACTTGCTTTGATTCTCCATGTGTCAAATCAGTCATTAATTTGCGTGAGACTCCGTTGCAGTATTACAGAGGCTTCTGCCACATACCTACTGGAAGCTAGTACTGCAGTATCATCTGCGTAGGTTGCCATAGTAACACCAGGTGTCTGTGGTAAATCTACTGTGAAGATAGTGTACAAAAGTGGGCCAAGTACTGACGCTTGTGGTACCCCAGCTAGTATGTCGCAGAATTGTGATGTACATTCTGCCTCCTTTATTTGGAAAATTCTATCAGCAGGTAAGATTCCAGAATTCGATAGAAAGTGTGGGGTACAAGTAATTTGATTTTGCAAAGAAGACCCTTATGTCACACTTTGTCGAAAGCTTGTTGTACGCCTAGAAAAGCCGAGGCGCAGTATTCCTTTCGCTCAAGACTGTCGCTGATATATTTGCAAACTCTATGTATTGTTCCGTGGAAGCGTGCTCTGGTCTGAAACCGAACTGGTGATCTGGCGTTATAGAATTTTCGTGCATCGCGTATGAGAGTCGTCGCAATAGTATTTTCTCTAAGACCTTAGAAACGGCTGGGAGAAGGCTGATTGGTCTGTACGATGACACTTCATGTGGTGGTTTCCCAGCTTTATGGATCATAATTATTTGCAAGACCTTCCATAGAGCAGGAAAGTATCCTACTCTGATGATGCAGTTAAACAATGTTATTAGGTAAAAAATTGCTTTGCGAGGCAGTTCAAATCCTGGGGCTTTCTTATTTTCCAATAGGTTGACGGTTCTCGTTATTTCGCCTGGTGTTACTACTTTTAAAGGTAAATCGAGCTGAAAGTCTCGCTGGAGAACGTCATCTATGTTTGTTTTCTTAGCACCAGGCGCGGAGTCATTGGGAACAAATATCTTGGAGAGGTAATCAGCAAAAGCATTTGCCTTTTCCTGTTTGGATCTAGCACATTTATTTCCATCCAGACGAAGTGGTGGCTTTGCATGGGTGGCTTGGTTCATATTTTTGCACGCTTTCCATTTTGAGTAGTTGGTATGACCAGTAGCTGTCAGCGATTGTAGATTAGCTTCAACTGTAGCATTTTCCATTTTCCTGATAGGTTTTCTAAGAGACTGAATATAGTTATTAAGCGCTCTCTTGTCGTCGGGATGTCGGCTGATGTGCCAAACTCTACGACGACGTCTTTTCTCAAGAATCATGTCTCTTATTTCGTGTGGTACATAATTACGTCTGGTGTTACTATGAGCCACTGCTTCTGTACTCTTCCAGTAAGCTTCTTGAACCGTCCTTGTAAATGCTAGAACTGCGTTATCAACATCATCATCGGACTTTAGCGAGATCTTCAACTGTAGAGATTCTTCAACTATGGTGCGAAACAATTTCCAGTCCGTTCGGCAGATATACAATCTTGCTTTTGTTTGGCAGTCCAGAATATTCGCGCTGATGGTTAATATAACTGAAGTGTGATCAGAAGAACCGTCAAGGCAATTGTCAATTTGATGGAATAGACGAGAGAGACGCTTCATAATAAAGAAGTCTATGACGTCGGGTAATTTATTTGGGTCGGTTGGCCAGTGGGTCGGCTCTGATGTGGCTATTGTTGTTAAGTAGTTCCTGTCTACACACTTCTTGAGTTCTCTACCTCTTGTAGTTATCAGTCTGGAGCCCCAGTGTAGGTGTTAAGAGTTCCGATCGCCACCCGCTATGAAGCCCGGTCCAAGGGTTTGAAGTATGCAGTGAAATGCTCCTCGGTGATTCGGTGCTTGGGAGGACAATAGACAAACGACACTTTGAAGTGGCCGTTTTTATCCTGTATATTCCCTGATGTAGCTTGTATGTGTTCTGTCCTGAACTGTGGGAGTTCATAATGATCGATGGAGGATTTAATTAGAACTGCTGTGCCCCCATGTGCTGTCCCATCTGGATGATTTGTATTGTATATATTGTAAGTCCTTATGTGTACATGGCTATTATTGGTAAAATGTGTTTCAGAAATGAGTACTATATCAAGATTGTGTGTTTTCAGTAAAAGGTCGACATCACTTTTGTTGGGTGATAAACCATTTGTGTTCCAAGTGACTATTTTAAATATTTTATTTACTATTGTTGTCAAGAGCCCCAACATGGTGCTCATTACTATTGAGACGCAAGTTAGCATTATCGCATGTCCAGAAGTGGACCGTATACAAGTTGTTAAGAGGTAAGTAAATAAAATATACTCTATACTAACTACACGGTAGTTATCACAAAAATCAACAACATTTTACTCCCTGCTGCAATTCCTGGTTTGTATGCAATTAGCCAGTCGAAATTAAAACAAGCTGATTTGGCAAGTTGAAAGTTAACGCGATATGGAGACTTTGATTAATGAATGTTTTTTGCTGCTGACATATTTAAATGTGTAGTAAGGCTATTGATATAAAAGCGTGTTAATAACTAGAATATGGTGTATATTATTATAGTCTTTACAAAATCTGTAAATAAAATAGCCTGGCCGAGAAACAATTCTTTGTTCAATCAATTTAAACTTGTATCGAGACTGAGTGTCTTTTCTGTCCGTTATTAGAAGGTCCGTAAAGTTCTCAAAATTACAGTAGTTAATCCTAAATCGGGCTTTCCTATTTTTGGAAGTAAACATGGGTGTAACTATAATGTATACGGTATCTCTGAACAACTAAGATTTTCATTTTAACCTCTAACCTGCGTAATTTTTATAAGCTGATGATTTTTATTACTACTATAGCAAAGAATATCCAGGCAAATAATAATTAAAATCATATTTATTACCCTCGTCATAACCGGTCACTAAAGAGAAAGCCAAACTATAAGACACCGTACAGACAATGTGCTTAATCAGAGCTCCACCGTTCAATATTATAGTGTATGTAGCTTGCTCTGTATAAAGGCACAATCAGCAAATCAGCCTATATTGCCACAATCACTCATGTTTTCAACTGGATTGCTGCGATCACGTGAATATGAAAGATGATTTCGGACGATAATTAAAAAGCATTTCAGTTTTATTAAAAGTTTAATACGCATTATTTATGTTTTTTAATTTATAGATTTGGTCTAGCAAGTATGCGTTTGTTAATTTTATTGTTTATTTATTTTGGTTTGCTAACAAATGTTACAGGGATATAAGCACATATTATAAATATTTCACGTTCTAAAGTAACAGTTGATCGTCCATATAAAGTAGTTAAGTACATCAGGAGTCAATAAGTTAGTCCACTTATGCGCAAAACAAGTAGGAAACCTTTAGTATCGTGAAATAAACTTGTTTCAAGGCATAACGTCCTGAGATGCTTCAGCAGTAAAGTTAAGTTGGTAATATAAATCTAACAATTTATTTAAAAAAATTTATTTAATATTGGACTTATGAGGTATTTGAATTAAGTATGTTTTTTTTTTGAAATCATCTTGCAAAATTTATATACACTGAAATGCATTCAAATTAATAGGTAACGTAAAAGCTCCTATTAACGACCCCCTAAAATGTGTACTCTATTAACGATCTTAGCTTTACTACTTATAAAATCCTACCTAAAAAATAGACGAATGTTCGTTGAAAGAAAAAGCATCGACGAAACTAATCACGAAGTTGTTCATACGTCTAGGATTACAAATATTCAACGTGGTGTTCCCCAAGGCTCAATTTTAGGACCAATACTTTTTATTATATTTACAAATGACCTGTTAAACTTTATGCATTACGCTCAGCCCGATGCAAAACTCGTTGTCTTTGCAGATGATACGAATATAATAATTGGGGCAAATGACTTAGAAGAATTGAGCCAAAACTATAAATAAATGCCTCGAAAATCTCTGCGACTGGTTTTCAGCCAATAGCCTTTTACTAAACACCAGTAAGACTAACATAATTTTATTCAAGGCTACAACTCGCATTACTGACGATTTAGATGTACATATCAAAGGGGACAAGATTGAATTAGTTGACACAGCGAAGTTCTTAGGGATTATCATAGACGTTAGTTTAAATTGGAAATATGAGCTAGCCGCAATTGACTCTTCAATTTCATCAGCGTGCTATGCACTTAGGAGCCTGAGAGATATTTTAGGTCTTAAGGAACTAAAGGCTATATATTATGCATTGGTGGAATCTAGATTAAGATATAGCATCATGCTTTGGGGTAACAGCTACAATTATAACTGTCGGAAGGCGTTTGTCTTACAGAAACGTGCTATAAGGACTATTGTAAGTGTACAAGTTAGGGCCTAACCTTCGATAGCTCTTAAGTATAGCCCTAAGCTTGCACGTACCTAAACCTAGACTTATCCTAATTTAAGCCTACTGGTTCCTATATCTAGCCTAACCTACCTACGACAAACCTATCCCTATTTTAGATCTAATCTAACACCTATCCTACGTATTATGTCGTAAACCTAGGTGTCCTATGAACTATTCCTACAACCTATCTAATTCCTACAAAGGCGTCGTTGTTGTGGTCCCTAAACCCTAATGTCCCTATCCCCCTAGCCCTACTATATCGTATTTAATAAATACTTATATATAATAGTCCAGGATATCTGCCACCGGGAGACCTAAGGCAACAGATGGAATTGGGTAGGATTTAGGGGTAGTGGAAATGGTTTTCTCACTGCCGGTCGAGCAGACTCACAAGACCGATCAGGGTGACGGCTAAAGGTGTCTTGGCCGCAGTGAGAGGTTTGGGAAGGGTAATGAGTCAAAGTCAGGAGTGAACAAATGACTGATTTATTTCTTAAAATTATTGTCTTCTATACTAAACTTATTCTATATACACATACACACGTATTTAGTTGTGTGCCGTCGGTGTATTGCGCCGATGCAGCATGTTTGAGCCGACCGCCGTACGTGATAAATTAGATGATCTTAAAATATCACGCATCTTCCTCGGTGATAAGTTGGATGTGTGTTGGAATGCCAAGAATGTCATGTTCATGTTTGAACATTCTGGCGTCTCTCCGGGATAGGCTTCAGGAAGGTCATGTTCCGGCGTGAACATTCTAGCGTCTCTCCGGGGCAGGCTCTGGAAAGTTCTTATGTTCAGGCGTGAACATTCTGGCGGGTGTCTGGCGTAGGCTTCAGCTCAACTTCATCTGCATCGGTAATTGGTTGTTCACTGGTGAGTTGTTTTCTTGACGGCTTCGGTTGGCTGGCTGTAGGCCACGTGCGATGCAACCCTGGCAGCGACAGTTGACCTCGTTGCATGCTGTAGAGTCTTAAGGCGATCGTTGCGGGGGAAATGTTAAGAACTTAATCGGTAGGTACATATGTATTCAAAAAAAATATATATATATTTAGTCAACACGCAATTGTAATCATTTTTTGTTATACAATTGCATGTTCTTCACCCCTCCAGAAATTATATTCCTTCCCTTATTTAACAGTAGTATTAGTTGTAGTAGTAGCAAATTGTAAAAGTAGTTTCTCTCAACTTGGCTACCGTCGCAGTAACCAAGTCCTCCTATTCCTTTGTTGTAGTAGTAGTTTCCCTCAACTTGGTACCATCGCAGTAACCAAGTCCTCCTATTCCCTTGTTGTAGTAGTAGTTTTCCTCAACTTGGTACCATCGCAGTATCCAAGTCCACCTATTCCCTTGTAGTAGTAGTAGTTTCCCTCAACTTGGTACCGTCGCAGTATCCAAGTCCTCCTATTCCCTTGTTGAAGTAGTAGTTTCCCTTAACTTGGCTACCGTCGCAGTAACCAAGTCCACCTATTCCCTTGTTGTAGTAGTAGTTTTCCTCAACTTGGTACCATCGCAGTATCCAAGTCCACCTATTCCCTTGTAGTAGTAGTAGTTTCCCTCAACTTGGCTACCGTCGCAGTATCCAAGTCCACCTATTCCCTTGTAGTAGTAGTAGTTTCCCTCAACTTGGTACCGTCGCAGTATCCAAGTCCTCCTATTCCCTTGTTGAAGTAGTAGTTTCCCTTAACTTGGCTACCGTCGCAGTAACCAAGTCCACCTATTCCCTTGTTGTACAGTTGAGTGGGTTATCTCACTGCCGGTCGAGCAGACTCACAAGACCGATCATGGTGACGGCTAAGGGTGTCTTGGCCGCAGTGAGAGGTGTGGGGTAGGGTATGAGTCCAAGCCGGGAGTGAACTTGTGACTGATTTATTTCTTAAAATTATTGTCTTATATACTAAACTTATTCTATATACACATACACACGTATTTAGTTGTGTGCCGTCGGTGTATTGCGCCGATGCAGCATGTTTGAGCCGACCGCCGTACGTGATAAATTAGATGATCTTAAAATATCACGCATCTTCCTCGGTGATAAGTTGGATGTGTGTTGGAATGCCAAGAATGTCATGTTCATGTTTGAACATTCTGGCGTCTCTCCGGGATAGGCTTCAGGAAGGTCATGTTCCGGCGTGAACAGTAAGAATCTCACAAAGAGACTGACGCAGAGACCATTTTAAAGAATTACCAATATTAACCGTACCAAGTTTATATATTTTAGTTGTACTAACGCACTTTGCTAAGTACATTCATCAATATGAATCACAAGAGGAACGTAAGATACGAGAAAGTACAAGAAGGAAGGAGCTTAAACACAAGATATCACCAAATATACAAATAGTTAAGCATTGCTCCAGGTATCAAGCAGTGGGATTGTTTAATAGGTTACCAACAAATCTGAAATTATTAATTTACAGCCCTCATTTATTTAAAAACAAATTAAAAACCTTCTTGTTGGAAAAGTGTTTTTACTCAGTATTGGATTTTACGTTAAATGACAAAAAATAACTAATTTACTTAAAATAACCAGTTATTAACTATATTAATTATTAAATAGATTTTGACTTAGACTACCTATTGTATGACTTGGCTTACCATCTGACATAACGTTCCATTTGGCATTATAATCTGACATTACTTTGACATTTAATTTAATTATAAATTGTAGTCATTTTTTTAATTAATTGGATTGATTATTTTATTTTAGCTTTAAAATGTATGTACTTGTTGTTTTGCTTGTGAATTATTTACTGTCACTTTATTATGTAAGTACCTACCTAATGTTCGACACAATGTAAATTGTTTGAATAAATAAATGAATGAAAAAAAAAAAAATGAATGATCTAATTTTTAAATCACTCATATTAGACATAATATAGGGTTCCAGAAAGTCATACTTTAAAAATTAGTTACGTATTTTTGTTAGAGAACAAAAAGAGTAAAGTTTCTGTGTTTAAATAGCCAGTGAAAGAAATAATTTGAAAGTTAGTGGGACGCGCCCGAAGCGGACGCATGTTTCATAGTGTCGCGTCTTCAGCCACGTAAGTACACCTAAATATTACCTAAGGAAAATAACACACAAAAGATGGATTTGTCTTCTTGCTACCACATTATAACTGTAACGTAAATTTCGTATTCGTTTTCTAAACTAATTCTTAATATAATACTTTTTATTGGTATTTGTGTTATAAAATCATGTTGTAAGTTAAGGCGGTAATAGAATCCAAATTTCAAAACTTGATTCAAATAACGACCCATGGCGTTGTTAAATTTTGAGAACATTTCGTATTTTAAAATAAATATAATAAACTTCCTCATATTTTGATTTTATTTTTTGCTTGTTTAATACTTAAAATTATTTTACTTCGTTAGATCTATTAACGACAAAGCTATTTCTGAAAGTTTTTGTGTAAAACTCGATTCAACGTTAAACAATATCTCTATTATAATAATAATATTTTACTGTAAATAACCTTTATTATATGAATTAAAGACTAACTGACATTTAAATAAATAATATAGCTATGAGATCGAATTTAACAGCATTCCATAAAGCGGATATTTCATCTGTTTATTGTTAACTTTATTGGTCGCTAATAGCATATTGTAACCTTCATACTTGATTCTATTACCGACTAACAGCTGTGACGACATTTTTGGTAATATTACAGTACACAAAATCAAAATGTATATTTTTGAACAAATTGTCTTATTTCTTGCATACGTGACGTTTTGAGAGATTTTGTCACAGGACATATTATTAATGTAAAATAATATTTGCTGTCCAGTTTCATTCGAAGCTTCATGGCATTGGCTATATATTTCATATGTTTTCAAATCATATAAAAATGGCGGGACGGAATGGGAGCCATGTAACTTTTTAAAGCTTCTTTCGAAGAATTAAATTCTATATCTCTTTAAAGATTGTGTTCTTTTATAGAATTATGGAGCATTGGAGCTGCAGAAGCGCAAGCAGTACGCGTCTGCTCAACTAGAAGCTGCGCTTCTAGCTATAAATGCCAGCACACACGAAGCTTGAAAAACCTATGGCATACAGAGGACAACTCTGCGTGACGAGAGAAATAATAAAAATATAAATGAACATTGTGGAAAACGAACTGTTTTAACGAAGGAGGAAGAAAAAAGACTGGTAGACTGGATTATCTATCTCGGGAAGTCAGGTTTTACTAATTAAAATAACAAAAAATAAGTGCTCTAGGCGTTGCAATAAATAATTATATTCATATTGTAATAATGTTGGCCACATAACTATTGTTATTATATAATAAGTACCTTAAAAACGATGTTTTTATTTTATTTAATAGTATAGAAGAAGTGACAACTTCGTAACGGTCGGTAAAAGAAGAAGAAAAATCGGTAATAGAATCTTGCCGCATTCTATGGGTCGGTAATAGAATCAACTACTCTTTTGGATTTAATAATTATTTAGTAACTATTGTGTTATTAAATATTGAATTTAAGTACTGAATTGCAAAGAATACTTTTGTGAGATTAATTACAAATTATAACATCTTTCTAAACATAACAGCTTATGTCTATTTTTTATGGGTGCATATGGTTCCCACCAAGAACTTAGGGTCCCAAGCCAACCTCACCTGCAAGTGGTGCACCTGCCGATCAATGGACGAGGCTCTGGCAATCAAAATATCCCGAAAAGCGGCAATAGGCTCGCCACCTATTACGTGGGATCAAAACACTGGCGAAAAGTGGGCGTTTAATATGCCTCTGCCTACCCCTTCGGGGAAACAGGCGTGAGTCTATGTATGTATGTATGTATGTATCTATTTTTTTAAGTGAATCCTAAGACAGCTAAAACTGGCGGTAATAGGAGCATTTACGTTACAGATATAATACTTATCAGTTTTATATTATTATATCTTACAGAGACCTACAATATCACCAAAATGATTTAGACGCATCGATTTGGATTCATAATGTATTACGCAATGCAAAAAAAGAGCTGTAAAATAAAACTCGAAAAATACCATATAGATAAAATGTAAGTATCTCCCCTCGTTGAAGGTAAAATAACCAAAAAAGCAACAGCTCAATAAAACCCGCAAAAACCGCAGACTCATTAAAATGGCGGAATATTAGAAATAATCGCAACACCAATTTAACTTTGCTTGATACCAGTTACGTCTACAGTACCGTAATTATAAAGAAGTTTCACTTCAGTTAGTTAAATGAGGTTATTTAAATGTTTAAAAAGAGTTCAACTTGGAGGGGCGAATGGATAATCCGTTGCAAAGGAATCATGTTACTTTTGGTCATTATTTTCGGGGTTAATTGAAGTATAATTCTTGCTTGACAAAATATAGTATTATTATTTTACCCGACTACGGTGAAGCCAAAAGGAAGGGTTGTATAATTATGTGTAAATATAAGTACCTAGTCATTATGTGGTCTGTTACAAAGTGTCACTATTCCATTTCATCCCACAGACAGAGGAGTATTAAAAATACACGAAGCAAATCGTATCTTGAGGTAAATACTCAAAACCCCTATGCCAGCCCGTTTGGCTAACGAGTATTAATATTTTTTTTTATTTATAGACTCACGCCCGTATCCCCGAAGGGGTAGGCAGAGGTGTAATATTACACCCACATTTCGCAATGCATTTTTAGGTCCCACGTAATAGGGGGCGAGCCTATTGCCGTTACCGGGCACATTACAATACTCCGTGCTGCTACTGAGAATTCGGAAAACCCAGGTAAAAGCACTAATAGATGACACATTAAGGACAAATCAAACTTCATTCTCAAAAATAAATTGTATTTATCAAAAAATTACAGTTGCAAATACACTGGCGAGCAAAAAAATCGACTCACTTCATACTTTCGCACTCAAAGTGCTCTAGTTTTAAAATTAAGACCTAAATCTTAACTTGGGTCTTAAATTCTTTAAGTTCTGGATGTTGGCTTTAAAATGAGTATAAATACTCTTAACTTGTACTCATTTTCTTGAGCAATAAATGTTTTTAAACTTTGCGAGTACTAAAACTTGAAAAGTTAAGGATAAACATTTTTAAATAAAAGACATCATAACATTTTAAATAAACTTTATTACATAATGATTACCACTTTAATAACGAATGTTACTCCCTCTTGCTCTGATGACAGCTTCTAAACGGTTCCTCATTGACCCAATGAGGTGCTTTACTCTGTCTTGTGGTATACCCTCCCATTCCTCGGTCAGAGCCGCTTGCAGGTCAGCTCTTGTGCCTGGTGCAGGATCTCTAGCCCAGATTCTTCTCTTTAGGTCATCCCATAAATGTTCAATAGGATTTAAGTCCGGACTACGAGCTGGCCAGTCCATACCCACTTCTCGTAGGTACTGCCGCACGACATTTGCGCTGTGTGGACGGGCATTATCCTGCATCAGGATGAATTTTTCTCCAATAAAACCAGCGTATGGGATGACGTGGTCTTCCAAGATATCTTCAATATACCGATGTTCGGTCAACCCCCCCACATGGCGGCCAGTTTCAATGAAAACCAGTTCAGTTTTTGCTTCCATTGGTATGCCAGCCCACACCATGCAGGAACCTCCTCCGTACGCAACAGTTTCTGCTATGCAGCATTGTGCGTATCGCTCCCCCGGCCTTCTGTATACCCTTCTCCTTCTGTCGCTACCATGTAGGCATACTCTGCTTTCATCCGAGAAGAGAACAGAGCGCCATTGATCCTTAGTCCAATCGACGTGTTGCAAAACGTAGCCGGGGTGCACTAAGACCTGCAGTCAATTTGGGACCCGTTGCTGGTCTTCTTGGAGTGAGGGTTGCTGCCTTGAGTCTTCTTCTCACTGTCCAAGAACTTATAGCTACCCCACGTGTTTCTCGGAGCTCCCGTTGAACTTGGACCCCAGTGAGAGAACGATTCCTCAGCGAAGTACGGACGATAAAGCGATCGTCTCCGAAGTGGACCGATTCCTACCGGAACCCCTCCGTCGGTGAAAGCCACCAGTCTCCCGATGCCTTCGGTATATTCTTGATACCGCTGACTGGCTCATCTGCAAAGTACGAGCCACTTGACGTTGACTCAGGCCCTGTTGCAATAGGATAACTGCTTGAGCCGCTGCTGCCGCTGTTGTATCCATTTCCGGTAAATTTTCTTGCTTGGAGATTGACGAGATGTGTACCTGTTGACGTTTCACGGTAAACTGATAAGGTTGAGGAGAAGACGTGGTTCATCGCGACGCCCCGTAAGGGGCGTGCAGAAGCTTGTACGGGGCAGTTTAGCCCCCCGCAAGCGGGTTCTTTGTCCTGCCCTTTAATAAGGGCAAGTCCTGGGAGCGGGCAGTAGTTACCCTTAGGCGGAATGGACCGGTAGGCGTGTACGCGCGTGCGCGCAGGCCGCTAGATCTTCACGCCGTCCGGGCGGTCAACACGAGCCGGGTGAGACCCCGGGCGAACCGAGGGAGGTCCAGCTCCGTGAAGCCAGCGACACGGACGGCGACTTACGTGCGGCCTGCGGAGGTCTGGGTGGTGTGGTGGTGATGGTGGTGATGTGTCAGCGTCTGGTTAGACGCCGACGTCGTGGTCAGGAGTGTGTTTCCTGGGCGTGCGCTGTTGCGGTGGTCGTCCGCGCGCGCGCATGATGTGCGTATCATGCAGCGATACGCGCAGATGTCGCGCGGAAAGGGGCGGCCACCTGCAACAGAGGGCTAACAAGATTGTTACGTCGGGGGTGGACGGCGGTTACCCGGGGCAACCGGCTCGTCCGCAGCGTCGTCGGGGGTAGCGATGAGGTCGCGAGGCAGTTTCTTCTTGTCCGGGGGGCGAGCGTGCCAGGGAGCCAGGTCCCGGACGTGGTCCCAGGCCGAGGCGTCGGCTCGCTCAAACATCCCCACGGACAGACGGCGGATGTAGGCGTCCAGGCTCTCGATGTGGGTGTCCCGCTGGATGATTTCGTTCCTCACGTAGCGAGGAGCTTGTATGGCGGCGCGCAGCGACAGTGACTGCTGCGCGCGGAGGCGAATGCGACTCGACTCGCTCGTGAGGGCGAACCAAGCGGGCGCGGCGTAGGTGAGCCGGGTGCGCACATAAGACTTGTACACACCCAGCTTCGCTCGTAGTGGTAGGTGTGAGGAGAGCACTGGACGCAACAGAGCTCTGGTAGCGCGTACCTGTGCGACGACGTTGCGGACGTGCGGCCTCATGGAGAGGGCGCGGTTGATGGTGACCCCCAGGTACTTCACCGTCCGGGTCCAGGGGATGAACTCACCCTGGAGTTTGAGCGGAAGTGGATGGAGCTGTTTGCTGCTGATGAGAATTGCCTGTGACTTACCCACGTTCACCGACAGTCGCCACTGCGATAGCCAGTGGGGGAGCAGGTCGAGGGAGCGCTGCATCTTCTTGGCGGCGTGGGCGGCGTTGACACTGGTTGCGATGTACGCCGCGTCGTCAGCGTAGAGCGCCAGCTCGGCGCCCTCGGCGACGGGGATGTCGTCGGTGAACCTGGTGTAAAGCACAGGCGAGAGGCATGAGCCCTGCGGGACTCTAGCAGAGATGGTGCGGCTGTCAGACAGCTCCTGTTCCACTGCCACTCGGAAAGTCCGGTTATGCAGGAACGAGGAGACCACCTTTACTATACGGCGAGGCGCTGTGGACGTTGACAGCTTGTACAGCAGACCGGAGTGCCACACTCGGTCGAATGCTTTCTGTATGTCGAGGAATACTGCTACGGCGTGCTCGCGCTTGTTGCGCGCCGCCGTTATCCGATGCAGTACCCTCGACAATTGCAGTGTCGTTGAGTGCTCAGACCTGAACCCGAATTGTTCCGGTCTTGGAGTGATGTGCGGTGTGAGGTGCCGCAGCAGGAGTCTCTCGAACACCTTCGAGATCGTGGGCAGGAGAGTGATCGGCCGATAGCTCTCCGGCTTCAATGGGTTCTTGCCCGGTTTGGGCAGCACGATGATGCGGCCCTCCTTCCAACAGGCGGGGAAGGCGCCTGTGCGGACGATCCCCGTAAATAGGCGCGCCAACGCTGCCACGGTACGGTGCGGCAGGTTGCGCAGCGCTGTGTTTGGTATCCCATCCGCCCCAGGAGCCTTCCGGGGCTGGGTCTGCCGAATGGCGCGCTGCACCATTCCGGGGGAGAAGAAAATTGGGTCCTCCTCGGGAGCTATCGGCGTGGCGAAGTATTCCCGAAGGTGTGTCTCTACTGCTGCGGCGTGTTCTGCGTCCACAATCGGGTTAGGCCTGAACTGGCCCTCGAGGTGGTCGGCTAGAATAGCTGCTCGGTCTGCTGCTTTGTAGCGCGGTGTTCCGTCGGCATGTAGTAGCGGTCGCACCGGAGCTGGAATGTTCGTGAGGCGACGACATAGCCGATGGATCGACGGCCAGTCGTCGCGAGAGTCCTCGATAAGTCTCTCCCAGCTCTCGGCGGTGTGGGTCCTCAACTCGCCCTTCACTCTCTCCGTCAGCCAGTTGAGTTGCGTCTTGAGGGTTGGGCATCGCGTTGTCTGCCACTGTCTGCGTAGGCGCCGCTTGTCAGCTATTAGCTTCGCAATGTGTGCCGGCAGAGGGGGTAGCCTCCTCTGGGTGTTGGTGGGTGGTGTGGAGCTGACAAGGGCGGACTTGATGGCGCCGGCGAGTTCAGACGCGAGCGCGTCGACGTCGGCTGCGGAGCTCATAGGGCGAGTCGGTGTGGTGGTCTCCATCGTATCCTTAAATTTAGTCCAGTCCGGTTTTGGACGTGGCGCTTGAGGGACGATACGGGTTGGCTGCTGTTGTACGACTACGAGTACCGGTTGGTGATCCGACTGTAGCTCGTCGTCGAGAACTTCCTGGTGGAGGTGTAGCTGGCAGTGTGAATCGTTATGCACGACGATGTCTAGGACGTCAGGCATGTGGGTTTGCGTGTCCGGGTAATGTGTGGGTACCTCCGGACCCGCAACGATGTATCCTTGCGCTTCGGCGTCGTTGAAGAGTCGTACACCCGGTGCGTTGGTGGTCGTTGAGTTCCACGCTGGGTGCTTACAGTTGAAGCCGCCCGCAATGACAACCGGATGAGGTGCTGATAGGATGGTCCGCAGTTCGGCGACGTCAATGTTCACTGCGGGCGGCTTGTATGCGGCGTAAAGGTGAAGATGCGCACCGCCTAGGTGCAGCTTTACACCCAGCGTGTACAGTGTGCTCTGCGTTCTCACAGGTAGAGGCTGGTGTACGACTCTTCGCCTGACTAGCACTGCCAGTCCGCGGTAGCGTGTACCGTCCGGCGTAAGTTCGTCCCTCTGATAAATGAGGAAACCCGGGAATCGTAGTTGGTCTGCAGGTCCCAGGTGCGTCTCATTTATCACCGCCACGTCGATGTCCTGTTCCTGCAGGAGAGGGCGGAGCAGGGCGGCCTTCTTCTGGAGACTGCGGGCATTCCAGTGAATGATCCTCAAGGGCCTATTCATTGTCATGCATGAAGAGGTCCGCCAGGCCCTTGAGGATAATGGACATGATTGTCTGCTTGTCGCGCCCGGCGCTTAGGGCGGTGAGCACCTCGTGCAACACCTTGATGGCTGCTTGGACAGTTGCGTTGCCGCCGCTCCTTGGTCCCTCACTTTGCTGTGGGGCCTTCGCCTTCTTGCCCCTGGCCGCAGTTGGTTCGGCGGGGGTGGCGACCGGGTGAGCGGACGGCTGGGGTGCTTGATGTGTAGGCGCCGGGTCGCGTTTCGGCTTCCTCGGTTCTTTGGGCCGCCCTGGGTTGGTGGTGGGTCCTTTGGGGGTACTTTCGCGGCGGCGGGCGCAGTCGCGCCTTCTTTCCCTCGCCTGCGGTTTCTCCGCCCTCTCTTTTTCTTTGCCGCGACCGCGGCTCCGCGAGCTGTGGGATCATTTGCCTCAGCCATGAGCGTCGCGCCTTGCGCGGTCTCCCCTAGTGGCTGAGGCTTTACCGGCTCCGGCACTTTGCGTGGCTCACTGGTAAGCGCGACAGTCCCGGCTTTCTTATTCCGCGCTTCCCGTTTGAAGACCGGGCAGTGGACGTGGTTGGCGGGGTGCGTCCCCCCGCAGTTGGCGCAGGTTGCAGGCTCCTCGAGTGGGCGCGGGCAATCTCTGGCGGCGTGCTCTTCGCCGCAGCGCACACATGCCAGGGGTCGGTGGCACTGGTGGCTAGAGTGCCGGAACTTCTGGCACCGATGGCACTGGGCAGGCTTCCTTTTCCCGCGCCAGTTCTCAATCTTTACACCGGGGATACCGAGCATCTCCGTGACCTCGAAGATCCCCGGTGTAACGTCCTTTTTCCTCCTAATAATAGCGAGGAGGATGCACCTGATAAGGTTAAAGGGTTACGTCACCTTTTATACTCCCTAAGGTCGCGCAATGCTAACTGAGTTAACGAGTACGAAATCATGCAGTTACTGTTCCTCGACTGTTGTGACAATGTCTAAAAGTTAACACTGTAGTAATTGTTATTTTTTTTAAAGCTAACATCTAGAACTTAAAAAATTTAAGACCTAAATTAAGATTTAGGTCTTAATTTTAAAATTAGAACACTTTGAGTGCGAAAGTATGAAGTGAGTAGATTTTTTTGCTCGCCAGTGTATTTTCACAATTAGAGCAACATTCAGAGATTGACGTTTTTATATAAATTATTATAAAGCTGTTGTATTTTCAATAAAAATCTAATTTTTCTTAGGTTTGTCGTAAACACTAAAAGATGACAGTGTCGAAAATCAAATCCACCAATAATTGACATCAATTAGCACTAATAGTACCTAGACATGTGTTTACCCATAATTATGCAAGAGAGTTTATCAAAATTGTGACGTGGATGGCACTATCTGGGGATCTGCACTGATATTCATAGGTACTAGTAGTTGACATCTATGATACCCTAATAGTTGACACTAAATACATTACTATTTATAATCTAATAGTAGACAGTGTCAACTATTAGGGTATACTAGATGTCAAATATTAATTTGACACCTAGTATACCCTAATAGTTGACACTGTCTAATTTTAGTTAGAGTAGATTAAAATAAATGAAACTAAGACAGGAACTTTATTTCTACAACAAAAGGCTAAATTTGAATTAAAATAAGCTAAAAAATTCAGTTTGATGTAATCTTAGTACATGACACATGTGTCATCTTTTAGGTTTTGATTCATTTCGGGTACTAATAGTAGACACCACCTAAAAATTACACAAAAACAAGCCAAAAAACAAGGAAATAGTCCTAATAAATCAATCATTTCATACATTTTTCATATTGGAACTAACAATAGCCTATAATCATAAATATTAGAAAAAATCATAGGTACCTGCTAAAAGTCAGTTGCCTTACAAAAATGCTAAGAATTACGCGCAACATGCCAACCTACTCACATTGTTTGTTGTAAACTGATGCAATTTTGAAATTTGCTTCTGAATGTGTATACCAGCTTTTGAACATGTATCATAGATAGCACCAGGTATCTTTAACATCAGTAACAAAGTAATTTAAATGATTAGTTTTCTTAATAGAAATGGTTTTTGTAAAAATGTCATCTATTAGTTCAGTGTCAAGCATTAGTGCTTTTACCTTAACACTTTTGCCCGACCCGGGAATCGAACCCGGGACCTCCGATCAGCAGTCGCAAGTGCTATCCACTGGACCACGGAGGCAGTGGCTAACGAGTAAAGTAGGCCAAATCCTCCTTCAACTTCTTTTCACATCAAATGGCACCAGCCCAGTATGTGGCCACAGTAACGGCATTGTCGGTGACTCGGCATAGATCGGCCGCCGAACATGTGTGCGGACACTTGGGACACTCCAGGAGGTGACTTATTGATACAGAACATATCCACTCCTTCAATTAAGTGTCAATCACAACGCTATAATGACGAAAAATTACAGAGCCTTTTTTACAGCTGTAGAAAGCGAAAGGCTGTATATCGTAGGGTCAGAGAGTGAAGCTACAAAACTGCTTGCGTAGATCCATCGTAGATCAATGTTGAAGGTAGATCCAACTTGATCATATCAACTGATGACAAACAATGAAAACCGTTCAGGCGCTACAATAATACAAACAGACAAACATATATACAGACACGTAAAATCGAGGGATAAATATATTTGCAGTTAAATCGCTCACGAATAATTTAGTTTCACCTCTTTCTTCGTCGCCTCCAGTTACAAAACAGATCGATGTGTATTCCGTGACTGAAAGTTTATAAATAACACATAAACGGACTATTCGCGCCTAATGAGTGTAATCAATACAGACTTTTAGCTCTGACTTGTTCTTGCTCTAAATAGATTTGAGCTGTAGATAGAATTGCTTTTGCCCGCGGCTTCGTACGCGCATGAAAGGTTTTACTTAAACCTAGAGGATGCTCGCAGCTACGCCTACACATTATACTTCGACTGTAAAATATGTAGCTTAGTATAAATCTGTCGTCATCGTCACTGAAAGGTCAAAAAACAGGTTCAGCTCCTAAGGAATTGGATGAGGCACTGTCGTATAGAGGCAAATATTGACTTGACTTATGCACATTCTCACAAGCTTTTCAAAAACTTAAAAATGTTAAGTGTTAATACTCCATATTTTGTTCTGTGGGTGTCGTAGTTGAAAGTAAATTTTTACCCCTGGAAATAGACGGAAAACTGCCCATCAAACCCTATAGCACCCGTCTGATAGGTTATCGTGGCATAGTAAGCCAAATCCGTGAAACTAATTATATGAGATCTTTGAGAGAGCAATGGACTGCAGGAAGTTGTGTCATAAAGGTATACATATACTTGCCCCGACTTGAACAGAAATAAATTCATCATAATATTTGTGAACCATTTTGTTATGTCGCGAGGTTCACGTGTGGTTTGTTTACGGCATAACTTTTATACGTATTTATTGAAAACAAATTGTACATTACACAATGTTTTTATTTAAATAGCTACATAATAATAATTTAATGTAACAAATTTTTTTTTTCATCTACCTGCTCTAAAACGCAAACCTTTAACAAACCTTATAAGTATTTTCCCTTGCAAACATTTTGAAAGCATGATAAGTGGTAATGCGTGATTTCTTGACACAGAATGGAGTTGTTGCTTGTTGGCTGCTGACAGCAAACGTTGGCGTACGATAACGTAATAATAACTTGCTCAGTCTATGAAGTTGGCAAAGCATGTATGTTTTGATTTACAAAATATTTCTGCAAATATTTATGTATGTGATAGGTATTTCTGTTTTGAATGACTTCGTAGACGTGCAAGCAAAGATGCTGGCTAAGTGCGGTTAAGATAGACCTCACATGTCTTTCGATAATATTATGGAGAACTCTTAGAAATTCAGACTTTTTCACGATGTTTTATTTCACAGTTAGGGATTATTATCACTTAACTATGAAAAGTAAGTGGTGCACGCCGTGAGTCAGAATTCGACATCCTCTGCGTAACAGTATTTTAGTCTCTGCACTAGTTAGTATGCCTATTGATACAGGTCAATATAATATGTGTTTACACATAGATGTAAACACGTATAGGTCAAGATGAAAACCGTTTTAACATTTATATTAAAACTAGATGAGCCCGCGGTTACACCCGCGCTATTTAAGGCTACTGCTCCACTCCCGTTGCTCATAGCGTGATGTAATATAGCCTATAGCCTTCCTCGACGATAAATGACCTATCTAACACTGAAAGAATTTTTCAAATCGGATCCGTAGTTCCTGAGATTAGCGCGTTCAACCAAACAAACAAAGAAACAAACTCTTCAGCTTTATATATTAGTATAAGACTAGATGAGCCCGCGGCTACACCCGCGTTATTTAAGACTACTGCACCACTCCCGCGGTTCAAAGCGTGATGTTATATAGCCTTCCTCGATAAATGGGTTATCAAACACTGAAAGAATTTTTCAAATCGGTCCAGTAGTTCCTGAGATTAGCGCGTTCAACCAACCAAAGAAACAAACTCTTCAGCTTTATATATTAAATATAAGATAAAAGATGTCCGCGGTTACACCCACGTTATTTAAGGCTACTGCTCCGCTCCCATCGCTCACAGCGTGATGTTATTAAGCCTACATTTTTGAATTCGGTCCAGTGGTTCCTAAGATTAGCGCGTTCAATCAAACAAACAAACTCATCAGCTTTATATATTTGACGGCGCATTACCAGCGCCTCTTTATTATTTCACGTCGGAATGGAAATTGCATATGTCATGAAACATCATCACGTCATTAGTACGGTCTCTAAACGAGTCGAAAGTGCTGCCGGCCGGTTGTGACGTTTACTATCCATTGGCGGGGGCACTGACGGTATTCGTGTGGACTTGTCTGGCGGGCTCGGGCACATTCGGTCGGGTCGCCTGGTTGGCAGTACACTATGAATCTGTCCTCGGTTCGTTAAAAGACTTGCAAGTGAAAAGTTTTAGACTATAATCGTTAAGATAGGGCCTTTCGTGTTTTAAAGTAGTTAGTGTGTATTCAATGCGCAAGAACCCAGCTGCGCCCACTTAGTAAGAACTCTGAAGTGATTATATCGGCCAACGATCTAGTTACCCGCTTACATCTATATATATAAAACTCAAAGGTGACTGACTGGCATAGTGATCTATCAACGCACAGCCCAAACCAATGGAGGGATCGGGCTGAAATTTGGCATGCAGGTAGATGTTATGACGTAGGCATCCGCTAAGAAAGGATTTTGATAAATTCTACCCCGAAGGGGATAAAATTGGGGGTGAAAATTTGTATGAAACTTTGTCAATTTTCAACCGATCGGGCTGAGACTTTGCATGCATATAGCTACTATGACGTAGGCATCCCTTAAGAAAGGATTTTGATAAATTCTACCCCTAAAGGGATAAAATAGACGATGAAAGTTTGTATAAATCTTCTTAGATTTTCGACTGATTGAACGGAAATTAAAGATTGGAGCTACTATGATGAAGACGTCCGCTTAATCAGGATTTTGATAAATTCAACCCCCATGGGGATAAAATAAGAGATGATGGAGGATGTGCAATAACGTCATTTTTTCTGAATCGCGGTGTTAAGATTTTCCGCGGATTAATGATCCTCTCCAGTTATTATTTAATTTTCGTCGTCAGGTATGTTATTTTTAACCGACTTCAAAAAAAGGAGGAGGTTTACAATTCGTCGGAATCTTTTTTTTTTTATGTATGTTCCCCGATTTCTCTAAGACGCCTGGACCGATTTCGAAAATTCTTGGTTTGATTGAAAGAGTATACCTTCTAGTTGGTCCCATAATCATCAGGTCAGGATCTGATCATGGAATCCTGAAAAATCGTAGGAAACCTCCCAAATTTTATAAGCTCACTTGAAGCGATTTGACGATAATAACCCAATGCCACCGAGTTTGGGCTCGTTTGAGTCGTCTTTACATAGACTTTGATGCTGGATGATTTCCATGGACTGATGATAGAGTTGGAAGGCAATCATGAGATCTTTGTGATACAATAACCCAATGTCATCGAGTTTAGGGTCGTTTGATCCGTCTTTAAATGGAATTTGGTACTGGATGTTTTCCAGGGTCTGATGATGAAGCAAGCAGGTGGCCATGAGGTCTTTGTAATACAAAGACGCAATCCCATTGAGTTTGGGCTCGTTTAATTCGTCTTTACATGGACTTTAGTGCTGAATGTTTACCAAACTCTGATGATGGATCAGGAAGGTAGCCATGGGATAATTGTAATACAATTACGCAATGCCATCGAGTTTGGGCTAGACTTTGATGCTGGACACCTAGATTATCCTATGTACCTACTTACCACCTATTACTATTTTTAGGGTTCCGTACCTTAAAGGTAAAAAACGAAACTCTATTACTAAGCCTGCGCTGTCTATCTGTCTGTCTGTCCGTCTGTCTGTCACCAGGCTGTATCTCATAAACCATGATAGCTAGAAAGCTGAAATTTTCACCAATTATGTATTTCGGTTGCCGCTATAACAACAAGTACTAAAAATAAAATAAGGGGGAGTCCCATACAAAAAACGTGTTTCTTTTCGTATTTTTTGCTCAAAATTACTAACTATTACAGGTAGACGCTTTAAATTTTTACAGAATATGTAGTTGTATATTACTTTTCAAAATAAATAATTAAATTTAAAAAAGTAAATAATAAAGGTGGGCTCCTATACAACAAACGTAATTTTTAAGCAATTTGTTACTCGATCTTAATAAACAGGTAGAAACTTATAAAGTATTTAAGTATACATACAACGAACATGATTTTCTTTTATAGATGATGATACGGAACCCTTTGTGCGCGAATCCGACTCGCACTTGCCCATTTTTTATTAGTATACCACTAAAAAGCAAAAAATAAAAAATATTTTTAAATAAAAAACAACCGACTTCAAAAACACTAAGGAAATAAAAAACATAAAATAATTGGTTTTGGAGCAAACATTTTTGGAGTCGGTGCCAAGCCCTTACGCAAAAAGTTACTAAATTACAAACTACTTGCCTATTCTCATAGATTTATTATATATAATAAATCTATGCCTATTCTATCAACAACGAAAGTTATATAAATATGTGTAGAGGTTTTTATAGCCAGATGAGAAATACTTGGCTTGGCACCAACTCCAAAAATGTTTGCTCCAAAACCAATTATTTTATGTTTTTTATTTCCTTAGTGTTTTTGAAGTCGGTTGTTTTTTATTTAAAAATATTTTTTATAGTTGTACGCAGTTGGTTAGATGTTGTTGGTGGCAGTTGGTTAGATGTTGTTGGTGGTTAAAATTGTTTTGGTTGCTGTATAGTACATATTATACCTAAACATTTCTAGCGGATTATATTTGACGACGGATTATATTTGACTACTTTGGCTGTTCTTTTCTTGGCATATATTGGATTGCATTGGCTTTGTTTCGGTTTTGTAGTTTTGGTTATAGGCTCTGCTTTGTATTTGGCATTTGTTTTGTTTTCGTTTGGTTTAAGTATAGGTTTTGTCGGTTCGACTTTTTTTATATGGCTTAAGTAAATATGAACTTTAATGGATAAGTTGAAGAATGTACTGTAGTCCCTATTGATGGTGACGGTGCATGTTTATTTCGTGCTCTCTCTTATTTAATGTACTAAACACAAGATAGAGCGATGGAGGTGCGTTCAGACATTGCCAGATATGTGGTTAATGACTGGAACATGTTTTCAATTATGACCCACGACAGGAAAGGTAATAACTACTTAACACCTGACGAATATTTTGCTGATATGATGAAAAATGCTAATTATGGCGGACTTTGTGAGTTAATAGCAGCAGGATTAATATTCCCATTTAAGTTTAATGTTTATAGAAACGGTCTCATATATACGGAATCTGGATCTATCCGGTAAGGCAATTACGATTCAGCCAAGACTTGTCCAGTGGGCATTAAAATTTGATGCCTATCTTCCCATAGCAGCACAGTAAATTACTCAGCTAGGGTTGTCAGGAGGTTATAGGCTTGTTTTAGAGCGTGAACATTCACCTCTTCTATCTTCATTAAATTATGATGAAAATATAACAGGAAGTTAAATCAATCAATCTGTCGCCACCTACCAGGCTGCAAATCCTGAAAACCACAGGCAATCTGTTGCCACCTACCAGGCTGCAAACCCTGAAAAACATAGGCAATCTGCTGCACTATATCAGGCCAGGAATACCGATGTGCATAGAGTGATTCAGTCACGGTATAGAGTAAATACAATTCAGCGTGTATATAGAAGCAAGTTGCTTTCGGGTTTGGCGTATGACCCAGATATTGCTTATGGAACTGACAGCAGTGTAGTCCTAGGTTCTATGACGTACAAGTGTCAGTTGTGTAACGCCTTGAAGTGGAAAGATTAAACACCTGACATGTGTTGTAGCGCCGGTAAAGTACAACTTGAGCCGTTTAAACAACTGCCTGAACCACTTTACAGTCTGGTTAATGATTTTCATCCAAATCATGTACACTTCATGGATGATATCCGAAAATATAATGCCTGTTTTCAAATGACTTCCTTTGGTGGAAAACCAATAAAAGAAGGCGGTTTTTCACCAACTTTTAAAGTTCAAGGACATGTCTATCATTTAATTGGAAGTATATTACCGGAACCTGGGCAGGATGCACAGTTTCTGCAAATTTATTTCGTCGGTGAAGATGATAGAGAAGCTAATATTCGATGTTTTAAATTTCCTGATTTGACCCCAATTTAATCAAACAATTGCAGCTTATGTTACATGAGGTGAACCCATACATAAAAGATCTAAAAACAGCCATTGATAAAATATCGCCTTCAGAGTCATTCAAGGTTGTAATACATGCAGGTAAAAAACCACAAAGAGAACACAGAGGCAGATTTAAGGCACCAACGGCAAATGAAGTGGCTGTTGTATTGGTAGATCAGCATTTTAACTGAAAAGACATCATCCTTGAAAGCCGAAGTAACTCACTTCAGCGTATCAGTGAGATACATCGAGCAGATACATCGAGCTTATGACGCGCTGCAGTACCCGTTGATGTTTTGCTAAGGGGGATGATGGCTAATCAATCAACATACAACAATGCAATCCCACATTTAAGTTGCCCTTGAGTTTCCCCTAAAAGTCTGCTTTGCCATGACAATAAATAAGTCTCAGGGGCAAACTCTCAAATTTGCGGGTATTGACTTGAGAGAACATTGCTTCTCTCATGGACAGTTTCATGTTGCTTGCTCACGAGTAAGTTCACCCAATAGCTTGATAGTTTAAGCGCCTTATGACAGATTAGTTAAGAATATTGTGTAGACAGAAGTTTTGTAGGCCCTAATTTTTTACACACGCTAAACAAAAGTAAAGCCGCAAAAAATATACCTAATTAATAATAATACTTCTTAACGCGGGCGAAGCCGCAGGCAAAAGCTAGTATTAGTATAAGATTGGAATTAGATTGTTGGCAGGAAACAAGTTTGTAATAGTCGAAACCTATACAATGAACCAGAAAAGTTTATAATAAATACAATGAATAGATTCAATGATGTTCTTAATAGGTTACAAAGAAAAAGAAACCAAGATCTACATAATATTACATGTTTTCTACCACCTTTTGTAAGCAAGCCTTTGCATTTTATTTACAAATAATAAAATAAATGTAGTACAAGGTCCTATTAGCTCAGAATATTGTGAAAATAAGACGAAAATATTCCAAGCTTGTTTATACAGCAGTAGCTTCCCTGATTACGGATATTTTTAAAAGAACATCTTTATTTAGTTTTATTATAAGAGTTCCTCTTGTTTTCGCCGTCGAACAAGTATTGGAAGCTGATTTTCTTATGTACACAGGCGATACGCCAAATAAGATTTTGTATTCATAGTATAATTTTTATTATGAATAAAACGTGAGTGAATTTTAAATGGCTTATTGTTTCGTGCGGTTGGCTTCTAATTTACGACCAAAAGGTTTTAAATTCTTGTGGTATCTCTAAAGCAGCGGTAGCACATTGATTTTAGAATATGAATTTGGTGAAATCACGGTGATGGAAAAAAATTGTATACGCGTTGACTATTATGCATTGGTAGCAGATAAATACTAATCTGCGACTAATAATTCATAGTTACATAGTACTTCTCTTGTTCAATAACCGTAAGGTTATTTGAATATTTTTTGTGAGTTTGTTTAGAATGATTGTTGTATTAACTCCGTTCTCTACCTGTCGAAATGTCTTATGGGTATCATCAAACTAAAATTGACAAGCGCTGCATAGATTAAGTTACTTTTTAAGATTATATGACTCAACCTTCTTCTTTCATAAAAAAATATATTTTTTGCTGATAAATATAGAATACTGGAATCTCAATACAAGCCAGATCTATTATAATACCTAATAAATTTCTTTCTATACAGTTCTTGCATTCCTAACCAAGTGACAGACAACGCACAGCCAAAACTATTGGGTGCAAGAAGCAGAAATTTAGCAGGTGCATTCCAGGATGGGGAACGTAAATGTGCACTGAGAAAGGATTTTCCAAAATGCCAACGGGATCGGGAAGAAATGGGCAAATAATTTTTTATTAGAAGTAGTTATAACTGCGGAACAACCAAAATTTTATACTTATAAATTATGTACATGGACCCCTTCAGGGACATTTTAAATGAATAATGTACAACAAAATCAACAGATCCGATCCAATTTGAGTTTTGTAGCGTCGGAGCCACTCCCAGTTAACGAACAAAGAAAAAAAAACAAACACTCATTAGAAATTTGATTGTGTTTAAAACAGGGCCTTTCTTAATTAATTAAAGACGAAGTCTTTATTTCTATGGCAATTAAAACAAACTTTTTCTTCTACGTCTAAATTATTTTGTGCAGATTTCTGCCGGACTAAAGAAATAAATAGGATACAGTTTTACGGTTTCGCAAATTAAGTAGGATCTTGGAACTGGGGTTACGGACAAATTGGGTTGGTTTGATGGATAGTGGTGATCTTACTTGAGAAGCACTCTTGTGCTTCTCAAGTAAGATCACCACTATCCATTCCTCTTGGAAATGCTTGAAGTGGCCCGAACATATCGATTTTATGTCATATAGTTATTCTTTACTAGCTGTTATTTTACCCGCATTTCATTGCGCTAGCTTCGAGATCAGCTGTTTTCCAAGAAGCTTTCAGTCCCTCTTTTATCCTGTTGGAGGTGGTGCACAAATCTTGCTATGGAACATTAAAATTTCCTTCTGTGGTAAGCTATGATGAAGCTGATGTAACCACATTATAAAATAAAAATTATTTTTAATTAAAAAAGAAAACCGACTTCAAAAATCACTAAGGAACTAAAAAGCAAAAAATAATTGGTTTTGGAGCAAAACTTTTTGGAGTCGGTGCCAAGCCAAGTATTATTGATCTGACTATAAAACCTCTACACTTTTTTATATTACTTTCGTTGTTGATTGGATAGGTAGTTTGTAGTTTAGTAACTTTTTGCGTAAGGGCTTGGCATCGACTCCAAAAAGTTTTGCTCCAAAACCAATTATTTTTTGCTTTTTAGTTCCTTAGTGATTTTTGAAGTCGGTTTTCTTTTTTAATTAAAAATAATTTTTATTTTTTGCTTTTTAGTGGTATACTAATAAAAAAATAGTAATAGGTGGTAAGTAACTACATAGGATAGTGTAGGTGGTACATGATGTGGAGGCCTTCCTTACGTGCCTCAATTCTTAAATGTAAACCTGTAGGTACCTTTCTGGCAATTTCAAGCTTTTTTTTGTTTTCAACTTACTAGCCTAAACACGTTCGTTTTAGTTCCATCATCAGATCCCGGCAATCATCCAGTACCAAAGTGTTTGCCAAGACAAAACAAACGAGCCTAAACTCGATGAGATTGCGTTATTGTATTACAAAGATCACATGGCCACCTTCCTGCTCTATCTTCAGACTTTGGAAAACATTCAGCACTAAAGTCCATGTAAAGATGAATCAAACGAGACCAAACTCAATAGGATTGCGTAATTGTATAACAAATATCCCATGGCTATCTTCCTGCTCCATCATCAGAGTTTGGTAAATATTCAGCACTAAAGTCCATGCAAAGACGAATCAAACGAGCTCAAACTCAATGGGATTGCGTCTTTGTATTACAGAGATCCCATGGCCACCTTCCTGCTCCATCATCAGAGTTTGGTAAACATTCAGCACTAAAGTCCATGTAAAGACGAATCAAACGAGTCCAAGCTCAATGGGATTGCGTCTTTGTATTACAAAGATCCCATGGCCACCTTCCTGCTCCATCATCAGACCCTGGAAAACATCCAGTAAGTACCAAAGTCTATGTAAAGACGAATCAAACGCCCTAAACTTGATGAGATTGGGTTGTTGTATCACAAAGATCTCATGGTTACCTTCCAGCTCTACATCAGACCATAGAAATCATCCAGCATCAAAGTCTATGTAAAGACGACTAAAACGAGACCAAACTCGACGGCATTGGGTTGTTGTCGTCAAATCGCTTCAAGTGTGCTTATAAAATTTGAAGAGTTCCTCCGATTTTTTCAGGATTCCATGATCAGATCCTGACCTGATGATCATGGGACCAACTGGGAGGTATACTCTTTCAATCAAAACATGAATTTTTGAAATCGGTCCAGGCGTCTTAGAGAAATCGGGGAACATACATAAAAAAAAAAAGATTCCGATGAATTGAGAACCTCCTCCTTTTTTTGAAGTCGGTTAATGAACACACTGTCCAAATCACTCCCATGTTTCTACCATTAGTAGTTAAACTCCGTTTATAGCTTAGGAGAAAGTTTACTTTATCATCATCATCAGCCTATTATAGTCCAATGCTCGATGTAGGGCCTCACCCTAAACTAGAGCCCTTCTGATTTCATCATGAATGGGCCAGCTCGACCAGGGACGTACAATGGACGAGCGACGCACAGAAAATCGACATAAAATAACAGTATCTAAACTGCTGCGTTTTGTTCGGTGAGTGGGTTCTTGGGCTTTATAAAGTTGCCTTATAAACCGAAAAAAAAATCGTTATTTCAATATACCGGTTAGTGTGGCAAGTATGCTTATGTATGCTTGGGAGGCATATCTCCGGTTCGTAACCATTGAAATCTAGATTACTCTCATTGATTGTTGTTCAATGATTCGAATTACGATTTGATGGCACGTTGATGAAAGAGGGAGATTTTATTTTATGTGATGTCTGTGAAATATACTTGACGATTCGGAAATATGTATTAGTTATGTTATTACTGGCCAGTTTCACCACTATTTGATAAGATTTTGTTTAATTTATTTATCGCAGAGGGTCTCAGGTTTGAATCCTCGGCTCGCACCAATGACTTTTCGAAGTTAAGTGCGTATTAAATTGTTAATTATCACTTGCTAAACGGAGAAGGAAAAGATCGTGAGGAAACCTGCATGTCTGAGAGTTCTCCATAATGTTCTCCAAAGACATGTGATGTCTGCCAACCCACACTTGGCCAGCGTGGTGGACTATGGCTTTATCCTTCTCATAGTGAAAAAAGGCCCGTGCCCAGCAGTGGGACAGTATAAAGGGCTGATGATGATGATGATGATGATGAAATTTATCTATCAGATAAATCATACAAAATGAAGATCTTTGACAGTCGTTACAGGACGTCAGTTATACCTTCTTAATAAACTGACACTAGTCTAAACCGTGGAATATCGCTATCCCTTCGGGTTGCGGAGGTCAGACAGGCAGTCGCTCTGTGGAAAAGCTAATATTCAGCCAAATCCGGTTAGACTAGAAAGCGGACCCCAGATTGAAACTGGGATAATGCTAAGAGGATGATGATGATAAATCATACAAAATACGATGCCATTTTTTATTTATCTAAAGGATAAAGTTTATACAGCGACGTTGTAACTGGGCCTCTTTTCATCTTCTTAACGTCACAGAGAATTCTTGCTTACTTTTTAAGATATGTTGCTCGTCAATGTGACGAGAATTAAGTTAACAGTCGAAAGTAGTCAACGCACAATGGTGGGTACTAATTTTTTTTTTGGTTTCGGGTTGGAAAATCCTCATGGAGTCCCTCCGTCCTGGGGGGGAAAGACGAAGAGGACTGTCAGACTCTTACTGACTAAAAACCAACCCGTGCTCCTCATGTACCCATGTGTCGGAGGGTAGGGTTTCACCGAAGCATTCCTCGCTACCCCCGGACAGGCATTGGACCGCCAGATGGTCAGGCGGGCCCCGAACGAAACCCCCTTGGCGGCGGATGATGGTGTTGGGCTCCGCCGCCAAAACACCCAGCGGCCGCAGAGGATAGGGAGGACGGCAACGCAACACCGCATCTCCTTTTCCTCTACGGCCCCACCGCGACGCAACGATGGTGCGCCCCCATTTGGTCGAGGGAGATAGGGCGCGCGGCAACGCAACACCGACACGCCTTTCGTCCCGCAACCGCACCCGACTGTGAGGGACAGACAAAGCTGTCCCCCGCACCCGCACCTTGGGACGCATCCTACGCAGGCCTCACGCAAGCCCACGTGGAGCGTCCCCTCCCTGGATCCCGCTTAGCTTCACCGTGGGTGTACCTCAAACCCACGGTTACTGAGCCCCCCCACCACGACAAGGTGGAGATCCCACGGGGGGGACAATGGTGGGTACTTGCCATACTAAGGACTACAACATAACATAATTATATGTTTATTTGACCGCAAGAAAAATATTTCCTAGTTACTAAATTATTTTTTACTAACATTATTCCAATTTTTTCACAAGAAAAAAAAATAAAAGAAGAATATACCTATATAACGACTGACTTAGGTACGTACTTCAATAGGTTTTTTTTTATTAAATGATGGGTGTTTTAACGAATCTCTAATAATATGCTCATCTAACATTCATAATTATTTATTTAAAAAGTACCTATAAGTGAGTAAGTTGAAGAAATTTTATAAATCAACGCAATCAATCAAAATTTAATTATATTATTTAATTCGAGACGTTGAAATGTTATTTTCCCGCCGGTTTACAAATGATTAATGCGATATAATTAATGTGAAAATTTGACAGTTTGTCGTAAAGTGGATTATGAGGTGCTGAGAGTAATGAAATCATAAGAAAAATTGGTTGATTTAAACTTGGAGATAACATTATATTATATAGGATCGGGAAACATAGATATTAAAATTCAAACATAGCTAGGTTACATAATTGAGATCACTCTACATGGTGCTAGAATAACGGCCGATTTCAATATTCGATCTATCCATTGATTTCGAGTTTTGAGATGAATGTTTGACGTATTATGTATGGAGCGTATGGCAAATATGTATCTTAATTCTCCAAATCCTTGGATACTTTGAACTTTATCTCGATTTAGTTAGGGAATTAGACCGAAATGTTTATGAAGTAGATTAGACCGGAATTAAATAACAAATATAATTGGCAATAGATTAGTTTCGTGGATCAGACCGGAATAACGCACATTGTACGAAGCCTGACATGATTTTTTTTGTTTAATACGTAATCTATTTTTACAATTGATCAATCATATTTAAAACAAATAGTTTTATAAACATACTTTCAGAGCAGAGACTAGAGAACGTAGGCCTTAGGATAAGCAGAACCAAAACTGAATACATGTTCTGTGACTTTGGCGGCCTCTCTAGTCCAAGCCCAAGTTCAAAGGATCAACTCAGGATGGATGAAATGGCGACAGGTCTCGGGCACAATATGCGATCCTAAAATGCCTGTGAAATTCAAGGGGCGTAAATATAAGGCGGTTATAAAGCCTGTCGTATTGTATGGAGCTGAGTGTTGGGCTACTAAGAAGATGGATGAAAAACGATTACATGTTGTAGAGATGAGAATGTTTCGATGGATGTGTGGAGTTACGAGAATGGATAAGATTAGGAATGAATACGTGAGAGGTAGTCTGAAAGTGGCGCCTATAGACGAGAAACTGAAAGGAAGTCGTTTGGGTTGGTATTAGACTACAGGCTCATGTCTAAAATGGATGGGTCATATGAACCACCAGGTGACGTATATAGGACGATATAAGAGCATAAAATAATAAGATTCAGCACTATGCCGTCACTTGTAAGCTGTAAAAAATGGTGCGCCACAAAGTCGGTATTTTTTTGTTTTTCTGACAATTTCCAAAAAATTACCGACTTTGTGGCGCACCATTTTTTTACGGTACTGTGCGCTTTCTCATTATTTTTCATGGATCTATCGATGGTAAAAATGCCGTACAAAAATATATGACCGCAATGCGTACTCACTCTACCTGCACTTTTGAATTCTCACCAGCGCTCAGTTGAACAGCTTACAAGTGACGGCATAGTGCTGAATCTTATTATTTTATGCTCTTATATCATCCTATATACGTCACCTGGTGGTTCATATGACTCGTCCATTTTGGACATGGGCCTGTAGTCTAATGGACATATTATGCGAAGAGATGACATGTATGTAGGTAAGCAAGTGATGAATATGAAGGTAGAGGGATGGAAAGGGAGAGGGAGATCAAGGAAAAGATGGATGGACTGTGTGAGGATGGATATGAAAGAGAAAAGGGTAAATGATCAGATGACGGGCGACAGAAAAGAATGGAAGGGAAGGACGTACTGCGCCAACCCCAAACAGATTGGGACCAGGGCAAGAAGATGATGATGAGTTTTATAAACATACTTTCAAGAGCGTCTCTATTTTAAAAGATTTCTTGGCGAGAACCTTATGAAGACTCTTTTAATATTAAGATATAAAGTAAAGCTCTACCTAAATTTTTGAAGGTTTAAACCAAAATAGTTCAAAGCCGGCAGATGCAACATTATCTACTACCGTAGCCTGTCTCCACAAAATGTACACCAATATACATTATTAATAATAGATATAATAAATATAGAATGCGGGTCAGCTGTGAGAAGCCTTTGGCCAAATGCCACTGGCTTGTAGTGCAGTAGAGCTCATGTTTTCGATATTACGTCTGTACGTTGCTCCTCAGAAATTGCATTCGATAAATATACAGACGATTTCATGTGATTTCTTTGAGTATTTGTATTGAAGTTATTGCCAATGTGCTTACTGCGTTTAGAGTTGAAGGTAGTTATTTGTTATTAAATTGCTAGTGCATGAAGTCTTTTTCTTGGAAATATTCTTACAAGTATTGTAGGTTACCAAGAAAGCCGTAATAACTTTGTGGGCAATGGAAATATGTCAGAGATAAAAGTTGAGGAAAGACTGGTAGACATCTTCCTTAGTAATTGTTTTTTCTCATCCACCATTTAAAGTGTATTTATTACCTGAAGTATTTCATAATATTCTAGCAATAGAGTGATGTTAACTTTAAATTTTGGCTTTAATTGACCAAATTGTTAAAAATACACGAGGCAATTAAAATAACAACATAAATTATTAAAACAAATAGGTCCATACAATACGCAATAACACACAGCAGAGAGTAAAAATAAAAACTACAAATAAAACCATACAATTAAAAAAATTGTATCAAGTTTTCATACGAATATTTTAATTGTCTGATCATTTGCGTGCATCCATCGTTTTCGCCGCGCGAAAATAAAATCCATTATACGGAATGACTCGCGCCTTCATTGACATAGAAGGCGCCTTCGACAAAACTAAATTCACCAGCATTAGCCGAGCCCTTGAAAAGTTCGGAGTTGAACAAACCGTCAGTGGCTGGATTGATCAACTCCTGAAACAAAGGGCTATTCAATTCACGGTTAACACCACCACAAGGGGGATAGTAGCAAAAGGCTGCCCACAGGGAGGTGTCCTATCACCCCTGCTTTGGAACATAGTGGTAGACGATCTGTTGAGAAGCCTGAATGACAAATGTTTCTACACGGTCGGCTACGCAGATGATATAACCATCCTAATCAAAGGAAACTCGGAAGACATGATCCAGTATCGGATGCAAGCAGCCATCAGGATCATGGAACAATGGTGCAACCACCATGAACTGACGGTCAACCCAAATAAAACGGAGCTAGTACTTTTCACTAACAAAAGGAACACCCGTATGACCAGAAAACCAAAACTTTTTGGCACGGAGCTTAACCTATCGAGTGAAGTCAAGTACCTGGGCGTAACACTCGACCAAAAGCTCAATTGGAATAAACACATCACCACTAAAACCACAAAAGCATGTACAATATTCTGGCAGTGCAGGAGAATAATAGGCAAGAAATGGGGTCTCAAACCATTCATCACCCTATGGATCTACACTGCCATAATACGCCCCATGCTCACATACGGTGCAGTAGTGTGGTGGCCACGCACTGAACTAAGCACAGTCAAGAGCAAGCTGCAGAGCATACAACGCCTCGCCTGTCTGGCCACAACAGGCTGCACGAAAACAACTCCAACGGCGCCATTGGAGGTGCTTCTCGACTTGCGACCATTGCACCTCATCATCCAGCAGGAAGCAGATGCCGCCGCGATCCGGCTCGATAAGTTCGGGCTTTGGAGAAGAGACGACCGAATAACCCATGCACGCCTGAAAAGGACGTTAACTAACGAGATCCCGATGCTAGATGCAACGTGCGACCTCATACCTAAAACCTTTGTCTTTGACAAAAAATACCGCATACAACTGCAAGAAGAGCACAAGGATAGCTCTGGTATACACGAAGTAAGAGTATACACAGACGGCTCAAAAACAAAGTATGGGACAGGTGCCGGAGTATTCTCCCATGACTTGAACATTATTCTCTCAACATCGCTTGGTAAACTCAACACCATCTTCCAAGCTGAATGCATTGGGATTATAAGGGTGGCGACGGCGATCGCGGCCAGAAATGTGAGTAACCTGTCAATACGCATCATCACAGACAGTGCCTCAGTACTACAAGCTCTCGACGGCAACTGCTTTAACAGCGGCCTAATTATGGAGTGCCACCAAGAGCTGCAGAAAACTGCAGCGAGGAATCGAGTCACGCTCCAGTGGATACGAGGACACAGTGACTCCACGGGCAATGACGCAGCAGACCAACTGGCAAGGAAAGGATCGGACACAAAAACTCTGGGACCCGAACCAACTGTTCCGATACCTTTCAACCAACTAAAAACGTGGTTACGCGAGAGAACCCTACAACAACATGAAAAAGAGTGGGCAGAGTTAAAAGAGTGTAGGCAATCTAAAGATGCCTTTCCCCAACTAGATAAACGACTCTCGCAAAAACTGTTGCACTCCAACAGGAAAACACTCAAGCGTCTGACTGGCATAATAACCGGCCACTGTCCACTAAACAAGCATCTCTACTATATCGGCGTCACGGACAGCCCACTATGTAGGGGCTGCATGGAGACCGAAAAAACACCCGCTCATGTGATCCTACATTGTATCAGCGTGAGCAACCAACGGACGAGGTTCCTGAACAACCCCAGAACCATGAGCTAAGCCATACGCAACACTGGTCAACTCATGGCCTTCTGGAAGGAGCTTGCATGGTAAGAGTAGCAGGTGACAACCGTGTCACTGCTAACGCACAATGGCCCAATTAAGTGGCTAAGTGCGGAAAACACCTGTCCAACTAACTAACTAACGGAATGACTCAACACGAAATATGTTAATTAACTTATGCAAATTTGAATGAATACGACGAAAGCAGGAAAAATTTAATGACGGCGAAACAATGTAGGTTTACAAATTGTACATTTTTACGTCGGTTTTTGTCTATGGATAACGATTATGGTTGTATGCAGCTATGCCGAAAAAAAAACCCACATAAAAATGGTTGTGTGCAGCCAGTAAGGTTTTATATATTTTTTTATTTATAGACTCACGCATGTATCCCCGAAGGGGTACGCAGAGGTGTTATATTACACCCACATTTCGCCATGAATTTTTAAGTCCCACGTAATAGGGGGCGAGCCAATTGCTGTTACCGGGCACATCACCAGACTCCGAGCTGCTACTGAGAATTCGCAAAAACCCAGTAACTCTTTTGCCCGACCCGGGAACCGAACCCGGGACCTCCGATCAGTAGTCGCATACGCTATCCAATGGACCACGGAGGCAGTAAGGTTGTATTGCATTTTTATTGTTATTGCGAATTCAATAGGCTTTTAAAATGAGCGAATGTGGCGTATACAACGGCAAGTCGGCTGAACAGATGTTGATACAACTGATAATTTTCGTTTCATGCAGATTCATCATACCATTTAAGTAATTGAAAGAACTGGATGTTGTGCGTGGAATTCAAGAAAAGATGATTAACATTATATGAGAAAATAATTATCTTATTTTAATTGTACGGTCCGTGTGGTGACGGACGGAATGTCACATGAGCATATTATGTAGAGAACAGCACTGTAAGAGAAGGAAAACTTGATACAAACCCAGCGTGGTATAGTAGGCCAATTCCTCCTTTCAAAGGAGAGGCCTAGTCCAGCAGTGGACTGTTAAGGGCTGATGATGAATTATACGGATGTCATTTATTAAATCATTCAACAAGCAATAATGTTTTGGTAATTAGAAATGGCATGTTTATAATATCTACTAGTTCTCTAATGTATGTAATTTGCAAAATCATACATAATATACTCACGCCTTTTTCCCGTCGGGGTAGGCAAAGACAATAGAATGCCACTTGGTTACAAATCTTACGCGCTTCCTCTACAATGATTACTCTTTCCATATGACCTGTTAATGTCAAATCAAATATCAATTTGTATTACAAAACTAGTAGCCAGTAAAACACTTTTTAGAATGCTGACAATGGCCTTGGCTGAGGACGCAAGTTTAATATATGCAAATTATATGCTTTTTTTCGACCTTTCCGCAAAATCATATACCCGCCAAATTGGTGAAAATTGTCTCCTCAAAAAGCAAATACTTTGTGAAGTTAAACAATTATATTACAATTTAAAGTGACAATTTCCGACATGTCTATTAAAATTTGTATAATAAACAGGTAAGCAAAACATTCAGGATTTTTAATACAGGTCCATAACGGCCTCGACGAATTGTCGTTATATCAAGGCATAATTACGTTTGAATTAGGGAGATAATGATATTAAGTGGACGGTCTGTGCTTATAACTATCTTGGCCATGGCCGACACGAGTCTTTTCCCAGGTGTGTTAACGATAATCCGATAAAGATATCGATATTTGTACGTTGCTGCCTGACCTTGATATATTCTATCAAATATTATTTCTATCCTGTAAAATTTGTTTAAGACTGAGGGTTTCTGTTATAAGTTAGTCATCCACTAAGAGAACTTTGATATTTTACATCTAAAATGATAAAGTAAGGGGTTGAAAACTTGAAGCTAGTTCTGTATAAATGGTAACAACAGCTACTGTTTAAACACAGAAACGTTTTTACATTTGCCAGTTTATGCCGTAAGTGACGTTTTTATAAGATAAATATATACATTATTACAATTATGTATAAAAAAAATGTTTTTCACTAAAACCTACTGGGACTCTAACGTTAGAAAAAATAGCTTTTGTCCAATGTTGGTGCATAGTTTGCCACCACTGTGTTAAAATACATAATAATTAGAATAAATTTAACAAATGTGATAATGCTTTTAAGGCTCGGTACCGATATTTATTAAATAGGTCTGTTGCCAAAACGTCCCCGGCAGCACAGAAAATCGAAATTCATTATTGCAATTTCAAGGACTTAAACAATTTTAGTGTAACAATAGCGTAACAAACACAACACAAAGCTTCGTGGTTACAACAAGTAAGATGTGACGATATTATTCGATGATAGTTAAACTGTTCTACTACGTGCGGATTGTTTCATTGTGATAAAACTGTTTATCTTATCGATACCACATGTAAATAAAATTGTACTCAGTGCCATCTGCATAAGGTACAATTTTATATTTGTCAAAACACGATTGTCAACGTCTTCAAATGTAATAGTGCAGGAATATGTTGGCTAAGCTGCTTTGACAACGAATCATGTCTCATGCTGCATGGGTACCTCCTTGCTACATAATGTTCGAATTTGACTGTTATATTATTTATTTACACGTGGCCAAGAGAACAAAATAAAGAATAATTCAACATTCCCGCAATATTTATTCAAAATCCTGTGAATCACATGACTTTACCAACGTTCAAGTAGCGTAAAGAACAGCCAGACTTGAATCAATTATTTGTGAATGCTACAAAAGTTTGTCTGCACGATGGAAGCGTTAATTGTCTCTGCATGTTCATTTATTTTCCACATACATAGACTCACGGCTGTTTCACCGAAGGGGTAGGCAGAGGCATACTAAACGCCCACTTTTCGCCAGTGTTTTGATCCCACGTAATAGGCGGCGAGCCCATTGCCGCTTATCGGAATATTTTGTTTGCCAGAGCCTCGTCCGTTGATCGGCAGGTGCACCACTTGCAGATGAGGTTGGCTTGGGACCCTAAGTTCTTGGTGGGAACAATCTCCAATGAAGCTGTACGTTAATGCATTTCGTCCTACAAAGGTGAGTTCAGACTAAATGTCCTAGTTACCCTGCAAAATAGACTCGTTAGATCAAAATTAAATCCATTTTAAATTAAATCGGCCCAGAAACACAAAGTTTTCTTTAATATTTGGGAAAACAAGATTCAATTACTTTTCTCCTAAATTAATTCCTCATTCGTCCGGCAACCCTTGAAAATCAATTTTTAACAAAAAGCTTTACGAAGAGAATACTCATTTGTAAAATCCATAAGGCGTTTTATATTTTCTTAGGATCCCAAAATACGTAAAACAATGTTCAAACTGAAAACTTTTGAATCAAATCGGTTACCAAAGGTGCCCGGGCCAAATGCTGTGATTGTTTCAAAAGTGGGTGGCAGACACTAAGTTCATTTAGCCAAATGAGCTGCGACCACATTATAAATGAAATCATTCTATTTTGAACCTTAATTTAAGAGAATAAGATTCACATTTTGTATAGCTACGATATTCGGAAGGTACTTAAGAATGTTTGGGCTGTCCTGCTATTTGGCAAGGCTGATACTTTTAGTAAAAACGAAATGGATTCCTTTCGCCGATGGTATGTTTGTTATCATCAGCCCTTAACAGTCCATTGCTGGACTAGACCTCTCCTTTGAAAGGATGAATTGGCCTACTATACCACGCTGGCCAAACGGGTTGGTATAGGGTTTGTATCAAGTTTTCCTTCTCTTACAGTGCCGTTCTCTGCATAATATGCTCCCTCTGTCGGCTCTAACGACACCCATGGGATGGTATGGGGTGGTGACAATCCGTATTCTTAATCCGTCACCACACGGACGTCGGTATGTTTGTGGAGATAGAATATTTAAATTCGTTTCCATGTCATCCTCACGTGTGTATATTGATGCTTAAATAGTAAAAGGATATGTAGAGATCTGTGACTGCCTCCGTGGTCCATTGCGTTGTTCAATTCCTGGGTCGGGCAAAAGTGTTACTGAGATTTTCCATATTCTCAGTAGTAGCACGGAGTCTGGAATTATGCGCGGTAATAGCAATAGACCCCCTATTACGTAGGACCTTCAAAAAAAATTAAGGCGAAATTTACCCTTTGCTAACCCCTTCGAAGATACAGGCGTGAAGCTTTAAAAATAAATAGAGACTAAATACATTTGGTTCTTAAATAATCAATTTGTAAAGTTCAACATTTGCATTATTAAGATGGGCAATGTAGCACACTTTCCCATAAGTAAATAAGTCTGTCTTCACAAACGAATTATTGAATATGTTGAGAAAGCTAATGTTTGTAAACATTTCTCAATCCAATTTTCGTCTTTATTTATCTATTTTTTATTCAAGTTTAATTATACTATATTATATGTATGAGTTTCCTATTAAAGGCAATTAGCAAAAACAGACCTTTGAACATTTATTGCGAACATGGATGCCAGTAGATTTCTTAAAGAAATACATAACTTAAATGCAAATAAAATTTAAATAAATGCAATTCAAACTTGACTTTATAGTCGAATATACTCATTTGGCATATATGCTCCTTGAGGAGAATAGGGGAAAATAACACTAAATGAGGATTTTTCCCTCGAGGCGAAGTCTAGTATATATTATAATATTAAAGAACACGATCCCCATGACCCAGGTAAACGTTAATTAATCTTATTATATTTTGTATTTTCAAACGCAAGATTTATTGTGTATTGTTTCAAATTAAACAACTATAAATAGCTATTTTTACAGTGTTGACGATAATGTGTAAATAATATTTCATAAAGTTGCAACATAAAAATACTTTGCATAATAAAACAACGACTGTTTGCAAAATTATAACCAACGTAAAGTTAAAATTTAATATTTCATTCAGCAGAAACGAAAAGTTTCAATTTTAGCTTTTTACAAAATCTATGTGCCGATTTCGAAACTAATTTTAAAAGTTAAACATTTTAAAAATCATACATAAAGTTTTTGTTTAGTTTTAAAACGTAATGTTACTAACAATTAAAAAGCATTTTAATTTTGGTACAAAATTAATGAGAACATTTTTGAATGGGTAAAGGCTTTTTTTAATAAACCCGCTAGGTAGATGTCCTAATGGCTATTGCTTACAAATCTTAAAATTTATTGAATTATTAACGAGATAAATATAGAGATAAGTATTTTATTTCATTTTATAATAAATATTCTTTTAAAAACAAGTGACATTTTATGCTCCTACGTATCATTCTTAAAAATAATAAATATACAAAAACAAAGTTAAAAAGGAAAACAAAAACAGCACTCGGAAACATAACAAACAGATGTTGTATAATTAAATAACCGAAAATACGTCGCGAAACGGCGAAAAGCGTTCATCGTTCAACTTAATAGTGTTCTGAAATTAGCATACTTGAATTTTGATTAGCAGTTAAACACAGATGAACTTTGTAACATTGCAGTGAGCGAGTACCCATTAATGTTGGGATAATGGACAAAACCTCTGTCATTATGGCTGGTGTCCCCATAAATTGTAACAATGAACAGATTTAATGTACGAATTTGGTTATTGTTCAATGAGACGGTTTTTACTGGGGGTAGGTTCGGATTTTGTATTTGAATAGCGTACGGTGACAAGTATGGCGGTTGGGTGGCTCTCACTCACTTAGGATTAAAAAGATCGATAGAATGCTTTGTTTTATACAAGAATATCATTAAACAGTTTTAAAAGTGTTAAAACTACGTTTTATGCACAAACGGGCCGCTTTATTGGTAAGCACGTTAGATTGCCTTTAAGTATCATCACCAAAATTTTTGGAACTATCTATAAAACTAGGCAACAACTAACAACACAAATCATTTTAAAAAAAGATAACAAGCTTTAGAAGTTAAAGATGACAGCTTAGAAATATTACCGAAAATAAAGTGGTGAAATGGTATCACAGCTGCAGCATCAAGACGGGCACGTTTTATATTTACTCCGCAATAAACCTACATACGTAGAGCATTGCACAAGGATTTAACTTGGTTTACTATTGTTTGACAAAAAACGTATGACAAAAGATCATTTTACAAACAACGTTTGAAAAACTAATCATTTGACAAACTTTCATTTCGCAAACATATTACTTTAAAAACAATCATTTCACATAATACATGTGACATTTATTATAAAAAATAATAAATATACAAAAACAAAGTTAAAAAGGAAAACAAAAACAGCACTCGGAAACATAACAAACAGATGTTGTATAATTAAATAACCGAAAATACGTCGCGAAACGGCAAAAAGCGTTCATCGTTCAACTTAATAGTGTTCTGAAATTAGCATACTTGAATTTTGATTAGCAGTTAAACACAGATGAACTTTGTAACATTGCAGTGAGCGAGTACCCATTAATGTTGGGATAATGGACAAAACCTCTGTCATTATGGCTGGTGTCCCCATAAATTGTAACAACGAACAGATTTAATGTACGAATTTGGTTATTGTTCAATGAGACGGGTTTTACTGGGGGTAGGTTCGGATTTTGTATTTGAATAGCGTACGGTGACAAGTATGGCGGTTGGGTGGCTCTCACTCACTTAGGATTAAAAAGATCGATAGAATGCTTTGTTTTATACAAGAATATCATTAAACAGTTTTAAAAGTGTTAAAACTACGTTTTATGCCCAAACGGGCCGCTTTATTGGTAAGCACGTTAGATTGCCTTTAAGTATCATCACCAAAATTTTTGGAACTATCTATAAAACTAGACAACAACTAACAACACAAATCATTTTAAAAAAAGATAACAAGCTTTAGAAGTTAAAGATGACAGCTTAGAAATACTACCGAAAATAAAGTGGTGAAATGGTATCACAGCTGCAGCATCAAGACGGGCACGTTTTATATTTACTCCGCAATAAACCTACATACGTAGAGCATTGCACAAGGATTTAACTTGGTTTACTATTGTTTGACAAAAAACGTATGACAAAAGATCATTTTACAAACAACGTTTGAAAAACTAATCATTTGACAAACTTTCATTTCGCAAACATATTACTTTAAAAACAATCATTTCACATAATACAGGTTTCGCAAATGTTTTACTTAGAAAATAATTCAAATGTTAAATAATTATTTTAAAAATAATCATTTGACTAAATAATTCGTTTGCCGAATTGGTGATTATACAAAAAGTTAGAAGAAAAATTATTAGTTTTTAAAAATAACTAATTTCTAACCAATACTTACGCGAAATTTTGAAAATATTTAATTGCGTGGTTGCAATTTTCATCTTGGACAGATTATTTATAGGCAAGTAATAATTTGGTATTAATACTAATTCCATAGAAACATAATTCTTTTAAAAAAATACACACTGCCTGAATTAAGCGAAATAAGTAGAATTCGGTTCTGGCACTCGCCGGCCGCTGCCGCGGCTTGCTCGCTTCGCTCGCTCGGCTCGTGCGTTGTGGTCGCAGTTCTAACCTAACCTAACCAGCCATTGTTTCAGTTGACCCTACACAAAGATTCTTGTGTTAACGTAGAAAAACGTTTAGTTAATAAAATACTTACCAAGCAATGCATTTTGTCAAATGTTATTTATGCTTTACGTTGTTTTGCCAAATAACATGTTTAAAAAATAATCAATTTGTAAATTAAAGTTTTAGCATAATAAATTTTTTATTGTAAATATATTGTCTAATGAGTAGTTTATTAAACAATAGTTTGTAAAATAATAAATTTATCAAGTGTAATTTTGTCAAATGTTATCTGGCAAATAAAAATTTTTCATTTGTTTTTTGTCAAATGATCGGACACCATTTAACTTTATAACAATGGTATATTTATTAAAAATATACCATAGTAATAAAGTTAAGTCTTAAAATCTTTATATATATATATTTCTTGTGTGCGTGTGTATGTCACTGAACTCCTCCTAAACGACTGGACCGATCTTGATGAAATTTTTTGTGTGTGTTCAAGGGGACTTGAGAATGGTTTAGATTCACAATTTAGTCCACTGGAAAATGCTTTTTTACTTAATTTTTAATTTGTAAGTACTTGTGGATTTTGGAACGTTTCACATTGGAACCGACAGACTGCGCTGCTATCGCAGTGTCAAATCTTATAATAATTATTTCATCGAAACCTTACCTGAATAATAAAACATTAAAAACTAAAGATATCGAGTCGACAACATATATCCGCAAAATTTGGATTGTCGAGTATTTTGTTAAATTCTAATGGTTCTGACAGACAAATCTAAAAATCACAGTCGCCATATTGGCCGATCTAGAGAAACGTCACAGATACCGGATAACACAGTCTTTACTAAGTAGTTTGTATGTGTAAACACTTTTTGCAGTTATATTTCTTAAACAGTTAAAACAACAACATGGAAGTATCCACCCAATGAAGGAGATTTGTATCAAATATAAAAAAATATTAAAATATCTTTATCTTTACTAATATAATAAAGCTTTGAGTTTGTTTGTTTGTTTTTTGTTTGTTTGTTTGTTTTTTGTTTGTTTGTTTGTTTGTTTGAACGCGCTAATCTCAGAAACTACCGGTCGGAACTGAAAAATTCTTTTTGTAAATATACGATAGCTCAGTTATTCCGGAAGGCTATGTAACATAACGCTTCGACCCTTTGGGGCCGGGCAAAAGGCTAAAAGATAATGTCAGCTAATCTCAGGAACTAGCAGTCGGATTTTAAAAATTGTTATTGCCCAATGATGACCCATGCCCCATGTTAGCCCAATTATTCCGAAAGGCTATATGCTATATAAAATTACGTCACGACTTTTTTACGCCAGACAAAAATAATAAAATGGTCAAGCGAGAAGGGGGAGGGTTGGATCAAAGACAAAAAAGGCTAAACGAATAGGATACAATTTATATGGGTATCGTTTTCGAGATTTTTGGGACGCTGGTTAATAATATGAAATTTATTTAGTGATCCAAGATGGCGGACGGGAAATCAAAGATGGCGGATGACAAAATTTAAAAAATCAATATGGGTATCGTCTCCGATGTTTAAAGGAATGGGGAATCCAAATACTACATCTATTTCGTGATTCAAGATGGTGGATGGGAAATCAAAGATGGTGGATGGAAAAATTTTAAAAATCAATATGGGTATCGTCTCTGCTGATTTAAGGGATGGTGAGTCCAAATACAACATCTATTTCGTGATCAAAGATGGCGGATAGGAAATCAAAGATGGCGGACGGGATTTTTTTTTAAAGTCGTTGTGGGTATTGTCTCCGATATTTTAAGGAATGGGGAATTCAATATTATATAAAAATCTATATTTGTTTGTTCAGAATTTATAGACTCTGAAATGATAAAAGATTAACCGCTAAGTCAATGGTAACTTTGGAAAAGGGGCTTGGAAAAAAGGGAATTAAATAAAAACTCTTAAAAAGGCGAAACGGAGTTCGCTGGGTCAGCTAGTATATTTATAAAAAATGACGATTGCTTTACGCTAATTCTTGTGTCCCGGTGGGGTCACGGTAAGGTTAGCATACTTTACCGTGATCCCGCTGGGCTTCACGTAACCCTGCTGCCACGGGACGTCGAGAACATCGCGGTGGTTTTTATGAGTAGGCCCTGAAAGTCTTTAGGAGAGAGTCTCTCACACCTCAAATTCGACCGATATACAGGTGGAGTGAACGGCTTCCAAGAAGGTTTAGCCTGGAAAAGTGATATTTTTGTCTCGCAGGGAACTTTACAAATATTTGGAGGGCGCAAAAAACACCCAGAATTGGAACAGCCAACAAGATACGTAAGTTCTCGTAGACATAGACTTCTTTTTCTGCCTCACGTTGGCACGGGTTTGGGCCCCTTCTGTATGTAATACCCGCGTCGAATAATTTTTCGCTTGTGTAACACATTCAGTAACCTTGTCTGCCTGATTATAATAAAAGGTTCTAGGGTACAACCGTTAGCAATTTACCTGTTTTCTCTCCTCGCAAAAACATTTTAAGTACCTACCAAATTATTGCTCTATTACCATAATTTTAAGATAAGATGTGTAAGTATATATATATTTATTTTATAATATTTATACATGAGTTCTAATGATGATGATTTGTCCTTTTGTTTATTTGATGACAGCTTCGGTTCAGCGCCTGATAAAACCCTCGGTGAGTTTGTGCGTGATAAATTTAATTTTAAATCTTCCCCATCTCTGAACGTCTGCCATTTAAATGCTCACAGCGTACCAAGTCACTACAGTGACTTACTAGAAGCATTTAGCAGTAATGTCAACGTTCACGCCGTCCTGATCTCTGAGACTTGGCTTAAACCACATTTGCTCTCAACCTCATATTCTTTGCCTGGATTTATCCTTATCGGGAATGACCGGACTGACAGGAGAGGTGGTGGGGTTGCAATCTACCTCCGAAGTCACTTTCCGTTTAAAATTCTTGCAGCATCTTCCACTTCCTCTGTTTCCGCGGAATATCTCCTTTTAGAGGTTATTGTGAACGGAGTTAAAACTGTCTTGGGAGTTGTTTACTGTCCCCCAGCTGTTGACTACTTCTCCAGTTTCGAACAGATTCTGGAATCCTTAGGGTCGGAATATACACATCACATAATAATGGGTGACTTCAACACCGATCTCCTTGCTCCTCACTCTCCTCGAGCTCGTAAACTTCTCCATATTGTTGTGTCAGCCTGTCTCAATAATGTACCTCTTCAAGCAACTCACCACAACAATAATGGGAAGGATACGTGGCTTGATTTAATCCTTTCATCCAACCCATCCCTCATATCCTTTCATGGCCAATATCCCGCTCCTGGATTTTCCCATCATGACAAAGTTTTGCACATGCGTAACTTTGTTCGGATTGACGAAAACAAATTATTAAAAGATGCATCTGCTATTACATGGGAACCTCTGCTGGTGGCTAGTTCTGTTGACGACAAACTGGATATCTTTAACAATGCCCTTATCGACCTCTACGACAAACATTCCCCAGTCAGAAAGGTCCAATTGAAACGCCCTCCAGCCTCGTGGAAGACAAAAGGAGTTAAAATGGCTATGAGACGCAGGGACCGAGCATTTCGCAAATTTAAAAAAGAACGTACCGACGAAAATTGGGCATTTTTCAAGACTGCAAGGAATCGGTGTAACCAGATGGTACGGAATGCCAAACGCCGCCATATTCTCGAAAACATTTCACCCAGTTCCCCCGCTGCTACTTGGAGATTCCTCGGAACTGTCGGTATTGGCAAATTTGGCAAACAGCAACCGTTCGACCTGCCGAATGACATCGGTTTGGATGATTTGAATCGCCATTTCGCCACCACTCCGACTTTAGTTTATTTAATCCGATGTCAAACGGTTGAATATATAACAAATTTGCCCCGTATTAGTGTAGATTTATTTAGGTTTTCTCTAGTTGCGCCGGGTGAGATAAAAAAAAAACATCCTATCCATTATAACCAAGGCTATAGGATGCGATGATATTAGTCGACGAATGTTGATTCCTATTTTAGATTAGCTCCTACCTGCGCTAACCCACATTATTAACTTTTCATTTGATTCTGGTGTATTTCCATCCTTCTGGCGCAAAGCATTTATCCGACCTGTACCCAAGATCCCTAATCCATCATTGCCTACCCACTTCCGTCCTATATCCATCCTTCCTTTCCTGTCTAAAGTGCTGGAGGCCTGTGTCCATAAGCAACTGTCTCGCTTCGTTTATGATAATAACTTATTAAGTCCTCTCCAGTCGGGTTTTAGGCCTGGCCACAGCACTACCTCCGCACTCCTAAAAGTGACTGGCGATGTTAGGGCGGGCGTTGAGGATGGCAAGGTCACTGTACTGGTCTTGGTTGATTTCTCGAATGCCTTTAACACCGTCAGTGACGACATCCTCCTATCCATTCTCTCCCATTTTATGATCTCATCTGACGCACTGGATTGGTTTTCCTCATATCTTCGGGAGCGTCAGCAGGCGGTACGCGTTGATGAATCCTGTTCATCTTTGTGTGTTCTCAACTCTGGTATTTTATCTCCTCTTCTGTTCGCTCTGTTTATCAATCTCATAACCCATGACCTTCGGTGTACTTATCATCTGTACGCCGATGACTTGCAGTTGTATTCACAGGCTAGGGTAGAAAATCTATCTGATGCTATTGAAGCTGTGAATCGTGACTTAGCAGCAATCAAACATTGGTCTGATAGGTTCGGCTTGTACGTGAACCCTTCTAAGTGTCAGGCCATTATTATAGGAGGCAACCGTATGATGTGCCGTGTAAAGGTGTCATCTCTTCCATCTGTTGTTTTTGATGGTACTGTTATCGAAATTTCACCGCATGTAAAGGATTTAGGGTTAAATATCGATGACACTCTTAGTTGGCGAACTCACATCACCAACGTGAGCAAACGAGTTACCGGGACCCTGCGTTCTCTTTATCGCCTAAAACATTTTCTTCCTATAAAGACAAAGGTGACGTTAGTGCAAACTTTACTATTCCCGGTCATCGATTATGGTGATGTTTGTTGTTTTGACCTGAATGCAGATCTTCTCGATAAACTTGACCGTCTTCTCAATAATTACTGCATTCGATTTATTTATAATCTTCGCAAGTATGACCATATGTCTGCTTTTCGTTCCGAACTACGCTGGTTCCCCATTCGTCAGCGCCGGAGTTTGCGCGCACTCACAACGCTATTCTCTCTTCTTCATTCTCCAACTCCCCCTGTTTACCTTCAATATTATTTCCAATATTTAGGCTCCTATCACGCAAAAGATCTCCGCTCCTCTAATAATCTTCTGCTTTTATGTTCATCACATTCTTCTGGAATGAAACCGCTGGAAGTTTAAGTCTATGGCACGTGTACATATCTGAAAGGGACTATTGGCACCATCATCTTAATCATTGTATTATTATACACCTATATATATATATATATATATATATATATAACTTAAATATGCATATATATTTATGTATATTGTACACCTACCATACCTATCTCTGCATCACCCTATGGTTGACCGGTAGAGAATGCTTATAGCATTAAGTCCGCCATTGTACCTATGAGTTGTACATAAAGTTTAAATAAATAAATAATTAGCGCTTAAAATTGCATAACTTATTTCTGCGTTACGTATAAAAAGACTCGAAAACTCATTTGGTATAAATTTCCTCATACTTAATAACTTCTTTGATGTCGAAATAATTAAGGTAGATATCACATCAAGTATTGCCAAATTACCTGTATTATTTTCCAAGCATTCGTTATCTTTGTATCCGTTGTTTCATATTTGAAATTTTCTAACGACTTATTATTATAAGCCTTCTTGGTTCCATAGATGGGCAAAAACCTGTCTCTTCCAATATTTTGAATGTTTTCTAAAGCATCACGTCATCTCACAAGTTAGTCTTAGAAAATGAATCTCAAAAGTTTGTAATAAATTGAATTTTAAATTGTAGGTAAGTCTAATCTATTTCTTTACTGTTCTACCTCTGAGTAGTAAATTCTTAAAAAAACACATTAGTATCTAAGCTGGAAACGCTCCAAATAATTTCTACCGTCGTCTTAATTTGGGCCAACTCGTAATTAACGGCCAGGCGGGCCAAATTAATGACATCTATTCCAGATAATCACAGTGGAAACTCTAGAAGGGTGATTTCTTTCTCTTTATTTATTCACCCTTTTAAATTTTTGAAATTTGGATTAAAGTATTTTGGACCCTTGAGACTTGTAGCTTTGTTTCTTTTTTGGTAGAGAGTGACAACATTGGATGTTCGAAACCCCTAGATATGCTCGTAAGAATATAGACACCCATATCATTTATATGTTTATTCTTATGAATACTCGTATGGTTATTAAGATTTAAACTATTCGATTTTATTTAAATTGCACGCACTTTGACATTTGCAGAATAGTTGCGCGGTACGATCTTGCTCATAACGTAATAATGATGCAAAATTGTGTATACACCATCTACTCGATTTCTTAGAACAATGGTAGCATCACATTTTCTGGATGTAAACTCTTTAAAATAGCGAGATATTTCACCAATATCAAGCTGCATAAAGTTCTTCATAGAAACATGCATAATCATTTTCTATGAAGAGCCTTATGCTTAAAAATATGGTATTTTATTAATTTTATGGTAATGGTACTTATTTTCAATTCTGAACAGGTCACTTTCAATTCTTATGGAGACAAAATAAATGTAAAACCTTTTTTTATCATTGTTGGCTCAATCTTTGTGTCTCGCTATCTATATAAAAATATGTAAAATATTTTTGTTATTTGATGTTAGGTATTGGGCGAGGACTGTATTTTTTTTTTAATTAATTAGAATTGAGTTGAAAGACTAAGATTAAAAACAAGGTAAGATAATTACCAATATGGACTCAAGAAGAAATCACTAACTGGCAATACAGAGATTTTGGAAGCTTGTCGGATACTAAGACTTTAAGTTTCCTACCCTTTCAGGGAAAACCGTGATATATATATATATACACGCGTAAAACAAACTTGTACATAAACACGCTGTCTAAAAAAACAATCTCATCACACAAGCAATGAAACTGAAAAATTCATCAAAACATACAGAACAAAAAGTGAAACATCACGTGTTGAATTTAACACCATTTAGCTACGAGGCGGGCACGTAACGACATAAGGAAATATGCCGTTTAATCTTTTTCAACGTTGTTATGAAAACAGGAGTTTCGACGTACACGTTGGCATTCAACGTTTAAAGGAAACATGGGAAAGATTTATTAAATTCAGCCGAAAGCCCCTGAGGGTACCGTGTATTGTAAAGGACTGTGCGTGGAAAACAGGGAGGTAAGGGTGTGGTGCTGGTGTAGCTCTGACATTTATATTTATTTTTGTTTGAGTATTCTTGTACTACGCAGTTGAGATGAGATCACTGCGTAGTATGTGTGGGGTGAGACTGATTGATAGAATTCCGAATGTAGTAATACGAGAGCGATGTTGCCTGAAAGAAGATGTCGTGAACAGGATTGAGAAAGGAACGCTGAAATGGTTTGGACACGTGGAGTGAATGAGTGAAGAAAGATTGTCGAATCAAATATATATGGCAGAGGTGTGTGGACAAGCCGGTTGCGGAAGATCTCGTAAGACGTTCGTCGACCAAATTGGCGACGTCCTGAAAAACGGAAAAGTCCGAAGCACCCGTAACCGGCGAGCATGTATGAAAAGAGTAATGAATGTAGAGGAAGCGCGTGAGGTTTGCAAGGATGGAAGCAAGTGGCGTTCTGTTGTCTCTGCCTACCCCGACGGGAAAAAGGCGTTAGCATATGTATGTGTGTATGTAGTATTCTTGTTGTTTCAAAGACAAAATTTAGTTTTCAAAGATTCATTTGCTAAGATTAGCATCATTCATACCTCTCGCCCCAACTAACTTAACCCCAATACTTGGATCGGAGTAAACTACTAGGTATTAACCATCATTGTTTTAGCGCTATCCTGATTATATTCAAGGCCTTTCGTCTTGGAGCCCGGGATCCGCTTAGTGTTCGAATCGGATTTAACAAAATATTAGCTTTTTCACAGAGTGACTGCCTTCATACCTCTGCAATTCATAGAGATAGCGATATTCCATGGTTAAGACCAGTGCCTTTATATTAAAGAGTACTGGCTCCCTACAAAGCCTGTCAAAGATCTTCATGACAGCCGAGGTCATCGGGTTAAATTGTTCGCCGAGGCATGGGGCAAGTGGTAATTAACAATTTAATACTCAGATCACTTCGAAAAGTCTGTGGTTCAGGTTGTCGCTTTGTAAGCTATACTCTCCACGTAGTAGCCATTTGGTACCTATTCTAGGCTATCCAAAGTTACTTTAAAAATAGACGAATTATTATTGTTTAAGGAACGCCTAACCATACGATCTTGCGAAGTGAAACATAATATTATGCAATGAAGATTCATTAAAAATATGTATACAAAATATCTTCAATAAAAACATTATATATTACAATATAGGAATTTAAACTTTCGTGGTCATTAAAACTTATTTTAAATTGTTTTTCGGGATATATACCACGTACCTTTGTTTGGAGAAACCGATATTTCGGCACTGTTGCAAGTGCCATGTTCACGGATGTACTGAGGGTATTGCGGGTGGGTGAATGTTACGAGCAAGTATAGCGGTCTACCCGCTTTCTTACTCGTTTTTTGCGTTCAACACCACTAGCACTGTTATCACTATCGCACTGTACCCGATCACGACATACTATACTAACTACGTCAGCTCGCGGTTTGACTTTGTTATTTTCACGGGTTTTACATAGACGTACCACTGGATGCCAGATACTCGACAGTTGAAACCCATCCTCTCTATTGAAATTTTTGCACTTTTTAATTTCAATCGCCTCCCTAACCATTCGAGGTATGTAGTGGCGTTCTGTCGAAAGCACCTGAGGGTTATGTAACTCAATCCAGTGGTCGGTACCCGAGTCTAAGAGGTGTTGAGCAATGGCCGACTTGTGTGGTTCATTATTTTTGACTGCCCTGATGTGTTCCTTTATCCGGCAAGAGATGGTGCGTTTAGTTTGCCCTATATAGGAACTCCCACAGCTGCAGTCAATTTTGTATACACCTGGCTTTTCCAAGGGATGACTGTCTTTAGGCGTTCTTATATATTGCGACAGTTTCTTCAAAGGAGTGAAGATAGTTTTAACTGATACCTTCTTAAGGATATTGGCGACCTTATCTGTCACTCCTTTAACGTACGGTAAGTACGCTGGGTGTCGTTCAACCTTGAAGTCCAGGTGTTTGTGAGTATGTCTGGGTGGTCTAATTCGCCTACTGTACCCGTTCTTGTGTAGAACGTCGCTTAAATGTGAAAGTTCCTTATTCAAATGTTCCTCGTCACACAAGCTGTATGCCCGGTCGGTAAGCGACGTTATGACGGAATTCAGTTGACGTGGGTGATGATGCGAGTCAGCGTGTAGATAACGATCTGTGTGCGTTGGTTTTCTGTATACGGAGTGGCTCAGGGAACCGTCACTTCGTACGGCTATCATAACGTCAAGGAACGCCATTCTTCTATCCCTTTCTATTTCATAAGTAAAATCCATTTTGTTGTGGATGCTGTTTAGATGTGCCAAGTATTGATGAACAGTTGCTTCATCGCCTTCCATAATACAGAAAATGTCGTTCACATACCGTTTCCAAATTTTTATTCTTAATGGGGCGGTAGCAATGGCTTGGTTTTCGAAATGTTCCATCCATAGGTTGGCTACCACTGGAGCTACCGGGCTGCCCATTGCTACGCCATCAATTTGTAGGTAGTACTCACCTCTGTATAGAAAATAATTTGTGGTCAGGCAATGATGCACCAGGTCGGCATATACCACAGCAATATGGTCCTCGCTGATCCTACGTCGAATTACTTCCATGCAGTCTGCTATCGGCACGTTCGTGAAAAGCGATTCTACGTCAAAACTGACCATCACTTCTTTTTCACTTACGTTATTCTGACGTAGAATCTCAATAAAATGTCGGGAGTCTTTGACATACGATGTTGTTCTACCCACCATGGCCGCAGGACCTTAGCTACGTGTTTAGCTAGTTCGTAAGTAGGTGAATCAACTTGACTGACGATAGGCCGTAAAGGAACGTTGTTCTTGTGAACCTTTGGCAAACCGTACAGTTTAGGGGGTAGAACATTACGAGGTCGCAGTAAATGGGATACCGTATCTTCACAGATCGTGTGCTGGCACTCCTTGATCAGCCTCTGGGTATTTCGGTTTAATCGAGCGGTCGGGTTATAATTTACCTTTTTGTAGGTGTTGACGTCACTTAATAAATGACGCATTTTTTCGTCATATTCGCTAACGTTCATAACTACCGTCGCGTTCCCTTTGTCAGCTTTCAGGACAAGTACGCTCTCATCCTCACAGAGTTCGCGTAATGCGACACGTTCGGCGACGTTCGTGTTAGGCTGAGGAAGCTTGGCTCGACGTAAACAAACAGCGACGTCTTGTCGCAAAACTTCGGCCTCTTCGGAAGGTATTTTATTTAGAAGGTTATTCCAAACAAAGGTACGTGGTATATATCCCGAAAAACTATTTAAAATAAGTTTTAATGACCACGAAAGTTTAAATTCCTATATTGTGCACCGGTACGGGCCGGAAAGTGCTAAATTAATTAAACACCTTGAACGCGCGCGGAAGAAATGTGAATGTTTACGTCAATCGTTGGTGTTTTTAGTGAAGTGTCGAGACTTAGAATTATATATTACAATTTATTCCAGAAGATAATATCATCATAATAAATTATAGTTATTAATATTTACGGCTACAACAGAACCCGACCTTTACTTATTACATTTTATGTTCCGGTCAGTAAAAATATTACGATCTAATTACATACAAAGACCCTTAGCGTTTGTCATGCGAGAATATCTAATGTTTGTTTTTTGAATTGTTGATTGCCCCCCCATGAAATTTCGTTAGGCACAGCTAAATTATACACTCAGTAGTCATTAAACCTCTTCTTTAAATAATGTTTTAAGTACACATAAGTAGGATGTTAAATATAGGAATTTAAACTTACGTGGTCATTTAAACTTATTTTAAATTGTCTTTCGGGATTTATACCACGTAACTTTGTTTGGAGTAACCGATATTTCGGCACTGTTGCCGAAGACTCCCGACATTTTATTGAGATTCTGCGTCAGAGTAACGTTAGTGATAAAGAAGTGATGGTCAGTTTTGACGTAGAATCGCTGTTCACAAATGTGCCGATAGCAGACTGCATGGAGGTAATTCGACGTAGGATCAATGAGGATCATATTGCTGTGGTATATGCCGACCTGGTACATCATTGCCTAACCACAAATTACTTTTTATACAGAGGTGAGTACTACTTACAAACTGATGGCGTAGCGATGGGCAGCCCGGTAGCTCCAGTGGTAGCCAACCTATGGATGGAACATTTCGAAAACCAAGCCATTGCTACTGCCCCATTAAGTGTAAAAATTTGGAAACGGTACGTGGACGAAATTTTCTGTGTTATAGAAGGCGATGAAGAGAATGTTCTTCAGTACTTGGCACATCTAAACAGCATCCACAGTAAAATGGGTTTTACTAATGAAATCGAAAAGGATAGAAGAATAGCGTTCCTCGACGTTATGATTGGCGTACGAGATGACGGTTCCCTGAGCCACTCCGTATACAGGAAACCAACGCACTCAGATCGCTATCTACACGCCGACTCACATCATCACCCACGTCAACTGAATTCTGTTATAACGTCGCTTACCGACCGGGCATACAGCTTGTGTGACGAGGAACATTTAGATAAGGAACTTTCACAAATAAGCGACGTTCTACACAATAATGCAAAACCTGGCGATGAAAAAGAGTGACCGTGAGTTTTATTGCCCGTTCTTTCTCATGGTTCTACCTATTGCTTTGCAAACGTGGCAGTAAATGTAAATGTAGAAGCATACAGTAATAATGTTTTAAATTTGAGTATAAGTAATTATTTTACAAATTTATTATTTTGACGTTCATAAGCGTGACATTGTGACCCAAATGAATAAAGGATTTTGAATTTGAATTTGAATTTGAGAACGGGTACAGTAGGCGAATCAGACCACCCAGACATACTAAGAAACACCTGGACTTCAAGGTTGAACGACACCCAGCGTACTTGCCGTCCGTCAAAGGAGTGACAGATAAGGTCGCCAATATCCTTAAGAAGGTCTCAGTTAAAACTATCTTCACTCCTTTTAAGAAACTGTCGCAATATATAAGATCGCCGAAAGACAGTCTTCCCTTATAAAAGCCAGGTGTATACAAAATTGACTGCAGCTGTGGGAGTTCCTATATAGGGCAGACTAAACGCACCATCTCTTGCCGGATAAAGGAACACATAAGGGCAGTCAAAAAAATGAACCACACAAGTCAGCCATAGCTCAACATCTCTTAGACTCGGGTACCGACCACTGGATTGAGTTACACAACCCTCAGGTGCTTTCAACAGAACGCCACTACATACCCCGAAATGGTTAGGGAAGCTATTAAAATTAAAAAGATCAGAAATTTCAATAGAGAGGATGGGTTTCAACTGTCGAGTATCTGGCATCCAGTGGTACGTCTATGTAAAACCCGTGAAAATAAAAAAGTCAAACCGCGAGCTGACGTAGTGAGTGTAGTATGTCGTGATCGGTTACAGTGCGATAGTGAAAACAGTGGCAGTGGTGTTGTACGCAAAAAACGAGTAAGAAAGCGGGTAGACCGTTATACTTGCTCGTAACATTCGTCCACCCGCAATACCCTCAGTACATCCGTGAACATGGCGCTTGCAACAGTGCCGAAATATCGGTTACTCCAAACAAAGGTACGTGGTATAAATCCCGAAAGACAATTTAAAATAGGATGTTAAAGTTTGTTTTGACATTCACGAGTGTACTTAACAATGTGACCTAATGAAATAAATATATTATCTGAATTTGGCATTGATATTTTTTTATTTTTACTTAAATGGATCTTTGTTGTCTGTTGCCAGCAGTGTATTAGAAGTTTACATAAGTTTACATTCTAAAGGATTGATACATAGAAACATTGGATGTTTGTCTTGGTCTGGGTGTTTCTATGTATAATATGTATGTATTTACAAAAAAAAGTATATATGTATGTTTATCCATTGTCTAGTACCCATAGTACAAACTCTGCTTAGTTTGGGACTAGATGGTGTTGTGTGAATGTGGTAGAATATTATTATAGATTCACGCCTGTATCCCCGAAGGGGTAGGCAGAGGTGTAATATTACACCCACATTTTGCCATGAATTTTTAGGTCCCACGTAATAGGGGGCGAGCCTATTGCCGTACCGGGCACATTACCAGACTCCGTGCTGCTTCTGAGAATTTCCTAACGGAAAAACCCAATAACACTCCCCGACCCGGGAATCGAACCCGAGACCTCCCAATCCCACGCGCACATTTATGCCGCGAGACCAACGAGGCAGTCAGACATTATTCAATCTTGTTCATAGTGTTATGAGTTTTAGTAAAACCTGATTTTCAATAACTTAGAGTTTAAGTTTGTGGAGGATATTGAAGTGTTCTTAAAGTTTGGGTAAGATCAAGTGCTATTCAAGTTGGAATATAACGAAATTGTAAACGGAATTAACGATATTTTATAGTTATTATTATTTTCTTTCTAAGAAAATTATCACGCTTTCTACAAGTTTTTTTTTATTTTTTTGCGTAATTAGAGGTATTTACGTAGTAGTCCTACGATTTTTCATAATTCTATTTCTATAGTACTACCAAAAATATCGACACAGAAACGCCGCACATTTGCAATATTTTCCCACAGTTTCCCGACATTTCCTTCATATGTAAACGCAGAGTTTAATACACGCGGTATAAATATTTTCAAGCGTCAAGATGAATGGACGGTATTTACATTGTGCAGTCTGTTTTACGAGAGAGACTACCTTTTGTTCGGATTATGTTAAGTTCGGGGCGTACCTAATGGACTTGTATGTTTTGCTTTGGTTGTGTTTTTATTTTTTATTTTAGTTGTCGTGCATGCTTTTACACTAATACAATAATGTGTTATTTAGGCATTATGGTAACTTATCCTGTACAGCTTTTCGCTGTCCACTGCTGGACTCAAGCCTCTCCTAATTCGCGTCACAGTAGGATTGACAAGTTGGTATAGCTTTGATGTCAAGTAATATTCTAGAATATTCTTCCACATACACACATCACCATCTAGTCCCAAACTAAGCAGCTTGTACTATGGGTACCAGATAATGGATAAGCATACATATATACTTTTGTTTTGTAAATACATACCTGTTATACATTGAAACACCAAAGTTTTTCGTATCTTCGCAAAGAATTTATTCGCTTCGTGAATTTTCCTTGTAGACCAAATTGCCTGAACACTAGAGTAATTTTAAAATCTTACAACTAAAAATTAAAATAGGTACATGTTCCTATTAAGACCAGTGGGTACACAAATACATTTAGACATATTTTGTGCGTCCATCTTCGGACGATCAACGAGTCATCGGATAATCCCAAAATACTTTTTTCTGAGCAGTCAATTCGGAGACGAAAGACGAATCTGCATCAAAGGTTTCTCAGTCTTAAAGAAATATTTTCCAGTAGCGAGACCGTAGTATATAAAGCCATAATAACCAAATGTCGCTAAAGTCGAAATTCACTTTAGCACATCGCATTACCCTAATGTATATAGTTGTAAAGTCACACGCCATCGATAGTGGGTATCCACAAATGTGCCCCTACCGAGAATGGCTCACACCTGGCTACGTTCAAATATGACGCCATAAATTGTACATAAGTGTACGCATAACCTTAGTGACGGTAATTAATTTTAAGCGTGTTTATGTTTTGGGTTCTAAGGCGTAGGACACACAGATTTTGTGTTTGTAGGTGGTTTGTCCATTTCTAGCTTGGAGGAAAATATAAGGAAGCGGAATAGCATGTTAAATGTGAAGAAACTCCTGCCTCTACAGGGTAGAGTAATAGGCATAGATACAAAGACTTAGAATACGAATTACTTTGAAAACTTTCAGGTAATTGTAATTATACAACAAAATATATAACATTGCTGTTCGCTCTTTCTAGAATTCCAATCTTATTTCTATAGTTAAAAAAAAAATGTCTCTTTCTGGCGAATTTTGAGAAGTCTACGGGTACCATAGACCCGTGTCACATAGCCAAACAGGGTGCAAGATTAGGTAGGTATGGTTAAGTAAAAAGGTGAGGTACGGTACATATCTGCTATTTCGCAGTTACATTTGTGGGTTTTATCCTTGCTAATATTATGCTATATCAGTACATAATATTAGCAGACTTATTATAATATTTGCTTGTCATGTGAACGCTATGTTAACATCGAAATTTATATCGTGTGTCACCCGCCTAAGTGCTTTCGTTAGCGGTAACTGGTCTAATAAAAGAAGTTGGGATAATAAATAAAACAATAATTTTGTATTAGATTAGGAAATGCTTTCACAACGTTATGATTTATTTAAAGGCTAAACTCACCGCTTTTATGGTGTTAAACTATGTTACATAAATATTTGTTGTTTTCACTCATAAATAAATAAATAAAAATAAAACTTTATTTCATATCATAATTGACTTACATTTCATGTCGAGGAGTCTTCATTTAGGCAGAAAAATGCCTGTAGTTGGAGGCTCTGCTCTTCCCTTATATTATAAGCGTAACGATTATGGATACGTAAACAAAAACAAAGTAAAAAGTTAAAAACTAAATAAAAGAAATATGTTCAGTTGATTGTGTGTGTGTGTGTGTGTCTCTGTGAGTGTATGTGAGTGTGTACATATTATAATAATATGTGACTTAAAAGCAATATTAAGACGCACACTGCAGAAGTAACTCAGTATCATTGTAGTTTAAATTGTTAAGCCAAGTAATTAATATTTTTTTACATTCATATGGTTTTTTATCATAAATATATATCAACTTATTAATTTTATTGTATAAGTAGCCTGAGCGTTTTTTAAATTGTCTGTTTGCAAATTCGGTTTTAGTTGTAGGTACATTTACTATGCGATGTTTGTTTCTTTTTTGAAGTATTTCCGGCTTATATGATATCTCTTTATGCGCTTTAAGGATGTTAGAATAAATATACAGTTTTCACACAGACAGCAGGTTACATAATTTGTAGAGCTTATCCGTAGAGAATATTCTTTTTTTGAAATACATCACCTTAATAATCGCTCTTTGAGCGCGTTCTAACTCTAGAAATCTAGATTTCTAGAGTTAATTGAAAAATATAGAATGCTCATGTTAATTGAATTATATTTATATATAAGTATCAATATACTTAACCAGAGTGCATGTCCTGCATAGGTTATGATCAGATTCTGATCATCACCATGTGACTTGTGTAAGCTGTCCCTGAATATTATATTTTTATGGTGCCATGACAAATAAAACTTCACAGGTCACTTGTGAAAGATGCTGCAAGTTACACTCTGACAAGGTGTTAAACAGTTTTCGACACCATGCCTTCTTATTTATAATCAAATCTTTTATAACACATACATACTCTAAGGGTGTTAGCCCTTATTGGTCTTAAAACTTTAAGTTACACTTTAGTTGTATGATTCGGTTTCAACACCAGTAAATAAAATCTCCTGTAACTAGACATGACTGTACCCCTCAAAGTCACTGAAAACAGCATGGAAGATCTCGTTCTGTTACAGATGCGGCACTAAACACCTACTCAAAGCGATGCATATTCACCCTCACATTGTGCCACTAACCCACTCCGACGTAAAGTACAATGTGCGGATTTAAAATTCAATTTCCGTACATGTGATCGCGTGAGTTCCGATCCGGAACTTAGTATGGCAATGTTTGCACTGCGACTCCCGGTAAGAGTTCCGCTTTTTGTTCAATTCCGTGGCCAAGGCATTGTTTCATTAAAATTATTGTGGTTTTATGAGTGCCTTGTACAAACTTCTGGCTGGTTCGATTGAGTGAATATCGATGGTTTGTGTGATGATTGAATATCTGTAACATTGGCTCAGTACAAAATTTTGTGCTTTGCGGAGTGGCAGGTTTATCTTGACTTCTTTTACTATTATAATTTATTGTAATGTAGTGTTTTTTGTGGCGCATAAGCAACTTATGGTAAGAGACAATTTCTCATTGCTTATGCTTTCTTGTTTTTGAGTTTGATAATGATATTGACCATGACAATAGGGATATTACTACATTTTACAGAATTATTTATCAACGTAAACATTATAGGTATAACATTGTTATGTTATACCTATAATGTTTACGTAACTATATATAACTTCACGCCTTTATCCTGGAAGGGGTAGGCAGAGGTGCATCCCCCACCCACACTTCGCCAGTTATGTTTCGGTCCCAATGTAATAGGGGCGAGCCTATCGTCATCTACCGGGCACATTATTAAGCGAGCGATAATTGACATTCATATTACAAACATAACTTTGAAAAGTCGGAGGTGTGTACCGGGGGTACCTGGGGACCCAACCCGAGACCATCGTCTCGGCAGTCCGTTACGTACACCTTTGGGCTATCGCCGCTGTTATGTTGCATTATAGACATATTTTTCAAAATCACATAACTAGTTTAATAGCAGTACCATGCAATTAAAGCATACTACTTCTTTGTCACTGCAGTCCAGTAAAAAAGCCCCTGTAAACTTTAAACATAACATCTTAAGACATCCTTTAGGTAACCCTTCCAGCCATTTCCTCGGCTATTTGTCATTAGGCATTATCCTCACACTTATTTGAATTAATCGCTGTCCCGGTTCAAAACATAGGTACATGGACTCAGACATTTTTGCTTGCAAGTCATTTGTCTCAGTCGGGTCTTTGAGGATTAAAAGACCTGGTTTTGGGCTTCATTAGGACGCAGTTATGTCATTGTTGGTTGAAGGTAATTTTAATTGTCACAGCAGTTGGTAGATATTACCGTTACTGGTAAACAGAATAATTAACTTAGTTAATAAAATGTTTTGGTCAAAAAGAGATAAATGCTGTTGTGGTATATAGTTTCTTGATGCTCGGGTCTTTACATTATTTGTATTATTCGGTCTAAAACTATGTCAGTATAAAAATAACTACGTAAGTACATAAAAAAATCTGTGATTTTTTATAGCTGCCCATCAGATTGATTCCAATCCACCTGATCTCAAACTGTCATGAAGTTTTGCAGCGAAGGACCTCATCCAATATGTATGATGTATACATATAGTTGGGCATAGATTGTTCGTGGGACTTCGATTTTTACAGGATTTGACACTCTGCATTAAACCAGCTTGTCAAAATAGCTGAATCAGCGTCCAGAGAATTGGGCTTTAGCTAGTTTCAAAGTGCAGACAGATGCATTTGTTTCTAAGAAAATCTCATAAAGCACTCCTACACGACACCCCAGGGAAGAAGTATTTGAATTTATGTGCCGCTAGTATGCACTGTATATTAAACGATGGAGTTCCGTTGATATATTTCATGATCTCTTATTATATGCACTAGCTATAAGCGCTTTTAATATAGGTATGTCATAGACAGCTAGAAATAGGCCACGATATGTAAATAATTACGGAGTATGCTTTTTTAAATAATCTTGAGTTTGTTTACTTAATGTTACACGTCTTCGTCTACACTAATATTATAAAGAGGAAAAATTTGTATTTTTGTTTGTTTGTAATGGATAAACTTAAAAACTACTGGACCGATTTTAAAAATTCTTTCACCATTAGAAAGCTACATTATCTGCGAGTAACATAGGCTATATTTTATTTAAGGACTCCCTCAGGACGCGGGTGAAACCGCGAGAAACGGCTAGTTTCAAATATAATTGGTTAATTATTATTTATATATGCAATGTATTTATTATAGGATAAAGTAGTAAGCCTTTTATCTGGCACAATCATTATAGACAAAATCTAGTAAAATTGCTAATTATTGCTTACACCGTGCCTAGGAGAGAACGTTGAATCATCGGTCTCGGCTTTCACCAAGATTGACAGTCGTGTCGACAGCACCTCATAAACTGACACTGTCTGTAACTATTTACTATTTAAGTACAAGTAATTAAGTAAAATGTGAAATAGTTGCAGCTTCTTACAAAAATAAAATACATATGTACCATAATATTGACCATACAAAAGGGTGTCCACGAGTTTTATTGCCCGTTCTTTCTCGTGGTTCTACCTATTTCTTTGCGAACGAGGCAGTAAATGTAAATGTAGAAGCATTAAGTAATCAATTTAAAAAACTGACGTTCCTAAGCGTCCCTGTTTGACCTAGATGAATAAACGATTTTGACTTTGAACTAGTCTAAACTATGCAATATAGCTACTCGTTTAGGTTGCGGAGGTCAGACAGGTCGCTTTGTGAAGAATGAGAATAGTTAGCTGACCCCGGGATGCAACCGGGATAGCGCTAAAAGAGTAAAACAACAAAAGCCAGGTCTTGAACGCCAGTTGGACCACATGACCGGCCATTAGCATAAATTATTGCAACTGTGACAAGTGTGACATCTAGCAAAAATATTGAAAATATGTACTTATATTACAAAACTATATAAATACTAGAGGACGCCAGCAGCTACGCCTGCATTTTTTTTTAATTTACCCGTTTTGTCCGATCCCGTGGGAATTTCGAGAAACCCCTTATTAGGGCACCCCTACGATCTCCAAGGAACACACATGCCAAATTTCAGCTTCCTGCGCCCAATAGTTTCGGCTGTAGCGTGTCTGTCAGTCAGTCAGTAACGCAAGGATTTTATATATTAAGATATGTTAACCGAAGCTGCGAAGTGTACTCCAATTGATTTGATTATCTCTCAAATCTCATACAAAACACAAAGCAGTACCTTTCTTCGTGCATTAAAAATGTACTAAGTGGAGATGTGGTAAGATAAACTCAATTAGAGGAATGCCTCCAGAACATTAGGAACAACCACTTGATTAAGAGAATGTAAATAATTTGTTCTTCACGCCTCAAACGGAAGAGCCGAGCGGTCTGCATATTTTCAACTTGGTTGGTTTATCTGTATTTACAATTTGTATGTATGTCTATTTTGGTATGGTTTGGTAGACGTTTTATTCAACTAGCAAAGCCTGCGGTTACAGCCGCGCAATTTAAGGCTACTGCTCCGCACTCATGTTCCCTAGCGTTCTTGTATAAAGCCTTTTTCGATAAAATAGCTAGCCATCACAAAAATAATTATGGAAATTGGACCAATAGTTCCTGAGATTAACACGTTCGACCAAATAAACACACTTGCCAGCTTAATTATATTAGTGACTTGCGTCGATCCCGTAATATTCATCGGCAAAAATCATTCATGTTGGTGTCAATGCATGAAAAGAAGTTCTTCTCTTAGAACCACTAGTGTTAGTCCTTATTTAAAAATAAATCGTCCAATCAATTTAACCGTCCGTTTTATTTCTACATGGGCACACCGTTGTACGTCTAACTTCTATCCTCGAGATTTTACCATAAACGCTCTTATCCACTGCGGGATTTCACACGGTTTTGTTTCGGTGCCGCCAACCTGTCGTACCGTACTAAAGCCGATGATCTTATCTGTAATATGTTTTTAAAACAAAGGCTCTTTAAATTTCTGTAGTAGTCATTTTATAGCCTTTTGCAGTCCATGGCTAAACATAGGCTCCCCCTAATGTGCTTTACAATTCAATAGCACATACATTATAAGGATTTGGTGTACTATACCACGCTGGTCACAAGGGTTGGCATAGATTTTGGTGTCGAATTTTCTTTGTCTTCAATGACACTATTTATTTTCCTTAGGAAATAAGGCAGTGACACTTTTTACTCTTAAGTAGCAGTGTTTCATTACTTTTGAACATATTTAATATTCATGGTGGATGATCATTGAAAAACAATCTTTCTAAAACTACAATACAACAATGAAGTAAATAGCACACAAGAAAGCACGGTGTTTAATTCAATCCGCATATCTTCACAGCAACACCGCTGTGACATCTCACGCCAAATGAACAAGGACCTATACTCAAAAGGAAAGTTTTATTATTACTAATTAAATGCAGAGCTCGGGATCTTGCGCAAGGAAATACAATTTCAGAGTAAAACTTGCGGCTCATAGCTGCAACTTATACCTACGTTACTTGTAGTTTCATTGAAACTCGAGACGAGGATCTGTCGTTTACTCATCCACGTGCAAAAACTGAGAATACCTATTTCTGTATTAAGATATCTTGTTTATCAAGAGAGAGCTTTGTAGGTAATGTCATGTTTATTGTTTACAAATTATAGACATGTGTGATAACAATATTTAGACGTTAGGATATGAATCTTCAAATGTGTACAAGATAAAATTGATACAACATTTCAATTTATACTTTCGTAATCTTTAACTATGCTCGACTATGCTCGGAGTTTCTCTGAAGGATCGAATTCGTAATGAAGTGTTCCAACAGAGAACCAAGGTAATCGACATAGAGACTTAACACGTTGAAGTGGCAATGGGCTGGTCATATCTGTCCCAGAACCGATAACTATTGAAGTAGTTGTGTTCTAGAATGGAGACCGCGCCTTGGTAAACGTAGTGTAGGACGCTCTCCGGCTAGGTGGAGTGACGATTTACGCAAAGTGGCTGGCAGCGGCTGGACACGAAGAGCCAAAAATCGGGCTCAGTGGTGTGCCTTTGGAGAGGCCTATAGCCTAGCAGTGGTGGATGATAATGATGATGAACCTTTAACAGTAGATGTATTGTCTTGCGGGATATATACCATGAATCATTGCACTGTTGCAAGCTGAGTACACCCGCGATCGTGACACTTCATACGAATATTGATTATGTAGTCTGTTGGTATCTCCAAACCAATAATCTTAATATATAAAATCCTTGCGTTACTGACTGACTGACAGACACGCTACAGCCGAAACTATTGGGCGCAGGAAGCTGAAATTTGGCATGTTTGTTCCTTGGGGACCGTAGGGGTGCACTAAGAAGGGATTTCCTGAAATTCCCACGGGATCGGCCAAAACGGGTAAATTTAAAAAAATTGCAGGCGTAGCTGCTGGCGTCCTCTAGTTTATTATAGGCCTAATTCAATGCCTCAGGCAATTTCAATTACCTTAAATTTCAGCCCAAACAAACCCCACATCGTTCATGCTTCTCTTATTATTTCTGATTACCACACAGAGAATTTTCAGTACCTCCGAATATTGTGCCAGAATTGGATTAAGGGGTGTTTGGTTAAAACCGATGAAAGGGTGAGCTTCAGTGATTATTCCACCGTATTGTCTAATTTAGTCTTGAAGGTGGCACTTGTAATTTACTTCGAACACTCGCAATATAGTTGCCTGCCAAGTTGTGTAGTCAAACTTAATTCGTAAACGGTTTGAAGCGATCGTTTGAAGTTGTCGTCTTGTAATTGTCTGCCATTATTTGGTTTTGGATTCTGTTTATTTATGGACTAATAAATTGATATCTTATAAATATAGAATGGGTCTTTAAAATGATGATTATAGCATGCCCGCGGCTGCGCCCGCTTTTTTATTCAACCTTTTCTTCTCGATCCTATAGGAATTTCGTAACATCCATTCTTAGTGCACCCTGCGCTCCCTTGTTTGTTGTGTTTTTCGTGTGACTGTGTGGCCAATTCTGGTGTCGGCGTTTTCAGGCCACCCGAAGGCCTCCAACATGGCCTAACGATCCTTAGACAAGAACCGAAAACATGAACACATCCCTCCATACTCACTTACTTTCACGTTTATAGTAGTCGATTTTAATATGACAAAGACATCTTAGCGCCATCAAAGAGCAGAACTTTACAAAAAAAGCCAAAAAATGTTTCACTTGATCCCATCCAAATCAACTAAACACCAAATTTCACCAACATCCAGCAAAAAATTCTGTATAATCTCATCATAAATGTTTCCATCGGAAATAATTTGGTCTTTATCCCTCAAAGATCTTTCAGAATACCTCACCTCAATGCAATTACAGAAGCAAAGGAAAGTGCGCTGTAACTTAAATTAACCAAATAACTCGGAAGCAACATGTAAGATTCAATGGCATTGCAATCCCATTACTAAGATTGGAATGGGCCACGGTAATGGTAGTTCGGTAAACCATGAAATCGTGAGTTCTCGGGTAGAATTAAAATCGGATTTTTATATATTAGTGCGGTTAGATACTTTGTTTTGGGTTGTGTGTGCATTATATTTTCGATATAATACAAACGTGATGTTCCTAACTAAATATATTTTAGTTGTCTAAGGAATGTTTGCTTGGACAAAGTCCTAATCTAGTTTAAATGACAATTTTCAATATGAAAATAATTATATTTCAGTTAAGCAGGGTTATGGAATATTTTAATTGACAAACATTTTAGCTTTTTGAGCTACGTGCATGTTATTATTGGATTGATCTTTATTCTGTGTTTCTAACTATAGTGTGTTTATACGCTTTAAAAAAACAATATTTTTGTATATTATTTTATCTTATTTTTAACTTTGAAAGTTGCCGAGAATGGATACATGGATTGATATTTTGATGAAGCTTAGCAGAAATGTAGCTTATGAATTAAAATGGCAGACGATCTTGGGGAGATCGCGGAAAGCGGTTTGATAAAGGCAATGGTTACTTGATCTACAGTTTTTTTGCCGTTATAATTATAGAACTTATTATGACAAACATGAAATATGATGTGCAGTTTGATGATCAAAACCATTTTAAAATTGAGTCTTAGGGTGATTTAGTTTTCAAATTTAAAATTAAATTATCTTATACTAATATATAAAGCTGAAGAGTTTGTTTGTTTGTTCGTTTGTTTGGTTGAACGCGCTTATCTCACGAACTACAGAACCGATTTAAAAAAATCTTTCAGTGTTGGATAGCCTATTTATCGAGAAAGGCTAAAGGCTATATAACTTTACGCTATGAGCTTAAGGAGCGGAGCAATAGCCTTAAAAAACGCGGGTGTAACCGCGGGCTCATCTAGTTTATGATATATTGAATTTCCGCTAAACCTATTATAGTAATGGACACGCAATTAAAATTAAATCATAATTACACTGTATGTTTGTTAATATTTCGAATTCGGTACAATCAAATCCGCCAGTTAATTTACATAATTATAGCAAAATTATAAATATGTGATCAAATTAATATGCATATTTTGTTATTTGGAATTAATGAGATTGAAATGTAAATAGAAATGGATATTATATTAAATAGTGCAATCAGGCTGCCTCCGTGGTCCAGTGTATAGCGTTTGCGTCTGCTGATCTCAGGTCCCGGGTTCGATTCCCGGTCGGGCAAAAATGTTACTGAGTTTTACCAAATTCTTAGTAACAGCACGAAGTCTGGTGCTATGCCCGGTAGCGGCGATAGGCTCGCCCTCTAATACGTGGGACCTAAAAATTAATGGTGAAATGTGCATGTTACATTACATCTCTGCCTACCCCGTCGAGAATAAATGCGTGAGTCTTTAAAAATAATTATTTCGTCATTGAAACGAGTGAATTTATAATACGCATTTTCTACAACCTACTGAAATGGCAGTTTATCATTAAAAACACGACATTCGTCTTAATGTTTTGGAGTATGCAGTACGTATCTTGGTTATTGGATTATGCGTAAAATCCTTCAAACAATGGAACTGGATACATTTCCAGAAATTAAAATTCATAATAATTATAATCACAAAAAAATAACGTTAAAATATTCAAATATATGTCCAGAACTACATAAAGTAGATTAATGCTCTTTAACCCCAAGCTCAATGATATTTTTTGCCTATTTGCTATTATAGATATACTAAATTGGCAACTAAAAGTCTATGAGCGGTTTCAGACTAGCGTTTTATACGCGCGTATAAGCTCGTTTTTGAAAGCGTGTATAGGCGCGCTTATGCGCGCCTATACACGCACACGCGCTACTTGTACGAGCGTTGACGCGCTTCTAAGCTCGTATAAACGCGAGCCATCAGAATCCATGTTGATACCGACACGATGTCGCAATCGTTTCAAGCGAACACGCCGAAATATGCCCGTTTACGCGAGTCCGGTTTTTTAAAGCGCGCGTGTAAGCGCGTATGCTGAAACGACCGTACTTCGAAACCTCACCGATGTACACCGTGGATTTAAATCTGATGCTCTCTGCGTAGCAATCTGTAAGTCTCTCCACTTTAATAAAATTTTGTATTACTTCAAAATAATATTAGCTAATACTAATAAATAAAGCTGAAGAGTTTATTTGTTTGTTTGGTTGAAGGCTCTTATCTCAGGAACTACTGGTCCGATTTGAAAAATTCTTTCAGTGTCAGATAGCCCATTTATTAAGAAAGGCTATAGAGTATAAAATGTAGCTTTAAATAAAGTGGGTGTAACCGCGGGCTCATATAGTATTTCTATAAAGCAAATATATCATTAACCCGTATAGTAATCAGTCTCATAAAATAATCCCTTCCTATATCCTTGTTTATTATATAATATGCAGTACAGACTATTACATTAATAACCGTGTCAAACGATATAGTTTACTTGACTATTACATACAGTACTACATACATACAGTAATAGTGTATAAAATATCCTATTAGTATTCTAGTAGAGACGTCTCATAACCAAGCTTCAGACATCATTTTAAATAATAGTGTTGAGTTATATATGTAAATGTTTCACATTAGCTAGTGTTACAATTTGCTGAATTTAGTACTCATTATTTGAAGTTCTGTTGTTCAAGATTATATGCAAACAATGTAATTATAAGAGATTTTTATAGGGCGAACGATTTATGTGACAGTTTGGAAGTAAATCAGATTAATATTTAACATTTACAATATTATTTTCGCTCACCAGTCCATCTCACTTGCCGTTACTTTTCTACATTTCTTGTGTTGAAACCCTAAAAGGAAGAGTGTTTCATAGCGTATAAGGTGTCTTATTAATTGTTTTTAAATTAAAATGTCAAATCCATAAATATTTTTGTAACTATGTGCCGAGGAGAACTCTTAAAACATTCTACGGCCACAAAGAATGCCCAGATGCAGAACAACGAATCATGAATCACAAAAAGAACTTTCGAACCCATTGAAAGCAAATATAACTTAGGTCCTAAATGTTGCAAAGTAAAACAAAAATGTAAATACCTACTTCCTAGAAGCAGTCTTACGTAAAGTAGATCGTATTATATACAAAAACCAGCACCAAAGCATTCATCAATCAAAAATCTTCAAGCAAAACGTATTACACGAATCATTAGTACATTTCCATGCATCGATAAGTCCTCCATTGAGATCGTTTAACTATTGAATACGTCGGTCACGAACGTGTTTGTTCTCGTCTCGGTATCGCTTGGTAAATGGATATTACCTATTCTATCTGTCATCTTGTACTGTCGAAGGATTTGTTGGCGTTCCGTAAGTATTGACGCGTATAATTTCAATGTTTTGGGTGGTAGTATAGCGCTGTTTGGTTTAAGTTGTTTTTGTAATAGTTTTGGATGAAATAACTGGTTGTTTTTTACTTAATTTTTTTATATTTTAATTTATCGTTGACATTATTTTTTTGGGTTGCAAAATCCTCATGGAGTCCCTCCGCCCTGGGTGAAGGGTGAAGGGGACTGTCAGACTCTTACTGACTAATAACCAACCCGTGTTCCTCATGTACCCGTGTGTTGGAGGGCTATTCATGGCTACCCCCGACGGGTATTGGCCCGCCAGATGGTCAGGCGGGCCTCGAACAAAACCCCCTTGGCGGCGGATGAAGGTGTTGGCCTCCGGCGCCAAAACACCCAGCGGCCGCTGAGGATAGGGAGGACGGCAACCTGGCAACACTGCATCTCCTCTTCCTCTGTGGCCCCACCGCGATGAAACAATGGTGCGCCCCCATTTGGTCGCTTAGAAAGGGCACGTGGCAACGGAACACCGACACGCCTCTCCCCCCGCGACCGCGCCCAACTGCGAGAGACAGACAGAACTGTCCCCCGCACCCGCACCTTTGGACGCATCCTGCGCAGGCCCTTCCAAGCCCACGCGGAGCGTCCACTCCCGGGATCTCTGTTAGCTTCACCGCGGATGTCCAAGCCACGGTTACTGAGCCCCCCCACCACAACAAGGTGGAGATCCCATGGGAGGGTGACTCGTTGACACTGCAATTGAGGTTATGAGTTTGATACCCACACAGGATAATATTTGCCCTGATCAGAAAGTTGCGTAAAATTCATAAAGATTTTTAAAACGTCTAGATGTACTTACCACCTAGGGAAAAGGTCTGTCAATATCAAATGTAGATGATTGATTATAAGTATATTCTGATCAACACAATATGAAATCAATACTAAAAAGTAAACATAAGTTATGTTGCTGTTCTGCCTATCTGTGAATGAATTCCCGCCTCGTCAAACTAGCGACTCTGTATATACACTAAAGGAAACATAAGAGTACAGTAATTATTCTCCGAAAGTTTCTTTACTTCAAAGCTAACGAAGATCTTGGCATTTATCGGCTATGATAACGTGAGAAATTTGTAGTATGATATTTAAGAATAATTACCCAATATCTGTTTTTACAGCTAACAATACTTTACCTGCATAGTTGACGAAATGTGGGTGTAATGTATGTTGTCTAAAAGCTGACAGGTATACATGTATGCGCTGAACTAGCTAACGACACTCATAAATCAGGATATGTGAGTACTGAACCCTACCACAATCCCCATCATCAGTTTCTTTTCTCACCTTGTTTTCGTGAAATATTTCGAGAATCAGTGATTGATGTGCACTTGACGCGTCGTTGACTAATGCTTACAGAGAAAATTGATCTGTCCCCGCGGTATAAGGGACATGTTTCGTATCCACTGTAATATATAATTTAAAACAAACGATGGTAGGGGATTATTTGGACTGATGAATGTGAGTTTTATTGCTTTTAAAGTTTATTTTCATTTTCTGGTTATTATTTTTGTTATAAAATTTTTGTTCTGTATGGAATTCCATGTTACCGTATGTTTAATTTACGCGAGTGATAAATCATTAGTCTTTTATGAATCCTTTGTTTGTGAGGATGGTAATCAAATTGTGCGGTGGGACCTTCCAATCGTCATATTAATATTGGTTAAACTTTCAATCTTTGGCTATGGCTGTTTGCGAGCAGCGTGTGGTCTGTATTCTTAATAGGATTCATAAAGAGGAAAGGAATTTTAATTTTCATGGTCATTAGCATTTTCTCCACTATACATCAGAACAGTGGTAGAATTTGTGAAAGACAAATAACATTTAATCGTATGAGTTTTTTTAGGGGTATTAAGTAGTTAATGCCAACGTCTATAAACGTAAATATTGACTTGTAGTACGTAATAGTTTGGCAAAGTTAAGTAACTATTCACCATTTAGATAACTGACCACTTGTATGATATGTACATTGTAGAAGCCAAAGAACATCTACCCACCGGAAGTAATCTGCAGTGGCCCATATGGAGATCCCTGAATTTCAATTCGTTTACGAAGCCAGGTTGGCCACTGCAGAAGTGCAGACACAATCTAGCGAAATGATGACTCAGCTTACACGCAGTGCGATTATAGCGCTCCCGAACAGACCATGAGTCACCTGCTAGAGTGTCCTAAGTGTCCGCAAAGCTGTTCGGGGGCCGATCTATGTCAAGCCACCGATAATGCCGTTGCTGTGGCCACATACTGGGCTGGTGCCATTTGAATTCTGTACCAACGACTCGAGAAGAAGAAGAAGAATCATAGCGCTACCATGCTGCGCAGAGCACATAATGGCATATGTCCCGGTCGCAGTCTCAGAACAAGAATCGTTAGACCATGTCGGAGGTTTTCGGACTCCCTGTATATAATGCTAAAGTTGACGACACAGTCACACCAACATAAAAAAATATCCAAAACAAAACGCCTCCAACTATATAGGCTTAGGCCCTACTATTAGTGAGTTTTCAGGTGGTCAAGAAAAATTAGAACGTAATTAGAATATTTTGCAGATGAAAATAAAAGGTCTGTTCAAGTTAGTTTGAAACAAGTACTATTAATTCACACTATTTGTTCATACTATTTGCCTCCGTGGTCCATCCAACGTATGCGACTACTGATCGGAGGTCCCGGGTTTGATTCTCGGGTCGGGCAAAAGTGTTACTGGGTTTTTCCGAATTCTCAATAGCAGCACGGAGTCTGGTGAATTGCCCGGTAACGGCAATAGGCTCACCCCCTATTACGTGGGACCTAACAATTCATGGCGAAATGTAGGTGTAATATTACGCCTCTGCCTACCCCTTCGGGGACAGGCGTGAGTCTACAAATTAATATATATATATATATATATATATATATATATATATATATATATATATATATAATATATATATTTTTTTTCTTTTCATTGTTTATGAGTTTTATGACTTTATTAAAATTGTAGCGTTGACATTTTCATTTATTTGTTCGTTAGCCGCTATTGTGAATACCGTTATATGAAAATATGTAGACACAAGTTGCGAGCTGAGATTTTAATAAATATAAAGCCTTTTATTATTTTGACGAAATGTGTGTTATATTGTGTGTTAAAGTTATTACGAATTTCCTGATGCCGATAAATATTCGTAATTATGTTTTTAACGACATTGAATTCGGATCTTGGTACAAATACCACTTAAAACAAAAAAATCCTATAGCTTAAATTATTAACGCCTTTGAGATAGTAAATTGATCACGTTATTGATATTCCAGCTTATTTTTTTTTAATAAATGGATATATATTTTAAATAATTATTATAATATTTTCAATCTTCTTATCGCAACTAATAGGTACTATAAATACAAACATTTGTTTATAAATCAGTTAACATTATTATTAGCCTAGCGCTGTCCCAGTTGTGCAAATCACACATTACTTCAACACAATTTAACAAACTGTTGTTACGAAAATTATATTTTAGTCTTTGTCATAATGTTACATATTATCATCCGCTTTTCAATATATATTACCACTAAACCATTTAAATAAACCTAAAAACATGAGCAATCTACCAAAATTTCGTCGTAAAGTAAATCCTGAACATACTTACTTAGATAACATCTCGCTCTATCATATTTCAGGGTAGGCAGTAAACGCAAAGTCGTCCTAAAACGTTCATGGGCAATATTCATCTGAGGCTTTTATCTAGATTGCTACTGGACTGGCCAATTACTCCTAATTTTATAGTGAATAATTGAGGGCAGAAAGGAGAGCTTTCTTTCTTTTATCGGCCAAGTAAAATGGTGTAAGGGGCTGTTGAGGTTTTGTAAATGTGAGATGTAGTGCCTTTTTTACTAAGTGACATAATTTGTTCTGATTAAACGGGGTTTTGTTTTGCAAACGCAGAGAGATTCACTGAAATAAATTACTGTTTTACGTTACATTTTTAAGTGTAAGTTTGCATAATTATAAACTATTTCTTTGGGTTGAAACAAGTCTTTGTTCAGGTATAAACTCCAAATGTTTTTGTAAAACTATCAAAGGAATCGAATATAATGTAATTGCCAAATAAAAATACTTTTTTTTATAACTTTGTTCACATGGTCAAAAATAATAACCATGCTAGATTGAGTTTCCGAACACATCATTTCTCAGTATGAATGTTTTTATGGATGGACCGATGACCATACTTTCGGTTTTTAAATGTTTTTTTTTCGTTTATCTTTTTCCCGTTGTAGTAAAAATAAGTAACTTTTATTGAGCATATAACTGAAATAAGCACAGCACTTGTTATCGTTTGCATAATGGGGCTGATACACATGAGCATTCACTTGTAACAGAACAGCGAGCATTCGCCGGGTTTTGTTTTGTCGAACTGAACAACGAATAGAGCCGAACATTGCCACGAACATTTTCACGATCTTTCTAGCGACTAATCAAATCCTTAGAATATAGCAAATACTTGGAAACTGCACTACAACAGCAGTTTTACCCAATATATTTACTTCACTTTGACTATAAAATCTTTCTAGAGTAAGAGCAAGATACATAAACAAATACGTCATATTTTCAAATTTTTGTAGGTTGTCACTGATTTTAATTTAACTAATGATGCTAACTTATAATGAATATCGAGCAAATATCGATATTGTTTAAATAAATCCCCAGATCTGGTTTACTCTGATCCATATTGGTGTTTAAGTTTGATTTATCCGCTTATGTTATTCTATCTAAGGATTTATTAACATTCAATCGCTATTTATTAGATTAAACCAAATCTGAGGATTTCTTGTATAGAAAATCGGTATTTTATCGTAATTCATTCTGAGTAAGCCCATCACTAGTCAAGTTAAAATTAGTGACAATCTACGAAGATTTGAAATGTCATTTGTGTATTTATCATTCTCTTACATCATCCTCTTAGCGTTATCTCATTGTAGCGTGGTTTCTATGTATTTTATATATTCTAAGGTTCGCCAGAACGTTCGTAAGAATGCTCGCTAAACCACACTCATTTGTTTTTCTGTTTTGTAACATTCGCGAGAATGCTCATTACAGGTGAAGTGTATCAGCGCCATTAAGAACACAAATGTCATTTCCCCATTTCATTTCATGGGTTGGTTGGTTGTAAGAGGCGACTAAAGAAAATCCCCGAAGAAATAAGGATATTTGCGAAAAGATGGTTTATTCGATATCAAACCCAGACGGGTTTGATTTTTATTTTATATTCTCTGGCTGCCCAGACAAACAGTCAAAGTAACAAAAGTAGGCCAAATCCTCTTATTCACTCTCAGTGCTACTGTGACGCAACTTAGAAGAAGCTTAAGTCCAGCAGTGATCTGAGAAACATGTTACCGCCACACATCTTTTTCTTCATAATCGATCAACCGTAAAATGTCCCACAAATCTGTTCAACACTATATAGTGTATATACACTATTGGTTTTGTGGGTGAAATTTATTTCGTTTGATCACCGAGTTAATTAAACCGGATATAATTTTATTGGCAATTAAAATTGGCACTTGATATTGTATTAATTCATATCATAATTGTTCCTACTGACGGTTCTTTTTATACCGTAGCCATGAGTTATGGTACATGGTATTTATACTATAGTAGCAAGTTTAAGAAAATACACTTAAACGACTCTCTGAAAGAAAGGTCCCAGTATCAACGGTGTCATTGGAGCTCATTCTTTGAGGTACTGATATTGCTTTCCGTATGTATGTATCATACACATATTCATATAGCTTTATATAGCTATACATTAATACTTATTGGTGGCGGGATCGATACAAAAAAAGTTCATCTAACTATACTTTACTGAAGATTTTTTTTTATATTGAGTTTTACTATTGATTGTTTTTTTTTCATATTGAGTAGTGAGACTTTCTGTGCATCATAAGCAGAGGCAGGAATAACGGCAGTTTTACTTCATCTTCCTATACCGTTATCCCAGTTGCATCCATGATTTTCACCTTGGCGCCTTGAATCCACTTTCTACTCTCATCGTGGTTTGACAGAATATTAGCTTTATTATTATTTTATTATTATTTATTTATTACAGTTTTACAATACATATATTAATAAAGTTGTGCTCCAAAAAACAGGTTTAGCGGTTTGCTTATACGCAGTTCTCATTTAAAAAGATGTAATTTTTTCCTACAAGGATGAACCAGAATGGCAACCATTAAAATAGACTAATATTTCAATGAGCCTTATGTGTAGAAATTTCTTGTAAACCTGGTTTATATAGAATCAACTTGGCAACAGGTATACAAGCAATACTGTTGTATAACTGTCAAAACCACAATTAAATTTTGACAAGATTTTGTAAGTTTATTCTTTGTCTTATCCATGACTGCCTCCGTGGTCCAATGGATAGCGTGTGCGACTGCTGATCGGAGGTCCCGGTTTCGATTCCCAGGTCGGGCAAAAGTGTTACTGCGTTTTTCCGAATTCTCAGTAGTAGCACGAAGTCTGATGTGCCCGGTAACGGCAATAGGCTCGCCCCCTATTACGTGAGACCTAAAAATTCATGGCGAAATGTGGGTGTAATATTACACCTCTGCCTACCGCTTCAGAAATTACAGGCGCGAGTCTGTAAAGAACAAAAAAGTTTCCTAGCAAGTAATGTTTTATGACGACAAAGAAGCCTTATAAGAAACCTTACGATGGAACGCAAATTCTTTAGTATAACACCTCACTAATTTTGGTCTTAGTAAGATTAACGCTACGGCTGCCGAGTAATTAAGAAAGGTGAATAGGTACCTACTACTATTTCGTTTCTCAAAACAATTTTAGGATTTCTTGTTTGCTTGGGTGCCGATATTCTCGCACATAGCTGAGACATGACCAGTCTAGTCCTGTCCCAGTTATGAAGACCCTCCCACGATTAATAAGCGCGATATTACTGCTCAAATGTTATTATTTATATTTATTATCCCTTCACAATAAATTAACGAAAATTAGTATAACTACGGCAGACTTTACAGTTCGGATAGAAAGAGGCTTCGGTTGTCTGGTCTCTCTTTTTATGCAGTAAAGAAGAGTAAATGAAAGGGGCCACTAGGTTTGCAGATATTAAAAACATATAAGTATAAACTACGAAGAAAAACCTGCCTCATTAGCATCGTAACTGGCCATTTACAAGCAAGTGCATCATAAGATAACAAAGAAATATTTCGAATCAAAAGTCAAACCTTATAATTCAAAAAAGTTGAAACTACTACCAGTAGGGAAGTTCTATTCAAAGACACAGATAATAGGGAAAATATCCTGTTAACATTCACCTTCTATAGAAAATGTCGGTCCATTCCCCAATTAGTAATGTAAATCTAAAATGTTCATTGTCGACTAAATCGTGCGCCGAGTCTAAACAAAGTAATTAAATGAAAATTTGAAGCTTGTTTTTTCTTAAAATCTGTCTTAACTTACGAGACTGAAGAGGTCAGATAAGAATAATAAAAAATGTTTATTGTTTCTAATGGAAAATTTTGTTAATCTTCCTCTTTTGATATAAGAACGAGATAGATTAACAATGGAGGCGAGATTTTCTTAGAGCCTTATTAAAGATTTTTACTTAAATAAGAAGGTATGAAAATTTTATGTTGTGTTAGGAAATACTAATACTGCTTGTATAGGATCATTAAGATATAGGAACTTCTATTTTAAAATAACTTGGTAGTTATTTCAAAATAGGTAGTAGGTCCTTATTTCAAAGGACCATGCGTCAAATTGGGCTCAGTGTCCAACAGAGTTATGGCATATGCCATTGCAAAGGATTTTGTTCGTACTAAAATTGTTGCTACCGGCACATAGATTTTGTAGAAAAATACAATTGTTAGTCATAAAACTGTTATAGTAACAATATATTCATTTTATCATAAAGGTAAACAATAGATGCGCTTGCGCTCGTGTGATTTACAACACTGTTCATCCCTCTCACACCTCTAGGACTCCTGCCCGGTCGCCCGTCTGCTCTCACTGCTCTTAGTCAGTCGACTCGTGATTCCAACGGTGTTAGCTGTGTGTTTTCGTTAGTGATGTTCTAGATATCCGCATCCGCGGATATCCGAGGAAGAAGAAAGATCCGTATCCGTTACTTTTCTCGCGGATCTTTTACGGATTTTTCACCTTATTAATTTTCAATTGACAGGATGGAATGCTTATAGGTGGTTAGGTAAAAATATAAAACTATTAAATTCCATTCAGAGTATTTTTAATATAATTTCAATAAAAGTTGAAACATGATCTGTCCATTGTTCCGGTGTGCGTGCGTGACGTCAACTATCGTTTCAAAGTCGCGCGCACCGACATCGATTCAGTAAGAAAATAAAGAACCGTATCCGTATCCACGGATCTTGACACCAAATATCCGTATTCCGATCCGTATCCGCGGATATACATTTTTAACGATCCGGCACATCACTAGTTTTCGTGTATTCTCTCGGCTCATACTATTTAATCCACCAACAGGTCATCTAAACGATATTATTATTGATATTGATTGAAATGTTAATAAAAATATTTTTAACTATTAGCAGCTGTTTTATTTTTTATGTATTCTTTGCACCTGGACTTAAAACTAGTTAAAGATGTCAAACAACAAAAACTACAATGCCATAACTGAACAGCATTACTTTGCAGGATTATAGTTTATTTTTGGTAGGAGAAAAATATTTATAGCAGAATAACCCATGAATTCTTCGCAAAAATGAGTTTATATCTTTATTTTTAGTGCTTTACATGTATATTCAAAGTGATCTGTTGGTGGGTGAGCCCAGGCTTCATACATTTTTGCCCATGGTCCTTTACGTCAGATAAAACGGCAAAGAAGAGTATTTTACTATTTTTACACATACCTACTGTCAACAGTCTGAGTAATTGAGCTATTGCTAGGGTCAAAGAGTTATCTTTATTATTTACAGGAAGTTAAAGAGAGTTTATTAGTTTGATTGGAATAACCGATATTTCAAAAAAAGGCTCGTGGTATATATCCCGATGGACAATTTAAAAGAAGTTTAAATTACTATGAATGTTTAAGTTCCGGTAACTGTTGTTGATGAATTAATAAACCTGATGTTAAGAGACAGCCATGTTTATTGATACATCAGAAAAGTTTGTAGGTGAAGCAGTGGGCGTAGTTTAATAATATACAGTGATGAAAGCAGCGAAAGTCGTCGTCTGCTGATCGGAGGTCCTGGGTTTGATTCCCGGGTCGGGCAAAAGTGTTACTGAGTTTTTCTGAATTCTCAGTAGCGGCACGGAGTCTGGTGATGTGCCCGGTTACGTCAATAGGTTCGACTCCTCTTACGTGGGACCTAAAAATTCATGGCAAAATGTGGGTGTTATATTACACCTCTGCCTACCCCTTTGGCGTGAGTCTATAAATAAAGTAGATAAAAAAAAGACTCTACAAATTTAATCCTGTGAACACAAGCGTTGGGAAGTTGTATGCTATAAAGAGTTGCGCTTGCCCCATGTCTCAAAGATTATTGACATCCATCATCTAAGCGTAGAATAGCGTTATTCCTTATGATACGCATCAGAAGCTATTTACCGCTTGTTCTTCGCTTGTGTGAAAGCGCAACATTTGCAGTAAAGCATAACAGCTGCTATGCAAAAAGTACATAATGATATATAACGTTATCGTATATCCCCGACATAGCGAGCCATGCATACGATCTTTTCTATATCTTCGAGGCAAATTTCTTAATTATTTTATAGACATATACATAGCCTCCAGCCTATAGCTGGGTGGACATAGCGTTACCATAATGTTCCTTTTAGTTTACTATAGAAGGCTAAAAAGCGATTCTTTGCAGTCTTAGAGACTTTGACCCTAGCAATAGCTCAATTACTCAGACTGTTGACAGAAGGTATGTGTAAAAATAGTAAAATACACTTCTTTGCCAAAGAAGTTGGTAGTTATTTCAATATAGTGGGTACCTTAATGATCCTATACAAGTAGTATAAGTATTTCCTAACACAACATTTCATACCTTCTTATATAAGTAAAAATCCTTAATAAGGCTCTAAGAAAATCTCGCCTCCATTGTTAATCTATCTCGTTCTTATATCAAAAGAGGAAGATTAACAACATTTTCCATTAGAAACAATAAACATTTTTTATTATTCTTATCTGACCTCTTCAGTCTCGTAAGTTAAGACAGATTTTAAGAAAAAACAAGCTTCAAATTTTCATTTAATTACTTTGTTTGGACTCGGCGCACGATTTCGCCGACAATGAACATTTTAGATTTACATTACTAATTGCGAAATGGACCAACATTTTCTATAGAAGGTGAATGTTAACAGGATATTTTCCCTGTTATCTGTGCCATTGAATAGAACTTACCTACTGGTAGTAGTTTCAACTTTTGGTATTGTATTCGGTTAACGATGGAAAATTTTAGCGAAATGGACGAGAGGGATTACAGTTTAAGATGTACTTGCTTGTAAATGGCCAGTTACAATGCTAATGGGGCAGGGTTTTTAATAGTTTATATCTATCTGGTTTTAACATCTACAAACCTAGTGCCCCCTTTCATTTACTCTTCTTAACATCATAAAAAGAGACGGAACCCTCTTTCTATCCGAACAGTAAAGTCTGCAGTAGTTTTACTACTTTACGTTAATTTATTGTGAAAGAGTAGTCCCGTCCCAGTTATGAAGACCGTTCCACGATTAATAAGCGTGGTATTACAGCTCAAATGTTATTATTTACATTTATTATCCCTTGTGTGAGAATATCGCTACCGAATCACACAGGACATCCTAAATTTGTTTTGAGAAACGAAATAGTGGTAGGTGCCTATTCACCTTTCTTAATTACTCGGCTGCCGTAGCGTTAATCTTACTAAGACCAAAATTAGTGAGGTGTTATACTAAAGAATTTGCGTTGTATCGTAAGGTTTCTCATGAGGCTTCTTTGGCGTCATAACACATTTCTAGCTAGGGAACGAATACGTCTTTATACATGAAGAATTGTGGAGAAGCTAATATTCTATCGAACTAATGGTTACATTAGAAAGTGGATTCAAGCACCAAGGAAAAATCTTGGGTGCAACCGGGATGACGCTAGGACGATGAGATAAGACTAAGGCCCTTCTCCCACGAAGCTATTCAAATGCTACGGGACTGAGATGTAAACCATGATCGAATACTGGTACGCTACGCTACGCTACTCTTTACCGCACACGGTGCTACGCTAATGAGACTCTATTTTATCATTTGAAGAACAACATTCGTACGACAATGTCTAGTGACTCTAGCCATGAAGACAATTTTCTTCTGTATTTATATTACAAGAATAAACGAAAATATAAAGGAAGATTCTGGGTGCACCTGTATGGCGAAAAACATATCAATTGTAAGGCATTTGTCGAGGGATGAGTCGTCATTTTTATAGAATGTCAATAGAATCATATTATTATTTGAATCTTTATCTGAGAAATTATCTTGCCAACTATCTAAATAATATGTAACATCTTTTCTTACGTACTCTGGCAGCTTATAATTATACAAACATGGAAAATTTTCTACCTCCTGCACAAAAATAATATTAAAAGTTTGTTCCGCCGCCATGTTGTAATGCGACGCATCTACTACTCGGGTAGCGTGCGACCAGCAAGACGGTAGCGTGCGACTGCAATCAAACGCGTCGTCATAGCGTCTCGTCGTGTGCGAAATTAGCTAAATACGTATGGCGGCTACTGACAAGCGACGCGTAGGATACGGATACAAAACACAAATCGTTTGAGAGTCGCTTCGTGAGAGAAGGGCCTAACTGTTACTTCTGTCTCTATGGTATGATGTTCAGAATTTCTGACTAAATAGTATAATATAAAAAAACTGGTTCATAATATAAATTAATTTACATCGATCACTCTTACTCAAAATGGAATGCCGAGACGATGGTCTCGAGTTCGATTTCGAAGTTATGTGTGTGTATTAAAATGTTAATTATCGCTCGCTCAACAAATTTGCCCGGCCCCCCATGGCAGTAGACCCTATTACATTGGGAACGAAACATAACTAGCGAGGTATGGATGTGTTATACATCTCTACCTACTCCTTCGGGGATAAAAGCGTGAAGTTATGTATATATTGTACGAGAAAAATATCTATCAGCAGTTATTGGGAGTTCAAGTGTATTTTCTTAGACTAATTACTATTATATAAATGCTATGAACCATAACTTATGGCTACGGTATAATAGAACCATCAGTAGAAACTATTATGACATGAATTAATACAATAAAAAGTGCCGATTTTAATCGCCAATATAATTATATCGGGTTTAATTAATTCGGTGATCAAACGAATTAAGTTTCACCCACAAAAACAATAGTGTTTTAGTGTTAAACAGATTTGTGGGGCATTTTACGTTTGATCGGTTACGAAGACAAATATAATGATGGTGGCAACTATTTTGCAGTCACTGCTGGACTTAAGCTAGTCCTAATTTGAGTTAATAAGAGAAATTGGCATCCTTAATAACCTATTTAAACCTGTAATATAATGTAAAAATAAACAACAGTTGTCTTTTAGCGACATACCTTGCACACCATAACAGGAACCCGAAAACCCTTTGAAACAAACCAGGAAAAGCATCTGAACCGAGAATGGTGCACAAAAATCACATAAACACACAATTACTTATGGGACTATTACTTTTTATTATTTATTATTTTATTTATTTGGCACACAAAACAGAATACAGTCAAAACATGCTTTATACAATATTAACAAAAGGTTAAGTTCAAGACAGCATTCCAAAACATGTGTACTCAACATGACAATAATATATAACAAAAGTGACTAGACACAAAAAAAAGAAAAATCAAAAACAAATTATAGTACAAGTACACAATCGATTCATATACTTATGGCTAAGCGAGTTACGCACCACTTGTCATAATACGTCTAACGTTTCTTTTAAAACATAGCAGTCCGCGGTTAAAAACGTCCAGCTCGTCACTGTGTTGAGGTAAAAGTTCGTTGTATAGACGACACATTCTGACAATGGGGTTGTAGTATGATATGTTATTTATGTGATCGTTTAAAATAAAAATTTTAAGATGTGGCTGACGGCTTCTAAATTTTGTGTTTAAGTTTAACATTGATAACAGTTCAGGTGAGTCAATAATGGAATGCATTATCTTATGGAGACAAATAAGGTCGCTACACTTACGGCGACTTTCGAGAGATAGCATTTTAAATTTATTGAGTCTTTCGCTATACGACCCAATTTTTCTAGCAAGTCCAAGCCTGTAGCACATGATGTACAAACACTTTTTCTGGATTCTTTCTAGGCGATTGATGTGAACGACATAAAAAGGCGACCATACAGTTGAATTATACTCCAAGATGCTGCGAATAAGGGTATAATATAGATACAACAGGCTTTTAGTGTTTTTAAACTCTTTAGTTATTCTACATATAAAGCCAAGAAGCTTAGTACTTTTATTGATTATGTGATCTATGTGGGCGTTAAACGTTAGTTTTTCGTCAAACAGGACGCCCAAATCTTTGACTACGCATTTTCTATTTAGATTAGATCCACGTAAGTTATAGTCATATAAGATTTTCTGAGCCTTGTTACTAAAAGATATGACACAACACTTCTCAACGTTTAAGGACATGCGATTTTCTCGACACCATATGTCAACCTGTTGTAGATCCAACTGAAGAGAAAGAGCATCTGTAAAATAATTCACAGTACAATAGATCTTCAGATCATCAGCATACAATAAGCACGAGTTATTAATACGATCTACAAGGTCATTAATAAAGGCGACAAAGAAAAGGGGTCCCAAATGCGATCCCTGGGGTACTCCAGAAGTGCAAACAATAGGTGCCGATACATATCCCTTGATAGCTACTAGTTGACTCCTGTTGGAGAGATAAGACTCAACCCACCGGAGTAAGTTGCCATGTATGCCAAAACCAGAAAGTTAAGAACATAATATAGCATGATTTACCTTGTCGAATGCTTTAGAGAAGTCTGTATAGATTGAGTCAACCTGAGATCTCCTACCAAAAGCTGAGCACAGATCATTTTTATATACCCACACGTTGGACAATGTTGAGCGGTTTCGTAAGAAGCCATGTTGTCTTTGTGAAATGAGTGGGCTAATATGGTGGTACAACGATTCATAAACAGTAGACTCAAACAATTTTGCTAAACAAGATAAAATACTAATAGGTCTGTAGTTTTCGCAGCGAGATTTATCACCCGATTTGTGTATCGGTACGATGTGAGCCGTTTTCCATACAGTCGGAAACGTACCCGAGCGGAGAGATTGGTTAAATAGAATAAATAACGGTTGAATAAGTTCTTTACTGCACATTTTTATGAAATATGGAGGGATGCCGTCCGGTCCAGCTCCTTTATCAGGATTTAGTTTTTCTATCTTGCTAAGAATATCTTTTTCGCTTATGGGAATGCTGTAAAGAGTACCTTTATTCCTCGTACTAGACCCAGGATTATCAAGAGGAGTAGCAGTTGCAGGGTCGAAGACTGATCCAAAATAATGCGAAAACAGCTCACATATGCCCTTGTGATCAGAGCAAGTAAGGTTACCACAATTCATAGTATGCGGCATCGTATTAGTGTCTTTCCTGCTGTTAACAAATCGCCAAAAATGTTTGATGCTAGTATCAAGGGAAGATTCCACGGACGAGACAAATATTTTAAAATCTTCACTCATTAACCTTTTACAACGCGAACGCAGCATACTAAATGTATCATAATCACGGGGATTGCCGTACTTTTTAAATAATTTGTGATATTTATGCTTCTCCTTCAAACTTCTTCTTAAACCCTGAGAGAACCACTCTAGATATGTCTGCGAATCACTTTTCGTGACAGGTGTGTAACGTGATATTATCTCATTCAGTATTGAGTAAAACTTATTAACCGACCTATCTATGTCTGGGTCAGCTAGAACTGTTACCCAATCAACAAGACTTAATTCTGAATTGAGTTTAACGTAGTCGCATTTATAGAAGTTAAATTTCTTCCGTTTGTTTGGTTTTAAATTTTTGATTTTATGCCCACTGAGATATATATTAACTACCAATGGCGGATGGTGTTCATCCAATCTGCTCAGAGGTTCAGCGCCGTAGACCTGAACATAACTCATATTTGTTAATATAAGATCCAGATAGCGATTATTTTTGTTAGGAATGCTGTTGAACTGTTGTAATCCACACAGCAGCAAGGTTTCAAATAAAATATTAGCTTTATGGTCTTGGGGTTGACTGGGCTCTAACCAATAAGAGTTATGAGACCTTGTCCAAGTGAGAGAAGGAGTGTTAAAGTCACCAATTAGGATAAAGTCACCTAGTTTATTATTTTCAGTGATTATTTTTTGACAGTTGTGGTAAAATTTGTCAATAAACTCAGAGGGAAGATCTGGTGGAAGATAACAGACGCACAAATTTAATGTTAGAGATTTGTCAGAATGGTCGGATGATACGTCGATAGAGATCCAAAGAGCCTCAATGTCGCTCTCCCAGGAAATTTGACGGTTAACATTGATATCTTTCTTAACTGCAATGAGTACACCGCCGCCTTCGACTTTCCTAATACATGTTTCATACCGATCCCTTCGAAAAACAGTGTAACGAGCATCAAATAGCTCTGCGTCAAAAACACTATCATTTAAATTAGTCTCAGTTAGACATATTATGTCAAAATTGCTATTGCTAACACTTAAATAAAACTCGCTGATTTTAGATCTAATTCTGTTAACGTTTTGATAGTAAACTAACATAAAAATAAAAAAGAAAGAACAAAATTTTTACGTCTAAGTATGCAGGAAAAGAAATTGTATACAGACAAAAATAGTGTATCATAACTTGTACCGCTTAGCTAAGTTTATTGAGAAATTCCAAATTTCTAATGTGCAAATGATCAATGCGGTCGTCCTTACGCATGTACACTCGTCCATATTTGACCCAAACGTATTTGTAATTGAGTTCCTTTGCTTTAAGCCTGGTAGCAGCATGAAGGTTCTTGCACTCAGGTGAAATATGTTCATTGACATAGATCTTGCACAGGTTCGATGTAAGTCCCATGTGTGTAGTGTTCAACTAGTCCCCTTTTAGTGATTTGTTGAAACGACGGCATGAAGAAATGACTTGATCTCTTAGGCGTGAGTTCGCTAACGTAATTAAGATATTACGGGGGCGAGTTTTCGTATTATCCAACTTAGCAACCCTTCTGCATGAAATTATGTGTTCATCGTTTATTTGTACATTGATTGTTTTGTATAAGTTCAAAAATAAATTCATAATGTTTTCATTCTTGCCCTCGGGAACAGCCTGTATTTCTAAGTTTTGACTACGGGTCATTCTTTCAATAGATGAGAGGCGGCTGTTAAGACTATTTATGTCCTTTTGCAGTCGCAAATTCTCGGCCTCTAGATCCTTGATGATTTTTATATTTCTCTCCATTTCAGACTTCAAATCCGTTTGGTTAGCGCATATATGATCCGTGGTTTTGGTAAATTCTACCTGCAATTTTTCAATTCCATTTTTCACCACAGACTCAACATCTACCTGAACATGTTTCTTAACCTCTTCGCACAACATAGTTCGAAATTTATCCATTAGTATAGACATCGAGTCGTTAAGTTTCTGATCCAGCAAGCAGCCAATATTTTCCATAGTTACTTGGTCAGCATGAGAAGGTGATTGAACGCTGTCAAATGACATATTCATTGAATCCTCTGGCGATGTCAATTGCGTATGACGAACCGTACTATTTAAGTTCGATTTACTGCGGTGAGTTACGTTACTACAAGTTGAACATAGCCAAGTCGATCGTTGCTGTTCACTTATTGATGAAAATTTCTCGTCTGTTATATTTAAACATCGGTAATGAAATAGTGAACAACATTGATAACACTGCAAGTATCCGCCCGTGTTTACTTTTTGTTTGCATACTACACAATTCATTTTGATATATTTAGATAAATCTCAAAAAGTATTTCCGATGTTGAGGCTCGAACGCACGCAACGATGATCGTTGGTGGTGTAGACCAGACGCTAGTAGCCACCGCGCCACGGATATCTAGACTTATGCGGTGAATTTAGTGGACGCTATCTGTTGGTAGTATCAGGCGATAATGTGCGCGATTTAAATAAGTCTTTTGAATATATTGAGATCACAAGTAGAAGGTAGTTTATAATCGCACTTAGAAAACTTGTAAATCTACTTTATAATTACACTTAATACACAAATTACACGAAGTGTTTCAGTATTTTGTTGTTTGTACGTAATAGTTGGTTAAGTAATGATTTGGCATCTATTTAATTTTTACACGGCACTAATCACTTTTTACTCTGTTTATAATTTAATATTTACGTAGCAGAGAGATACACGTCTTGCACTTTTGACAACTTTTGACAACTAATAGTCAGTTATCCACATTTCTATAGAAAAATCTTTTAATTTTTACGAATTCAGATAGCATTTGCTCCCATCGACATCGGTTTGGCGGCGACTCAAATTGCTATCAGACGTGATAATCGACTCAGTTGTTTATAACCAGTACTACTGGTTTTTGGCATGCGGGGTGGGTCAAAAGGTGAATTGATTTTTTGGAATGAAATCTGCCACAGATCAAAAAAATTAAGCCATATTAAACAGCATCCATGGTGTGCAGGCAGCTTATGAATGTTAAATTTATTTTTTTCCATCAATATATTACTGGAACACTATTTGTAATGAAAAATAGTATTACAGTAACATAGTAGCAGACAGACGCGGTGACTTTGCTTGACAAGTAATGACTTGTCAACCAAAGTCACCGCGTCTGTCTGCTTAGTTGATCGCGATAAGCTCGAAAAGTACTGAACGGATTTTCATGTGGTTTTCACCAATGCGCAAAGTTATTCAAAATTAAGGCTTCCGTAATAATTCGTTATTTTATTTAATTATATTTGATTTTTTGAGCGATAGTAAACAACTACAATATATGTGATAAAAACATTTAACAACAAAATTGTAGTGATATTTACAGGCTACTCAAAATTAATATACATTCGGCTTTCACTATTATCCAATATTGTCTTTTTGTCCCTATAATTACGCACGAATTACGGTGTTCACCTTTTTGGAAAATCCTTCTCCTCTCATTCAAATTGACAAAATTATACAGAATACCCTGAGTAAAATTTTGAATGTGGCCCTGAACGACCGGGTGTGGCTACAGGCGACCTTACCTGTGCGCTTGGGTGGGCTCGGCGTTCGCAAAATTACCGACGTAAGCCTGCCAGCGTTCTTGTTATCGGTCCACGGCACTGCAGAATTGACTAGGAAAATGTGAGCTCCCACACTGGTTGATTCTGAGGTGCCATGTAAAATCGATGCCTTGAACGCTTGGAGAAATGTTTGTCCAGGAACTGAGTTACCCCGAAACTTATCCTCCCAGAGGCAATGGGATGGGCCGCTTTGCAGCATGGTACGAGAAAACCTTCTCAATATATCGTCCAACACTGCGGTACGTGCTCGCCTGCTGGCTGTGGGAGCATGGGAATCGGGCCTCTGGCTTCAGGCTCTGCCATCGTCCAATATAAGTCCACGTTGGACGATACGACCTTTCGTTTCGCTACTTGCCTCCGTTTAGGTGCGTCATGTGTCTCTCCGCATCGTTGTCACTGTGGAGAGGCTGTTGATCGCCTTGGTCACCATGGCCTGTCATAAAGCAGGAGCGCGGGTCGTATTTCACGACACGCCAACCTCAATGACACGGAGTCGTAAGAGCCGACAGAGGGAGCATATTATGCAGAGAACAACACTGTAAGAGAAGGAAAACTTGATACAAAACCTATACCAACCCGTTTGACCAGCGTGGTATAGTAGGCCAATTCCTCCTGTCAAAGGAGAGGCCTAGTCCAGTTGTGGACTGTTAAAGGCTGACGATGATGATATTTTCTAGATTTTCTGGCTATTATAATTGGAAAGTCAACATTTATTTGACGTTCAAAACCAGTTAAAATGTTATTCCTACAAAATATATTTTTTTGAGCGGTGCTATGACGGTTCCCCATCATTATGAGGCACCATACTTATTAGGGGGATTTACATTTAGTGTAACATTTAGTCCGTGTTTGGTAACAAGTACTCATGCATTTTATGTTTTCTGCTCCACAGTAAACATAAAACAGGTAGCGTAATATTTTCAGACCATAATAATAAATCGGCAATGTAATGCAAAAACAAAGTTTATAACACTGTTCATCTATGACAATTCATCTTAGATTCAGATTTAAATAGAATACAACTAAAATACTAATAAATATATTATTATTCACTACTCTCCATTCCGAAATGTAGTTAAGTAATAATGTGTAATGAGTCGTTATAATACTTATAATTTTCACTGACACTTCATAATGTGCTTCACTATAAAAGATAATTTTACCAACATTAGAAGATAGAGGGGGAACGGACACTTTGCAATTAATGAATATTTTGCAAACGTATCCCTGATAGAATAACGATTAAAGCAAACTTTTGATGTTTTTGAAAGGCCCTACACAATGCCATGGAAAATTAAAAAAGAAACATCTCAATGAATCTACCCGTATAAAAACCTTTTTTAGATTTTGCTCTACGGTCCGCGTGGTTACAATGTATAACTATGCCAAATTCAGTTTAGTAGTGATAAAAGATTCCACGTAAAACTGCAGACAAACAGACGAATAAACGGACATGGCGAAACTATAAGGGTTCCTTGTAGATTACTACGGAACCCTAAAAGGCATTAAATTAATCTTTATTTTATATTGAAAACCTTTTCTTCATTGTTTTATTTTAAGCCAACGAATACTCTAGATTAAAGTATCTCTGACACGAAAACGGAATAGCTTAATTCGCAAACTAGACACTTTAACAGAAAAGTATCTTGCAATTTAGACTATTAGCCCAGGCGCGTAGTGGCGGCCAGGTCGCAGCGGCCAGTATGGCGGCCAGGCCGCAAGTGTCGCGACCAAGCATGCAGCCAGAACTGCGGCCAAAGTTGTTAGTAACGAGTACAGAGTGATTCGAAATGGACGTAGAGGAAATAGCTGTGTTGGTTTATCTTGCAAGTAGAAAGCGAAAAAACAAGAAGAAAAGATTCTGTCGAATACAGGTCGCAGGTTACGTCGCAGTGATCTCATTGGCCGCAGCGGTTGCTGGCCGTTTGCGGCCATGTGCGCGCACTGATGCATATTTCAATACAATAAATGTATTTCGCTGGCCGCCGCGACCTGGCCGCTGTGACCTGGCCGCTGTGACCTGGTCGCCAGTGCGCGCCTGGGCTTGAGTTCATAGTTTCTTAAAAAAATCCATGCATATTTTCACGCATTTAAACTAGGGTACAAAAAGCGAACTGCTAGCGCTAACACTAGCTGCAAAATTTAGAAGTGGTCTAAGGACGACACTTTTGACAGCTTTCTATACAACTTTGCTTCGAGGTTACGGTGAGGTTAAGTATTTCCCTGAGGTAAATTGTATTCAGAGCTGAAAAGTAGAAGTTATCTGTGAAAGTGTCGTTCTTAGAATCTTATCATCGACAATAGTAATTTCGTATTTTCTATAAATTTTTGTCACGTTTCACTGACCTTTTACCAGAACCTGTTTCGACCATCGGGACCAGACGTGTCGTAAGCATGAACTATCGCCATCACGTGGCGCGAATCTCAAGCAAGCGATGACAGATTCTACATCAAATAGTTAGTGACCTTGAGGCTACTAAGACCCTTGAATCTCTGCAATTACGCAGGGACGTAGCCTCATTGGCTGTCTTTTACCGATTGTATCACGGTGAGTGTTCAGAAGAACTCTTTCAACTCATCCCACCCTCTCCTTTCCTATCCCGAACAACACGTGCCGGGTTAAGGTGCCACCCTTATACGGTAGATCAGATACCGTCACGTACGAAAAGGTTCGGTACGTCTTATCTTTGCCGTACCATAAAGATGTAGAACTCACTGCCAGCTCACATGTTTCCTTCCTCCCTTGATCCTGGGTCCTTTAAGCGGGGCGTGAGAAAGCATCTCTCTAGGCCGTCAAAGTGAAGTCATGTCACATTCCTTAACCAGCAATTGGGGATGGTGGCCTTCCCAATAGGACTTCACTCTGCTTACCATCAGGCAGCGTGAAGTCAATTTGACAGGTTTTTTTTAATAAAAAAAAAAATATATTGGTGAACGAATGTGCTGTGACGACAGTCTGTTTGTCAGGGAGGTTAGGTTACGAATGAACAATAATTATATTTCGTAAGTTGAAAAGTGAGCTGCCGGTGTCAGTAATTTTGTATGCATGATTCTATGTCAAATAGTGATTGGTGAACGAATGTGCTGTGACGACAGTTTGTATGTCAGGGAGTTTGGGTTAGGAATGGAAATCCGTAAGCTGAAAGTGAGCTATGTGTGTCGCTATGTTTTGTTATGTACACTACAGACTATGCAATAGAAGTGGATATAATAAGGTTTAACTATAAAGAAAGCAAATAGGCTGTAAAGTCGATCTGAACTTATTCGTTTCGTGTAGAATTATTATACAGTCGATTATATTGCGCTGACCATATTATAATCATTTAACAGTTCGGTAATTGGGGCTAAATATCACCTAATATTTGAGTATGTTTGTCATGAGCATTATAAGTTTATTATTGAGTTGATAAAACAGCGACGCTGTAAGTCCTTCCACAATGTTATGCCCTGTTACATTATGTCGACTTTTTATAATTTATGACTCTGTGCTAGACCTCAATTCTAGACAGAAGCAGCGTCCCATGCAAAATACTCCTCTTATTAATTGCGGTAATTTATTTACTATGGTATCTCCACAGTTTACTGTTAGGCAGCACTTGAAAGTTTATTAATTTAAATTGAAGCCACGGAATCCTTGCCAATTACATAACCATCAGTTCCGACTATCTATTTCCATCCATTCTCCCAAAATAGGCTGATACCTAATTTTCTGTTAAACAATACACTTTAGAAGCTTTCACAACTTAAGCTCAGGTAATCGCAGCGTCAACTTCCAAATTGGGTTTTAAGATAACGAAGGCAAAAGGGAGAGTTCAAAATGCGTCACTTTGAAGGGATAATGGAACACCTAGGATTGTCCCTGGGCTGTCCCATTTAAGGTATCCAGGTCTAACTAGATTACTAAAGCACTTGGCCTCATTACAACTTGTAGTTTTGGTTACTCTGCCATTAATTGGTCGGGAAATTTATTTTAATGTGGTTAGTTTTAGGTTTGGTTGATTTTTAGATATTATATAAAGTAATCACGGCGGAATTATCGAGTGATCTCTGAGATAATTATTATGCTTGGCTTAATAAGAAAAAAGGTTTTGTTATTTTTACTCTATAGAGGCATCGAAAATGCTTCTTTTTAAAGCTCGAATGGGACCTTTTTCCATCTTTATTTTGTAGCAAATCACAGAGTGATAACGTAGATTAGTGTTTCCATAGGGCCTTTGTAGCACGAATACATAACGGCTTAACTAGTCGTGTTTGATGCTAGCGTTTATTTTATAGGGCCTCTAGTTGGACCTCATTTTATTGTTTAACACAACACTTACAATATAAAAATTGACATTGAAACCACGCTTTAAATAAAATAAACCTTTTCCTTGATTACTATACATCAAGGCCAATTCTCGTATTTTATGAAATTAAAACTAAATTTTTAACTAAATGAGATTCGATTTAGAATTGACTCAGAATCGGTATTCTGTTAATTTAATGTCATTATATGAATAGAAATTAATAACGAACATTTACATCATAATGGTTTGACTATTTTTCAGTAGCCATTGTATGTGTGCCGTCGTGTTATGTAACTAGTTCTAAGTTACTTTAACTATTGTTATTCCGTATGTACTGTATACTCAAGTATTTATTTTAAGTTTGTAAGTTGTAAATCTTCATTCGTATCGTTTCGTTTATTACACAATGACCGTATATAAACTCAACAAAAATCGGGCAAAAACAGGATGAACCGATTACCAGACCAGCTCACCTCCAAAATTCAGTGTGACATCTGATTAATGACTACCACTGAACATTTAAAGCAAATTTAAATAACATTTTTACACTCAATGAATTATTTATTGCGGTCATGAATAAAACCACTTGTATAAATGTTTCAAAGTACGTTTAGTGGAAAATTTGCTGAGTGGCCGTCAGTATTCTTGGAATGAATAAACCTATAATGAAAAATAATAAAGTAACTTAGGTTGTAGCAACGTTGGTGAGCTGGCAGTTGGCAGTGGGAGCACATCTTTGTTTAGCCGTATAATAATTTTCAGACTGTGAGACGGGGTAAGCAATCGTATTATTCCAATGTTAGAATATGGTTTAGAAATATTATTACACTTCACTAATTGGGTTATTGTCTACAAAGTGTGTGTAATTTTGTATGAAGATACTCTTTTTCTTCTCTTCGAGTATTTTGTTAATAAAATAGATTGATGAATTCCTTATTGCAAGCATCCAATTTTTATATATAAGGTGCATAGGGTTCCCACCAAGAACTAAGGGTCCCAAGCCAACCTCACCTGCAAGTGGTGCACCTGGCGATCAACGGACGAGGCTCTGGCAAACAAAATATCCCGATAAGCGGCAATAGGCTCGCCACCTATTACGTGGGATCAAAACACTGGCGAAAAGTGGGTGTTTAAAATGCCTCTGCCTACCCCTTCGGGGAAACAGGCGTGAGTCTATCTATGTATGTATGTAATTTTTATATTGAAAACTTTGTCCTTCTTGATCTATGACCTATGTTGAACTGATATAATTATAACAATATATCACAAATGCGCATACAAAACCGTCTAATATACTACTGAAGACGTTAATATTTTTGTTTTGAAAGACTTAAAAAGAACTAACACGCAACTAATATTGTGAATACTCCTTACAAGGTTAGCTACGGCATCCAGCACGTGGCGATACGATAGGACCATGTTTGTTTTTGTAAATATGAACACGAATTTGTTTCCCTTAAATATCCACCGCAGCATCCCATGACGTCGCGGTAATATTTGATATAAAGTAATTACAAACAAACAAGATTCACAAGGCAGCCCGTCATACAAAAAATGTGAAGGCAACCATATAAAACAAACAATCCGGTTGGACAGCAAAAGGGGTAATTACCCAAGTTAAACAACCAAGGGCTTACCCCCAGTAATTTGCCTGCGACCGGTAATTACTTAGAGACCGTAAGAGTACGGAAGCGGACAAAAATCGCTTGTAAATTTGAAACTTTAAACGTTGGATGTAAGGTCCTAGGTGGCTAGAATCTTATGTTAACTGCTGTTTGGTTGCTGATGTACTAAATTCAAATTCCACGGAACATTTTCGACGGTTTTGGCTTTGATTTGCATAGTTTGGTGACTACTGAAGTTATACGTATATTGTTGGAAAATACCGCCGATGACTAAATGAAATTTCCGTTGAGTAAAATTAATTGTAAGCAAACTTACATTAATAAACAAATCACGATGGTCGAAACCGGTTCCAACTTTAAGGTTCATTTGTGGGAGGTTCATTTTGTATCTTAACATCAAATATTACCGTGACGTCATGGGATGCTGCGCTGGATATTTATGTTCATATTTACAAAGCAAACAATACATGGTCCCATCGTATTGCGGCGTGTCGGATATTATTACCTTGCAAGAGTAGCTACAGCATGGACATGACTTAATTACAATATTTTGTAAAGTCTCAGAATGTTCTTAAGCGTTTCAAATAAACAAAATCTTTTACTAACTAAGGCTAGCAAAATAATTATCTCAAAGATGATTAAATAATACCGTCGTTATTACTTCGAATAATACCCAAAAATCAAGCAAACTTAAAAATAACCTCATTAATATAACTTTCCCGACCAATTAATGACAGAGTAACCAAAACTACAAGTTGTAATAAGGTCAAGTACTTTAGTAATCTAGTTAGACCTAGATAACTTAAATGGGACAGCACAGGGACGATCCTAGGTGTTCTATTATCCCTTCAACGTGACGCATTTTGAACTCGCCCTTTTGCCTTCGGTATCTTAAAACCCAATTTGGAAGTTGACGCTGCGATTACCTGAGCTTAAGTTATGAAAGTTCCCAAAGTGTATTGTTTAACAGAACATTAGATATCAGCCTATTTTGGGAGAATGGATGGAAATAGATAGTCGGAACTGATGGTTATATAATTGGCAAGTATTCCGCCGCTTCAATTTGAATTAATAAACTTTCAAGTGCTGCTTAACAGTTAACTATGAACGTACCGTAGGAAATAAATTACTAAAATTAATAAGAAGGGTAGTTGCGTGGAAGGCTGTGTCTGTCTAGAATAAAATTGGATTCTAGCTAAAATAAAGTCTATAAATTATAAAAGTTGACGCCATGAAACAGGTCATAAAATTGTGATAGGACATACCATGTCGTTGTTTTATCAACTGAAAAAAAAGTAATAAACAAAAATAGTAGGCACTATAGCGCCATCTAACAAACTGTTAAATCACTATACGGTCAGTGAAATACAGTATCGACTGTATAATATATTTTTTTAAATAGGTAAGATCAGATCGACTTTACGGCCTTTTTGCTTTATAGTGAAACCTTTTTATAGCCACTTCTAATGCACAGCCAGTAGTGTGCATAATAAAATAAAGATACATGGATAGCTCACTATTCAGCTTACGAAACACAATTCTTGTTCATTGCTGACCTGACCTCCCTCACAAATGAACTGACGTCACAGCACATTCGTCCACCAATCACAATAAAATTTGATGTAGAATCATATACAGCATACCAGAAGACTGAGAAAAATAGCTCACTTTCCAGCTTACGAAACACAATTCTTGTCCATTCCTAACCTAAACTGCCTGACAAACTAACTGTCGTCACGGCACATTCGTTCACCAATCACATAAAGCTACAGCATTCCTATTTAAGGCGAGGACATATGTGAATTTGGCGTAATTAGAGGTAAATTAAAACCATTTTTCTCTATAAATATATCTTAATCTACATCATATAAAGCATTTTCTTTTCGGTACTGAATCCTAAAAAAAGTCTTTTAAATATCTGAATAAAATCTGCAAAGTAACCTCTATTTTTTCTAGTTATTACCTTTTTTCTCCTAATCTATCAATTATAAGATTTTTTAATTTAATCAGCCTGTTATATATTAGAACACCAAGGGAACCTTCAGCTTATTTTTGCCAATAACTTTAACTATTTATTTTCAAATGATTTTTTACGTCACCGATACTCGCGTTCGCGCGTGGGCAACTAACCAGTAGTACGAGCAAGGTCAACGGCGTATATCCACCTTTTAAGGTCCTATTTGATGTAGAATCTGTCATCGCTTGCTTGAGATTCGCGCCACGTGATGGCGATAGTTCATGCTTACGACACGTCTACTTATCACCGGTGTGGTCATACGGACGGAATACGTGATCGAGTTGTGAAGTTTTTATTTAAAATATATTTTGGTGACATGTGGAAGAGTTTTGACGTATATTTCATGAACAACAGCTGCACTGATGTCAGCTTTAAGGATGATTCACATTACACCGGGCCGTGTCCGGGCCGGGCCCGGGCCGGGGCACGGCCGTGGCACGGTCAAATATTCATAGTATTGATTTGTATGAAGTAATTCACGCTAGGCCGTGGGTATTGTTTCCCGGCCGGAGGGCAGTTCATGATTTAGGCCGGAACACACGGAGCTGTAATTATAAATTAATTTTAATCATGGGTCGGTATATTATGGTATATATTTTTAGTAATCGACGAGTGACCACACACGCAGCTATAACTTATATTTTTACTACGTCACCAAAATATGTCGACAGATATCGGACAATATATTATTATTTTGGTATAGCACGATACATGTTCGTATAGCAAGACATATTAACGCATATTTTTAGAACACAGGGTGTTATTTTTCATCTGTTATTTGTGTGCACGTTGAACACAGTAATATCCTCTACGCCCGCGACTCAGCCTTGACGCCCCCTTGTAGTAAATGTACTCTGTGCACCCTCTGCCTGTTTCCCTTGATTTTAATACCATAGTCATTAGTCAGGCATGTTACCAGATAGCTACACGGTAATAACTGTATATGCACGGATTTTTTGTTTATTTTTGACCAAAACACGGTCTACGGTAATGATCTCTTACCGTGTAATTTACTACGGTCATCATCGTCCTAGGGTATCCTTATACAGTGTGGCGAATTCCCCTTCCGTTTCGCGTTTCCTCCAGGCCGGGTGTATACCCCATCTTCTTTTGGTACTTTCGGTTCGTTTTTCCAATGCTTCGTCGTCAATGGCAATGGCGATAACTGCCAACTCAATTTGTGAGAATTGCATTTTAATTAGTAATAATTACAAACTATCACCTCGTGTGACGCTATCCCAACAAGTACCGGCACGGCACGGCCGTGCAATGAATGCTCGGAAACAGCCCGGTGTAGCATGAATGCCTAGCCCGGGCGGAGCACGGTGGATTCGACACGGCCGGGCCCCGGCCCGGCCCCGGTCCAGTGTTACGTGAATCATCTAGCATTGATTGCACGGCCGTGTCTGTCTGTTCAAGTAGGGATTGCGACAGACGAAAGAGAAACAATACCCACCGACATTACGACGCCGTGGCCTGGCCGTGGCACGACCGTGGCACGGCCGGGCCACGGCCTAACGTGAATTACTTCATACAAATCAATACAATGAATATCTGACCGTGCCATTAAGGATGATTCTCGTTACACCGTGTCCGGGACTTGGTTCTGAGTGTTCTATGAGACAAGTTAAGTGTCCAACGTCTTTGTGTCGTCAACGGCAATACTAATGTGCTAGTGTGCAGTTGGGTAAATACTCATATTATAATGCGGTCTGGCGTCTATATGTACAAACATCTATGTACGTATTTTGAACGTCAACGTTTTTCAACATTACTCCGCTACAGCGCGCCGTAGACGATGTTTCACTCACTACGGAAAAATATCATAAAACTACATAAAAAACAGTAGTGACGTGGTGACACGTCGCATGTTGCTGCGGTCTCCAGGAGGTTACGAACCTTAATAAGAATCTTTCAAGTGATGCCTCGTAAGGTTAGAGTAGTTCGACTTGAAAGAAATTATATTTTTTAAGCCAACAATGACATTTTGAGTTTTATTTTATTTATTTTTATTTTATTTATTAGCTTTATACACTTAACGTATATAGGTGGACTTAATGCCTTAGGCATTTTCTGCCAGTCTACTTTAGAGTGGTGCAGAGATTAATAGTAGTGTATTCTAAAGGTTGAGTTTGACTTACCTATATCATATATATATATATATTATATATATATATATATATATATATATATATATATATATATATATATATATATATATATTTAATAGACATAATGGACACATATTACATACAATTAAATCACAGTAATGATGCATATATACATATGTATACCTACATACACATACATATTAAATGTACATATATAAATAAATATATACCAATACATAAAATATATAATTATAAATGTTAGATTTACGATAGTTCTGCTAACTTAGCCAATAATAGCTGCTTTACCCTTCTCTTAAAACAATACTTATTAGTGGCCGTCCTGATTTCGAGAGGAAGGTCATTCCAGAGAAGAATAGCTTGGGTAGGAAAAGAAGAGTGGATGAAAGAAGATCTATGAGAAGGACAAAGAAGGAGAAGGTTATTAGATGAGCGAAGGTCACGATTGTGGTTGCTGCTTAAGTACTGGAAGTAACAACTTAAATATTCAGGAGTATTGGGAGACATGAGGATAGAATAGAGAGTAGTGAGAGCACGCAGACTGCTTCTTTGACGAATAGGAAGCCACTTCAATCGGCGTACAGATGATAAGCGCATTGAAGAATGTGAGTTAGGAGATTAATAAACATAGAAAATAATAATGGAGAAAGAATACCGCCTTGAGGAACACCAGAGCCATTGTCACGCCACTTCGATGATAACTCGTCGAGACGGGCAGACTGCTGGCGTCCTCGAAGATAACTTGAGAACCAATCCAGAGTTTTCTATTTGACCTGAATTAATAATTTCTTAATAAATTACGTTAGGCTAAATATACTGATTTGCAGCCTACATTAAGCCTACATTAAGCCATTAGTTTCGACTACATTGAATTTTTATGTCACAACATTTATATATTTTACCTGAGAACAATACAAAACTCATTGAAAAAGTACATGTAATTCTTTTTACTTCAATTACTGTTTTAATTACACCACTTCAAGTGACATCACATCTCTACTGGACACAATCCCAGCACTAGTCGGTGCAGTGAGACGTGAAGTTGGCTTCGAGACAAAGCCCAATAAAGCTTGTTAAACACCGCTCATAAATCGTACACACGGACAGCAGACAATAATATCTATTGAATGAACAGAGGACGGCTGCAACGGGGACGTTAAATTACTAGATATGCCATTGTATTCAGGTTATATGAATTACTAGTTTATGATGAGATGGAATTTGAATAATATTGCTTTTTTTTTTTAAATTGAAGACATTCTAAAAAAGGACGGGTTAGACGTACTCTAAACCGAAGAGCATGCATGTGAAATTTGATGAGAGTGAATGAAGCAAGAGAGATACTCGTATGTCAGGTTCATTGCAAATGGCAGTGCATAATCTCTGTACTCCTTTTGGGCGACAGGCGCAAGTCTGTCTATGTATATATTTTGAAGATATACATTCATTTAAACCGAATCAATTGTAGTATACAATAAAAATATCTTCTGTTCTTGCACATTTGGTGTATGTAGTTCGCCAAGATAAGTTTATCATGTTTGACTAGCCGTGAACAAATGAATCGATGCGATCGAAAGAATTGAAAATCAAGGGAAAATTTTATTCATTCACTTACAAATTTTAATATCGATCGCGATCCAAGTTCAAAGAAGCGTACAAACACAGACGATACTCTGCTTGGTGTCGCTTATTGTATATTTGCTTTTTATGTCTGCAAAACTAAGAAGTACAAAATCAAAACGTGCATACCTAGTTAAAATATAATTTATTTTTGTCAGACTTAAGTCAAAGTCAAAATCATTTATTCATCTAGGTCACAAGGTGACGCTTATGAACGTCTAGTTTAAAATTAAATTACTTAATGCTACATTTACATTTACTGCCTCGTTCAAGCAATAGGTAGAATCACAAGAAAGAACGGGCAATAAAACTCGTGGCAACTCTTTTAAATCGCCAATATTATGGTACATATTTTTTTTTTGGTAGGCGCTGCAACTGTTACACATTGTACTAAATTACTTGTAAATAGTAATTAGTTACAGACACAATACTTAAGCAATTAATGCAGTTACTAAATTAAGTGCTTAAGTTAGCCTTCCAATGTGAATATTGCGTAACAGGAGCATCCATTTACGTCTTATAATGTAGACAACTCGTGACCATGTTCAGAACTATGGTGGAAATGTATGTTACAGAAGTGACGGTATATGAATACATAAAATTACAAACACGTTAGTTCACAGCCCATGATCACGAGTTATTTTCATCTTACAGTACAGTAAATTTTTATAAAATTAGTGAAACAACAATGCAAATGTAAATGTAGTAAGTGGAATGACCTAATAATAAACGAATAATAATTTAAAAGAACTAGAAATGTTATATAATGATAAACTGAAAGATGCTAAGTATCTATATAAATTCTAAATAAGTAGTAGATCATGAGTTGTTTAGTGTAAGTGACCATCTATCCTTATCACTGAAATAATCATTAACAGTATAATAACCTTTCCTAATAAGGCAATCTTTTATTTTACTTTTAAACGTATTAAATGGTAATTCTCAAAGACTAATTGGTATTTTATCCCTTCGTCTGGCGCCGCCATTTTGATCATTTACGCAGATCTGGCGCGCTCCCGCTAGCCCTACAAAAGAATTGTTAACTTTATGTAAACGATGATAAGAGGCATATAACTTATGCCTGTTTCTAGTATTTATATTATGTATGTCACTTTTTGTAGTAAATAAACCTATATTTTGCCTAATATACAATATATTAGCAAATAAGAACTGCGAGGCTACTGTTAGAATTCCTATAGACATAAAGTGTTCCCTAAGAGTATCTTTTGCACCTAACATGTATATTGCTCGTACCACTGGTTTCTGTAGAAAAACGATATTCTGAATATCCGCAACTTTGCCCCATAACAAGATGCCGTAGGACATGACACTATGAGAATAACTAAAATATACTAGACGAGCTGTATCGACATCAGTAAGTTGTCTAACTTTTCTGACAGCACACGCTGCAGAGCTGAGCTTACCTGCAAGACATGCGATATGTGCACCCCATTGTAACTTATTATCTAATGTAATGCCTAGAAATACTGTAGAGTCAACTGTCTCAAGTTCCTCCCTATTTAGCATAATATTAGGTCCCAGTTGTCTAACGTTAGGTAAGGCAAACTTAACGCATTTCGTTTTTTAACAATTAAGTACTAGGTTGTTTGCTGTACACCATTGTGTAACTTGTATAAGTGCATTATTTACATCATCAAATTCATTCCTATTCCTGTCTACATTAAAAATAAGTGACGTATCATCTGCAAAAAGTACGACATCACAGATGTTTTTTAAATAGAAAGGTAAGTCATTAATATATACAAGGAATAGAAAAGGACCTAGAATTGAACCTTGTGGAACGCCTAACTGTATAGGTAATTTAGAGGATGTAGTCCCATTTACATCGACACACTGAAATTTCTGCTGCAGGTACGACTCGGCAACACTAAGTGCGGTTTCCTCTATGCCGTAGTAGCGGATTTTACGCAGCAGTGTGTCGTGATGAACGCAATCAAATGCTTTTGATAGGTCACATAATACTCCGATAGCATTTTTAGATAACTCCTAAGCATTATAGACGTGTTTTATGAGAGCAACAGAGATTGCCTCCGTGGTCCAGTGGATAGCGTATGCGACTGCTGATCGGAGGTCCCGGGTTCGATTTCCGGGTCGGGCAAAATTTTTACTGGGTTTTTCCGATTTCTCAGTAGCAGCACGGAGTCTGGTGATGTGCACGATAACGGCAATAGGCTCGCCTCCTATTACGTGGGACCTAAAAAATTCATGGTGAGATGTGGGTGTAATATTACACCTCTGCCTCGGGGATTACAGGCGTGAGTCTATAAATAAATAAAAAAAAATTGTCATTGATAAGTGTCTACTGCTTCCGTCTGCTCTATATCTTTGTAAGTCTACTCATCTATAAAGCACCCTTTATTTGTCGACTGAGGAAATGAAACACTAGACGGCGGCTAGCAGAAAAACTGGCTAACAACTGACTCAGCAATATCTTCTAGTTCGTTATCACTTTTTTACGCTTTGCCTTATAGTTGTTACACTATAAGTAAGTATATTCATTTCTTTTATAAAATACAGATAATAATATAGATAATGGATAAGTTTTTAACAGATACGACTTAACTAATTATAAGATTGCTAAGATGATTACCTCGAGAATAAAACAAGGTCTGTTTCAGTCTTCTAATAGGTCAAAAACATAAGAATGTTTTTAAAAACATTGATGAAACAAGAACTATAGCCATAACCCTTACGAATATCTTCAATTGAAATACCTCCTAGGCAGATAGTAATTTTCGTGCATAATTATTATGGTATACTAAAGGACACTCGCAACTAGGCCCGCGCATTTTTTTATATTTACCGGTACTATTGATAGGATCAGGCGTTACTTGGCGGCACCCCACTGTATACTAATGGAAGGAAAGAGGAACCTACTACACACCCTTGGACTGACCACCCCAACTATTACAATAGAAAAAGATTGACAATACCGAACTCATGTAGAAATAGAATCCAGGAAATACCTGACTTGCAGTATCCTGCTCTATGCGCCGACTATGCTTCGACACGTGTTTCGCCTCTCCACGAGGCATCCTCAGGACCGGGCAATTCCAAGGAACATATATACATACTAAATATCAACTTCTTGCGCCTAATAGTTTTGATTGTACGTTGTCTGTCAGTCAGTCAGTCAGAAACGCAAGAGTTTTATATATTGAGTTGAATATAATTTCACGCCTGTTATCCCCGAAGGGGTAGGCAGGGGTGTATTACACACCCACTTTTCGTCAGTTATGTTTCGGTCCCAATGTAATAGGGGGCGAGCCTATTGCCATCTACCGGGCACGTTATTAAGCGAGCGATAATTAACATATTAGTACACACATAACTTCGAAAAGTCAGAGGTGTGTGCACGGGATACCTGGGTATCGAATCCGAGACCATCGTCTCGGTGGTCCGTTACATACACCACTGGGCTATGGCCGCTTTTTGGAGAAAGGATTGTTATTAATTATATACAGATACTTTACGTTTAAATACTCTAGAAAGTTAACATCACGTCGAGCCAATTATGCCAAACTTTGATTGGATCTATTTTTATTAATGTGTTGATGCAATTTTATTATGTATGATGCTTCATAAATGTATATAACAAAAATGAAATAATGCCACTGTCATCAGCAATTATCATTAAACTTTTATGGTATAGGATTGTGTGATATAAGCATATTGTATTAATTACAGTCCTGTGACTGAATATAAAAACATGTTTGAAAAATATAAAATGCTTGGTTTATGCTATCTGTTATAATATTAGTTTGTTATGGTTTTACTGATGATGTGCCATTGCGTTTTAAGACATTTTCATTTGAAATATGAAAACCAAAAGGCTATAGAGGCTTTCACCAGAACAAGCCTTATAAAGTGCATTAGCACAAAATCATTTCTGTCACCTTAAACTAAGTTTCATTTAGATGGATTCCTGTCATATTTATATTCAACTAAAACGCCTTTCTATTAAAGAGCTCATTAATGTGATTTTTTACTTCTTATGAATTGACAAAACATTTAAATTGATATACAGTATCGTTATAAATATTAATTATCACGACATTTTTATTATATTTTAAATCGTTCGCACAAATTGTTTTCTAATTCTACTAAAATATGCATAAGACCTGTGATCTATAAAACCGGACTAGAATGAACATTTCATCCATGATCTCGTGCACATCTAAAAGTCAAACATTCATTACATTTGCAAACGAATATAAACACAAGCATCAATTCCAAAATACAGACAACGTTTCAAAAAGGAACGTTTCTGTAGAAAGATATCCAATCGAATACAAGTTGGGTATGAACCGAACTTTTTCTGAAACTCAAACATCCAAAACGATTTTTCAATTAGACGAACGTTTGATCTTGTGAGTGGTTCATTCAGAACCAGATCACGTATGATGTTGAGATCCAAAGCTCATTTCCTACACTAATGGCAAATGAAAGGGGATGATTAAACAATTAGGAGTAGTTTGTGATAATTGCTTGTATGTGGACGGATTTGGTAATTTGTGAGGTTGAGAATTGGAGGAGAAATATGCCTTGAGTTTCACAAGGCGTCCTAATTTTCTTGTTAAATTTTGTTGCTTATGTATTGAGTGATATATATAAAGTTAGAGTACCTACATCTAATCTAATCTTATATTAATATATAAAGTTAAAAAGAGTTTGTTTGTTTGTTTGCTTCAACGCGCTATTCTCAGGATCTACTGGTCCGATTCGAAAAATGCTTCAGTGTTAGAAAGCCTATTTATGAGCCATGGGAGCGGAGCAATAGCCTTAAATAGCGCGGGCCTAACCACGGGCTCATCTAGTGTTTTATAAGATGCTTCGCTACGATGTTTAATGCATTGTTATTGATCTACGATCTTTATTCTATATGATACTAGATCTACGAAAAATCTATATCTCACACATCCTATGCACTTTTCCAAAACTCGCTAGCAGAATAATGATATGACGATATTCAGTCAGTCAATTGATATAATATCGGCACTTCTTTTCTAATTCAGACGGAAGATCATTACGTACAGATTGTGTTAAATTATTATTTCACTAACCCGGCGAGCATGAGGTGAAAAAAAGTTACATCAACAATGAGGCAGGTTGTGACATACCCAGAACATAAAGTACCATAACACTATCCTATTATGTTTCATATAATTGTATTAATCATTATAGTGTAGTATATAGGATCACTATAATGAAATTAAACACAAAAGTTTTAAATTATGACATTATTGTTTCGTATTCATTGTTTAATTATACAGTCTAATTATAGGCAAAATATTTTAGAGATTTAGAAAAATCAACACTCATAAAAAGAAAATAGTTTTTAACATTTTAAATCAACATAACCATAAAGATTATAAGATCTTCCATCAGAAAAAACAAAAGTGATATTTTTTTTACAAACATAAGTTACTAGTCACTACTCTCAAAATCAGCACAATTTTTACATCCGAACTTAGCATACTCCATACATATAAGCTTGGCGTAAATGTTGCAGGAATACTTAGTTTTTCTATCTTTCTTGTTTGGGCATTCAGTCCTGACATTTGACATATCGTATCCTGACATTTGATATACAGTCCAGTCATATTTGCAGGTTCAGGTGATGGTTCACCAAGCTGATTCATGATTCGCTGGCGTGTAAAAACTGGAATATTTTTCTTGCACTCTGTACCATCTGAATGACTTAAAAACAAATAAAATAATAAGTCGTTAAACTAAAAAACCACGAGACATTACCTGATTTTAAAAACACACAAAATTGAACGAAAACAAAGACAAAATAATATAAAACAATACAATATACATTCATCATCATCAGCCTTTAACAGTCCACTGCTGGACTAGGCCTCTCCTTTGAAAGGAGGAATTGGCCTACTATACCACGCTGGCCAAACGGCAAAAAAAAAAACGGCAAATTAAAATTCAAAATATACATTACGTAAAAAAAATACGTTAAGCATGTGGCAGGTTATAACGTACCCGAGACAAGTTAGCACACCAATATTCCAGCCGACGCTCGACGCCAAACTGCGATCACGCCACTATCCCTTCCCGCAGTCCCCTGGCTCCAGCTATTCAGTGCGCTAGTGTTGTCAGACGTATATTTACAAAAATACACATCTTTAGAATTGCACCAGGGTGTGATATACCCTGCCTCATGCTCGCCGGGTTAATCATCTTCTAGCGTTATCTTCGGTTACATCGAAGAATTTCACATTGGATCTTTGTGGCCTTAAACCAAATTTAATGGAATAAAACATTTAAACAGCATATGCGCCTAACCCCCGAAACACAAAGAAATATCCACATAAGAAAAGCTTAAACCACTTTTAGGATATTTGTAGTCATCACACCTCTTGAAGACACTCATAATCCTTCATGACAGATATGTGTAACTTTTAACTGGCACATTCTAATACCAGACAGTGATTTACTTTAACTCGAGAATTTACATCATACTTCTCCAGTTGAGTGCTTTCAATAACCCAAAAAAAACTTCCTACAAGAACACCAAATCATTGGTTCCCTTGTCTCAAATGTATTTCTAAAGGATTGAATAGCAATAAATCCATGGCCAGACTTATATCGGATGGGCATATTGCTGTCAAGCTCGGTTTTAGTCCCAATTCCAGAAGGGATTCCCAAGATTCGAAATCGATACAAATACACACGATAGGTAGATGAATGATCTGAAACATACATTCAATGTCCAGTTTGCCTTAGCACTTGCTTTTCGAAGTATTAGCCTGTTAAGTATCTGCTAGGTGTACCTTGGGGTTCTTAAAGGGGTAGGTCAGGGTAAGGTGGGCCGACGATCTTATTAAGATCGCGGGGAGTGGTTGGATGCAGGTGGCTTAAATCGGTCTGTGTGGGGACTTGGGGAGGCCTATGTCCTGCAGTGGACGTATCTAGCCTGAGATTATGAAAGTATCTGCTCTTTGAAGAAGTTTAACTAATATCTCGATAATTTGTTAATTAGACTAATTATATATCGATCTGCTGGTAACGTGTCATTCTGAAGAAACACTGAGACAAGTATGAGATATATTTCATAATTATTTTTCGATTATATCATATAGTAACTTAAAATTATTTTTCTATAATAAGATCCGTTGTATAAATATAAAAACTCTAAATTTATTATTCAGAAACCTATAACTATTTTACAAATAGTTATAGATATCGAATCCTTCAACCATAAAACAAAATAAAATTAATGCTTAGTAATTTTCATTCAATAGCTTTATTCCCAGATGCCACACTGTAGCTAAATCTTAAAGCCGTCTTAAGTAATGTTAATAAGAATGTCTTTAAAATTAACAAGTAAAGTCTGTATTCAAAGTAAGTCTTGCTAGTAGAAATCAATCATAAGCCTGTCATAACCATATCTTCCTCAAAATCAGACTGAAGTTATGACACAGAAGTTACAAATTGACATACTTTGACTGTTGATTAAAATGGTATTCATAATGAAAATGGATATTGCGCTAATATTTAATTAGTATGATAATTAGGTTAACGGTTACGGTTAACAATATAAGTGTATAATTTCATTTTATTTTGAACTAGCTGACCCGGCAAACTACGTACCGCCATATACAGGTGTCCGGTAATTAATGGATAACCTTGAAATGGCTTATAGTAGAACTTATGGCCATGTAAAAAAATTCGAAAAAATCTTTCATAAGTAGTACCTAAGATAAGTTTAAAAAAGAAAAGAACAATTATTTTTTGAAATTCGTCGGTTTTTTGTTGTTTTAATATTAAATACAAACTATTCTGGCAGATAAATAGTAAAAAGTAAGACTAGTTATGGTACATTTTGAAAAAAAAAATGCTAGTTCATTTATTTTGGCAAATTAGCAAAATTTATTTTTTGAAGAAAGTTTAAACATCTTGGGTAAAAAAAAAAATTATGAATACATGAGTGACCAATCATTTTAAAATATTGTCGGTTTCAAGTATATTTGATTAAGGGAAAATTTATAACTGTAACTATCTTAAATAGTGAATAATTGCTTTTAATGTAAAAAAGGAGAAAAATAACTGACACAAAAAATCAGGGACAGAAGACAGACTTTGTTTTATTCTGTGTAGTGATTAAATGTTGCAAAAATGTTACTTCTAACTAAAACTAAAACACGTAATATTTATTTTTCAATAAACTACACCGTATAGATCCGTTACATGAATATTACTGAAGATATGTCACTGTATGAAATGTAAAAAGAATTAGGTTTTTAAATAAAATGTTTATAAATAAAAGGTTTCTAGACATTGCTAGATCAAAGAAAATCACATACACAGCTAGTCTTAAATAAAAGCTTTCATTCATTGTAATTGACACCTATTCTTCTATACTAATCAAATCAAAGCTTTCTATATCCATTCGAACAAAGCGAACATTCTAGAAGCTTCAATACTAGAAATAGTGAAATCCACGAGAATCCAAAATAAACAAGACAAGTGTCATTAATCAAAGAACACAAAAGTACCGATAAATACCGAGCCTTGCCATTCCGTACTAAATTTTAATTTGATATATAACGTAAAAGTTAAATGTTTAGCGTTTACAACAATTATGTGTGCAAGGTTTTATACAGGTGGCGTGGTGACAGGTAGTGGCAGTTACGGCTCACAGGCGTGTTTCCGTTGTCATGAAAAAAAAACAAACTTGAAAATAAAGTTTAACTGTGACGCTAAAGCTGCGTATTTTTAGAGCTGTGATGTGAGGAAGATGGGTGAGAAAGCTGAGTGGTCTATGAGGAGAACATGCCCAAATACTATTACTCTATTATCATATCACTTACGCTTCTTCGATCGGCCACTTAGTTCAAGCAAAAATCTTAGAAACTGTTCGCTCTACACTGTGAGTGAAAGCAAAAGATAAGTAGATCTCATACACAGTTTATTCAGTTAAAAATGCCTGATAAAAACTTCATTTTTTAGGGTTCCGCACCTAAAAGGTAAAAAACGGAACCCTATTACTAAGCCTCCGCTGTCTGTCTGTCTGTCCGTCTGTCCGTCTGTCCGTCAGTCTGTCACCAGGCTGTATCTCATAAACCATGATAGCTAGAAAGCAGAAATTTTCACAAATTATGTATTTCGGTTGCCGCTATAACAACAAATACCAAAAATAAAAAAATGAAAATATTAAGGGGGGGGGTCCCATACAAAATACGTGTTTTTTTCCGTATTTTTTGCTCAAAATTACTAACTGTAACAGATAGACGCTTTAAATTTTCACAGAATATGTAATTGTATATTACCTTTCAAAATAAATAATTAAATTTAAAAAAGTAAATAATAAAGGGGGGCTCCCATACAACAAACGTAATGTTTAAGCAATTTGTTACTCGATCTTAATAAACAGGTAGAAACTTATAAAGTATTTAAATATACATACAACGAACGTGATTTTCTTTTATAGATGATGGTACGGAACCCTTCGTGCGCGAGTCCGACTCGCACTTGCCCAATTTTATTAACACTGTTTCCTCATTATTTTAGCGCTGTCACAGTTGCAACCCAATACCTTGGAGCACGAAGTTACGTCATTACATACTTATTTCGATTAAAATTTTACTGTTTTGCCTCGGCCGAAGCAACTGCCGTCAGACTTCCCGGCACCAAGGAACGGACGAGGTTCTTGCGCAAGCTTAGACTGTTCTTTCAGTAGCTGCATCAAATAGCGGGTGAGGTTTTCTGGGGTCCCGAAAACCGAATGTCTCTCTTTTTCTGACTTCACTCGCATGCCAGATATATTCTCACCCATCTCTGGTGGCTATGTGATCTACAGAGCCACCAGAGATGGGCGAGACTACCTATAAAAATCCAGGCCAATACATGTATGTATTTTTCGGATTTAAAATAGAATTTGGCACTGCGTGCATTTTTTAAGCTTGCCTTGCCACCTGAATAGAAGTTACGGTAAGTTCGTAGAATTGCGGTACTTTTACCTTAATCCAAAATAACTTCTATTTGGGTATATAAAGTCTTAGAGGCCGAAATTACCTACTCATTATGTTCCATCACCGAGTCGGACAAAATGTTGTAAGGTCTAACTTTTCTGTAAACTATTGTTGCATGTGTGCAGTGTGTTGGCCCGCGTTTTCTTACATTATCACATAAGATAGTTAACTGTTATGAAAATATATTTTTTACCTATATTCCCTGTAGTAGAGGCAGATTTTATTTGGAAATCGTGTCCTCCACTAAGACAAGTTATTTCTAAACAGTACTGAAAAAAATATTGTGATCAAAAATATGTTTCTTTAGTTAGGTATACCTAGTAATGTTTTATTTATGTAGGGGTTCAGGGTGAAAACCGCCAGTTTCCTTTGGTATATTCCAAACATTTTGAGGAAAACGATCATTCCTATTAGACATAAATAGTCACTGAGTCCCGTAGTCATTATACTAATAAAATTTAATAAAAACATTAATGATATGATGGCCCTCACTTTGACGACCTGGAGAACAGCTTTTTCATACCCCACTTTAAAGACCCGGGATCAAACGAAAAAGAGACAACGAGGGCAGGTAATGAGTGCCACATCTTTATGGTTCGACAAAGATAGGAGGCACTGAACCATTTCGTGTGAGACGGCATCAATGTAAATGTCATTGTTGTGATGTTTCTGGTTCTCAATATAGTTTATGATCCATTTTATATTTTTAATATAAATAGTGTATTTTAGCTACTACTGCTAATTTGTCCTAAATTAGTGACTCATTTACCCTTTTGCTTAAGCATTATGTAATTACTTCTAAGAAAATAAACATAATCAAAATGCTAACTATAAATAAACTGGATAAGTCTGGGTAACAAGGAGTCATTGTCATGACAACGGATAATTGAAAACATTAAAGACGATCCTTAAATGTTAATTAATAGATTATTTGATAAAATATAAAACAGTATACATCGTGTCTATTGTTTTCTAATAGCGAAGATACGATGCTTTTGACGAGTTGTATTTGTGTCGTTCTGCTGTGTGCTGTTTTATATGCGTCAGAGCTTTAGGTTACGCATTGCTTTTTTATGTTTGTACTGGCGTATTATTTATACCTCATTAATTTTGAGGAGTGCGTCCGCTATACCTACCATAAGATCTTGTATCGATAATCGGGTCAATTATATAAGAGTCTTGAAAAGTGTGTGAAATCAAACCCACGACACGCGACGCAAACCAGCAAAAGAAGCTATTAGATAGGATATATATTTAAAACAATACGGCATACCTATAATTGTCTCTTTGGTGTTTCCAATCCAATTGTACACCTTACAAAGCTAGATGATTATAATAAAACATGTTACATATCCTGCAAATGTTGCGTGTACGTTTTTCTCGTGTATCTCATTTGCCAGTTCATTGGAAACGCACATAAAATATACATGGCGTGACTAAGTAAGAGCGATACAATGAAAAGGAAGCTCGGACTCAATTATGTTTTCGTTTTAATTCCTACTGGTTTCCTTCGCCTTTATATTTTTGCGTAATTAACTTGTGTGCTTAGAGTTAGTTTGCTTGACAGGACAATAAAAAAATGGACTAAATTGTTCCTAGCGGAATTTTGTAATTTTCTTTTTTTTTACTTGACAGCCTTATTAGTGTTGTAGATATAAGCTTTCGTGCTTGTTTCGGTACCTAAAGTTTCAATTTCCATGCCTTGATAATGAAAACCGCGGCATTAAGTAATGGTATTGATACCTACTATTAATTTATTACTATTTATACATAAGCTAGACACAATTTTATGCGAGGTAAAACTTTCTTTTTTAATGTGTCCACCACCACATTTCTAATTATGTATGTGTGGTAGATAGGAGTAAATACCAGTTGGAAACAACTGCTTTTTATAGGAATATCAAACAATAAAGTACAATCGAACAACTTTCCGCTAGACCACCATAAGGGCGAGAATCGCTCACGACATCACACGACATTCGTATACAAAACGAGTTTCAAGTGTGCCTCGACTCTTTGAGCGAGCCAATGGATTTTTTTTCAAAATGGTCCAGTGCCGACTTGTTTGATTGTACATTGCCTAGACTCCGAAATCCTACAAATAGCTACACGTGACTTTTATATTCTCTGTCTAATAATTCAAGTTCGTAAAGAGGTTCTGTAAATACAACATAATTAACACTTTGAAGGACAGTAAACGCCTATAGACGTGATAACAATATAACTTCAATTGTGTCTCGTTTACTGTCCGTGAAAGTGTTAAGTCGCATAATGTATGTTTAGCTTATTGGAAATCTAGCCCGTACCGCATAGGCGAAACAAAATAGAGACCATTCCTCTTTAGGAGAAAAAAAAATATGGTTCGTCACTCAGCAAAATATTCTAAACAAGGAAAATATGAGAGTTCAGTAAACTTAAGCGTCAAAATATCGGATTGATGGTCACCAAATTCCCTACATCATCAAATTACTTGTTTAAATTATAGACTCAAAGCTTGTAACTCAATAATCCGATATCGAGTAAATGAGGATTGTGCACGCTCATGCATTTTCGTAATTATTGGTACCATCATAGGATTAAATCGGTAACCCGTTTATTCAATAGCTTATGAAAATTAATCGATATGCTGATATAGATAATTAGGTAGATAGAGTATTCTTCATTGTACATCCGGAGTAATAATTTACATAATGTATAACGTAAAACTATTGTACGATTTGGAGAGCTAATCGCTAAGAGCGATCTCTTACGACAACCTTGGAAAATAAAAGGAATAATTTTATATAGTAAACTTTTGCAGTGATAGTGTAATTATTCATATTATTATGAAGATAGCAAAACTAGAAATAAACAAAAGAAACTAAGACATCAATTTGTGGTTTCTCTTGGGTGTTTCGTGTTTGTTTTTCTTATACAAAAATCTCGTGCCACATGACGTATTATACATCTATTATACCAATTAAAATAAGTTCAGAAAAATACTTGCAATGATAATACCATATTGCAATAAGTTAGTCAGCTGAAGTATGTTAAAAAAATTAAAACATCTCAAGGAAGCATTAGGAATGAAAATTTAGAATTCTTTGCTTCCAATTTTATACTGACTTTCCTGAACATTCCAGCTTCGGGTTTTTAGGTTTGACACAATAATTTATGTTGATTCTATTTCATAAAAAAATCAAGTGCCAGCAAGATACCTTTAGGTATTAACTACAAAAATGCTCATGAGTATAATCATATCTTATGATATAATGTCCTAATTTCAGACATTGACATCCTCGTAGTGATAGCAACGAACTGCCATACAGAGAATATTGAATTCAACTCCATTGCGCGCATTAGTAACTTTTTGAAGTCTATACTTATATTATAAAGTTAAAAGTTTGTTTGTTTGTCTGTCTGCTTGAATGCGATAATCTCAGGAACCAGTAGTCCTATTTGAAAAATTCTTTTAATGTTAGATAGCACATTTATCGTGGGAGGCTATATAGGCTATTATAATATTACGCTATTTAGGCAAGGGAGCGGAGCAGTAGTCTTAAATGACGCGGGTGTAACCACCCGCTCATCCAGTTATTACATACATACATACACATACATAGTCTCACGCCTATATCCCCGAAGAGGTAGGGAGAGGTATATTGCTACACCCAATTTTCGCCAGATTTATTTTAGTCCCACGTAAAAGGGGTCGAACCTATTGCCGTACCGGGCACATTACCAGACTCCGTGCTGCTACTGAGATAGGACCGGGGATAGGACCCGAGACCTCCCAATCCCACGCGCACACTTATGCCACGAGACCAACGAGACAGTCAAGTTATTATATTAATTGACATTTATGCTGATCTCTTGCTACCTATAATGGTAGACTGATGATAATGAGGAATTGTCCAAATTTATTTGACCTAACCGTAATGTTCTAGATTGTAAGCTCGGTACTTATCTATAATCTACAAGCTCTCATCGAACAGATGAGGAACTGCCCATACATCGAGTTTGGGTCCAATCTATGTTTAACTTTCACTAATTGTTTACCCTCGGGTCGGCATCAATCACCAATTTAATATGACCGTTAGCCTCAACAAACGTGTCCCTATATCTCCTAAATTTGCCTGAATTGAAAGGGGGTGGGAAGGTCAACGTAATTTGGACGGTTGAACAATGCAATCTCGTGAAAACCGTTGTAGCATGGAAAACTTTTAATATGATTAATATTTAATTCGTTTATTGGCTGTTACAAAAGGTTTAACATTAATATTTTTGGAAGAATTAATTTTCATGTTGGGTATATTGATCGGCGATACTTATTAGAAAGGCTGTTTTCCTTCATATATTGATGGCAAAACTAAGTGATGTGGTACATGTTATACACGTCTACAAATTATTGATGGTGTTGATGATGAATTTCAGGAACGTCTAAGGGTCAGCAAAGACTAAATTTATACTATTTCGAACCATTTATCTAAGGCTGTTCTTATTTTCAAGCAAAGTTTGTTTCCATTATTGAAAGAAAGAAAGAAGAGAAAAAAATATGTAGATTAATCAAAACGTTAGTATAACTTACAAAAGTTTTGATTTAGTCTATACATATTTTTAGCCACAGATAAGGCTGATACTAAGTTACAAACAAAATAACATAGGTACATAATAAATGAAATGAAAATCAATTTATAAAATAAACTCAGACAAAAACATATTTCGTAAATGTCAGTACAGTTAGCTTGAAGATTTCGGTTTATACACAACAAGCTTACCGCAATTCTAAATTTTAGTATATAGATACAATTTTCAGTGCACAAGTTTAATTTTTGTTTAACCAAATGATGGCCATAGATGAAATACTATAACTAGAGAATTATGGCTACACTTACGCTTGATAGATTTTAACATTTGACCCTTTACGTCATTATTTTAATGACTGAGTGTATCTAATAATAACTGGTAGCAATTAGTTAGTTAATATTCTTCATATCGTGCTAAGAGAATATTGGTTTAATGTTTATAGGCTACAAGGGTTACATTTTTTTTATTTATTATCACATCAAACCATTATTACAGGAAAACTTAATGCAATAGATGCGAAATTGATATAAATTTGTGTAAATACCTAAACTGAAATATTACAAAACTACTTCATTTCACACAAAACTAAGTGCGTGACCTCTGTGAACGTCTTTCAAGAGACTAAGATTTTAAGAACGTCATGTACGTATAAAAGTTGTTTGATGCAACCACACTTCCATCGATTTACAATTTTAAGTGTCTCAATTAACAAATCAAGTGAATTATAAAAGTCATTTTTCTAAACTAAGAAATCGCGAGTACATCGGGCGTACAAAACCTAAAGAACAAGTTAAATAATCAGATGGCTTTGTCTTTTATACTTTCGCATAGTTTTGAGTGTTCACATTACCACTAACAAAGACGACAAGAATAGTATGAACCTCAAAAGAGATACCTTTCCAAGCCATTATTGATCCAGCCTATTAATCTATTGTTTCCATTAGAGTATAGAGAACAAAAGTTTGTTCCTCGTGCTGAAATAGAAACAAATTCACAAGTTTTAGATACAATGATGTTCATACGGTTACACTTACAAAGTATAGTATTATCAAAAGTATGTGTATGTCATTATCTACGTTCTAGCGGTATCCCAGTTGTATCTAAGACTTTTCCCCTTATAGCTTGGGGTCCGCTAACCATAGTCCAACCAGATTTGGCAGAATGTTAGCTTATCCACGGAGGGACTACCGTCTGACCTTCGCAACCCAAAGGGAGAGCTATAATCTATGGCTAGTCCAGTATCAGCTTTATTCAGAGCTACAGAGTCCTCATAATGACTTTTGAAGATCTTCATGACAACCTAGACTGAGAGCTTAAAATGTTCTCTGAGGCACGCGATAAGCGACAATTAACTATTAAATACGCACATAACTTCAAAAACCCTGCCGTGGATTGGAAACCGATACCTTCTACCTGGCAGTCTCTTGGTGTCTTCACTCGGCTATCGCTGCCTCAACTGTACTGCCTACTATGTATAGGTATATCTGTGTTACTACAGAAAAGTTCTGAAATGCAAATTGGTCTTAAAGCAAGTAGATTTCTGCATGCCATTATTCTACTTTCTAAAAAGTTAAGACACCAGATATAATAAAAGACTCAGCAACAAGTAAATCAGACAGTGTTGTTGTGAGTACTCAAATGCACTACATAGTGCATTTATATGCAGTCTGATGAACGTATAAGCTTCGTTATACGAAGCAATGAATTGAAAAATGTTAAAATTCATACTTGTTTGAAGGAAAAAATATTATTTGCTTTTAGTAATAATCATCATGTGTATTAAATTGTTAATTATCGCTTACCCCGTGCCTCGGAAAGCACGTTAAACTATCGGTCCTGGCTGTCATGAAGATCTTTGACAGTCGTTATGGAGAGTTTGTACCCTCAAATAAACTGTTACTGGTCTAAACCATGGAATATCGCTATCCCTTTGGGTTTCGGAGGTCAGACGGTAGTCGCTCTGTGGAAAAGCTAATATTCTGTCATATCTGGTCCGTGTGGTTGACGGCATAGAATACAAGTGTCACCACCCCCTATCTTCCCGTGGGTGTCGTAAGAGGCGACTAAGGGATAACATGATGCAAATACCATCTTTGCGTAGAGACGGAAAACTCGACATCAAACCCTATACGACTGCCTCGTTGGTCTCGCGGCATAAATGTGCGCGTGGGATCGGGAGGTCCCGGGTTCGATTCCTGGGTCGGGAAGTGTTATTGGGTTTTTCTGTCACGAAATTCTCAGTAGCCGCACGGAGTCTGGAAATGTGCCCGGTACGGCAATAGGCTCGCCCCTTATTACGTGGGACTAAAGTATATCTGGCGAAAAGTGGGTGTAGAAATACACGCCTACCCCTTCGGGGATAAAAGGCGTGACGTTATGTATGTATGTATCTGGTTACACCAGTAAGCGGACATCGGGTTCCAAGGCGTGTCAGTCTTGGATGCAACCGGGATAACGCTAGGGTGATGATCTTCTTCTTCTTCTGCCTGCCCTGTTCCTATACTACTTGGGGTCAGCGCAGAATGTCTTTTTCTTCCATTCTTTCCTATCAGACATCATCTCATCATTCACTCCCTTTTCATTCATGTCGCCCTTCACACAATCCATCCATCTTTTCTTTGGTCTTCCTCTTGCCTTATATCCCTCAACTCTCATCTTCATCACCTTTTTAGTCACATGATTTTCATCCCTCCTCATGACATGCCCATACCACGATAGCCGATTTCCTTTCAGCTTTTCTTGCACCGGTGCAACTTTCAGACTTCCCCTAATAAACTCATTTCTAATTTTATCCATCCTTGTCACCCCACACATCCATCTCAACATCCTCATCTCTGCTACATGCAATCTTCTTTCATCCGTCTTCTTCAAGGCCCAGCATTCCGATCTATACAGTGCGACAGGCCTTATTACGGATTTGTAGTTTCCCTTTAACCTAGGGGGCATTCGTGGGTCACAAGTTGATCCTGTGACCTGTCGCCATTTCATCCAACCTGAGTTTATCCGGTTCGTGACGTCGCGGTCTATTTCCCCGTCTCTTTGAGTAAGTGACCCGAGGAACCGGAAGTCGGAGCAGACTGATATGGGCTCTCCACCAACGGATATGGGCGCGGGACTGGAGAGACCGCCGAAGTCGCAAAACATGTACTCAGTTTTGCGTATACTGACTTTCAGGCCAACACTCTCCAGCCTTTGCCACCACTTTGTCAGTCTGCCCTGGACCTCAGGAGCACTCTCGGCAATCAACGCAATGTCGTCGGCGAACAGCATACACCAGGGAGCCTCTTCCTGTATGTCCGCCGTGAGAGCGTCCATTATAAGCAGGAAGAGGTAAGGGCTAAGAGCCGACCCTTGGTGTAAGCCTACAGCCACATCGACGTTGGCGGTATTGCCCGCTGTAGACCGGACGTAGGTTGTACATCTACTGTACATTGCTCGGATCAACTGTACATACTTCCCAGGCAAACCTTTCTTCTTAAGGGCCCACCACAAAACCTCACGAGGTACCCGATCATATGCCTTTTCGAGATCCTCAAAAACCATGTGCAAGTTTTTGTGAGCACTTCGGTATTTTTCACAGAGTTGGCGGATCGCAAAAATGGCATCTGTTGTTCCTCAACCAGGCATAAAACCGTAAAATTGGTTTTGTGAAATGACACTCTCTTCTCTCAATCTTCGTTCAACCACTTTCTCCCAAACTTTCATACTATGTGAAATTAGCTTTATTCCTCTATAGTTGTTACATTCCAACACATCACCTTTGTTTTTATAGATGGGAACCAGCGAGCTGTTACACCATTCATCAGGTATGGCCTCTTCCACCAACAACTTATCGAAGAATAAAGTTAACCACTTCCATCCATCTACCTGGAGTGTCTTCCATACTTCAACTGGTATTCCATCCGGCCCCGCAGCTTTTCCATTCTTCATTTCATTTACTGCTACTCTCACTTCCTTCTCACTTACCTTTCTTATTAGCCCCTCATTCACAGGTATTTTATATAGAGATATTTATATTAAGAATGCTCAAGCAAACCACTCCAATCATTCTCTTCATTCATCAGTCTCGCAAAGTAATTTCTCCATCTATCCTTAATTTTGTCATCCGCGGAAAGTACTGCTCCAGTCTCATCTTTTATACACTTTATCTGACATACATCCCTTGCTTTCCTCGCTCTAGCTTTAGCGAGGCGGAACAGTTGTTTTTGACCTGCCGGGCTCTCTAGGTTATTGTATAAGCCCTCCTGAGCTGCCGCTTTTGCCAGAGCAACGACTTTCTTAGCATTCTTTCTTAACTCATCATACTCTACCTTCTTTTCTTGTTCCAAAATCATATCTTCCACACCCTGCTATTCTTTAAATTTCCTCTTCTCTTCATTTAAAACATTTTGTACTTCTGCCGACCACCACCATGTATCTCTATCTATCATACCTTTTCCTTTTGATTCTCCCAAAATATCTTTCGCTGCACTCCTCATACATTCTGCCATTTCACTCCAACATTCATTCACACTTCTATATGCCATGTCATCCATCGCTATCATTTTATCCACCACGCGCTTCCTAAATTCCTTTTCATATTCTGGCATTTCCAAAAGGTGCCATTTAATTTTAGGGGGTGGTCGCTCTTTGTTTCTGTTGCGAATAACTGCTATAGCAACTTCCATAATTAGGAGCCTGTGCTGCGATACTACACTTTTTCCTGGTATTATTTTGCAGTCTTTGACCTATTTGAGTTTGTTGCGTCTGACGAGGAAGTAGTCAATTTGAGTGATGTGGTTACCACTTTTATACGTAATTAAGTGGCCTCTCTTTTTTTGAAACCATGTGTTGGCCACTGCCAGGTCAAACGCAATCGCCGATTGTAGCAGGACTTCGCCCTCATTATTACGAGTTCCAATTCCCCATCCTGCATGCACTCTGATGGGGTGATGATGATGAGTAATAATCATCAAATAACAGACATATTTTAAATTATCTGGCAACAGAAGTATACAGCTTATGCGATTTTGAAAATAATGACTACATATTTCTGCTTTTGATCGGTATTTTTTTCAAACGTTTAGACGACAAAGCTTATTTAACTTATATTGTTATTTGTTTCAATAATATTTTAAATTGAAATAACATGAAACATGATATTTCGTAATGTAAGTAAAGTACCTAACGAAGGCTGTTACCAAGACAAAGTAAAATAATATCGCCAAGGGCGATCGAATTTATTTCCTTTAGAAAGGGCATGTCATTGTTCTCGATTAAGAATATTCTAAAAGATCTCAATTTTAAAACAGCAAGCAATTAAGATAAAGAGCGTAGTTGTTTTAATGTTTACCTATACATTATTCGCTACGCTGAAATGCCGAGCCAAATAAGTGATATTTTACCTCTATTTTCAATAAATTTCACGTTATATACCCGTTAGGTAGAATAACGTATAAATCACAAAAGGTAGATATATCCACAGCTGAATAGCTGCATGCTTAATACCATATACACGTACTTGCCATTTTGCCATTTTTGTCAGTCATGGAGGGATAGAACGGTGGTCAAACCAATCAAAACGATATGTTAAACTTTTAGTCAAACCTGAAAAATAAAAAAGAATGCTTAAATATTATTTTGGAAAAAATAAAAAACATTGTTAACTACTTTTAAAATAAAAGCGAATATGGTCAACGAAACTCAAATTCCTGTTCGATTTATGTGTACCGTTTTTTCATTTGTTTAATTTTAATAAAATAAAGTTTTTATCTGGTATTGGAAGTAAAACAAAAAAAGACTTTCGGTAAAAATATGTATTAATTTTTTAAATTTAAATGTACCCATGCTTCTAGTATCCTCTTTCCAACAAATAAGTAAACGAAATCAGTTGTATACAGAACTTCTTCCATTTCCTCGTCGTAACAACATCAAATATGAAAAATAAAAATCGTCGTCGTGTTCCCAGAAATTCTATATTATTCTATAACGATACAATATTCGTAGGAAGGTAAGCTGATTAACATCGCTACTTACTTCGTACACAGTTCAATATTTCCTTTAAGTACTACAAAATATTGTTTGTTTGAGGTTTCTAGAAACCTTCTCATTTGATGGGTGGGCTGGGCTCTTAAGAAATTAAATCATTATTATAATGTGAAACTAGTTTGTGGAGGTTTATTTTGTTTACTGTAAACATAAAAATCTATGTTTATCTTCAGTATATAGGTATAAAGATTTGCCAATTGACAAAAAACGCACGACCGTAACTACTGCTTACACACAACTGGTGAACCGGGCCCATTAATACCGGGTTAAATATTTATGGCTACGTCTGTGAATTATAGTGAAGGCTGTCGCTCTATTTTTGTTTAAAAATTCATTATGTTTTTATGAGGGTTTAGTTTCTTTGACTTGGCAGTTGACTAAATTCAATGTATATATTCAGCACCTAGACTACTGCTACTGTATAAGTATGTGAGGTCTGTGACGCTGCCACGAAAGTCTCTGATTGGATTTTTATCCATCTTTGAGTAATACCTAAAGCTTATTAGCATCAGAATAGCACATGAGACAGTAATTCACTGAACCAATTTTTTTAAACAAAATTTTTTCAAATGAGTTCTTAGGCGGCTGAAATAGAGATTGAAAAAATATACCTACGTCTTATTTATATACAACGAGAGCAAAGCCGCGGCCAACTAATATTCTGAAAAAAAAAAAGTTAGCTTTGACGAATATTTAAATTTGTGTTTCTTTTTAAATGACCCTTTAAAGTCTGTTAGTATAATCTCTTTACATTACGGCATAGTGTGTAATCTTATTTGTCCCCTTTAACCACAAAAATGTCCGTATTCAAACGTCAAGTGGAAAACTTTTTATTCCATTACATTCGACTGGTAAACGTAAGCAGTGGAATAGTTGGCATATTCAGTACTGAAATGACACATTGGGTCCTAGTGACAAAGTTTCGTGGGTGATTCGACCGTGTGATTGTTAAAACTTCGGCGAATGTGGCCGTTCTATGCCACAGCTAAACTAAAGAGTAAAAGAAAACGGAACTGAGCTGTCATGGGCTGAGCTGTACGAAGAATCCTTTGGTATGAAAACATTGACAAGTTATGTTATGTATTGGTTAATGAAACAGTATACCACAGAACCTTATCACAACATACTTGTCAAAGCAGCAAGGATCCCGTAGTATAAGGATAACACAACGTTCGTAAAATATAGTTTTATTCATGTAGTGGGTCAATATTCCGTTATTATTGGCAAATAGACGTAAAAAACTTATATTTGTCTCGACGTCTTCTCTCGACGTACATCAGCCGTGGTCACGGGAAGAGGAAAGTTGAGCTAGTTATAGCGTACAAGTCACGAACGATAAAAAGAATTCGCAAAATAGTTGAGTTTGAACACGTCGAAATAAGTGTATGATATTATTATAAAAAAGTATTAAATAGAAGCCAGTGTCATTTACACATGATTTTAAAATTCTAACTAAAATTGAAGATTTAAGACAGACAAACGTCCTAAACGAGTTACCAACATTCTGTGTATGTCAATCGTCAAGCAGATTTGGTTTCCAAGCGTTTTGTAAAGCTACTTAAATACTGGATAATTTTAGTTGAAAAAATTATGGTTTCAGCATCTGGTTTTCATATTGTGAAGTCATTGTTTTTGTGTAATCCATTGGAAGTGTTAGAACTATTAGAACGACAAACGTTTTCACTTTTAAGTGTGCGTTCTACACAGTAATGGAGCAGCTAGGTACGCAGTATTAAATTTAGCGTTAAAGCTACTCCAATAGGAGACTGCTTAAGTTGTAATTTTTCTTCATGAATGTGCTCTGTTTTACGAGTTTTTCTGGAAGAAAAGAAAACGGTTTTGTGAATAAGATTTTGAATTACCAAATGAGTACTAATGCTAACAGTGTTTTTTTACTATTTGACTATCATCTTTTAGCATATACGAATATTTTTATTAATTTCTATGGTAATCTACGCCAGAAAAATACTATTTTAATGATATTTATGGATAAGCTATTCACCCGATCGACTAATTTACTTTCATCTACATTCTAATCAGCACTAACCTTTTATTCTACTTTTGCCAACAGATTCTCACGTGGTGAACCGCAAGCTAGTCAACGTCCCGCAGTACGAGCGACCAATCGGCAATCACACTTTCCACATCGGGAAAGAAGCGCTGCTTGGATGTTCTGTCATTAATCTTGGAAAACATAAAGAATGTAAAAAAAATATTGACTTAAGATAATCAACAGTTAGTTGAGTAGACCTATGTCTTTAAGATCCTCTCAACAAAGTGTTGGCCAAGCCAATGAGGTCTAAGCACATTGGCGTGTATAATAAGTGGCCAGGTGGACCGTGCCGACCCCAGCATACTCTAATCCCTACGCCATAATTTAAGCTACAGATTCGAAATTGAAACAAAAATAAAGGCGCAACCTTTATTTTTTGAAGACCAGGCCACCCTGAAAAATGACCCTAGATACATTGTGTCCGGAAAAAAAGTGAGAGGGAGTTACTCTTGAAGGAGCTAAAAGTTAATGAGCTTGATGTAGGCTAAATTCAGTCAATTTTATCACTTCCAACATCAGAAGCTGCTAAAAAATTGTGTCACTTAATAACATGTCTTCAATTGTGACCTCCGTCTTATTAGTTTAGATGCCTGACTTTTTCTATACGAAATTTTGCCACTCTATAAATTAATTCTGTACTTTTATATTATATGTAAATTATTCATGTAAAAGGTACGATGGGGTTTGCATATCTCCTAAGATAAACAACCCTTAACCAATAAAGATTAAAAAAGGCCCTATATACGCCATTGTCTAGGCAAGCCTGTTGTTTGGATGCCTGATGAGAAACCTTTAAAATATTGTTACTATATTCAATTCTACGTAATTTTAATGTTCTCCAGTTTATTGAAATATTAAAACGCTCTTCAGGTCAAATTATAATAAAAAACCTCACAGAACAACATCCACTACTGTAAACTAATTAACGCTAAAACAGAACATAAATACCGTCCAATCAATCTTATCGCAGTAACGCGCAGTAAAACGCTCCGATATTAAATTCTGTTCTATAGTAAAACACGAAGAGCGTTTAAAAACTTTAAACATCCTATTTCTATAACATTAACAATGGGTAAAGTTTAAGTGCCCCATTGTCGGACGACATTAATTTGTTCGAAGTAATTACAGCTTGTTTATAGCATCGCTCAAGTTACGGGCACCATTAGCTCTTGCTGCTTACCTGAGCTTTGAGAGAGGAGATCCCTCGCTACGCCATGTTTGTATAGTTTACTTCGGCCCAAACTGTTATATTAAATTAGCTGACCCGGCGAACTTCGTACCGCCATTTCTTTAAATACCTATTTGCATGTTTTTTCATACAAACCTTCTTCTGACAATAACAAACACAGAAAAGAAAGATTTATCCAAATTGGTGAGCCGTTTGGAAGTTATGCGCGTACAAACATTTCGGTGATTCCTTTTTATTTTTATAGATTCTTCCGTGACTGACTGATAAACGACGCACAGTCAGCACAACCGAGCACAGGCAGATGAAATTTGGCATGTATGATGCTTGGGAAATGTAGAAGAGCACTAAAAATGGATTTTAATAATGATTGTAATCGTAAGAGGTAAAAATATCCCACGCGGGCAATGTCAGCGTAGTCAAATGAAGTATAAAAATGATTATTATTAGTTCTTGAAAGGATGGCTATTTCTTTCCCTAGGTTACATAACATATTGAAAAATAGACTACACGGTTGGCCTAGTGTTTTAAGCGGATGCCTCGCCGCTTGACACTGTGCCGAGTGTTCTTATTTCGATCCCAACTCGAGACAACACTTTGGTTCTTTCGAGTCTAGGTGTACTTTGTGCCCATTCTTGTATGTTTGTTAAGCCTCCTAAGACATAGGATTTATTCCTAGCGCAGGAGTTATTTTTTTATGAAATAAAAAAGAAGAAAGAAAGAAAGAAAAGAAAGTTTATTTTGAAACAGCACATAGGACACATAATAGAGAACAAGTAGGTACATATACAACAAATAGTACTATTAGAACATAAAAAAAGAAAAATATATATGTATAAAAAAAAAAGAAACAATTAAGTAGGTACAATAGAATATGGCGAGGTATGTGTCCCATCGCTGGCCAAAAAAGGTGGCTAGATCACCACTATGTCCAGTGATGCTGGTGCATACCGGACGCTGGTATTCTTCCAGCCCCTTCTGGACATCCCGGATGTGCAACCATCGCCGTGTCGATCACAACATGCAATGGTGAGGTGTATCAGTGAATGTGTATTGTGTAGTGATTTATATATTATATAGTTAGTTGCATAAATAAAATAAAATAAATAAATATATAAATGATATAAGTTACAAAATATATAGAAGCGCGCCAACTGTGGTGCCGACTGCCGGTAACGAGTTGAGGGCTGACTCGCCGTCAGCTGATGTGTACCTATGCACGTACCTATATAAATTATATAGGTATACACATTGCTGCGTATCCTAAACAATGGCCGCGTCCGCGTTGCCGGGAGGCGAGGGGCGAGCGGGTGTGAGGTCCAACATTCGGCGCTCGCTCACGACGAAGCGGAGCAAGTGCACACACCATCTGAGGCGGTCACCGCCTCTTGACGCGACACTAACTTTTTATTTTCCGACGATCGCACTAAACTGAAAATTATGCACATTATACGCATAATGAAACACCCGCACGCAACAAACAATAAATACCTATTCATGGATAAGAATCAAATTAATTAAAAATTGTATCATTATAATATTGGCACAGACTCATACATGGGTAAGTCGTAACCATAATACTTATACTGTCCTATCCATTGACATAATATATTACTGCGATCTCTAAATACCTATCTATTGAATTTGTTTATAACGCAGTTTCAGCTGCGTTATAAACAAATTCGATAACTATTTCAAGAACTTAAATACTCGACTGTTGGAATAACTAGTGTTTTGAATTTCAGATTTCTGCAAATAACTGTCATATTGTACCTGGGCAGCGATACTCAAGCCTGGCCCTTTGAAACATGCCTACGATACGAATATGTGTGACGGAAGCCGCGATGCGATCTACGTAATTTGTGCGGGAGGAGAAATGGAGATACCACTACCACCGGTCATACTGATAGGGTATGTAGATGAGTCAATTAGTCAATGGAAACAGAATGATTGCGTTCGTGAGAATATATGTATACCTAAGTTAGAATAAATAATTATTTAAGTTAATAACATAAACAGTAGGATAACAAGGAATTTTATTTCAGATCTCGAGCGTTAAGGTGGCAGTGGCAGCCCCATCTCCCCTCAGCAAGACTGCGGGTGTTCGTGACCACGACGCGCTGCGCCGCCACACTCTTCCGATCCGGGAGCCAGCCGGCCATCCATCGCGCTGCTGAAAGACTGTTTGTTGGGATGTTTGTTATGACGCCGCGCTGTAAGCCTGATCATGTGTCTTGTTCTTTTATAAATTATATTACATCGTAATACAGTTTAAGTTGCTAAACAATGAAGTTTAGTAAGGTTACTAATTTATTAGAATATAATTATAGTTATTAATTAGCTTTATCAATATTGCAATAATATTAGACAACACAATTAGATATAATTACAATTAAACAAACATTATGTATTTACCATCATTTAACATACGATATTACGATCTATAGATATCAAATTAAAATTATAAATTAACCATTATTTAACATATTTACGATACTACGAATCTACATAGGATATTTAAATGTATATGAATTATATAGATTAGAATTCAATTATATTAAGGAAGGTATTGTAGGTAACAGTAGGAAATATATAAATTCAAACATTAAACAAAAGACATGTCAACATTCGCGTTACTCAGCTCACGTTGAGACTCTATTAGGTATTGTCTAAGCCGCTTTTTAAATTTAAATGTGCTTTTTATTTGCCTGAAAGGTGGGGGCAGGTTGTTCCATATTTTGGAAGCTGCGTAACAAAAACTTCCTGTAAATGAAGTACTACTGTGAGCGCGTATCGATAGTTGTTGCGCGCACCTCCTACCCGAACACTGTCTATTACTCTTCACCCAATTAAGCTTATTGTATAGATAGGTCGGTTCTCTGTACTTGATGACACCAAAGAGAAGGCATGCTAAGTGTAGTTTTCTGCGCGATTTCATTTTTAACATGAAGTGCTGGTTTAAGAATGATGTAACATGACTTCTAAATGGAATCGAGAAACAAAAATGGGCACAAGCATTCTGGACGCGTTGAATGAGACGGTGAGTTCTAGCTAAGACTCTAGGTCCGAAGACAGTGTCAGCGTAATTGAGTTTAGAAAGAACTAGGGATTCCACCAGTTGCATTCGAAGTTCCTCGCACAGGTACGGTCTCATTTTATATAAAATCTTTAATCGGTAGAAACAGTTGCGAACAGATTCTGCGATATGATCCTCAAATCTGAGCTCACTGTCCATGCGCAAGCCAAGATTACGGGCTTCGTTAACTCGACCAATAGGCTGTTCCATCAAGGATATTGGGAGCGTGGAGGGTAACGAATTGAGCCTATGTTTGGTGCCCAAAAGCATATATTTGGTCTTATTAGGGTTAAGCATGAGACCGTGACTCTTACTCCATTCAGATATACTCTTTAGGTCTTGGTTGAGGCTGGTGACAGCCGCTCCCCACTCATGTGATTTGAACGAGATATAAATCTGAATGTCATCGGCATAGATGTGATAGCTACAGTTCTTAATACTCTTCACCACGTCAGCACAGTATAAGCTAAATAGAATAGGTCCAAGTATGGAGCCCTGCGGCACTCCTTACTTGACAAAAACCCGCTCAGATACATGGTTTCCACCATCACCTGACCTCAACTGCACGTACTGCTGTCGGTGGTCCAGATAACTATGAAACCAACGCAAAGTATTTTGATCAAAACCATAGTAGCGCAGCTTGGATAAAAGCAGGGAAATGTCAATACTGTCAAATGCGCGCGAGTAATCGAGCAGAACCAGCAGAGTACACATTCCGGCATCTTGAGCAGTCAATATATTATCAGTGACATCGAGCACAGCCGTCGAAGTACTATGTCGTCTCCTAAAACCCGACTGCAACGCGGGCAGAATGGTATTTTCCTCCAAGTAGTCTGACAGTTGCTGACAGACAACTTTCTCTATTACCTTGGATATACAAGGCAGGATGCTAATCGGTCGTAGGTCCGACACAGTACTTGGACTGGGGTTTTTTGGAATCGGTCTAACTGCAGCAATTTCCCACAAGTCAGGGAAGGTTGACGTTTCCAATGAACGATTGATTATGTGAGTCACAGGAGTGAGAATGTAGGGCAGAGACAGGGTTAACATTTTCAGAGTAATACCATCACATCCCTTCGCATTCGACTTCAGACCTGTAATGTGGCGCATGACGTCAGCTTCGTCTACCGGAGATATCTTGAAAATGGAATCACTGAAGGAATGAAACTCGTAATATGTCAGTATAGATATGGTCGGCCTTGTCTCGCTAGGAACTGAAAGAAAGGCATTGTTGATCCGGTTAGCGTCCGCAAACTGGGGAGGTAGCTCCTTTGACCGTTCACTATTAGTTGGAACTAATGTGGACTTAATATTTTTCCAGAGTGATTTAGGATCCTTAATTTTGTTATTTATGTTGTATTTAAAATACGCACGTTTTTCGTTGTGCACTGCAGTGATAACTAAGGCTTTTAAGTCCCTATAATATTGTTTTTTAGTCTCGGTTTTCATCGCCCTATATTTAGATAGGGCTTTGTCACGTAGCCTCATCATGGCTTGCACAGTATCCGTTATCCACGGATATGACGGTTCTTTTATAGTGCATAATTTAAGGGGCGCATGGATATCGAATACTGTTACAAGACACTGATTAAATAAGTTGACCATCTCGTTAACGTCACTTAGAGTATAAAAGTGATCCCAGTTTATACTACGAAAATCACTTTTGAAATTGTCCTCACATAAGTTATTTAACGGTCTATGTAGAAAAGAAAATGGTTTATAGACATCTCGCTTGATTGCAAATTCACAAACGATAAAACAGTGTCCCCGCATTGAGCCAAATGGTTCAACAGCTAAAGACCTATGTTTAAAATCCGTGCATACTAAGTCGATAAGCGTTTCGCTGTCATCTGTGTAGTGCGTTGGCGAGGTGACCAATTGTTTAAGGTTAAGACACTTTAAAAAATCATAAACCTTCTTAGACTTAGGCTCGTGTTGCCTCAGCAAATTGACGTTCAGATCTCCCATAAAAAGGACGTGATCGCATTTCGCCAACGCGCTAATCGTTTCCGTAACGGCGTCCAAAAAAAGGTCAAGGTCGAACCATGGCGGACGATAAGCTGTGCCCACTGCGATTTTTTTCCCATTTATAGTCAGGGTAAGCCACATCTGCTCAATAGAATTGTACCTGCTATCGGTGGGAGTTGACCAGTTGCGCGCACTCAAGCCGCGTCTAATGTAGAAACCGGTTCCGCCAGCCCGGCCCCCTCGCACACACACCGGGCGCGGCGTATGACGCAGTTCATAGCTGCTTATTCTAGGCGCGCGGTCGTCCTCCCCTGGTCTAAGCCACGTCTCATTCACAGCCACAATGTCGAAGGAATGTCTCATTACTATCGAAACAAAGTCATCGTGGCTCGTCCCGAGAGATCCCGCATTTAAGAATCCAACCTTTAGATACTTATCATTTCTAACCATAGTTAGGCAAGTTTGTCATTATGTGTTGAATCACGCAGGCTAATTTTACGCTAATAGAATAGATATTGTGTGAGTTAAGTGAGTGTTTGTGTACAAATATTTTTCTTGTGACAGTGTTAAGTAGCTGTATGTAGAATGACTGTGAACGGTGAATGTATAATAACGTAGATAACTGCACGCAAGTGATAAGAGTGACCGGGCTGTTTATTTGTGTGTATTTATATTGCATGTTTGAATCAAGTCGTGTTATGCGTATTGTATATAAGTGTATGAGTAGTGTGGATGTTATGGTTGCATTTTGTGAGCGTAATCGGCATGCAAAGCGAACGTTAAGCTTAAATAGAACACATACCTCAGGAAAAACAGAGCAAAGCAGACATAAACACAGATAGCAAAGTAGACATTGACACAGGTTGACACGCAAATTGAACCGATAAGAGGATACATACGTAGTATGGTAAATAGTTACCCAACCAGTTACTAACAAAAAACCTTTTCTATGTCCTTCTCACCTCTAATTCTTTCCGCTTTCCTGCCATCCTCCTTACGTGCCAGTATCTTTCCTTCCTTAGTCCATACATATTTCCAATTTAGACGGCTGGCGGCTTGGCGAGTTAGATAGTAAAGGTGGCGGTTAACTTTAGTGAGACGCTCATTTATGTATATGCGACTAGGTGCGCCGCGAATTTCCAGATCTGTCGAGGTGAGACCGCGACGCACACGAGCCGCGTTGAGTATTTGATCTCGGGTCTTTCGGCGGGCGAAGCGCACCGTGATGCATCTAGGTCTTTGCGTTATGGGGTCAGCAGGACCCGTGCTGTGATTGTTGGTGGTCTCCTCAGTCCTATTTCGTCGCGTCGAACCCACTCTTTCTGCATGCACCACGTCCCTTTCATCCAGGACGACACCAAGCTTGGTGGAGAGGATTTTTACTAGGTGCAGGACGCTCTCTTCCTTGCTTTCAGGTACCCCCGTAATATCTACATCGTTGAGTAGTAGCTCCTGATCGCGTTCATTAAGCTGACACCTGAGCTCGGCTATTGTGTCTTCGACTAGGTGCATATCTGTTGGAACGATTTTCTCAACCCGATCCTCTAGTGATGAGACCTTATGCTCAAGTTTTGCCATGTTGTCCTTATGTAACGAAAGCTCGGTCTTAAAATATGCTATTTCGTCTCGATACTCTCTAACATCAGCTCTGAGTGCGCTAATCTCATTCCGTATCGAGCGGATTTCGGCAACAAGGTCAACACTGTCGTATAGCGGTGTTGGGGTGTTAAGAGTGGTGTCACCGGTGGTCACAGCCACGTCCGGACTGGAGTCAGAACTTTGCCCTTTCGCGCGGGATAGTGACGTGTTTTCATGTGAAACCTTAACCTTGCATTTATTGCAAGTCCACGTAGATTTCCCCTTCGATGTCTCGTACTCGGTACTGAGCGCAATCCTTATGACAAGATGCGCGGCAGTTGCAGCACCGCACAAAGTTACCAGAAGACATGAACTTGCCGCAATCTCCGCATTTGGTCATGGTTATTTGTTTATAGATACGGGACTACACTTAGTACAGTTGAGTTTTAACGCAGGTAGGGAATTAGGGATGAGCATACACTGTTCACTAAGACACTGGTAGTTTTTTAGAGCTATTTTTACCTGATCAAGATTTTTTAACTTTATTTATAGGGTAGGTGCCAACAACAAATCGTCCACTAGCAATAATTCTTTGAGTTTATATGTTTTAGCAGCAAGCACTGACACTGAAAACAATAACTATTGTATATTTCACTATAACTTGTAACGACGCATTAAACTTTTTATTAGAAAGTACTTATTTTATTTTAAATTTAAATTAAGTGACAAGAGCACAGCAACTGGTTTGACATCCGTGACTACGTTTCTAATATATAAAGCTGAAGAGTTTATTTGTTTGCTTGAACTCGCTAATCTCAGTAACTACTGATTTTCAGTGTTAGATAGCTCATTTATCGAGGAAGGCTATAGGCTATATAACATCACGCTAGCGCCATGGGAGCGGAGCAGTAGCCTTAAATATCGCGGGTGTAACCGCGGGCTTATCTAGTAGGTAATAAATAAAGGTTGCGTTACGAATTCTAGAAGGTCATGAATTGTCAATAGTATATTTTCAGCTGAACTAACAAAGGAGTATATAGACGTTCTATCACCTTCCTTACTAAAATACCTATCACATTTGTCTAATGAAAAACATATCAATGCAAAAACGTTTGGTAACGATATTTCATTGGCCTATGACTTCGCCTATCCAAATTGCATGTTTATATTATATTAGTCAGGACGAATAATTTTATACAATATGATTAAATGTCAGCGTCGGTAGATAACGTTAAAGGAAATTCATATTTGTAGCTTACATGAAATGACACCGACAGTACGGCGATGCAATATACGTCTGGTTTTAATTGCAGGTTGCATACAACCTATTGCGGTTGTCGTGGACAGAATATCTTAAAATGAAACCACATGGCATTGAGTACAGTCCACTAGTGACACGTACAGTAGCAGGATTTCAAGATATTAGAATTTTGAGTTTGTTAGAGAAGAATTAACAGTTGCAATATCCACCGTAGTACCCAAGTAGATGTATATAATTAGTAAACACACGATAATTTTTGCAGCCGTTAATCCTACAAATACCGCGCAGATTACATTATGTGTAATTCACTTGGTCAGCGTAAGCCAGTTATTTTGCCTGGTACTTTGAGCTTCATAGTTAAAGAATATGAAAATTACATATGACTTAACATTGCTCGTGGTTCTCTTACAGACAGTAACCAATGTTTACGGGTCACAAGTTTTGTTTGCCCCTGCGGCTATTTTGCAAATATTTTTGACGTGTATCAATATAAAATAAACTTTTTGAATTATTGTTGTAATTTGAATGGTTGTTTTCCCAAGAATTCAAATAAAGGTCTACATTATGATTTGAGTAGACCAGGGCAAATGATCTTATTACCTTTGAGTGCAAAAATAATTACGAATCCAAGTAATAAAGAAAGCAAGAAATAATCAGAATTCAATAGATGTGTTAGAGTTCTATTTAATTGTACACATTAACTACACTGAAAGAAAAAAATACACTTTTATCGTAAACACAATAAGCAGAAATAAGCACAAATATCTTTATTCGTTAACCCAAAAAGGAGCTTCAGGGATCGAAAGACGGAAAGCAGTCGCAGTGTGCCATTCAGTACCAATCACATTAAACACTTTGTTCAAGTAAACTCCGAGTTCTCTGTAATTTCAGCTAAAAGTAAAACTACTATCGTATTCTATTGGTAAGCAGGTAACAAGGTAACTAAGAGATTACCGTTGTTTGTGCCTTTGTAACTTATCTTCCTGGGGGATAGCTTTGAATTATTAACGCGTACTGTACTTTTGGTAAACGATTAGTAAGTAATTTGGGTGTTAATCGTGTACTTATTACGGTGTGAATATTTTGCACGTGGGAAGAATGTGCTAATAGAAAGGAGGTTTGATATACTCATGTTAGATTAAAATATTTGTCTTGCTTTTATGAATAATTCTGTGTATGTTTTATTTTGTTCTTTTGTTATTTTAATGTTGTTTTGTTGAATGAAAATTTCGTAAGGAATACTGATGAATACCCTATTAGCACATTCCTCCCACGTTACAGGGTATTAGAAGTGTGTAATGTGTATTCGTGTGGTGACGGATATATAATACAAAGTGTTACTATTCGATTTCATTACGTGGGAGTTGTAAGAGAAGTATCTTTGGAAAAAGACAGAAACCGACTTCAAACCCTATAACAAACCGTTTGGCTAGCGTGGTATAGTAGGCCAAATTAAACTATGGCTTCACAATGCTATCGTAACGCATATAAAGACAGGCCTATGTCGTATGATGAAAACGGAGATGTGATGTCATGTCGATAGGGAATTATTTTATATTTTCTTTTAAAAATAACGGATACAAGGAACTGTTAAGGTGCAACTTTTTGTGGATTACACAAGGTGTTATTACGTGTGGAAATTGCAGCAATAAGTACGATGGACTGGTAGTGGCGCGCACGTCTCGCCATGGGGTTGTGGTTTAAGTGGTAGTGTATAACCATAATTACTAAGTCATCCAATGACGTAATAAGATCCAAATTTTGAAGACTGAGAAAACATGTAACATTTGGTTAAGCATGATGACAAGAGGTGTCTATCAGCCCAAATGAGAAGTTTTATACTGCGGAGCGTATCTCAACTGTCGTAACAGATTGGTAAAGTAAGGCAACTTTCGCAGAGGTCACCACTTGGATAGGTGATGGTTTATTGTTGCATTTAAATTTTGTTTTTTAAAAGACAACTCCCACTATAGGAATAAATCCTGTGTCGCGGGGATCTTTACAAATATACTACTAACGGACACGATGAACACTCAGACTCGAAACAACAATTTATGAATCACACAAAGGTTGTCTCGTCTGAGAATCGAACCCACAACACTCGGCGCAGTGTCAAGCGGTGAGGCGGCCGCTTAAACCACTACGCCAACCGTGCAAATCATAGCACCACCATGCTTGGAGAGAATGAAAACCCGTCGGTCCCGATCGTTGTCTTAGGACAGAAATCGTTGCACTATATCTGAGGATTTCGGACATCCTATAAACTTCGACACCAGAGCTGACCAAACAAACGAAAAAAAAGTTTAAAACCGTTATAAGGTTCAATGAATTAAAATCACGGCTCAGACACCCAATAACCCAAAAATGCTTTCAGCTGGAATGATTCAACAAATTCAATTTGAAGCAAGACAATATTATCATAACGCGCGGACTCGAATACTTTCCCGCTCGCACACCGACTATCTGTTTCACTCAACGTGCATCGCATACGACGTCATCGAAGTGGTGGGACAAGACCCGCCTATATAAGCTCATGCGCATCGAAGATTTATTCATCGCCTCCGCGCGCAGCAGTCACTGTCGCTGCGCGCCGCCGTACAAGTTCCTCGCTACGTGAGGAACGATGTCATCCAGCGGGACACCCGCATCGAGAGCCTGGACGCCTACATCCGCCGTCTGTCCGTGGGGATGTTTGAGCGAGCCGACGCCTCGGCCTGGGACCATGTCCGGGACCTGGCCCCCTGGCACGCTCGCCCCCCGGACAAGAAGAAGCTGCCCCGAGACCTCATCATCGACCACGACGACTCTGCGGACGCTGCGGCTGCCCCGGGTAACCGCCGTCCCCTCTAACACGACAACCCTTTCACAAATACACAGGAAAATAGAACCCGCTTGCGGGGGGCAAAACCTGCCCCGAACAAGCCTCTGCACGCCCTTTACGGGGCGTCGCGATGATCTACGTTGGGATTTATTCATTCGCTCGCTAGGCGACTCAGAGTGCGATAGCCCCGCAGTCCTTTTTGGTGTCCAGTAGATATAGCGAACCTGATCGATAGCCCCGCAGTCATCAGATTAGCTAAGTATCGAGATTTAAAGAGCGATAGCCCCGCAGTCCTCTTTAGACATTCGCGAAGCGTAGGGAGGAAGTGAAGAGCGATAGCCCCGCAGTCCTCTTCGCCCCTCACATAGGGTTATATACGTATATGCAAAAGTATAAGTTGGTAAATGTATGTATGAAGAAATTAGAATAAACGGTCAAAGCTACCCAAGAAGTCTATATCTTCTACACTGGTAACCCTATCGCCCTACATTTGGCGCCCAACGTAAATGAATTTAGCTACAGATGTCAAGAGGATATTTTGACATATTGTGAAATACCCACTACGCAAATAATAATATCAGAAGAAATAACCTCATCATTTGGATAATATTTTGCAACTACCTCCATTTATAAATAATTTGACGCAAATACCCACATATTGCAAAAATCAGTAGGTACCTGTATTTGCAAATATACATAATGGCTGAATCTAAGGATTTGTCACCAGACGCTATCAAACAGTTGAACTATTTAATCGATAAACTGCAAATTAGAACCATGACAACAAAAAGTTTTGCACAGTGCCACGCTAAGTTCAATGGCAAACGCTGTCATGACAAGGTGGAGGAGTTTATAACAAAGATAACTGTTTTCAAGAAGGTGGAGAAGATTTCTGACGAAGATGCTTTGGAGGGTTTATCGTTAGTGTTAACCGAAAAAGCAGCCACTTGGTGGATTGGTGTGAAACCAACTATCAAGAAGTGGAACGCGGCCCTCGGTGCAATACGGTTGGTTTTCGCACCACAGAAGCAACCGTATGAAATTTACTTAGATTTATTTGCGAAGAAACAAACGAATGAACCGATTGATGAATTTGTTTGCGAGAAACGGGTTTTGTTGGCGCAGATGCCTGCAAAACGACATAAGGAGGCAGAACAACTTGATATGGTGTATGCCTTTCTAAAACTCAAGTATAAAAAGGATATCGCCCGCGATGATGTCAAATCTTTCGACGAGCTCTTGCAACGTGGCCGCCATATCGAAAATTTGCTGAAGGAAGCTGAAAACGTAAGCTTACAAGAGAGGAAGCAGCCGTTGCGGAGCTCATTTTGCGGCAAAAGGGGTCACGCTCTTGAGGTTTGCCGAAAAAGGCTTGCCGACTCCAAAAATAGGAAACAAAGAATGACAAAATTGCCTGTTACGGTTGCGGTGCGCCGGCTGTATACAGGAGCAGATGCCAAACATGTAAGCTCAAGGAAACGCCAACGAAACCAGTTTCATTCTACACCGTGCAGACAACAATAGAAAATAGAGCCAAGATTCCTACTATTGAGATTCGATTCAAAGGAGATGTTGGCTATGCACACATTGATACAGCTGCCAGAACTAGCAACGCGGGAGCGCAGTTGTACAAAACGCTAGTACGGAAAGGTGTACAATTTACCCAGTGCACAGCAGAAGTTATCCTGGCGGATGGGATTAGAAAGATGTCTTCGCTCTTGTCTACAAAGGTAGACATTCAAATTGGACAGCGTACACTGCCGATCTCATTCACGGTGTTGCCGGACGCAAATGACAACAGAACTCTCCTGGGCATTGATTTCCTGGAATCGTTTGGAATGACTCTAAATCTGCCACATAGATGTTGGTATTTTATAGATGAGCCTGCAAGGTTCCATAAAATATTACAGTTACGTACTGAGCAAATTCCGCTTAAAGCTGTAAAAGCCATAAACTTCGTTGACGAGCTAGTACCAAAGGATACGAAAGAAATTTGCAATTTCTTAAAATGGGCTCGAGAACTAACCATGGTCTCGAATCCCATGGCCGAAACACCATTTCCACTGAGGGATCAAGATAGTCCGCCTGAAGCCAAACGACCCCGCTGGACCTTGCAAAAGTTGGACACACCGCCGCGACCAGTACGTCCGCGTGAACCAGCAGATACGAATTCTTTTCTTGATCCACGTGTTGATTATGTTCCAATAAACCCGTCTTATTTGTATTCCATTGATATTCATTTACAACCTAATGAAGGCACTTACCAAAGATGAATGACAGATTTTCAATAACTTACTTACCGAATATAGTAGTATCTTTGGTAAGAACACAAATCCTACCCCATTTTCTGAGCACAGAATAGACACAGGCAATCATACTCCTATTAGTGTGAGGCCATATAGATTGTCACCGACTAGACAACAACAACTACGGGAGAAAATAGATGAAATGCTTACAGATAATATTATTGACGAAAGTGACTCCTCATGGTCAGCACCAGTAATTCTTGTACCTAAAGGCAACAATGATGTCAGAGTCTGTATTGACTACAGGAAGCTAAAAGAGATAACTAAACCTGATAGATATCCGTTACCACGTATTGATGACTAACTGCATCAAGCTAAAGCTATGCCATATATGTCTACAATCGATTGACAATCAAGCTACCATCAAATATGTGTACATCCAGATGACCAAGACAAGACAACCTTTGTTTCATCATTTGGAACGTTTCGATTCAAACGTATGCCATTTGGATTACGAAATGCACCTGCAACGTTTCAGAGATTAATGGATAAGTTTATAAGAGGCTTGAAGACGAAAGATAGCTGTGTGATAGCATATTTAGATGATTTGATCTTAAGATCAGTCAGCTTTATTCAACATATAGAAGACTTAAGGGAAGTATTGGAAAAACTTCGTATATATAACTTGAACGCTAACAGAAAGAAATGCAAGTTTGGTTGTTCTGAAGTGAAATATTTAGGACATTTGATTGTTTCTGAAGGAATCAAAGCAGATCCAGGTAAAGTATCTGCTATTGCCAACCTGCAAGAACCTAGGAATCTGAAACAATTGGTTTCATTTCTGCAAACAGCGTCTTGGTACTGAAGATTCATACACAAGTTTGCAGAAATTGCAAGACCGTTAACTAACTTAACACGAAAAAAAGTTACCTGGCAATGGAACTCTGAAGAAAGTGAAGCCTGCAACAAGTTAAAGACTGCATTAACTACTGCTCCTGTACTGAAACAAGCTGACGAAAGTTTGCCATTCACAATAAAAACAGATGCAAGTCAGTATGCCATTGGCGCAGCTTTAGTGCAGGGGGAGTGCAAACATGAACACCCTGTGGAATATGCAAGTAGATTACTCAGTCCAGCCGAATGCAATTAGGCAGTGACAGAAAAAGAAGCATTGGTAATAGTATGGGCTATATCACAATTTCATGGTTACATAGAAGGTACACGGTTCATAACAAAAACAGATCACTAACCCCTTAAATGGTTGATGAATCTAAAAACTCCAACTGGACGTCTTTCAAGATGGGCACTCCAGTTACAACTGTATGACTTCCAAATTCTGTATACGCCAGGTCGTACCAATGTTGTAGCTGACACATTATCACGACCATCATGCCCAAATCACAACGAAAACTGCACGATTTGTAGCATAGAAATGGAATTTCCAAGACTTAATGAAAAACAAATATATACGAGAAGAACAGTTTAAAGATAACGATTTGAAATTGATAATAAAAACATTAGAAAATGAAGACGAATCAGAAAAATATGCAGAATACGTTTAAAAAGGATTTCTGTTACATGAAGGAGTTTTGTATCGTTACTCACCAGATCAAGACGATGATAATGCAAAGCTGCTTATCCCAAGACACGAAATACCTAATATCCTAAAAGCCTATAATGATGCTCCCACTGGTGGACACATGGGTGTTGAGCGCACACTACAGCGTGTTACCAATAAATTTTACTGGAAGGGAATGCGAAAAGACATCATCAAATACATTAAAACATGTGTTGATTGCCAAAAATATAAACCTTCAAATCAAAAACCAGCTAGATTATTTCAATCCACACCAAACAGCCACAGATTTGAAGTTCTATCAATTGATTTGTTTGGGCCGCTACCAAAAGGACCTTCTGGAGAAAAATGGATCTTTATTGTGGAAGATACCGCCTTTAGATGGGTTTAAATTTTCGCTTTAAAAGAAGCTAGCTCTGAAAATTGCGCATCCATATTTATTAACGAAATATTCTTACGTTATGGATTACCAAGAACATTTTTGAGCGACAATGGAGTCCAGTTCATATCAGCAGTAATGCAAAAACTTACATTTTGTTTAGAAATTGAACAAGTTTATACACCTGTTTATCATCCTGAACCAAACACTGTAGAGAGGAACAATAGAGACATGAAGTCACAAATAGCTATGATGGTTAAAGATAAGCACCAAAATTGGCCAGCTACATTACCTGCAATCCGTTTTGCTATGAATACAGCAGTCTGTCAAACAACAGGTTTTTCACCAGCATACCTGACATTTGGTCGCGAGTTAAGAACCACATATGATTTGACACACGACTTAAGTTCAAAATTTGGCGCAAAATTTGGCACTTGCGAAAGAAAATATTGAGAATAATTTGGAATCAAATAGACTCAAAGCAAATGTTAAGAGAAGACCTGATCCAGGATATAAAATTGGAGACTTAGTGTTAGTAGAGACTCATCCTATTAGTAACTCTGATAAACAATTCTCCTCAAAATTTGCTCCTCGTCGTGATGGTCCTTACATTATATTGAAGAAACATGGCAGTTCGACTTATGAAGTAGCACACCCAGATTCAACTGAACTTTCAATAGGAAAATATCACACCTCTGCAATAACTAAGTTTGAAAGAAGAGACGACGTCTTGCCAGAACCTGTTAATCCGATCCGTCGAAGAGGACGACCTCGCAAGAATGCTGGTACCCTCACGGGACGCTAACGAGTACCAGAGGGGGAGAATGTAGCAAGACAATATTATCATTACGCGTGGACTCGAATACTTTCCCGCTCGCACACCGACAATCTGTTTCACTCATAGTGCATCGCATACGACGTCATCGAAGTGGTGGGACAAGACCCGCCTATATAAGCTCATGCGCATCGAAGATTTATTACCAGACCGCCGCGGACGTCGAGGCGATCGCACGTGCCACTCGTCACGGCTCGCTCGCTCGCCGACGCTCGGGCGCCTTTGTTTGTTTACCTGCGAAACATAATAATTTTATTATAAAATTATAACTGTTTGCGCCCGGTTCTGTCGTAACAGAATCGTGCGGGGAGTGCCGCCAAGTTGATTGCCGGCGTGGTGGTGCCCTCGCCGTGTGGGAGGGGTCGGTCTGGCACCAGCGCCAAGCCCCGACTCCCGACTGCGCGGTGACTGGCATCCAGCCACCACGCTTAGGCGCCGCGTGACGGCACTAACCCGAGATGGCGGAACAGCACCAGGGATCGTCCGGAATGGGGGCTAACACCACCCCGGAGTTGCAGACCAGGCGTGCGAAACACGAGGGCGACCTTCGTGCTTTCGACGCCCTTCGTGCGAAGGGTGGCATCACGCGGGGCCTGCAGCGCTGGGTTGAGGCCTACTTCCGGGCGATGGACGTCATGCTGGGGGAGATGAGGAAGGAGGACCTCACCCCCACCGATTTCAAGACCCTACAGGTGGTCCAGGCCGTGTTTCCGGAGATACTGACCGGTCCGGACACCGTTGCCACTACCACCACGGCGACCATCGGCCCCACCACCATCACCACCACTACCACCACCACCTCGCCTGAACCAGCGCGCACGCCGGAACGGGCGCAGACGATCCAGAGTGCAGGGGAGGATCGCGGTGACACACCACCTGCCACCACCACCGATCCGACCCCCACTACCACCACCACCACCACCACCGAGATCACCCCCTCTACGGCAGCGCCTACCAAGAGGCCGCGTGAAGTGGAGGACGACCACCAGACGGTGAAGAGGCCCGACCTGGAAGACTCCCTCCCGTCTGAAAGGGGGGAATCCCCCCCCCTCGGCCAATCAACCCCGGCCCGCGCGACCTCGCCGGGAACGAGTGAAGGAAGGATGGACGTGCAGGAGGACTTCTCTTCCTCCTACAAGTCCCTCCCCTCCTGCCTCAGCGTGCCCCCCCCTCAGGGAAGTGTACACTTCCCGCGGGAGAACCTACTTCCTCGGCAGCAGCGGCGTCGACGTCGGCATCGGTGCCGACGCCAACAGCACCCACCCCCGCCCCCGCACCGCCCCCCGCGCTGGCCCTGACACCCGGCCCAAGGACGGCAGCCACCGTTTTGGCAGCAGCGCCATCACCGAAGTCGAAACCGACAGCCGGAAGCACCGCCCCTGCCACCACCACCACCACCACAACTAAGAAGCAGGCCGTGTTTGTAGTGGACCGCCTGGAAAACTGGACGGTCCACTTCAAGAAGCTGGCCGACCAGCTGGGCCACTCCCCCAACGGACGGCTCTTTGGTAGGGGCATCCGATTTATGCCCAGAGATGACCAGGAACTCCGGGTCATCCAGGCTTACCTGGACAACCTGGGGCAAGAACAGGCGCCGTACTACGCGATCGCGCCACCATCGGAGAGACCACTCAAAGTCGCCATTCGGGGACTCCCAGCGGACACCCCTGCGGAGGAAATAACGAAAGACCTGACCGACAAGGGAGTACCGGTCAGGTACAGTAGACACATCCGGGCCCGAACGGGCAGACCTGGGTGCATTTTCTTCGCAGAGGTGGACAAAACTCCCCAAGCCACTAAAGCCGCTTACGCGGTGAACGAAGTCCTCCTGATGCCAGGCGTCACCGTGGAGCCATGGAGGGGCAAGAAGGGCCCTTCGCAGTGCCACCTATGCCAAGGATTCCGCCACAGCTCCCACAACTGCCACAGGCCCCTGGCTTGTGTGCGATGTGGTGGCGGACACCACGCCGCAGATTGTCCTCGCCCCAAGGACCAGCCCCCGACCTGCGCCAACTGCCAGGGAGCCCACACAGCTAGCAGTCCCGCTTGCCCCATCTTCAAGCGGGAGGCTCGCGGTCGGAAAACTGGCCTTAAGACCAGGACCGGCCCAGCGAAATTGGTCGCTCACCCCAACCAAATTGGAGATTCTGCCCCGGCCACGCTTATGGCCAAAGCCAATACCCCGGCCATAAAGGGTCCCACGGCACCCAACCAGGCAAAGAAGAAGAGAAAGAAGAAGAAGAAAACTCAGCTCGGAGAGGACCAACCTCCTGCGGCCTCTGTAGGGGATGGACCTGCCAAACCGATTTCCACCACCACCAGCGAAAAGGAGCAGCTCGCCGCCCTCCTCTCGCTGTTTGCACAGCAAGTAAGGGCTGGCAAAATCGATGTAACGGGAATGCTGCAGACCATCCCCTCAAATGGATAAGCCGCTTAGGGTGGTCCATTGGAATGCTCAGTCCCTATCAGGGAAAATAGGACTGCTACGCCTCTTCGTCAAGGAGCAGCAAGTCGACATGATGCTGATAAGCGAGACCCACCTGAAGACCACCGCCCCTCTCAAGTTCCCGGGGTACATTGTATACAGGCAGGATGAGGTCTCGCCGGCAGGCACAGCCTACCGGGGACTTGCTGTCCTGGTGAGGAGGACAATGGTGCATCAACTCGTCGAGCCGAAGAGACACAACACCATTTACGCCCTCGGTGTTGATGTCCAAGTCGGCGGACGAGAGATGCGCCTTTACGCGGTCTATCGACCTCCAGGGACCGGCTCCACGAGCACATTCAACGTGGCCGAGCTGAGGAAGCTTCTTCTTCCCAACACACCCACCATCATCGCGGGAGACCTGAACGCCAAGCACCCGGCATGGCACTGCGCGAACAGTGACCGAGCGGGAGAGCTCATTTTCCAGGATGCCAGCACCTACAACTACGAAGTCGCCGGACCCCGAGAGTCTACCCGGCTGGATCCTTCGGGGCGAAACGACAATGTGCTGGACATCCTGCTTTACCGAGGACTGAGGGCGCCTCCCACCCAAGAGGTCCTGCCGGACCTGCCATCTGACCACCGACCGGTGCTCCTGGTGTTCAGGGAACCCGCGACAATGGTCAACCCACCCAGGCCCCGCACCCAGACTAACTGGGAGCGATTCCAATCAGAAATGGAAACCTACCACTGGCCTTCCATCATCCGCAACGCCGAGGAAGTCGATGCAGCCGCTGATGAACTCTCCAGCACTATCCAGGCCGCGCTTCGAGCATCCTCGAGCACCAGGGTGCACTCCGAGCGGCGGGATCCGTTACCCAACGCGATAAGGAAGTTGCTCGAGGATAAGCGCGAAGCCGAGAAGAACTGGATGAGATCACGGCACCCCCGGGACAAAGCCCGATACAACCGCATCACCAACGCAGTCAAGGCCGCTTTGTGGGAGCACAGAGGGGACGAATGGGAGAAACACCTCTCCCATGTCGAGGACAATCAAGCTTCGCTGTCGCGCCTCTGCAGGCAATTATCCGCAGACCCAAACCCAACGCGCCCTCTGCTCGGACGAGACGGCCTTCTGCGCTACAAGGCTGAAGACCGAGCTGAGATCATCGCTAGCAGCCTCGAACAGCAGTTCACACCACACGAGATCCAGGAAGAGGACCACACGCGAGAGATAGAGGAGGCAGTCAGGATCTACCTCTCGCCCCCTCTCGTCACATCGGAGGCAGAGCTGCTGGTGACCCCGCAAGAGGTTGCAGCGATGATCCTCAAGACCAATCCCCGAAAAGCGCCTGGTGATGACGGTATCACAAACTCCGCACTGCAACGACTTCCTCGGAGGTCGATCATTGCAGCGACCCAATTGTTTAATGGCATCATGCGGACCGGACACTTCCCGATCAACTGGAAGCGAGGCCGGGTCATTGTCCTCCTCAAGCCCGGCAAGGACCCCAAGAAGCCAGAAAACTACAGGTCCATCACTCTCCTCCCAACGATGTCCAAAGTATTCGAGCGGCTTCTGCTGACAAAGATCTCCCCGCACCTAGCACCGAGGCCCGAGCAATTCGGGTTTCGTCAAGCTCACTCCACCACGCTGCAGCTGACTCGCGTACTGGGCGAGATGGCTACGTGGATGAATAAGCGAGGCCATACGGTGACCGTGATGCTTGATATGGAGAAGGCGTTCGACAGGGTGTGGCACGACGGCCTCATTTACAAACTGTCGACGTCCACTATCCCACGACAACTCATCACGGTCATCGCATCATTTCTCCGAGGGAGAACCTTCCACGTGGCCGTTGAGGACGTAACGTCGGAGGAGAGGCCCATCAAAGCCGGAGTTCCACAAGGGAGCTGCCTATCTCCTGCCTTGTACGCCCACTACACGGACGATATCCCAGTAGTGGGCGACGTGAAGCTGACGCTGTTTGCGGATGACGCCGCGTACCTGTCCAGCTCACGGAACGCCAGACACGCTGCACGGAAGCTGAGCCCGACACTTGAAGCGCTCCCGGGGCTGGCTGAAGAAGTGGAGGCTCAAGTGCAACGTGTCCAAAACCCAAGCCTTGATGACTGGACGGGTACAGTACCCGCCCTGCCTAGAGCTGATGGGGGAGGAAATACCGTGGTCGCCGACGGTCAAGTACCTGGGCGTCACAATCGACCGGAACCTGACGATGACACACCACGTCGGGGCTATCGTCGGGAAGGCCCTAGTAGCAAGAGCGAAGCTACGCCCGCTGCTGTCCTCAAGATTGCCGCTGAGAGCCAAGCTAGCGCTCTACAAAACATATATCAGGTCGCGCCTCACTTATGTGGCGCCGGCCTGGTACAGCTTGACAGCGAGGACCACACGACAGCGACTGCAGCGGGTGGAGAACGTGTGCCTCCGCTGGGCGGTCGACGCGCCTAGGTACCTAAGAAACACGACCATCCATCGCGACCTTAAATGGGAGCCTATCGAGGTATTCGTGAGCGGTCTGGCGCGGGGCATGTTCGAGCGAGCTGATCGCTCTGAGATGTCCACCTCGTCAACATCGCTCCCCTCCCCCATCCAGACACCACGACACTGATCCGGAGGAGACTGAAGCGCCCCGCTCGGGAACTAATCCCGGTTCCCTCGAGCGGGGCACTACAACAACAGCCAGACGACCAACCGCCGCCCTCTCGAAGGTGACTAACTGGGCTTCCCCCCACGGGGACTCACCCGGCTGGTCAGCCTCGGGGGCGGCAAAGCCAATGACCGGTCCATAGTGATGGACCGCGACGACGACCACCTAAAGGAAGCAAGTTCCAATAGGTTTCCCCACCGCCCCTTCAGGGGAGGTGAGAAGAAGACAACAGCGGCAGATTTATTAATTCGCTCGCTAGGCGACTCAGAGTGCGATAGCCCCACAGTCCACTCTAGTGTCCAGTAGATATAGCGAACCTGATCGATAGCCCCGCAGTCATCAGGTTAGCTAAGTATCGAGGTTTAAAGAGCGATAGCCCCGCAGTCCTCTTTAGACACTCGCGAAGCGTAGGGAGGAAGTGAAGAGCAATAGCCCCGCAGTCCTCTTCGCCCCTCACATAGGGTTATATACGTATATGCATAAGTATAAGTTGGTAAATATATGTATGAAGAAATTAGAATAAACGGTCAAAGCTACCCAAGAAGTCTATAATTTCTACACTGGTAACCCTATCGCCCTACAAATTTAATTTATTAGGCCACTACTATGAAAATTTATTTCGTAAAAGAAATACGAATGAACATTGGTTTATTCATTTGGAATTTATGACACAATCAAATTAATAGACAGCGTAAGGTGACAATATTAAAAACACTTTTTGCGAGAGGTGAATCTTATATCGCAATCATCATAATCAAATCATTATCTTAGCCTAGAAACGTCCACTGCACAACGTAGACATGGGCCTAATATAGGCCTCAATGTCCTAATAGCACCACACATTAGAGAAAATTAGTACATTAATAGAGTTTAACACTTTTAAGGACATTAACTGCCTATGAGCGTTTTAAAGCTTATATTGTGTCTCGTCTAGTGTCCTTTAAAGTTTTAGAGAAGTTGCCTCCATAACAGTTTAATAAAAATATTTATTTTGTTTGTACAATGTGTCATTACACGATAACATTTTAGCTTTACGACACAGAATGAGTTTGTTTATAAAATAACGTTATCACCTTTTTACAAAGTATCCCACTGCTGGCCACAGGCCTCTTCTCATTATAAGAATGGATAGGCTTGTAGTCTACCATATAGGCCACAAAATCTGCGGGTTCTTAGACTACTTCTAAAAATATTTAGACCATAGGCCACCACGCTGGTCAAGTACAAGATCTTAGACATTTTATGTTCTTTTACAAAATTGCAGAGAACTCTCTGACATACAGGTTTCCTCACAATGTTTTCCTTCACCAAAACAACATTGAAATTACAAGAAAAAAAAAGAAAAATACACAGAATTATTCACAAAAGCAAGACAAATATTATGATCTAACGGGAGTATAACAAACCTCCTTAAAAACACAGGTAGAGACCAAAACGATGAATAAATGCATCTGACCGTCTTACATCCAAGTATTTTAGTTCACCTCGTTAAAGAAAATACAGTGTTACTTTTCAACATTAACGTTATCTTTCCAAGTGTCTTTGTTTTTACTGTAACTGAAAACTTCCTACAGGGAGACAGTGCTGCCGCTGTAATTATAATAAAAGTAATTAACACCGAGTCTTATTCGCCTTAATTATATACAGCGGTTTTATAATTTAATTAATTGTATCTTCTGTGAAAAACAACGGAAATAAGGTGTCTTGATTAATTGATTTTTTTAAGGTTTGTATTGAATGCTTAAACGTTCTTTTGAACTGTTTTAAGACAATGTGTTTTATGAAATCTTTAACCTGTAAAACATAAGTTTGAATAATTACAGAGAACTACCATTTAGTGCTTCTTTGCGTGTCGATAAAATAACAATATAATTATTAAAGCGCCAAATATGAAAGACTTGATTTTGTATCCCTAATTTCCACCTACAATTTTCTAGAAGTTTTATTTTTCAAGAAATAGTAGCATCTGTCCGTCTCGAAGGTCTAATCTTCTTCAAAGCTTAAGTATAATACGTAAGGCAAACAATATCTTGGGGAAGAGACGGTAAACTTGAAATCAAACATTGTACTAACTACCAACCCGTCTAGCAAGCGTGGTAAGCCGAATTCTCCTGTTGACTGCCAATGCTATTGTAACCCAAATTATCAGTCGGCTTTGACAAGCAGTGTACTGCTAATAGCTGTCCGAGTTTCATTTAAATCGTGTGATCTAATAAAGACTTTTCTCTTGTAATGTTGAATATTTCGTAGCTTTTCTAGCTACAGTTTTGATGTGGTGTTTCTTGAAATTCCTCAGGTTCCTTTTATTTTATAACGCCTTCACCACACTCTTGCTTCAACGATCTCAGGCTCAGGTATTTACGTAGATATATTTTGTTGATACTAAGGAAATAGATGGCATGATTAAAAAGTAGTTTATTTGGTAGGATCACCATCTAGCACTGCCTCAAGTGTATTGCAGGTTGGATTCCAATAGCAAACGGAAGTCTGTGCAATCTAATCTAAGTCATGTGTCTGTTAGTTGCGTCTTTATGAAAATTAGGATAGAAATTTGAATTGTGAGAGTGTCTTATATAAAAGAAAGATAATTATAAAACAAGAAAGGACTCACAAATACCAGTACGTTTTAAAGAATTGTAAGCTAGTCAATGTTGAGGTGTTTGTTACTCAAGTTATTCATAAAATATTAAAAAGTAATATAATTTTATAGTAATAACAATTTTAAAAGATAATAATTTTGAATGTATTTATTAGAATTCAATTCGATATATCTGACTATATACATTCGGTTTAACTACCTTTTCATTCATTTCCAAGTTCGCTCGCCGTAGTGTAGAGTGGTACATTAAAGTAACAGAGTAATTACAGCACCAAGTTAATTAATAAGTAAATTAAATTTAAAAGCGCTAACTGCGTTAGCTCCGCAAATGTTTTCTTTACTTTTTCACGCTACTTATCGTTTAGTTGGATATTAGCATCATTTATATTTTGCGCGGAAAAATATTTCTTATTTTCATCTTCTGGAGTTATTTTTATTTTAGTTCCGCTAGTATTCATCAGTACCTTGTATCATTTTTAAGATGAGTCTAGTTTTATAATGTTGAATTTAGCTTCAGCAGCAGCTAACATATAAGACACCGAGTTTTGATACAAGTGAAGTTTCTGTGAAAGTTAAACTGTCTAAGTTTTGTGCAACGAATTTAATTAGAGCTACCTCTATGTATATATGTTTACAGCAAATCTACATATGCTGTAAACATATTGCAGGCGTAAATACACCAAGCAAATAGTATATTTGCGCAAAGATGGAACACTCGTATTGAAAACCTGTGCCCACCCGTTTTACCAGCGTGGTATTTTATTTATTTATAGACTCACGCGTGTGTCCCCGAAGGGGTAGGCAGAGGTGTAATATTACATCCACATTTTGCCATGACTTTGTAGGTCCCACGTAATAGGGGGCCAGCCTATTGCCGTTACCGGGCACATCACCAGACTCCGTGCTGCTACTGTGAATTCGTAAAAACCCAGTGACACTTGCCCGACCCGGGAACCGAACGCAGGGCCCCCGATCAGCAGTCGCATACGCTATCCACTGGACCACGGAGGCAGCGTGGTATAGTGGGCTAAATTCTCATATTGACTCACAGTGCGGTTACTGTGAAGTAAATTAGGAAAGTCCAGCAGAAGACTGTGAAAGGCTGCAGAAGATAGAATAGGATATTGTGGAAGTTAATGTTCACTACATTCAAACACATAGTGAACCAAAATGAAATCTCTACTTACTATGGTTCATGAGCTACAATCTGGCTGAGTGATAGTAATAGGTATATTTCGGGTACATAATTCTTGAAAAGATCGAATCATAAGAAAAGTCTAAATCCATTTACATCAAATGTAAAGCAAAGTACATTATAGTCAAATGGTTGATATTGCGAACGAGTAAAAAAAATAATCACAATAACTATTAAGCCTGAGGTCATGTGCTCCGTTTCCAAACAAGATTATTTTTTATGAGATTAGCACGGTCATTTGTAATTAATCAATTATATGAAAGAGCTTAATAATATTTAAATATGACTATCAGTTTTAGATAACTACTAGAGCATGCCCGTAAGTACACATCTAAAACCATTTCTGCCCGATCCCATGGCCATTTTGGAAAACCTCTATATATTGCAAGATCTAAGGTTGAAATTAGTCATGTATTTACATGCCAAATGTCAGCTTTCTTGCGTATGTTGTCTGTCAGTCAGGCAGTAACGAAATAATATTCATGATGAACTTAAACAGATTGATGATTGATAGTATGATAGTAAATGATAATAAAATACCTGATGGTGCCAGGATATTCAATATTACCGAAAAGTATGGTACAAATGTCAACTATAAAATACTAGCATCTGCTTTTTAAATTAGGTCAGTCATAATACGGTACGGTGCTGTATATGACGGATAGCTCCTGAGAGAATAGTATCATATTAGCCTACACTAAAATAAAATGTACCCCAGTAATAACTTGACTCTTTCGTCTTCAAACGGAACGTTTTTGCTTCTGCTTAGGTTGGCACCTAGTAAACCATTGTGAATAGATGTAATAAAACAGGTAATCTCATACATATAGAATCGTTAGTCCATTGGAAAGTTACATTTGGGTTTGTATTAGTTAAAGAACGCTATAGACCACAGTTCCTGTAAAGTAGCCGAAACGTTGGATGATAAGTAATATTATTTTTGGTCATTCGGTTAAAGAAATCACCGTATAAGCAATATATCGCGATAAAATCCGTAAACTGTTGTATAATTACAACAAAATGATGATTTAGTTTAGATGGTTGAGCTATCGAATCATTCATGACTGTGATTAACACGAATCAATACTCAAGCGCTCCCTTGATTATGATACGAACAATGTATACTATTGAAAAGAATTAGGGGCGGCACATATCTGACCGAAGATGCGTCGAACGTATCTTCGGTCGCGTCTATTCCGTCAAATGAATCGGTACACATCTGACGGCAAATGCGTCGAGCGTATCGGCACACTTTCGCTGAAAGCGTGGCTATTATGCACACATATAAGTTTGTTCGTGCAGGGCCGTACTCAGGGCAGCTCAATATTTTACTGTCATATTCTTTTATCTAAGCATTTTTCGTGTTCCCTAATATATTGCAATTCGAGTTTGACTATTAAAAATATGTCGGACTTCGAAGATTTTCTATAGTAGCCAACAAGCGTTATTTAAATATATACCCTATTTAGGTATGGAGATTCAAAAATAAAAGACGATAATACGATTTGGTTACGGTTTTCCACAAAACTTATACAAATGATATAGAAGGGGTTACAGACTACAGTTGCAGAGCAAGACACAAAATGTTTTCTATATAGGTATGTATGGAAATTGTTCCTGTGGACCTTTAGCACCTCATACCCAAAAATTGGCCCTCGATCCAAGCTAGCAAATATGCGTACACTCATAGCACATACTAACACTACATTATTCTACACATTTCGTTTCTGAAAAAGAATAAGTAAGGTCTGGCGGCCCTGGAATCTTACGATCTTAAAATCACCGATCTGGGAATGACATGGATATGGTATGTCCAATACCTACGAATTTAGCGTGCACACCTACGAAATTAGCGTGCACACCTACGAAATTAGCGTGCACACCTACGAAACGTTGGGAAAATAAAATGGCTGCCATGTGGGTTGTTCTCCAGAATGAAATCGATAACGATATGGAGCCGGTTAGAGGAGAATAATACATTTTTGTAGTAAGTTACCTTTGTTAGTTTAAATCTTTTGCCAGATTAGTTTATTCCATAATGCAAATGTGGGCGAACATGGCAAAGCGAAAGACGACCCTTGTATGAAACATACATACATACATACTTAGACTCACGCCTGTTTCCCCGAAGGGGAAACAGAGGCATATTAAACGCCCACTTTTCGCCAGTGTTTTGATCCCACGTAATAGGTGGCGAGCCTATTGCCGCTATTTGTATGAAACATGTAACAAAATATTCTCTGAGAGCCAATATCGGTTTTGTAGACATATTTATGCACAAAAACAAAATTATTATGTTCGATAGACAACGATTTCACAGCAGATGTACCACAAACCTTGGCGAAAAATATAGCGATAGTGGCACGAATTACATTTCTAATAAAATATCGTCATGATTAATTTATTCAGTAAACTATGGCTATCTCTTTTTTCTGACAAAGATATCCCTAAGACAAAACGAGACAACACTATGTTTGGTGGCTTTATATCGATTTCGTACATATGTGTATAAAAAAATCATGGCGGAATGTGGGTGTAATATTACACCTCTGCATACCCCTCCGGGGATACAGCCGTGAGTCTATAAAAATATAAAATATAATAATATATGTGAATAATGTAATTTTTCTATATGTACCTACTATTTGCCCTCTCCATTTATATTCCTTACTCAAAGGTCAAAATTCAAGTGGTGCGTGGTGCGTGCGACGTCGACGGATAATCCGTTAGTACGCTCGACGTACTAACGGATTATCGGTCAGGTGTGAATGGTTGAACGTTTTTCTATACATTTGTATGTATTGGCGTTACGCGACCGATAAAACGCGACGGATCTTCCGTCAGATATGTTCCGGCCCTTAGGGTTAAACTTTGCCGCAGTCTGTGCCAACCCTTGAGGATTAAGGACATTATTTGAAATAAGAACAATGTCGATAATAGTTTGCCAGTGTAAAATGCTCTCCGTTGCGCTACGCTAAATGTGTGACGGCCCTTGTCCCTAAGTGTCTTCCCTCAAGTAAAAATAAAAAAAATACCAACCCACATTATTTACTTCCTTGACAAATAACTCTAAAAGTTGGAAAAACCCGTGGCCATTTATATTTATTCCAACAAGATAGAACTTCCGCAATTAAAGGGCTCGCGTTAATCTCAATTGCTTGGCCAAATGCACATAGTTTATAATGCGTAGTACCGTAAGTGGGTAGTTAATAATAAATTATGTGCCAGTCTCATTTCGGAAAACAAATGTTTCTCTTCGTGATGCGTTCTTAATTCAAACACCGGATTTCGTGTAATGGAATTTCGGATTTGGTGTAATTAAAAGAGTGAAAATGGAAAATGGGAATGCGATTTATTTGTTTTATTGGACTTGCTCAAACAACCATTTTGCTTTAGTAAAACAAGGAAAGGGAAAAATTAAAAAAAAAACAATATCATCATCATCGTGCTAGTAATGTACCGATTGCATTGCAGATTTTTGTCACGAGATCCAGTTTCCAATCTAGATATCTGTACTTTTTGCACAGAGTGACTACACCGTGTCCTCAGCTGTCACGATTGAAACCGTGTCAGCATATTCAAGGAAACTGGCTCCTTCTAACGACTGTCAAAGATCTTAATGGAAGCCGAGAGCGGCAGCGCGACTTGACGTCATCGGCTCTTATTTTTTAACCTAACTTTCAGTTCGGACTAATATTTCCAACGCCACTAAACGAAAGGCTAACCAAAACAGAAATATTTTAATATAATCCACAATAGATACATCAAATTACTTGTTCGCCAAAATATTTAAGTAAATCTTATTTATAAACTGTCTAGTTATTTCGCAAGTTCTTTTGATCCGGATTCGTATTTTATTAACCATCGTTTGATACCTAGTAATAAAAAATATTATATCTGTTGATAAGAGGTTTCTAAGTAATAATACTTTGATGTTATAGTAAGGTAAAAACAAATCTTAAAAAAATATTGAAATAAAATAAAATTTAGATAGAGAAACTTCCACAATTTAATTAGAGAGTAGTGGTTAAAACTGAAAATTGTAATGTTGTAATTGTATCGTTTTTAGAGTCAGTATACAAAGCTGTGAACTTGGTGAACTTGATAATAAGAGGAGGGAGGCTTTAATTCCATTCACAAAAAATATACTTGATATTCTAATAAAACTACACAGGACGAATAAAAGCTCAGCCCAATAGATTGCCCCGCAGAATGTCTCATCTATGGCCGAAAGTGTAAAAAGTGGACTCTTGATCTTATTAGATCCTGGATGCAACTGGGTATATGTGAGTCGGTTGATCAATGAAAAAATTGCATCTTCATAGCCTTTCACTGGTGTCGTAATAGCTGGCAGAATTGTGAGTAAATAAAAGGATTTCGCCAACTATACTACCCAGAGCTCGTATAGAGTTTAATGTCGAGTTATCTCTATCCGTCTCTTCCTATTAAATACTTTTATACATACTATTATCTAGACATTTTACAAATACTTTTTGCTAAAAAAATATTTTTAACAGAAATATTTGTTTTTATGCGAAAGTTCCTATCACTAGAGGGAATTCCAAGTATTTATTTAAAAACTGTAGGTACGCTGAGTCACTGTTAGTTGAATTTTTCAAGTTTCTAAATAAAACTGGCCGTTCCATTGGAAAAGTGAAGCAACAACTGAAAGGATATTACTGAGTTAATTTGCCGTGACGACTGTAATACTCAAGTTAAGTACTGAAACGGTACCGTCAGCATAATTAGCAGCCATTGAAAATGCCTTTTCTGAATTTGTAATAAGGGTGATTTGTAATAACCTTTGATGTGTTAAAAGCAAAACACGGTGTTGTTTTGAAATAATAACTGCCTTTTTGATAAACAAAGTTAAAAATGTGTTTAGATTGGAGTAGATTTGAAGATAAAAATTACTTCATCGACATGATGGAACTTACGTTTTATTGAACACTAGATGAATTTTGACCAGAATCTTTGAGCGGTAAAAGCATAGGAATATAAAAAACATAGTCACTGTTGGAGGTTTTAAAGCCAGTACTGTACAGTTACTTTACGTACACAGTCAATGCTAAAACCTTTTACTAACAAGGTGAGATCTATGCACCCATAGTCTAAGTCATTAAGACCTACGCTAAAGTCCACCCTTTCCTCAGTACATTTCTCAAGCCCTTGACACAAGAATTCAAGTGGAACGCTGGAAATTATTTCAAGAGATATGCACTGCGAAGTTAAAAGGCAAGCAATATATTATTTTCCTTTCGTTTATTATAGGTTTTTGAACGATACAATTTGCTTTTATTACGTTCAACGCAAAGCATAAAATTATTTTGTAAGCAGTAGTAGTTTTGAAAACAGTTACCTGTCTTAAATTGTCGAACAGTTTTAAAATCTATCGTCCTTTACTCTAAGCAATATTTACTTCTCTTGGAAAATGAGTCACAACAAACAAAACATCAAAAATAGCAAACGCCATCTGGTAAGGATAGGTGCAGGTTTCAAACTAATCATGGGTATTCTATGACAAGTAGTAGGCTAACAATTCTGGATGCACTTTGATTTCGTCTTTTGAATGCTCGTATAGTATACTTCTTTAGTAGTCAGTGCAGCTAAAGAGATACAAGAAAGATGCTACTGACGTCGTACATAACATCTCAAAAAATAATCTCAATAAAACCTTGCTAACATGTAAAATCATATTCGGCAGCTTTGATTAAGAATCAAAACGTCACTTTACAGGTAAGTAACAATTAATTTTCTCTTCAAGATAATATATATGCCTCCAGCAACACTTTGTATTGACAATAAAACAATTGTCTGCTGCGGTACAAACAACTCAATCCGACACGTCGCGTAATGTCTCCTTAGAGTCGGCTTATATTAACACCACGAAAAAAGTTTGTGCTGAATTTAATTAATCAGAACCTTATTGTAGGTGTTCATAATGTTTATAATCGTTACGTCAATGTGTAACCCTCCTGTTAAATTATTGTGTTCCTCGTGTTAACTTGATGAATTGCTTCTTGGAAATTTTAATTTCAGATTTGTTTTGTACATTTCAAAGGGAACTTCAAGAACACCGATATTACGAGAGGTATCATGGGAAGATCTCGCAGAATCATATATTCTATACACACACACACACACACACACACACACACACACACACACACACACACACACACACACACATATATATATATATATATATATATATATATATATATATATATATATATATATATATAAAACCCTTTTCTTTGTGAGCTTTGTATTGAAAGCGCTAAATTATTTCACATTTCATTGGATATAAATCTCTCTTTAAACCTAGGAGCAACTTAAATACTAATAAAATATGCGTAGTACCCCGCAAAAGCCGCAAATCTTTTATTTTTAACGAAACAATGCGTTCGCTAAGCAGCAATTACGATCACTAGCAATCTGAAAAAAAATATATGAACGCCACTATAAAACACATTTGTTGCTCCCGCGAGCGTGATAAGCACTGTATAAACATAATAAATTTCAACGCTAACATTTATAACGCAAATGTTAAATGAAGAATTTGAATCACGCACAACCTCCCAAATTGATTTGGTATTCGTCAACAGACACATTTAAATCCTCGGTCACGTAGTGGTTTATTGTGAGCGAAAAGTTACAATGGCCCGGCGCGAATAGTAATCTCTACAGGTACGTTATGTAATTCTTCAAAATTGCCGAAACCGATTCGGTTTGAATGTAATTATAGTGGCGGAATATGCAGCTATCCTAGGAAGATTTTGCGTTACGTTTAGATAATCTCGTCGTGCTGAATATTTTGTAAAATTGAAACAAAATATTAAAAAGACGAAAAGATAAAATATTGTGTTTTATTTGTATCTTCAAATATAACGTGTTCATGATGATTAAGAAAAATAATGCAACTACGTCAGCTTTTTGTTGCTGTGTAAACTGCAAAGCTGTTATTCTTGTCTATTAAATAACAAATTTAATAAATCACTCTCATTATTATTCTTAGGAATTTGTTCAGGTGCCTCGTAATCATTTTTATTTAGTTCCGATTAGTCACGGTTAATAACAACAAAGTCGAAGAAAACTGTGGTATGTTTTCTTTCATGACAATTTTTTATTCGAATCTCATATATTATTTTCACTCGTTTCTTTTAGAAGGTACTGACGCCCTGTAACGACTGTCAAAGATCTTCATGACAACCGGGACCGACGACGGCTTAAAGTGCTGTCCGAGGCACGGGACAAGCGATAATTAACAATTCAATACGCACTTAACTCCGAAAAGTCATTGGTGCGCGCCGTGGATTTGAACCCGATACCCTCTGCATGGCAGTCTGTTGATATATCCACTCGGCTATCGCTGCCCTCACTGTTAATCCAAAATAAACTGCGGTAAAGTTTATATATATCAAAACACGTAAATAATAATAAAATATTACATTAATTTTACACTCCTTTCAAAAGTGATTAACTTCCTATGTATATATTCTTACTATGTATTAATTCGATTTGAAGGTTCATATTTCTTATTTTCTAAGTCACAGTCTTCTAAATACCACCTCAGTAGTAAAATGTCCAGAAATCCATTCTAAGTATAAATAATACGAACGAAGCCTGTAGACTGTTACTGGAGGTCTTACACTTAAGGTACAAATGTAGACTGTTTGGTCTTACACTTGTTGTTATGAGAAAATGATAAAATACGTGATAGATGCGGTGATGCTAAAATGAAACCAACCGCGATGAGTGCTGTGAAATCACTGATTTATTTTTGCTTACAAATGCACTTATGAGGTAAATGATGAACTAGTGATAAATGCTGAATGGACTAAAAAGTAATACATATAATGATGTACGGGTTCACCGTACATACTGCCCACTCAAACAAATAGACAAATTTTATTTAACCTTTATTGATAATGTAGACGTGATTATCTAATACTAAATGCTAGATAAATGAACTATGATAATTTAAATAACAAATTGCTCAAATTGATGATAAAATAATTGAATATTATTATGATAAAATATAACTTAAACTTGTAAAATAAACTGTTCTTTGCTACTGTCTCTATTTAGTCCTGTTCACACTTATCAAGAAAACTAAGATCGACCGACCGATGGGCGACCATAGGCGAGGTCCCTTTATCAATACTCGTAACCGATTTGCTAATATCACGGAACGCACTGATCAACACTGGCACACTATCACTGACGCTTGCCGTGGCGGCTGCCACGGTCCCTCGCGCCCCCGTGGGCGAAGGAGGCTGCTGCAGCGCCTTCCCCAAGCCAGACTCCTGCTCTCCAGAGAGGTTGTGACATCTAGATCGCATGATAAAGATCATTCCGATGACACCAAAAATGATAACCAGAGTCAAGGTCAAGTATACGGCAGTGTAATGATGAACGTCGTGTATGCTTAACTCAGTAGAAGATTGTTCCTTAAGAGTGTTTATTTGATCTCGCAGCTGATTCAAGCTATCTGTCTGATTCTCCGGTACAACAAAATAGTCAGGCAAGGTAGTATTGATAAGCGTATTGAGAACTGATACCTCTGGGACTTCGATATTCGGTTGTATATTCATATGTCGTAAGAAGTTATTGTGTGCGTAAATGCTATATTCGTCCGATTTCAATGTACAGCCCTGACCTAAGTCAATAATACCGCTGTCTTGAATTACAGTTGTTAGCGAGTCAGAACTGCAATAAATGCGTAGGTGACACCTTTCACAACACGAGTACAACCATGAATTCATATGATGTAACTTGAACCAATAATTACGGCACGTGGATATTTCTTGTTTACAAGCGGTGTCGCTACTAATTATTAGTACATCACATAACGACTGTTTGATTTTAAGGCTGTATACAGGGTTTTCTAAAGAGCATAACATCTTGTTATTTTTGACATGAACGCAGGCTTGAAGGTCTAGGTTTGATAAGAATAGAGCTGTATCCCTTTGGATGTTGTAGAAAATGTAGGGCACGGTTGGGGTTATACGAACATGATTTGACCCACTTTTCTGAGGTATAGAAACAATTTTGTCAAGTTCAAAGACATCGCTACTTACAAGTGGAATTTTCAATTCAATTATTAAGTAGTTGTCGTGTAATCTTGAAGACGCCTTCATTATTCTATAGAGGTCAGATAAATTTGATGGTTCGACTGGGACAGCGAGGTTGCTATGTAATTGACCAGATATAGTGTTGACTTGAAGGGCTAACTGTTCCAGAGAGAGTAAGTAGGGATCGACGCGTCCGTGACTGATATCCGTTATCGTGTTAATCAGTACGTGCTGAATGCGCATAAGGTTAGATAATATGATATTCGCTGTTAATGCGGACGATGTCAGATATAGGCTGTTTTTATTATCCCAAGTAACTCCTTGCAACTGCAGTGATACATTTCGTAGATGTTCGTTAATGATAGAGAACTGTTTGTTCATAGTTGCCTCATTGCGCCGTAGGACATTGTATTCAGACTCCAATACAAGGGTTTGATTCCTGAGCAAATGTTGAAGATGGTTTTCATTACGAGCTATCCTCTCTATATCCTGCTTGTATTGGTCTGCGAATCTCTCATCTAATACACCAAATAATGTATTGGCCAAGTAGCCAACTCCGTTGATTAAGCTGCGTTTTTGTCTGCTGAGATATGGATTTTTCAATAGTGAGTCATAATGTTCGATGTCTTGTACTTGCTGCTCTAATTGTAAGACGACACTTTCGTACTGATGACCCATATTATCAGCTGTTTCCTTTAAATGTTTTACATAATTCTTTATGTCCGATATGCCGCGATAGTATGTTGACATATTGTAAAACACAACCAGTTTCCATTCAACCTTAATAATTTGGAGATCTGACACCTTATCGAAATAAAAGACTTGATTCGTAGTCATTGGGGTAACATTATATGCAGCAGTTTTGTGTTTTACGGTGGGTGATATGAGTGTAAATAATAAAATTAGAGCTGTGATAGCATAACTTCTCCATGTAGTCGGTCTGCGTGACCGCGCGGGACGGTTCTGATTTTCCGTCTGTTCTGTTTCGGGATGACCTTGTGCGCTCGACTGCTTAGATAATGCTTCGATTTCATTTATAGGCAAACGTACAATGTTGTTAACCGGACGCTGGATGATATTGTTTTTCGTTTTCAATGTAACGACTCGTACATAACCATCTTTACCAGCGTGAACCTTTTGCACCCTGCCCATCGGCCATTTACCAGGAGCAACGTTCTCGTCCTTGATGAGGACTAGCTCGTCAACTTCGACATTAGTCTTGGGCGGCCGCCACTTAGATCTTGTTTGTAACTGCTGCAAATATTCTGTCGACCATCTCTTCCAGATGTCCTTAACCATGGCCTGAACTAATTGCCATCGGGATGTTAATGTTGTTGATTCCGGGTCAGTGGCAGGTCTCGACATTATGGGTCCTCCGACCAAGAAATGCCCTGGCGTTAAACAGTCGATCGAATCGGTACCTTCTGATAACTGACCTAATGGTCTGGAATTTAAGCAAGCCTCGATTTGACACAGCAGTGTAGAAAACTCTTCGTAAGTGAGTCGCTGCTCACCAAGAACTCGCTTCAAATGATATTTAAGGCTTTTCACTGCTGCTTCCCAAAGACCACCAGCGTTAGGCCATGCCGGTGCGTTGAAGTGCCAATGGATATTCATCTCGCCTATATTGTTGAAGAAGTCAGAGTTGATGCACTGGATGATTTCCGTGTACTCTTTCTTGATGATCCTGCAAGCGCCAACAAAATTAGTACCATTGTCGCTGTACATATGGGCTGGTGACCCGCGGCGGGAACAAAATCGGCGGAACGCAGCTAGGAAAGCCGGGGTACCTAAATCAGAAACTAGTTCCAAGTGCACCGCTTTTGTCGCCAAGCATACCAATACTGAAATATATCCTTTGACCATCTTGATACCGCGTCCTTTATTAGCCTTTAGCTCGACATGTCCTGTAAAGTCTACGCCCGTATGCGTGAACGGTCTCGACGGGGTTACGCGTGCTTGCGGTAAGTCAGCCATGATTTGTAAATTATTTGTGTTATTATATCGGCGACACCTTACACACAGTCGCAACTGCCGTTTGACAGTCCTAATACCACTGATGATCCAGTATTTGTTTCTGATATATGATAAAGTTAATCGGGGTCCACCGTGCAGAGTTGTTATGTGCGCCTGATCGATCAAAAGATTTGTAAATCTGCTATGGCTTGATAAGATGATAGGATGTTTCGTTGACGCGCTTAGTTTGGACCGCGTCAGCCTTCCACCAACTCTTAATATTCCATCTTCGTCCAAATATGGGTTTAAACTGCAAATACTGCTTTTCGGATGTAAAACCCGATTCTGTTTAATGTCACGTATTTCTTGAGAAAAATATCGTGATTGCACGTCTTTAATTATTAAATTATATGCGTCATGAATCTCAGCTGACGACAAAAAGTTATTATTGCTTGCAATTTGCCTAATTCGCATTCTTTTGATAAAACGTGACACCCAGCCAATAACACGCACAATGTATGTCAAGGTACTATGATTATGCAGCATATCCATAATAAACGAAGTATTATTTTGTGCTAAGGCTGTGTTCACATTAGGCGACCTTATTTCTACCTTGGGCACGTCGTATATAATCTTCCTTTGTTTTTGTACGTCAAATTGTTTCAGCCATGTGGGTCCTTGCCACCACAACGAATGCTCCAACAGCTGAAGAGTCGTCAGTCCTCTAGTTGCAGAGTCAGCGGCGTTTTCTTCCGAAGAAACATGATTCCAATCATTAGATGGGATGATTTCTGTTATCTGTTTCACTCTATTAACAACAAATGACTTCCATCTGGATGCGTCCCCATGTAACCAGCCAAGGACTATCATGGAATCGGTCCACGCGTGTACTGTCATGTGTTCATTTGGCAAGGAACTAACAACCTTTTTCAATAACTGCGACAATAGTAAGGCTCCACAAAGTTCTAGACGCGGCAGTGACAATTTATTAGCCACTGGAGCTAACCTTGTTTTTGCCGCAATAAGGCTTGATGTGTATTCGCCCTTATCGTTTTTAGTCACCAAGTAAATAGTGCAAGCGTATGCTTTATCCGATGCGTCGCAAAATGCATGTAATTGACAATTTGTTTCTAGGTTACCGACATATCTCGGTATGCGGAACTTATTTATATTTTTAATGTCTTCCTTTAATTTCAGCCAAGTCTCGAGAATATCTCTAGGTAACTCATGATCCCATAATGCTCCTATTGACCATGTTTTTTGGAACAATAGCTTCGCTCTAATCGTAAGCGGTGATAACCAGCCAAGCGGATCGAATAACTTAGAGATATCTGAAAGTAATTGACGTTTCGTTATTGATTGTGGATTCTCAGATATTATTTGGCTTTCTAATAAGAAGGCATCGGATGATGGGTTCCACTTTAAACCGAGAGTTTTTCTAGATTCGAGGCACTTAAATTCGTAGGGGCTATTTAGTTGTTCAGATGTCAGATGTTCTAATAGCTCTGTGTCATTACTGGACCACTTTCTAAGATTCATGCCAGCACCACGTAACATGTCAATAAGTTGTCCTTGCAACTCCTTGGTCGTTTTTTTTCAGATTATGGCCTGTAAGCAAATCGTCGACGAAGAACGAGTTATGGACCACTGAAGCTGCTAACGGATATTTTTCAGCGTCATCCAGAGCCAGTTGTTTTAGGGTACGCATAGCTATATATGGGGCTGGCCGGCTGCCGTATGTTACGGTTGTTAAACGATACTGCTTTAATTCGCTATTCAATGTATCCCTCCAAATGATAGATTGCAGGTGTTGATCACTAACTCTTATCAATATCTGCCGAAACATCTTTTCTATATCGGCAGTGATAACGTACTTGTACTGCCTCCAGTTAATAATAAGTGACAACAAATCTTGCTGCAGATTTGGTCCGCTAAACATTAAGTCGTTCAGACTGTTACCCGAAGTGGACTTTGCTGACGCATTAAAAACTACTCTCAATTTGGTTGTAGTCGAATCGTGTTTCCAGACTCCGTGGTGCGGCATGAAGTATCCATCTTCGGTGTTATTGTCAGCAACTGGAGTCATATGGCCTAGGTTTTGATACTCGGCCATAAACTGTTTATAATGTGACGCAAACGATTTATTTTTGTACATCTTGTGTTCTAGCTGTTTGAATTGAGCTATCGCCTTGTATTTTGATGCGCCTAGATTTTGTTTATAATCGGCTCTCATCGGCAACCCAACTTCGTATCGACCATTATCTAAACGCCTCGTTGTTCTTTTGTAAAAGTCTTCGCAAAACTGATCATCAGGAGTCAAGTTGGACGATGGCGATGAATCACAATCACAATCCACAGGTCGCTGGTTCAAATCCGGCTCGAAGGACCAAAAAATGTAGACTGTAGGTCTTACACTTAAGGTACAAATGTAAACTGTTTGGTCTTACACTTGTTGTTATGAGAAAATGATAAAATACGTGATAGATGCGGTGATGCTAAAATGAAACCAACCGCGATGAGTGCTGTGAAATCACTGATTTATTTTGCTTACAAATGTACTTATGAGGTAAATGATGAACTAGTGATAAATGCTGAATGGGCTAAAAAGTAATACATATAATGATGTACGGGTTCACCGTACAAAGCCCAAAGTTTTAAGTTAGTCACCCCAGTGGTTTAGGCTCTATATTGAGTAATCAATCAACAAGTAATTATAAATGAATACACATACATACATATGTACTCACGCCTGTTTCCCGGAGGGGTAGGCAGAGACTACGGAACGCCATTTGCAACGATCCTGACATATCTCCCTTGTTTCATTTACTCTCATCAAATTTCTCATGCATGCTCTTCGGTTAAGGGTACTTCCAACTTTTCCTTTTTTTAGGATGTCACCAATCTGGTCAGAGAACGTCCGTCTAGGGCTTCCCCTTCCTGCTGTCCTATTCACACTTGACTTATATAACTTCTTGGTCAGTCTTTCGTCATCCATCCTATCCATGTGTCCAAACCATCTTACCATACCTTTCTCAATGGTTGTCACTAGCTTCTTTTACCCCACAACACTCTCTGATCACACAATTCTTTACTCTGTCGTTCAAAGACACTCCACACATACTTCTCAGTGCTCTCATTTCTACAGCATTTATTCTACTTTCATGTCTATTCTGCCATACCCAACTTTCACTACCATACATAAGTGTAGATACTAACACCCATCCATGCACAGCCAAACGTACCTTTTTGGACACGTTTTGACTGTTCATAAAAGCCTACAAAGCCTTTAAATTAATACACACACAATATTAATTACCTAACTAAATTACTATTGGTACAAGAAGCAGCGATAGCCTGTTGGGGAGTCAACAAATTGAATGAGAAATTTTCTATCACTAGACCGACTTTTCGGTTTTTTTGCGTATTTAAAATAAAGTTTTATTTTTTACTATACGGTGAGAGAAAACACTGTGTACAAAACTGCTTCCTGAAAGCCAAAATTTATTTGGAAGACATAATATTAAGTAGTCTACGAATCCGCATCCGGCTACAATGCTGTTTACGTTATAGCAAGAAGAGACCCGTGCCAAACAGTAAGTACCTAAATTTATAAGTGGGGTTTATAAATATTATTATTTGCTAAATTATCCCAGATTACATTAAAATCCGACAATATGTAACTTGACTCAAAAGGTTATCCTTACAACAAATCCGATTTAATCCATATAGTTACAGGGGACGTCATTTGACACTCTAATTATTAATACTCCTTTTATCTTACCATAAACAAAGCGCAAAAACCTTTTAATGAAACGTAAATATTATCTAATAAAGTACACCGCCATTTTTGCGGCACCTAATATATCTTTATGGGTCCATATAATCTTTAATATGAAGCCGGAAATATGATTATCATCTCATACAAACACTCTGTTGTTATATGAGACCCGATATATGCTAGGGTTGGGATGTGGGTTCTTCTCGATAGGAGGTTAGTCGATTAAAGCAAATGAGTATTTTGATTACCTATTGGGATTTCCATTGAAATTCAAAATATAAACATTATAAATCAACAGAATAGCTGAATATTTGAAGTATGAAATAATATATTTCTAAAAGGTAAATATTTTTATAGTAACTTGTTAACCGTGTAAATAGTTTACAAAAATTTACTACGACGTGCTGTGGTTCTGTGGATTGAGTTCAATGTTTTTAAGGTTCTTTTAATAAAAAATAACAAATCCTTCTAAATAGAGGTGTATTTCTAAAAAAAATGAGTAAGCAAGTGGTGTGGTACCTACACATTATGTCACTAGTAATATTTTTAAAGAAAATAAACTTATGTTACTATTCACTAAACGATCCTTGAGCTGTACAAGTCCGTCGATAAATCCTTTCAAGTATACACGGTTACACGGCGACTGCTTTACACAGAAAACACGTGCCCGTGAGCCGAGAGCTGCAATTCGAGATCCTAGATTCGAGATCCGAGATTCACGAACCGAGTTACAAACCATACAGATTTGTTCGTTGCCTTATCGGCAGCCATAAATAAATCCGCCGGTCGAGTATGCGTATGAATATTTTGAAACTATAACTGCGTTTTGATCCGGAAACTTATAGGTAATCACATGTCATAAGAGTACCAACGACATTATCTACATATTTTTAATAAAATATTCAAGTTTATATGCTAGGCTACACAAACGACTAATAGACTGCTATGCGGTATGTCTGGGATACAGCCCTAGGCAACCAGGCCACGGCGCATACCAATGACTTTTCGATGTTGTAAATAATAATTGTTAATTATATATATCACTTGCTAAAGCTAATTTTGTGTATACCTGAGTGTTACCCATAAAATTGTCAAAAGATATGTATCTCGCACTTGACCAGCGAGGTGGACTATGGCCTCTTTTCATAGTGAGAAGTGCCGTGCCCCGCAGTGCATTATTATTATTATAATAGAGCTTAAATATAAGGTCTTACCCTGTATAGTCTACTTTTCGACTAAATTTCATAAGAAAGGGCAACACTATTCACTCGTTAATTTTATACGTTTGTAAGGGACTTTCTTTATTAAATGCAAATATAATTAGGAACATTAATGTCAACAATGAAATAAGAGAGTAAATTAATTTAGTCTCAGCATACCTGCGTAGTGATAAATGTTTCGTTAATGTAAAAAGGGAGGGATGGGTTTGAGGTTAATAGTATGTGACGCCTTGTGTTTTACGCAGTGATGGTTTTTATTTTTATTTTAGTATAATTTTGTTATTTTGTTTTTTTTGTAGTCTCACGCCTTTTTCTCCGAAGGGGTAGGCAGAGGTGTAATATTACTCCCACGTGAACCTATTGCCGTTAACGGGTACATCACCAGACTTCGTGCTGCTACTAGATTTCGGTAAAACCCAGTAACACTTATGCCCGATCCGGGAATCGAACCCGGGACTTCCGATCAGCAGTCGCATACGCTACCCATTGGACCACGGAGGCAGTTATTTTGTATGTACAAATAATAGGAGAGTGTGCGTGTAACACTTCAAAAGAGACAAGTAGGTTGTTTAGAGAGAGGAGAGGATTTACAAGTGCGTTGCCGACCGGGATGGGAAAACGAAAAGGATGAGAAGCGGGATGAGGGAGAACGAAAAAAATCCGGTAGTAGAGCCACGCTGATTCCAGCATGAATGGGCCGGCTCGACCGGGGAAGTATTACCCTGTCACAGAAAATCGTCTTAAAGCTACAATACAAAAAACTGTTTTATTTCGTTCGGTGATTGAGGATGCCGGAGGCTCTATCACCTTTTCCTTCTGCGTCATCCTACTCTTCCTCCTATCCCTCTTCTCAATCCCAAAGGGCGGCAACGCACTTGGATGGTTCCTCCTCGCTTACCAGGTAATTCGCCTTCTTGTTTGCAGTCTATTACATAAAATTAAAGAAGGGGTCCTCCGGAACATTCACTCACCAAACGCAACGCAACGGTATAGGTACAGTTACTTTAAGGCGATATTCTGTGAGAGGGTTGTAATTTCATCCTGAAGTCAGAAATAAATAATAATAATTCTAACTTTATTGTATCAAAGAAGAAAAGTGAAATTTAACAAAAAAGTACAGGTAGTACAATAAAGTAGAAGTAATGCTTTTAACTACATAAATACTTTTATTAACACGTGTTTTCAATGACTTTTGTATATTTTTTATTTGTACAGCTTTTGATGTAAACCCTATTTCAATAAAAACAGCCTAATAAATTAGCTTCGGCATAAATGTCAAAAACATGGAAATGGAAAAGCTACAGAAACATATTAATTGGATTGATATCAAACTATAAAATAAGGAAGGTAGGTATATTTTGTCCATAAACAAAAAATATATGTCAATCATTTGATGTTGTGAATTTAACAAGCAATGGTAATTAAGTAGAGATTAATAAAACCGTGAAATAGTGGTTTAGTTACAGGCTAATAGTTTTACCCACGTCTGGGTAAATACATACATACATAGACTCACGCCTGTTTCCCGGAGGGGTAGGCAGAGACTACGGAACGCCATTTGCAACGATCCTGACATACCTCTCTTGCTTCAGTCACTCCAATCAAGTTTTTCATGCATGCTCTTCTGTTAAGGGTACTTCTGACTTGTGCTTTTTTCAGGATGTCTCCAATCTGGTCAGAGGGCGTCCGCCTAGGTCTTCCCCTTTATCCTGTCCCATTCACACTTGCCTTATATGTCTTATTTTTCAGTCTATCGTCATCCATCCTCTCCATGTGCCCAAACCATCTTAACATGCCTTTCTTTAATGCTTGTCACTACATCTTCTTTTACCCCACAACACTCTCTTATCACACAATTCTTTACTCTGTCGGTCAAAGATACACCACACATACTTCTCAGTGCTCTCATTTCTACAGCATTTATTCTACAAAGATCGTGTTCGTCACACAAAGATTAGTCCTGGGCAGAAATCGGTTCCACGATCTCCAACTAAGAAATGAGGATTACTAACCACTAGACAATCAGTCCAGTCATTTCAAAACGTCTAGAGATTATTATTTGTAGATGTTTGATAAAAGTATATTATTATACCCAGTTGCGAGAAATAAATGCGTGATGAATCTACAAAAGGTGACGGAGTTGTAATTCGTTAGATATAGTTTTTAGCTCATTACAATTTGTGCTGAACAATGTAATTACCGTGTTAGGTTGATGGATAAATATATCATATCTATCTATCAGGCCGCCATGAAGAGTGTACTGGATTCAGACACACGGCGCGTACCACTGAGTATTCAGATGGTGAAAAATCTTGGTTGATAACGATGGGATGATAATGACTATCATATTTTTTAAGACGGTACACATATCTCTCATGTTCGACTATTGTCATGTAGTGCTCTATTTTTGATGAGTGATTTAATAAACATTATTATTGTAGCGAAAGCCTAGTGAAGAGACCGACATACTGCTATGCAAATGGTGTCGGGTTCGAATCCACGGCGCGCACCAATGACTTTTCGAAGTTAAGTGCGTATTAATTAAATTGTTAATTATCGTTTGCTAAACGATGAAGGCAAGCTTCGTGTGGCAACCTGCATGTCTGAGAGTTCTCCATAATGTTCACGAAAGACATTTCAAGTCTGCCAACCCGCTTTTGGCCAGCGTGGTGGACTATGGCCTTACCCTTTTCATAGTGATAAGAGGTCCCGTGCCCAGCAGTGGGACAGTTTATATACAGGGCTGATAATGACGATGATTTAGGCTTCAAGGGCTGTTAAGAGCAATTACAGAACCAGTCATTGGGCGCTTCTTACACTACAGGCCATAACATATTCCCTATTTCACCTATTCAACCAAAATTGTAGTAACAATAACTCGGCTAAAATTCAGATGGAAACAATAGTCTAAGTTAAATTCTATCAATATTTCGAAACACGTTTATTGTTTTATATAGGGCGTCACGCTACGTATCCAAATTATAGAACAAACTTTATTTGTTCGAGGCAAAGTTGAAAATTTATTCAGTAGGGGACAATAGATCACCCTTAGCTGAACAGGGAAATTAATTATTTTGTAGAGATTTTCCTCTCTACAAAATATATTTAGGGATGACCGATTATTAAATTATTGTTGGAGATTCAATTATTTTAATTATTGTAATAGTGTAATGAGTTTATAATATCATATTGGATATTATAACTATAATATTAAATTACTAAATATTCATTTAGTTTGTGTTCTCGCATGATGTTAGTGTCACTAGTGAAAATCTCATATTATATAGAAAGCAAAAATGCTCGGGGCTAAAACATAAAATCAAGCCATTTAATTTCTTACTAGTACATATAATCATAGCCGTCACTTAAACTGATGAATCGAAATGTCGACATTCACACCCTTCTGACTGACCTGTTGATCGAGTAATTAATGACTCCACTGCTTGGGAGAGGATTTGATTCCCACGAGCACAAATCTTTGTGATGAGGACGATGGTCTGTTAAGTCCGGCTGTGTGTATCTGTAACATGCATGAATTTCAAACATACCTGATTATCTTGCGCTACTGACTGAATGTCAGACAACGCACAGTTGAAACTATTGAGCGCATGAATTGAAACTATTGGGTCCAGTGGGAGCGTAGAGGTGCACTAAGAAGGAATTTCTCGAAATTACCACGGCATTGGGAGAAGACGTTAAACTAAAAAAAATGTTCGGGCGTAGCGGCAGTCTTGTAGTGCCTACTGTATAAGTATGTTCGTTGGCTATCGGGCATGGTATACTATAGAGTCTGCTTAGTTTGGGATCAAGTGGCCAAGTGTAGATTGCCTGAGGATATTATCGATGATATATGTCATAAAAGTCTGCACGAAATAAATAATTACCTACTTGATTTTTTAAAATAAAGAGTTTATTGAACATCTAATTCTAAAGTAAAATTTATCGAAGTAGAAGTAAAACCCATCCAATATCCATACTAACAGGCAATTAAGAACAATCGAAACATTCAAACAATTACGTACATTTTGCTGATAATTACAAATAGTTGCCTAAACGTTACCGAGATCAAAGGCTTAACGAGCTTACAGAGGTTTACAAAGGTCTCGATAAATTCCGAAAACTAATAAAATACAACGATTAATTACTAAAGAAATTGTATAATCTGATTCATTAATCAATTAAATCATATATAACACTTGAAATCTGATAAATTGTGGTAATAAATTGATAGTACAGTGGAGAATAAAATATTTGTTGTGTTTCATCGCCAACGGAAGAAAGCTTGTTGCAACGGATAAGAGCAGTAATCTTTTTTTTTTTTCTGCCGAACAAATTGACTGCATGCTGCCTGATGTTAAGCAGTCAGTGAAGTCCCATAGTGATGGACATCATCCCAGCAGCCAGCATGGCATTATGGCATGATGGCTCTCACCTTGACGGCCTTGAGTAAAGCTTTTTCGCGCCCCGCTTAAAGGACCCGGGATCATAGGTGGAGGGAAACACGTGGACTGGTAAAGAGTTTCACATCTTAATGGTACGGTAGAGATAAGAGGCGCCGAACCGTTTGGTGCGTGAGTGCGTGACGGTATCTGTTCTACCGTGTAAGAGTGGCACCTCAACCCAGCACGTGTCGTTCGGGATAAGAAAGGAGAGGGTGGGATTAGTTGAAAGAGCTCTTCGGAGCACTCACCGTGAACGATGGTCCAATTTAGAAGTATTTACGGCTTTTGTGTTATTTCTTAGTTTTGTAGATACCCTACCTTTTTAACACGCTTGTAAATTTGTTATAATATTGTGTTATTTTTATACGCGTGTTGTTATTATTATTTATCTTCTATATAACACTCTTAATGTCATTCACGAATAAAAATTTTGGTGTTTCCAGATGACAATACTAAGATAAGTGATACAAATTTTAAGTTTCACCAAATGGATACACGTGTATCCAGTCTCTACATCACCATTTGAACATTATAATATAATCAGTTTTAATACATTTAAATGCTTTTGTTATTCACATTATGCCATTGATTATAGAAAACGGCTAGTAATTTTATTTTCGTATCAGCTTTGAACAATATTCAGACAGCAGACAAGCTCAAAATAATACCAGATCAAGATCAAGAATCAAAATATAGCCTAAATTTTACGATACTTAACCTTGTACAACATCATTTTAGACACCCTCAAACAGTTATAACCCAAGTTAAAATTTAAATTTCTTAGGTCCCTTTTGAAAGCGGGGTAATGTGTGAACTATGACCACGAATAAAACGAATAAAATAAAATTGTATTCTTTGTAAACGTCTATCATCTTTCACGGGCATGGTTTATCTTCCCTTGGATATAGTCGACTTCTGACTTCTTAAAAGGTTTTGTTTGTAGCCTCAATAGAATTTATGTGCGGGCTTGTATGTGTTTAATTCCCATAATGGTCAAATACTTATTTGTTATTAGTGCTTTAAAGAGTTTCTTCATCCATTCTCTAAATAATTTAAAACACTCTCTTGATACTTGCTTTTTATTTGGTAAACCTGGACCTCCCAGAGGTACCTCTAAAGGATGAAAGGAGACTGTAATTCCAATAAACCTTCATATTTTTTATTTAAAACTAATGATGGCCCCTTTTATGACACCGTTGCAAAAATAGAAATTCCTTCGTAAATTAAACGGTGTCTTGTTTAACATACATCCACTGTCATTCCTAATTTTCCATTGTTCGTAATAGCTTTTAATATGTAAATATATATTTAGGACCTTCCCCCAAGTATTGCTCTTCATATTTCATTACTACTTTGCCAGGGGTCGAGCCCTCCTCTAATCAAAACAGCCATCCGCAGGGAGTTCTCTTTCTTATACGTGAGTTAAAAACTTGAAGGTAAACTCCGAAAAATAACTTCAAGTAGTACTTTAATCTTAGTAACTGCATGATTTTAATTAGGAAGTGTTGGGAGATGGATTATTTTATGCTTCATATATTTCACAAAGATATGGTTATTTGTCGTCGAAAATATTTTCTCAGAACATTCAAACATACGGCTTTATACTAGAAACCGAGATCTGACTCTCGACTAAAATAGTCTCCAGGTGAACTATTTTAGTTTAATGTAGTACTTACGGTTGTACTAACTACTTGCACTTTTGCTAATTATTATAGTTATTTTATAACGTACATACATACCTACATAGACTCACGCCTGTCTCCCGGAGGGGTAGGCAAAGAATACGGAACGCCATTTGCAACGATCCTGACATATCTCTAGCTTCACTCACTCCCATCAGATTCCTCATACATGCTCTTCTGTTCAGGGTACTTCTAACATGTTCTGTTTTTAGAATGTCTCCGATCTGGTCAGTGAACGTCCGCCTAGATCTTCTCCTTCGTCCTGTCCATTCACACGTGTCTTATATATCTGCTTGGTCAATCTTTCGTCATCCATCCTCTCCACGTACCTTTCTCGACACTTGTCACTACATCTTCTTTTACCCCACAGGACTCTCTTATCACACAATTCTTTACTCTGTCAGTCAAAGACACACCACACATTCTTCTCAGTGCTCTCATTTGTACAGCATTTATTCTACTTTCATGACTTTTCTGCCATACCCAACGTTCACTACCATACATAAGTGTAGGTACTAACAGTACTAACACCCCTCCATGCACCGCCAAACGTGCCCTTTTCGACCCGTTTTGGCTGTTGATAACAGCATTAACTGTTCTTTCAATATCTTCTATATTCTTTTCATCTCTTGTAAACAGCGTCCTTAAATATACTAACTCATTCACTTGCTACACTCGTTGTCTATCGATCATACAAGCTGTAACGCATTCCTCCTTTTCAAAAATTACGTAATTTTCCATTAAACATCGTTGTGGCTTACACAGTGTTTATAACATTGTAGTAAATGTTTATTTTATACTAATATTTTTAAGATATTATTATTATTTAAGACACAGTTGATACCACATGGAAAACAGGCATCTTCTAAAATATATATTTCTCAATCAGTTATTCATATTTTATATTTTAAAATTCTCTCTGCCAGTACACCGATCAAAAATCCAGCGCCACATATCATAACACGCGCACATAAAAACAACACATGAATCTCGTACAAAAATTTATGATCGTATTATCGCATCAAATGTACCGAACTCATCGTTCCGTAGAAAATGAGTAATTTCATCGCTTTTACAATCCTTCGTCATATCCTTTTCAAGTGTCATTTGACAGCCACCATTAATTCCTCCCCCCTCTTCCCCTTTCCCCCTCTTTCCATCACGTTGCTGCATCATATTGTTACGCAGTAAAACACAAACTGATGTTTTTAAAAAACTATATTTAATAATTTACACTAAAACTAGAATTATGATTTAATGATCTAGAGTAACATTGAGATATAGAGACTTAGCAATGTTGATCGCTTGACAGCGGAAATGGTGATTCAAATATGTCTTATGGACTAGCTTATATACTAAGAGTTGTGGGATAGTTATACATCATTATAATTAGAGAACATTCTAGAGATAACATTGTTTACAAATTAATTCAAGAATATGGAAGAGCGTTACACATAATTAGGTGATCAGTTATTTACAGTTAATTAGTTAACAATGTATAAGTACGAAGTATGTGTGGAGTTACGAGAATGGATAAGATTAGGAATGAATACGTGAGAGGTAGTCTGAAAGTGGCGCCTATAGACGAGAAAGTGAAAGGAAGTCGTTTGGCTTGGTATGGACATATTATGCGAAGAGATGATATGTATGTAGGTAAGCAAGTGATGAATATGAAGGTAGTGGGATGGAAAGGGAGAGGGAGGCCAAGGAAAAAATGGATGGACTGTGTGAGGATGGATATGAAAGAGAAAGGGGTAAATGACCAGATGACGGGCGACAGAAAAGAATGGAAGCGAAGGACGTACTGCGCCGACCCCAAATAGATTGGGACCAGGGCAAGAAGATGATGAAGTACGAAGTCTAATTATATAGTAAACAGATAAACAATAACATAGTGAATTACAGTATTTTAGGCATAAGTGATAACTAATGATTTATGTATACAAACAATGATTCATAGAATAATAACTTATGTTTGGGGTATAGAGAGATGGGGCATACATAACACCTCCCCCCTTAGAACAAAGATTTGGCGTTATCGCCTGATCTTTGGGAATGTGGAGTTGAAGACAAATCTGCATCTTCGTCTTCTGATATGCAGGATGTGTCTTGGCGAGCGATGTGAGTCATCGGGATTGAAATGTTGGTGTTGCGGCGTCTTGACGAGTTGTCGAAGCAGTTATTGAATATCTGGATGCAACTTCTTCTATCTCGGCGACCAATGAAGCCGTTCGGGCATCGGTTACAGATCTTGATTAGGAGGTATACTAGCATTATCATGCCAATAGAGACTGTTATCCACGTAAAATGTGTCTGATTTTTTTCCATGAATGACGATTGGTTTCTTTCGGAGATCCGTTTCAATTCTTCGGAGTATTTTCCTAGGTGGACCTTGATGTTCTTAAGAGCGTCTAAAGGTGTCTCGTTGATGGAAATAGGAATCAACTTATTGGTCTCTGGATCTTTATTTATGTCAAAGCAATCTTCGTTTCTGATATCTGGCAGAATCATTGGCGATGTTATGTTTTCTTCTGTTGAGTAAAAAGGCTGATAATGTGCTGTATCCTGTGTATAGCTTACATTTTTGTGGCAAGGTAAGGATGCCTGAGCCATACAGTTTGTAGTTTGACAGCTCATTGTTGCACTGAAGGACTGAACTCGTTTCGTTGGTCAGTATGTAAAGCCAGTTATTTTGACCCAACGGTTGAAACGTATTGATTTGGGCAGGAAACGTTGTTGTTGTGCATGTCTTCGGAATCTTTGTTGTTTTGCTGATGAGGATATTTATTTCGCAGATTGGGCGTGCCGTAGAATCATAGACAAGGATGTCCCTGCAGACGCTTCTTCTTGGTGCGAAGGTGGTAAATTTGTCCAGAGAACTCGTTGAGACATAATATTGTCCACTAGGATTGGTGGCTAGATAGACGTGCTCTGGGAGGATCGTGGTATAAAAGGACGAATTAGGATGTTGGATAGGAGTCGAGCAAAGATAATATAGTACCAGGGGATTGTTTTGTATTAATTAACACATCCTAGAAACTTTGGTACCTTCTTACAGTCACACAATTATAATGGGTGATTTTAACACCTGCTTTTTAAAACAAGATAATCGTTCCACCACATTTAGGCGTATTTTAAATTCCAGCAATTTATCTATTCTTCCTCTCCATGCTACACATCATTTCCCAAACTCTGTACCTTCTCTTCTTGACCTCATTTTCGTTTTTTCCCCTACTTTTGTATCCAAGCATGGTCAGTGATCTGCAGACACTTTTTCTTACCATGATTTAATCTATCTTTCATATAAAATACGCCCACCAAAGGCAAAACCGAGAATTATTATGCAACGCAACTTCGGTGGGATGGATAGTGTAAAGCTCTGCGCAGATGCCCGTAACATAGATTGGTCTCCCTTGTATTCATCAGATTGTGAAGATAACAAAGTCAAAATGTTTACAGATAAGTTAATTCAGCTGTACGATGTGCATGCACCAATCCGTGCCATTAAATTAAAACACCTACCTGCACCTTGGCTTACTGACGAAATCAAAATTCTTATGTCAAAGAAAGCGGCTGCCAAGGCAAAGTACAAATGTCGTCCAAACCCTGTAAATTTGGAAAAATACATACGTGCCAGAAATCTCTGCAATAAGGTGTGTAGGAAAGCACAACGCCAGCATATTCACAACTCGGTTGAATGCGGAGATCCAGTTACAATTTAGAAATTTCTTAGAACACTGAAAGTTGGTAAGTCGCGCAATGACGCAATCCCCAAAGATATAAATATAGATTCGCTTAACGCACATTTCACTGCTTCGTTAAACTTTGATGGGACAAGAAAAACAAACACGTTACAAGATCTTTCACGTATCCCAACTCCCAGCTACTCACCTTACCTCGCCCTGTTTTCGAGCAATTTTCCGGTTGTGATGTTAAAAAGAGCATAATCTCAATATCATCCAATGCTGTTGGTAATGACTGTATCAGTCGAAATATGATCCTACCTACATATCCTAGATGAAATCCTCTCTGTCCTTTGTCATATCCTGAACTACTCAATTACCTGCGGTGTTTTTCCATCCGCGTGGAAAAATGCACAAGTTGTGCCGATCCCTAAAAAATCCAAACCCTGTTCCTTTACCGACTTCCGTCCTATATCCATACTTCCATTCCTCTTCAAAGTCCTTGAGCGTCTTGTACATACACAACTCTGTACTTTCCTTTCCAAGAATGCTCTGCTGAATCCATTCCAATCCGGTTTTCGTCCTGGTCATAGTACTACTACAGCATTGGTTCATATCACTGATGAGATAATAATAATAATAATAATAATAATAATAAGAGTACTTAGGGCAGACGCCGGCATTCATCCATAGTTTTCATTTAAACCTATCCATTAAACACCCATCCCAATAGCCCCGAGTAATTAGTTTCCATATAAGTAGCAATAGGCCCTCACCTGCTGCGGCTAACCCGTGACTGTACTTAATAGTGCGGTGATGGAGGCGCCTCAGTAGGTGTTCCATTACATTCTAGATTAAAACTCTCAAAGGGCCTCTGCGCGTTGGACCTATGTCTCCGTGTACGCCTGCCAAAGGGCCGGGTATTGTTCTAACAAATTAGAATAATACCCGAGAAAGAGAAACAAATAATAATAATAATAATAATAATAATAAAATCGTTTATTCAGGTAGGTAGATAACATTTTTGATAAAATAGTTTACCCTGCCAAACTGTATAACAGTTTGTTGGCAGATGTAGCCCCCGTTTTCACACATATGTAATAACTTAATAATAATATACCTATATAATAACTTTATAACATAATATATATATTCTGCACATCATTTATAAAATTATGGTTAATTTATTAGCGTAGGTACCACATAAGTAACTAACTAGCATATGGCAGTCCATTGCTGGACGTAGGCCCTTATATAAAAGAGGTTAACATTTTTATTAAAATTGGATTGTTTTTACACATTATCCAGTCTACACACATATTAAATGAAGTAAATATTTGAATTAAGTTTTGTCTGATATTGATTTTGTAAAGTTTTCTAGTAACAACTTGTGCATTTTATTTTTAAAAGAGTATTTTGTCTTACTATCATTTTTTATTTGATCTGGTATTTCATTGAACACTTTCGGAACAAGATATTTCCTAGTCCTTTGACCAAAGTAGTTGTTACAAGAGGGAACTTCTAAAGTGTTATTATGATTTCTACACGATCTGGTACATTTTGTATAGATTTTAAATTCATCATTACAGTAATGTTCAAGTGCAATCATTAATTTGACCTTATCATGAACTGACAGCATGTTACATTCCACAAATAGCTCTTCATAATCACTAGCCTTACATTTATTTTTAATATTCTTATTTACTAATAATTTCATAAACCTTATTTGTATAGATTTCAATCTATCCAGGTAAGTTTTAAATGTAAGACCGTAGCTGGCCAAGCCATAACAAAGCAATGAATCCACCAGCGCATAGTATACCATATACAAAGTTGCCCTACTTAATATACGGCTAAGGTGGTGAAACTTTACAAGAACTGATCTTAGCTTATCACACAGACTAGAGATATGTATTTTCCAAGATAATCTTGAATCTATGACTAATCTCAAGTACCTGTATTGTTCACAACCTCAATCGCCTCGCACGCGCACCGCTCATGCTCGCGAGCAGCGCATGCGAGCCCCGTGGCGCCGTGCAGACATTCGTAGCTATGACCCACTATGCGCGGTGAGCTGCCCACAGTTTTTAGATACGGAGAATGAATATGCATACATTTAGTTTTATTTATATTGATTATAATGCCATTATCATGTGCCCATTTTATTATGTTAGTAAAATCTTGTTGTATCTTATTTTCGATTACATTTAAGTCTTTGTCTGCATATAATAAACATGTGTCATCAGCATACATGTATATATTACAATTTTGTACTACATTGCACATACTATTCACATGCATGATGTATCCCACGGGTCCGAACACGGAGCCGGTCGGCACACCACATCTAATTGGCGTAGGCTCACTACTTATGCCGTCAATGACGGTCTGCAGTGTTCTGTCGGTCAGGTAAGCGCGGAGCCACCTATTCAGTGGTCCCGCGATTCCACACTCTTCTAAGGCATGTAATAATTGCTGATATTCCAGGGTATCAAATGCTTTTTTGAAGTTTATGAAGACCACCACGACCTGCTTTCTTTGATTCAGACTGTCATTGACGGCATCAGAGAACTGAGCCAGGGCCGTCCCGGTGCTACGTCCTTTGCGGAAGCCATGCTGTGCATTTGTTAATATATTATGAGTTTCAAGAAAACTACTGATTTGATACACTATGAACTTTTCTACAATTTTATTAATTACAGATAATATAGCTATTGGCCTATAATTAGAATACTCAGTATGTGAATCATGCTTAAATATTGGGCGAATTAATGCTGACTTTAATTTGCTTGGATACACTCCTTTTTCAACACATAAATTTATAAATAATGCTATTACAGGGCTTAACTCAGTCTTAAACCTTTTTATTTCTTTTATCCGTATTAAATCTATACCTTGAGATTTATCACAGCTTAGGTTGTTTATAATTTTTTCTACATCCTTAGGAAAAGCCTTTTGAAACCTTAATGATACGTCGCAGCTTTTAACATAGTTCGATCTATCCAAAAACTTAAATCACATATATGTTTTATATCTAAAATTTCCTTTGTAAATGTTTTTGAAAATTTGTTACATATATTACTTATACACTCGGATTTACCCAGGTATTTAACAATAGTTCTATCTACATTATTTTTCTCTTGCCCCGACCATGAATTTATTTTAGACCAAATCTTTTTGACATCTTTATTACACTTTAATATCTCTTCTTGTTTATGTTTATTTTTAGCCTTGTAAATATATTTATTCACTCTATTTCTATATTTATTATACTGTAAACGCAAGTTCATATCATAAGGCTTATTTCTCCATAATCTAAATAATCTATCTCTATAAGTAATCATATTTTTAAGTGTGTCAGAAATCCAAGGCTTCGTTTTTCTTTTATTACAAACAGTTAATTGTATTTTCGATTCATTGTACATTTGAAGAAACGATGCACATAATTTATCATACATATCTAAAGGACACTTACAGTTCATTTACTCGGACCAAGGCACTTTTTAAAAGTTTTCTAAAATCTTTTTATCACTAATTACAGTTAGATCGCTTACCACTTTGTAAACTGCTCGAGCCAGTAATAATACGCACGCCTATAAGATAGTGATCAGATAGCTTACTCGTTAACACATACGCCGACGTACTACACTGGGTCCGAACCCACGCATGATCGATGCACGACCGCGTCACTAGACCACCGTATACCTCCTCTCTGGTTATATCACTGATAGCGCATTCCATGCCTATTTCACTCATATTATTTGTATACTGACTATTGACGCTGCTAGAACCGGTTCCGCACAGAATGTATATGTTTGTATCGCCGATCATTATCAGTTCGCAACTCCTCGGAATTTTAGATAATAAGCTGTGCACCTCCTGCACAAATCCATGTTTATTTGTCTTCGGCGGTCTATATGTAACAACTACATGAATCATTCTCTTTCCACTTTGTACAAGCTGCCCGTGTATCGTTTCGGAGTAACTAGTGTTTATTACGTTTGCCGTGAAGTTGTGATTATTTTTAACATATAACAGTATGCCGCCGCCCCTAGTTATTTCTCTCGTATGTAAATATGTATCATAGCCTTCTAACTCGTACAAACATAACTCCTGCCTTCTTATATTTATCTCAGTAAGTGCAATAAGATCCAACTTTTCTTCGCAACCGCTTATTAATGTTTCAAATTGTGCAAAATTCTTTCTCATTGACCTGATATTTAGGTGAATAATATTAAAACTTTCCTCTCGAGAATGTATCAGCTGTTCTTGCCATTTATCTCTGTTCGTGTATTGTTTGTATTTAATACTAGGTGTAATGTGCAAAGTATGTTCATTGAATGTTATCTATAAAAGAAACCTGAATATATGTATGTAATAATGTACCTAAACTAATACACTATATAGTTCACTTAGCGTTTGCGTACATATTGATGTCACTCAGAGTGCGGATGACCTTGATTTTTGTGTCATTGGGATCATCTTTTTTTATAAGCAGCTTACCACTCTGGATCCAGATATATTTATAAATTGGTTTTAACTCGTTTCGCGCTGTCCAGAATAAGTTGCGCATATACTTGGTGAGATCCTCGTTCACATAAATTCGCTGCTTATTTCCGCTGGCATACACATCATCATTAGTTAGTTTATTCGTTTTTCTACTTGCTATCCACTGATCGCGGGCGGTACGCGTCGCCAAAGTGATAATCACCGGCCTCGGCTTCTTATCACGCATCTGGTTAGTGGCGGAGACTGCGCCCGCAGCTGCTTGGTTTTCTTCGCCTACCCTCTTAGCTTCACATATCTGGCGTTCGTCTAATCCCAATTTAATTGCTAAACATTTGATTTTGCTATCTAACGGTTCTTTTTTATCCTCTTCTAGTCCATATATTTCCACGTTCTTTTCTTTCTCTCGGTTTTCCAAATATACAATTCTTTCCTCGAGTGCTTTATTGCTGGTTTCTAAGTGAACATTTTTGTGTTCTAACGCCTTTATCTTATTATCAGTTTTCACTTTTTCTTCTATAAAATCCTGGTATTTCTCTGCATAAAAACCGATCTTGTCAGCCATAGTCTCCAACGTTTTTTTTATGTTGAATACTATGACCAGTTTTTCATTGACCTCGGCCAGTATTTTTTCTGGTGTTGTGGTTGAGAAATCCACTACGATGGACGGTCTTCTCTTAGGGGTTACTTGACATTCATCACACATGCCTGTGTCGGCAAATGCCTTTATTTTCACAGCACATTTCTTGTGGTGCATAGGGTTCCCACCAAGAACTTAGGGTCCCAAGCCAACCTCACCTGCAAGTGGTGCACCTGCCGATCAACGGACGAGGCTCTGGCAAACAAAATGTCCCAATAAGCGGCAATAGGCTCGCCATCTATTACGTGGGATCAAAACACTGGCGAAAAGTGGGCGTTTAATATGCCTCTGCCTACCCCTTCGGGGAAACAGGCGTGAGTCTATGTATGTGTGTATGCACATTTCTTGTGAAAAGCACCCTCAGGCTAGGCATGGATGGCGGAAAACTCACGCTTTTGTCCCTACTTGATTTTTGCAATGCATTTTACACCGTGGATTTCCACATCCTGCTCGCCATACTCCGCTCTATTAACATATCTCCAACGGTAATTGACTGGTTTCATAGTTATCTGTTTGGACGCCGACAGCGTATACGCGTTGATGAGTCGTACTCGTGATGGTGTAACACAACTGTCGGTGTACCGCAGGGTGGCGTGCTATCTCCATTACTATTCGCAATTTTCATAAATTCTATCTCTAAGCACTTACTTTCGTCCTACCACCTTAACGCAGATGATTTACAGATATACTCACAGGCACCACTAGAAGCGATTTCAGAGGCGTTTTCTAATATAAACTTTGACCTTGCACAAATTTGTACGTGGAGTAAAAATTATGGCCTTAAAGTGAACCCATCCAAAACCCAAATTATTCTGATTGGCAGTTTCAGAATGATATCCAAGGTTAACTGGTCGCAGTTGCCTGAGATTCAGTTCGAAGGCAAAATATTAACTATCTCAGATAACGTAAAAAACCTGGGGATTTATCTAGATAAAACTTTATCTTGGGGATGTCAAATACAGGAGACAAGTCGAAGGCTGTTTGCCTCAGCTGGGTCGTTGCGTAGGCTGCGGAACTTTCTTCCCACAACCACCAAGATTGCGCTTGCACAATCCTTGCTTCTCCCAATACTCGATTATGCCGATATCAGCTATCTTGATCTTAATGAGGACCAACTTGACAAACTTGAGCGTCTCCAAAACTTCTGTATTAGATTCATTTTTGGTTTACGCAAATATGATCATGTATCTGAATTTCGATCCAGACTCAAGTGGCTCCCAATTCGTCTTCGCCGGAATACTCATATTCTTACGCAACTGTATAATGTGCTGTTCAATCCTAATAGCCCCATGTATCTCAAAGAACGTTTTAAGTTCCTTCATGACACACATTCAAAGACCTTGAGGTCGTCAGTGGATCTGAGACTGCAGATGCCAACACATTCCACAAACTTCTACGATAAATCCTTTGCCGTTCAGGCTGTACGTTTGTGGAATGCGCTGCCAATTGAGATTAAGCAAGCAAAATCACTCGACATATTTAAAGACGCACTAAAGAAGCACTACCTGTCATTTTATTCTCTCGATGTATTTATTTATTTATTGGTTCTGTACTTTGCATTGATATCATTATAATATGGATATGTATGTATGTATAGCTATGTATTATATCTATAGTTTGTATGTATAATTATAAAATGTTTTATACGTATAGGTTGTATGTATATTAAGTATTAGGTATTTGTATGTATAGGCGATATATACTTACACATGTATGTATATTCTATTTAATAACTATTAGTGTCCGTATATTTATTTTATCTGATCACTACACCATCAAATTTGTCTTTTTCAGTCTGTCAATCCTAAGGTTGCCTGGAAGAGATCGCACTTTGCGATAAGGCCGCCTTTGTGCATTTACTATTTGTATACCTATTACCTACACTTTAAGCTATTGTACCAACTGTATTTGCACAATAAAGATTTATCTATCTATCTATCTAAAGGGAATTCTAATACATAATATACTAAACGGTTCGAATATACGTATGCTGAGAGAGACGACGAATCTAGTAAATTGTGGATATTTTCCAAGGAAACTGAAGTAACTAATTGTTTGGACGTTCGAAGTCGATTAGATTTTAATAATTGTTCATAGAGTTTGCTAAGTGAGATTATAGAGGGATGAATTATATTAGATTTAGCAAAAAGAATACTTGTCAAGCAATCGTTAATTTCATTTTCTAAACTAGTAACTAGTTCTAAAATTTTGAGGGAAATTGTAGAAATGTCTTCGCTTATTTTTAAATCAAATATGAGGGTTTTGGTTTTATTAATGAAGTCATTTAAACGGTTGATATTTTCGTTGATCACTTGCTCGTCAAATGAAATTTTGAAGATCGTATCGTTGAAATGATTAATGGTTGACGAGGTTATTTGAATTTGATTTTGCATAAGCTCTGTTAGATCGAGTTCTTGTCTCTCAAGTTTATTGATGCAATCGTCATACCTCTTTGCGTCTTTTGCGTCAGGTGTACCGATAAGCCATTTCAAAACCGAGCCGAAGCCGTCTAACAATTCTCTTTTAAGACGTGAGATTTTCCCTAAATACAAAGATAATTCCGCTAAACGATTTTCGATTTTAACAAGGTTTACTTTGAGAAAGGACTTAGTTGATTGAGCTAGTCGGAATGTTAGTAACTGGGAAGACATAGAGTTGAATTTGTCTGAAAGACGAAGGATGGATTCGTGTGAAATGAACAATGGTTTTAGCTCTTTATAGACAATCAATTTCCAGGATTCCTCCGAGGTGAAGATAATGCCTTCCTCTTTAAAAAATAAACCGGAGTGCGATTTTAGAGGTTGAGTTATATTTAAATGGGCAAGGGCTTCTGTGGTTGCCCTGCAACGGAAGGAGAATTTTTATTTACTAATTTGTTTTTAATTAAATTTTTGGCAAGTAAATAAATTTTGTAAAATAAAATGCTTGCTACAATTTTAATGATTGAACAAATTGTATAATTATAAAGATAAACAAGATCCGTAAAGATTTGGATAAGGGACATGGTAGTGTTTTGGGCTGTTGTATAATGACAGGCCCTGTAAATTAAATGTATAATGGTTAATGTTTAAAATGAATGATATCCGAATAAAATGACATATGAAAATGTAATATATAGGTTGTAGATTTAAACTGAGTTTTCTAAGTCGGTTTGCGTGCACAAGTTGGTTTTTGCCAGATTTCCTAATTAGATAATTTTCATTAAATCCGACTCGAATGATTTCAAAAGGACCGTCCCATTTAGGATCTAGATTGTTAGGCGTTGGAACTTTTAGCATGAATTTATAACCAATTGAGAAATCAGCGAAATATTTTATTTTAGCGTCGTGTCTTTCTTTGGCCTTTTCTTTCATTAGTTCTACTTTACGTAGTGCTGTGTCTCTAGCGACTTTCAGGCGTTCGTTTAAGTCTTTCAGGTAATTGGAGGCAGTGTATTCTGGAATAGATTTAAGTGAATAAAATGGACGTGGTTTATAACTGGAGAGCAATTCATGGGGTGTATACCCCGTAGAACTATTAATTGAAGTGCTATGGCACATGATCGCAAATGGAATTATTTGATCCCAGTCAAGCGACGATTATGGTACATGCGAATATGATTGCGAAGTGTAGCGTGGAATCGTTCAATAGCGCCATTTGTTTGAGGGTGATAAGCAGTGTTGAAACTTTGGCTGGAGCCTAAGAACTTCATTAACTGTTTCATAACGCTGTTCATAAATTCTTTGCCTTGATCAGAATGGAAACGCTTTGGAACTCCAAAGTGTTGGCAGAAATGAATCAATTGAGAAGCAACTGTTATAGTTTCTTTATTAGGTAAGGCATAAGCTTGAACGTACCGAGTTAGTTCATCTTGTAAAGTTAGAACATAATTGTTATTACTGTCGCTGATTTCGGAGCATGAGACTATGTCTATAGAAACTCTTTCAAATGGTTCAGTAGATTGAGAGGTAATGACCATAGGAGCTTGGAATGATTTTCGCTGAATCTTATTTCGCTGGCAAATAACACATGATTCTACGTAGTTTTTTATGTCATTTGTCATACCTTTCCAAAAATATTCTTCTCGAATTTTTCTTGATGTTTCTACTATACCGCGATGACCCGAAAGTGGTTCATTGTGAAATAATTTTAAAATATTAGGTATTTCCTCGGGCTTCGGATATTTTACTTGGTTTTCGCATATAAAAATGTTGCATTCATAAAGTTCAGCTAGGAAGGCCGTTATTATTAACTGTTCGTTACCTTTCAACTGACAAGTTTGATCGTTTTTCAGGTTTGGTACATAAAGTTCGTAAATGTTATTTTTTTGAAGGCATGATAAGAGGGATTTAAAATAACTTTCTGAATCCCATGGATCGTACTGTGTTGGTCTAGTGCAACAAAAGAAAATATTTTGGTTAAGATTTGAAATACGAAGATCTGCGTCATATAAGGACTTAGAATTTTCGATATAAGGTGTGGTTTGTGAACATAAGTCTAAGGCTTCATTGAAAATGTTACTTTGATGTAGAGATTCGCATGAAGTGGGAATAAATATATTATTATGTCTAGGATCTAAAAGTCTATCTGGAATTAGTTTAAGATTTGGAGAATCGAAAGATTGCTCTTGAGATAGAAAGTTTTCGTAGTTTAATTGTAAATAATCTACAGAATCATCGGATGTTCTATTGTCTAAGGTTAAATCTATGATATTAGAATTCATTATAGGCGGACGAGATAATGCGTCGGCGTTGGTATTGATTTTACCTGCTTTGTACACGATTTCGTAATCGTACTCTTCTAATTTTAATCTCCATCGAACAAGGCGGCTACCAGGGTCTTTAATGGAAAATAGCCAAGTAAGTGGTTTATGGTCGGTGGCGATTTTAAATTTTCTTCCGAATAAATATGGACGAAAATATTTGACAGCCCATACAATTGCTAATAGTTCGCGTTCAATAGTTGAATAATTAGATTCGGCGTTGTTAAGTGTACGAGACGCGTATGCAATTGGTAAATCTTTCCCGATTTCGCCTTGGGATAATATAGTGCCAATAGCACGGATAGATGCATCGGTAGTGAGGACAAACTCTTTGTTGAAATCAGGATACTGTAGAAGAGGTGTTGTAGTTAGAATATGTTTACACGTATCGAAAGCTAACTGTTAGTCAGGACCCCATACAAATGTAACATCTTTCTTTAGAAGGCTGGTTAAAGGTTTTGTTATTTTACTAAAATTAGCTATGAATCTGCGATAGTAACCGGCTAAGCCTAGAAATGATTTAATATCTTTACAGAATTTTGGATTGGGAAATTCTTATACTGCTGTTATTTTATCTGGGTTACGTTTAACACCTTCGCTAGAAATTATGTGACCTAAATATGCTACTTCTTTTCTTAGGAACTCGCACTTGTCGGGTTGGACTTTAAGACCGTATTGTTTAAGGCGATTGAAGACCTCTCTGAGCTTTGTTTCATGCTCCTGAAGGCTTGATGCAAAAACAACTATGTCGTCTAAGTAAACGAAGCATGGTTCACCTTGCAATCCATAGAGAACACTGTCCATTGCACGTTGAAACGTGGCTGGGGCATTTTTGAGGCCAAAGGGCATTCTTAAGAATTCGTAGTGACCGTATTGAGTACTAAATGCTGTTTTAGGAATATCTTTAGATTCTAATTCTATTTGATGAAAGCCTGAAGCGAGATCTAGCGTTGTAAAATATACAGAATGTCCTAACTTATCAAGAAAGTCCGTGATATTAGGTAAAGGGTAACTATCACCTACAGTAATATCGTTGAGCTTACGATAGTCTATGACGACTCTCCATTTTTGTTTTCCAGAGGCGTCTAATTTCTTGGGCACGACCCACATCAGACTACTCCATGGCGAAGTGCTAGGACGTATTATTTTCTGATCTAGCATTTTATCTATTTGAGTTTTTACCTCTTGTTGGTGAATGTAAGGAAATCTATATGTTTTAGTATTTATTGGTGCTTCGGATGTAGTAGGAATAGAATGCTTGGTGTGATTCGTAAATGTGAGAGGATCACCTTCTGTATAGAAAATGTCGTAAAATTCGTCTATGATTTTGTCGAGTGACTCGCGTTCCTCTTTGTTTAAATGATCACGCCGAATTTGATTGCTTATGGATACTGGTGAATTATATTGATGAGACGTATTAACGGAACTAACTTGATAACTGAATAAGTCTGTTTATTCGTTAAATGTATTGGAATGGATCAAGGGCATGGAAATATATATATCTTTATCACTTGAGTTTACACAAGTAATGAGAAATCTGTTATTTTTGACATTTACAATGGCGTTTGGGATCGTGATGTCGTTACGAATTGTTTGTTTTTCGATGAAAGCAGCACCGTCAGATACTTCGTTAGTGGAACAAGATATGATGGTTTCTGACCTTTGGTTCACTATTTGTTTGTTATCGTCAATATGTTGGTTTAATTCGTTAAGAAAGAAAATTTTATAGGTTCGATTATGAATTCTCATAGTTTTTGATTGAATATAGAGACTGACATTGAATTTTGTCATAAAATCGTTGCCTAAGATACCATCCGAAGTGATGTTGAGATTTGCTACGTGAAACACGTGTTTGGCAAATTGATCTAAATTTAAATCAGCAGTGCCATAGGTCTGAATTGTTGAATCTGAGTTGGATACGCCTACGATTGACACTTTATTAGAAGAATTAATAGTATTTTTTTTCGATTTTGTCTCTATGTATGACTGAAATAGCCGCGCCCGTGTCGACTAATAAAACAACGGGTCGACCATCGATATGGAATTTACAATGTAATAGATTTTCGTGAGGTATGTTCAACGACGTAATATTATAGGATTTTGTATCGAAGCTAGAATTTGATTTAAATTCAGAGATATGTTGTGATTTAGTTTTTGTGATGTTAGCTTGGAGAGTTTGAGGTAAAGTTGAGTTAGAATTAAACAATGATTGATTGGATTTAGGATTTTGTAGCGAATTTGTAGAGTTTTGATTTGGTATAGAATTAGTAGATATACGATCTTGTAAAGAGTTAGGATTTGATTTAGGAATCCGTTTAGATTTGGTAGATTTAACAGATTTACTAGATTTAAGAGACGGTTGAATATCTGTTTGTATGCCAACGTCACAACATTGTCTCCGATAGACTGGGTATGTCTGTGTGCCGGCGTCGCACATGATATTCGACCTAGGTAGTAGTTATTTGTCCCCGATGGACTGGATTTGAAGAACTTCATTTATTATTATGAGATAGTCGATGGTTAGAAGGAGCTACCCTTGAAGTTGCAGGTCCACACTTTTTTGATCTACAGGTTTGTAGACTGCAGAGTTCACCGTCTGTGTCGGTGTGGTTGAGCAATAGGCTAAAGCGGTTTCCGGAGATGTGCTCAGGTCTTCGGCCGCTTGTGAATTTAAATGGTTTACGTACCTTTTGACTGGAGGTGAAATTGATGGCTTAGGTGTATTGACATTATTCTTTATTTTGTTATTATAAGCTCTTTTACGGCATTCTGTGAGAATGTGATCTATATTAGAATTAAGACCATTAACAAAGACACTCAATGCCGTTTCTTCAGTCATTACTTTGCGACCTTCTAGTGTTAAGTCACTTATTTCGGCAGAAAGTTTCTCTAAGATTTTGCTCCGGCAACGGTCTACTCTAAGGTAGTATTCAGTTATCGTTTCATTCGGTTTTTAAAAAAGTGATTGTAATTCGAGGTATAGATGGGCAAGAGTTTTTGTTTGTGAAAATTTATGTATAAGAAAGGATTTAAGATTTGACCATACAGAGAATTGTTTAGCATGTACGTCAGGCGAGCCAGGCCCTGTGATTTTGTTTAACGCATATGTTATTAAAATTGGCTGTTGTTGGATTGTTACGATTTGAAATGCGGAGTCACATGATCGAACAAATCTATATACTTGAGTTGTTTGAGTCGTATCAAACTCAGGAATTAGTTTTAAAAGAGTACTTAAGTCAATTTCAGAGTTAGCAGCGACTTTCATTTCGGGTTTAGACATAGTGGAAAAAGAAAAAATATATATATATATATATATATATGTATAATTACGTGTACTAAATAGAGCAAGTAGTATTAAGGATTTGGAGATCGAGACGATTTAGATTATGATTTTGGTTCGAAAAATAGCAGGATTGAGACAAAGAATGAACACAAGGAAATGGAAAAATAGAGCGTCAGTCTGAGCCACTTACCACAGTAACACAATATAGATGTGGATAGACATTGGTTCGGCAGGGATGTTCAAAACCCTTCAGGTACCGCACTGTTTTACACTTCCTAACAGGTACGTTATCCCTGTCTGACTGCCCTAGGCTATCCTATCAACTGCGCCAAATTTGTTACGCAGTAAAACACAAACTGATGTTTTTTAAAAACTATATTTAATAAATTACACTAAAACTAGAATTATGATTTAATGATCTAGAGTAACGTTGAGATATAGAGACTTAGTAATGTTGATCGCTTGACAGCGAAAATGGTGATTCGAATATGTCTTATGGACTAGCTTATATACTAAGAGTTGTGGGATAGTTATATATCATTATAATTAGAGAACATTCTAGAGATAACATCGTTTACAAATTAATACAAGAATATGGAAGAGCGTTAAACATAATTAGGTGATCAGTTATTTACAGTTAATTAGTTAACAATGTATAAATACGAAGTCTAATTATATAGTAAACAGATAAACAATAACATAGTGAATTACAGTATTTTAGGCATAAGTGATAACTAATGATTTATGTATACAAACAATGATTCATAGAATAGTAACTTATTGTTATGTATGCCCCATCTCTCTATACCCCAAGTATAGAGAGATGGGGCATACATAACAATATGATAAAGTGAGCTCGAATAAAGCGCTCTTGAATGTGTGCGCCGTCGTATTGAAGACGGTTTTAGTCAGGCAAAATTTTTTTTTCAGTCGCAAAATTTGATGAAACTTGTTGAGCCTTTGGTTAATTAACTTTATTGTAAGAGGAAAAAAGATAAAGCATTTTGATAAAATTTATATCAATTTCATAAATGTGAAGTAGCTCCATATGTCTGTTACGTTATAACGTTGAAATAGCAAATTGGTGGTTTGCAATCTAGGACCCAACAGTTAATATTGAATAATATAATTATACAATTAGCACCACTTGATAGGCCAACAAATAAATCAAGATTTTGGTATCAGTAATTTATAACATTGATTGTTTTTTATTTGGACTAAGCCAAATTTTCAATTAACTTCAATATATGCTATTCATTGCCATGTTGCTACTTGAAAAAGAAATAAATCAACGAGGAAACTTCTCTATTCAAAAAATAATAACAATATTTTATTCCAATAAGTATATCGTAACTTTGTCGAACTTAATAAAAGAAACTGAAAACATATAGTTTCAATTTTGTGTTTGCCATTGGAGTAGACTCTTCCAAAATCATGTAGTTTATATTCCTCTATATATTATATAAAAGGCAATGAAAGGCAGCGATAGATAGCGATTACGATAGGACTGCTACGCGGAGGGTCTCGGGGTCGAATCCACGGCCCGCACTAATAACTTTTCGGAGTTAAGTGCGTATTAAATTGTTAATTATCAATTGCTAAACGGTGAAGGAAAACATCGTGAGGAAACCTGCATGTCTGAGAGTTCTCCATAATGTTCTCGAAAGACACGTGAAGTCTGCCAACCCGCACTTAGCCAGCGTGGTGGACTATGGCCTTACCCTTCTCATAGTGAGACGAGGCCCGTGCCCAGCAGTGGTACAATATAAAGGGCTGAGGGCTGATGATGATTACATGAAAACATAGACATATGTTTAAAAAATGTTCTAATGTGAAAATTAGTTTCTAGACTTTATTCAATTAAACTAAATGTAAAAGCCAGACACAAAGACTATATATAAAATAATTAACAAAACTAAAACCTCCGTCGCTCAAAAAACTGTTTAACAAAATAACATTAATTAAAGAAAGATTAATTGTAACTTAAATAGTTATTCGTAACAGATAATGGCTCCCACTCAGGCGAAATTAATTTGAAGTATCCATTAATTTTGGCACAAAGTAACAATTTCACCCGAAAAGTGACTAGACATTGTAATATCAATTTTGGTAAATAAAAGGGACAGGGTTATTAATTTTATAACCTTATTGAAAGCAAATAAATAGTGGTATAGGGATTTATGGCAACCATTTCCCGGAGAATACTTTGACGGGATTATATGACACTTGCTTTTTATACAATGCGTAATTAACATGGCTTCGTATCAAGTCAAAATATTTTTGTTCATCATCGGGTTATAAATAATTAATACTTAAAAGACAAAGATTAAGAATTAAAGAGAACATCGACTTAAACTTGAAAAGTGGATTTGATTCACTACGTAAATATTTTTTTACAAATTTAATAAAAACGAAGATCTATGTCTTTCTAAATAAGCTAGTTTTTGTACCATGCTAGATAAATTACATAGCCAAATGTTTGCAAACTGATTGTGTTGCGTTACTGCATAAGCTTTTTTGTCAATGTAAAGTAACACAGAAATTATAATAATAGTTATGTTAAAGAAAGTACTTGAATAATTATGAAGTTTTGTTAAAAAATATTACTGTTCTACGAATTGTTAGTAATCCTATTTAAACAGATACTTTGAAGGACCTCATCAACCTGCTCTCAGAAACGACTAAAGAATAATATGAAACCAAAATGTAGCCAATGAAGTAGTTCCGGTTTTCAAGGTCTCGTAGGATTTTTAAATCAAAGTTTCTAGCTAAAACTATAAATTATACATCTTGAATAAACTATAGTTGCAAAAGGTGGAAGAGAACGTATGAGATTTGTTTGTTTAAATATTTTACTAGAAAATCAATCATTATGGATCATATATTATATATAGGACGGTGAAAATGTTAAGCAAAAGATATGTTTTATAATAGCTAATGGTTTAATTATTGCCCAATTTCCAACAATTGATGATCCAGCATTAATCTGTATAAGAAGTGATACTGCAAAATACTGTATGTGGGAATAGCACTTAACAATTATCTGTTGACGTATTTACTGAAACACTTTTCCCGTCAAACAATCGCAACAATGATTGACTCCTATTGGAAATTCAAGCACAAACCGCAAACCAATACCAACTAGTACCGACATAGAATAGACCAAAATCGAAACACTCTCAAATCAAATAATTACTCTTGCACAAGACACAAAACGTGTGTCAATAGAAATACAATACACACATGAACTCACATATACAATAGTTTAGACACACACACTCTAACTAACAAAGTTGATGGTAGACAAATCAAATAATTACTCTTGCACAAGACACAAAACGTGTGTCAATAGAAATACAATACACACATGAACTCACATATACAATAGTTTAGACACACACACTCTAACTAACAAAGTTGATGGTAGATTAGAAATGAATGCCGTATTTGGTAATGAAAGCCTCATGCATTACGTAGCAAACATTATAACAGATAATGATGTTATACCAGGATTAATTTCCAACTAACACAAAGGGAGCCCTAATGGTTCAGATTATTATATGTTCGCTTCAGCTTGTAATCTTTCCCTCGGTTCGTGTAATTGTGGTTTATTCATTTCTGGAATTGTTTGGGGTGGGTCAGTAGTTTTTGTGCGGATTCGTACAATTCTTTATAGCTTAGAGTTTTTTTAGTTTATTACAAAACCCTATTATATATTTATATAATGTATAATATTCCTTATATTATACATTATATAAATGTATAATAGGGTTTTGCAATACTTTTATTAATATCAGTAACCTCTTGAATAATACCAAAGACTGATAAAAATTGGCTATGTCACCTCAGTCGCTGAACTTTCGATATCTGACACAATCCTTTTGTTTACCTGTACCTTTGTTTCCACTGTAATTTCCGGTTTAATAACTTAAATTTATTAATTATTGAAAGGTTTGAAAATGACAACACCTGTTAAAATAAAATTATCCCAAGAATTGGGTCAGTTAAAATATTTTAAGTATCAAATATTTTAATCTTTCAAATACTTTTACTAGGTACTACTTACTTTTACATTATTCAAACTAGGAAACCGAGTGAATGTGTTTTTTTTTTCCTGAAAGAGAATATTTCACTATTTTCAATCATGACCTTCAACAATAATAAGTAATACGAATACTTAAATTTGTATACCTGATTAGGTATCATTATTTATCATACTTGTATCTTCAAGATATGATTCTTCAGTAGTAAATAGATGCGGGAACAATAGAACTCAGTGTGGCACAGCCATTACTATTCTCATTTCGGCAATCACATCTGCAGTACAGGGCACGTAAGCTGTATGTATTTCACCATCAAATCCCCAGGCTGTGGCGCTGCCATATATCGTGTGACTTTACCCAACAAACATACGAATGAACACAACATACATAGGGGTAGGCAGAGGTGTAGTGTACACCCACACTTCGCCAGTTATTATTTGGTCCCGATGTAATAGGGGGCGAGCCTATTGCCATTTACCGGGCACATTGTCAAGCGAGCGATACTTATCATCATTCTTAATACACACATTACTTCGAAAAGTCAGAGGTGTGTGCCCGGGGTAGCTGGGTATCGAAGCCGAGAACGTCGTCTCGGCAGTCCGTTACGTACACCACTGGGCTATTGCCGCCTGTATTTGTATTTGAACACAATAGTAATAAAAAAACAATTGCTGAACAAATATTTCAAAAAGTTCGCTCTGTGTAAGTTCACGTTAATCCCTGTTTAAAATTCAAAGAGCTTGCGGCCTCACTGCAGGCTCGAGTAAACTAAATTAAATAGAAGTCAGCGGGGTGGTGACTTGCCGGGATGAGTTATAAATTTTGTACTGTTGCAACTATCGTGAAAGAGCAAAATCTAATTTTCGCATTTTAAAATGCCGGATACGGCTTGAATTATTGGATTGATCATAAATGGAGTAGATTATTTATCATAATGCAATTTGTGTTTACAGCTCAACTTTTGTCAACTTTTTGTCGTTATATCAGAAGCATTTAATTTATGAATAGCAACATTATGACATTCGTTTTTTTAAGATTTTTTCTTTTTCTCAGGTTGGGTGGCTTCGAGCAGAAGACCAAACAGTTTTGTCTCTCAACGAACGAGTGGTGCTTAGTCCCCGATACTCAGTAAATTTAGATACTACCAGCACTTGGCAGTTGAGGATCAGACCTCTACGTGCCGAAGACAGAGGCTGCTACATGTGCCAGATCAACACGCAGCCGAGTATGAAGTGGCAGATTGGATGCATCGATGTATATGGTTAGTATTGGTTTCAATAATTTTACGTTTACCTTAATGTACTCTCTTGCAAAAAAATGTTTTAAAACTATGCAATACATTTATAGCCATCGCAATGATACTAAAATTACACAAAAAAATACAAATATCACAATCCAAAGGCAACAGCTAACCTCAAACATTCTAGAAACTTGCAAGAGAAATATCACAATATAACATTCTAGAAATTATCGCCAACAAACACAACAGTTTTAATTAAAATCATTTTGATATTTATTATGGTTCTAAGCGTAAATTAAAAAAGAGAATTGTGTCCCACTGTAGAAGCAATGTTGAAATAGTATAGCCATAAAGAACTTAAGTAAATTACACGGCAGCAAACAGAATCGGAAACTTTGCAAACAAGAATTCGAGCGGGAGTATATTTTTTAATAAAACCTCAAAACGAACGATCCCTCTAAACGTGTAATCGGTAAAATAAAAAAAGAGGAAGTCTTAAGCTTATTAAGGATAGGGGACGGACGTCAAAACATTTCAAAGTACTTACGTAGAACTTAGAACAAAACTCAATATCAATGAAACGTCTCGAATGAACGTTGGGAAAAGTATTTTCTTCAGAAAAATAAATCACCTTAAGAGAAGTTAATGTTATTTCTGCGCGCCATTGAAGGTGGGCGCCAAGTTTTATCGCTCGCAGCTCAAATTAGTTCTGGGGGGTTTATTCTTTTTTTTCAATTCTCAAGTTTTGAAGTATGGATTTCAATATTGAATTTTTACTATGTCTCTGAGGTACCCAAGGCGTAACTTTTTGGATAAGGAATTTAATATATAATATCACGTTGGTAGACTGTCGAGATTTTTTGCTAAATTGTTATAAGGTCAAATTGAAATATTTTATTAGGAAGCAGCGAAACTTGATAGGTTTTATTAAAATTGGGTGAAACTTAGCTTTATACAATAATTATAAGAAATTAATAACAGTTATATTTCAAATTTGAATTCTTCACAGAGGAAGTTTTGGATGACTTGAATATATTGTGAAAATTTATTTTCCATTTATTTTCGTGTTGCTCTGTCTCAGAGAGTACAAACCAACATCTGGTGAGAGGAAAAGCATGTCTTGTTTAGCCAAGTGGAACTGTTAAGGGTCTTGATTCAATTTATTAAGAAGCCTAATACAACTTTTGGCGAGACTTTGAATGATCAATGAACTCGACGACTATTGATTTTAACTTACTTTTGTTATTAAATTTTATAAATAAATCTGTTGAAATAATCTGCGTCAAGATTGATATGAAAAGTTATGTTCAAAGGTTTATGAAATATAATTTTTTGGTTTCTGTAGATGGTACTCATGTATACAGGAATGACAGAAAGATTGGAATAAGAATAAGAAGCTGCTAAAATAACACATTCCGTAAATTTTAGGGATCCCTGAATGAGATATACAACATACAAAATTGCCCGTAGGTCAAAAGGTGGTTACGATACATAAAATTAATATTGCCAAGTTCATTCACAAATACAATAGATTAAATGTAAAACTTAAACATAAATGAAAAATAACACTATGACAAGAAAATACACAGTCTTCTCCTGACTTTGTAGTTGGTGGCTGAACCAACTGAGCAAGCAAAAACATTCTAGATCCTATGTTTTAAATGTAGTTATTATAAATGCAAACGAATTCTTTAAAACCCCTTAGTATTAATTAAATTTCAGCGTGTCATACTTTTTTATAAAATATGATATGCTACATATTATATGCATACTACCTACACTTAATTTATTTTGATAATCTTTCTAAAAGAAAACTTTCAACGATTTACTTACTGCTTACACAAAAAAATCTATTTCGAATCCCATTTTCAAACATCCACCTTCTCCATAAAGCAAGCATCATTCGAAGAGTGAGTTAAATGTCAATAAAAAAAACGCTTAGTCGCTACCTCTTAGCTCCCGCTACGTACAGTTCTGTAATTATGTAAGTGACTCCCGCAAACGACTAAAGCGATACACTAGAAGACTCATAAAAATACGTTCATGTCCTGACTCAAGCAAATCTGTAGTTGCGAAAAATATTGACGCTGGACGAAATTGCTTGCAGTCGCCTTGCATTTTCCAGTAACATTTTTATGGCAGTGTACGTGTTTATTGACCATTGTTTTTATCATCATTCTAGAGATCTAGATCTCAAAACTGTTTCCTTGAAAATCGGGGTCAGTCTGTAATTCTAATAAGTTTCTTAGTTGTGAAATCTGAATATAGACAATGAGACGTCACATTGGAATCCATTCAGCGACCACTGCAAGACATGAATTTTAACTATCAAAATAATATTGAACGTGCTGTTTTTATTTAACAAAGAAAACTTGAACGTTTCAATAATTAAATAGGTACAGATCAATCAATTCCCCACAGTTGTATTTGAACTAATTTATTTTTAGTTAGGCTTTAATTATTTGACCTCTTTCATATTTAATTTATCTAGCTGGTAAATTGTGCTAAATACACACCATTCTGAGAATCCAATCACATAATATTATTAAAATCCGCAATAATTATGTTCACTTCAACGAGTAACAGCTGATGTCAATGTTTGATCTATCCATTGAATTGGCTCCTAGAGATACATCACCATTGATCTAGCGTGATCCCGGTTGCATCCAAGACACGGAGCCCGAGGTCCGGTTACTGGTCCAACCAGATATGACAGAATATTAACTTTTCCACAGAACGACTGCCGTCTGACCTCTGTAGCCAAAAGGGATAGCGATATTCTAGGGTTTAGACCAATATCAGTTTATTTGAGTGTACTGCCTCCCCGTAACGACTGTCACAGATCTTCATGATAACCGGGGTCGACGTTTTAACGTGCTCTCTGAGGCACGAGGCAAGCGATAATTAACAATTTAATTGAATTGGCTCCTAGAGATACATATTTGATATTATTATAAGCTCCATACAAAATATGTCGCATACAAATCTTTAAATAGATCGAATATTGGGAACTGTCGTAAGTCTACGAAGGTTTCAAGTATGATGTACCTTTCATAAGTTAAGCATTTAATATATTAAAATTATATTTACGTTTGACCACGATTTTTTAGGAGACTGAAACTCACATTCCATTTTATTCTATAATCTGTTGTATATTACCTTTTGTTTCATCACCTTGTCTCTCACGCAGTTCCTCCTGATATCATCAACGAAGAGACATCAGCAGACGTATCAGCCCAAGAGCTGGACAACGTGACGCTAATATGCAGAGCCTCAGGACATCCTCAACCGAAAATAACATTGAGACGAGAAGACCACGAACCCATGCTGCTAAAAAAAGTTGGCAGCAGAGATTTCTACAAAGGTATGTTAAAGATCAAGTCAATCAATCAAAGAAAAATAAAACAGCCCAGATCGCTTTGTGGTTGCCTAAAGCCAAAGAAAACTTAAAAGCCAGGATTGAATTATAAATACCAAGTAAAGTAAAAAAATAACAGAAAATATAAAGACTACAATTCCAATCCAAGCTTACAAAACTCTTTCAGATTAAAGTACTGTGCATTAAGTAGAATTTTGTGTTAAAAGGTAAGTACATGTACTTACTTTTAATGCAAAAATTCTTTGGAAATCTCACATGCATCGTGCCTAATGTATTGAAATTCAATGGACTTATAAAAGGCTATTTAGTAAAAATACGTTGTATGAATCGTAAGAGGCAAATCTCGAAAGCCAATGGTCCGGAACATTGCATACTTGAAGCCTTCAAATAGAAAACAAAAGGAATCATTTGTCACAATACTATTGGGTAACTTTTTGGACCGTGGATGGCTTTGATCACGAGGACGTTTTCATTCCGAAGTTATTTTTATCTCACATTGATATTGATAAATATTAGGGATGTTTACATTGAATATCTTCCGGGTGTCATCGTGTGATCTCAGCAAAGAAACATCAGTCACAATTTTAGCTATGACAATGTTCCTGAATGTTCTTAAAATGTCTATCCATTAGTTTAACTAATCACTCTCAAAGTTTCCTAGTCTGAGTAACATTTTTGACAAACGATTTTTTAGGAATGCTTGCTTCAAGACGTCTCGACCTTAAGCCATACCCACTGATCATATATATTAAGGTACTGGATATGTATATGGTATGGACATAAATATAAAAATCTCATCTAATATAGACGTACAAAAATACTAGCTCTCTCTCTCTCTCTCTCTTGAGCACATTCAAGTTTCTTACATCATCAAGATTGGATTTGAACTTCCCACAAGCGACTCTCTAATTAAATAAACGCATTGAGAATATTTCTAATAGACTGTTCTATCAATATAGAGCAAACTATTTTCAGACTCCGGCAAGGAAACTAACAGTTGAGTAAATTGAAGTTTCATCTGTGTTCGAACATAGTAGGTAAGTGTTGATTGAACCAAAGCAATAGAACTGTTTAGATAATGTTTAATTGAGTCGTAACCGACACAGGGATTAGCCGGTGTTATGGTGAAACAACCACATTCTGGTTATTGTCTGGTAAGTCTTACTTAGTATAAGGAACATCCCTTAATCACATGTTAAATTCTTGGTATCATCTGCTTAGATGAGATTACTTGTTTGGAAGGTATTAATTATGCGTATTGGAGGGATCTGTAATCGTGGCTTCGACTTTATGAAAAGATTTTGAAATTTTGCGTTCGTGATTGATCATTTCATTGGTAATAAGAAGTATTGTTTTAATTATGAGGTGAAATTATTGGGATTTGCGTGTGACAGCTAAAAAAAATATAATACCATAAACGATTTATTGTATCGTTAATCGTTTCTTTGCATATTTTAAAAACGTATTAACTTGAAGGCGAAATTTCTTTGCGAAAATTATTTAATATAGGTTTTATTTCACGATATGAACATAAATACAAGTAGTAATAGAAAAAGGGCTTTACATATTTTCCAATTTCTGACTCTTTAGATGTATGGTACATCTAAAGAGGTATAAACCTCTGAAAATTAATTATAATTAAAATCTCTGTTAATTATAATAAAACTAATATACTTGTTCTTTAATGTATTTAGTTTTATGTACCAATTTCATTATGTTTTTTTATTTTTATTTATAGTCTGACGCCTCTATACCCGGAGGGTAAGGCAGAAGCGTAAATATTACACCCACATTTCGCCATTAATTTTTAGGTCCCATGTAATAGGGGGCGAGCCTATTGCCGTTACCGGGCACATCACCAGAATCCGGGCTGCTACTGAGTATTCGGGAAAACCCAGTAACACTTTATCCCGACCCGGGAATCGAACCCGGGACCTCCGATCAGCAGTCGCATACGCTATCCAGTGGACCACGGAGGCAGTCCGAATCAGACTGATTCTGATTTTGAATTTAATTATATATGTTTATGTTATTTATGTTTTGGTATTTGTATATCTTATAAATGTATATGTTTATACCTTCAAGAATATATATATTAAAACTGGAAAACCTACAGCTGGCTTTAAGCGATAAGACCGCTCTTTGTACTTTACTTAATATGTAAGATTTCTTGAATGTTGATGCTGGTGTATAATAAAGCTTAATAAAACATTAATCAAAGATTAATCATTAATTTTCGACCCACAGACCCTAAAACTGTTTATTTATACGTATATACTATCTGTTAACGTCAAGCTTTAGACCATTTTACCTGGTTGACCGATAAAGATACCTAGAAGCGATAATATTAAATTAAACCACAACTGCTATCTGAACTGATATATTATATTGACTCTGTTGGAGTCTATTTGAGTCTCTGTAGGAGACTGACAATGTTTGAACTTCACTGGCTTTATATAGTTTCGGTTGTAGCCAAACAATAGTGTTTGAAGAAAACACCAAATCTAGTATAAACCATCAACGTATATTTCAATTTTTGCAGGCACATTTTTATGCAGCACTACTTTTGCACAGTCACACACTGTTACAATAATTTCCGCTTGCTACTTCGTAGTCCAAGAGTTATTGTAAGACTATCTGTGGTGTCCTTTTACGCCTCCCATTTCGACTCGGCCCTCTTCATATTAATCAAAAAGAGTGAGTAGGAGTGAAGTGAGGTGCGCGCTGATGTATAGCCCATGAATCATTTGAGTGTTTATAAAAATATTCTCGTAATAATTAAATCGTTGTGTTAATTAAATTAACTTAATATTCAATTACGGGACACATTGTCAGACTCCGTGCTGGTACTGAGAATTCGGAAAACTCTGTAATACTTATTGCCCGACCCGTGACTTGAACGCGGGGCCTCCCGATCAGCAGACGCATACGCTATCCACTGGACCACGGAGGCAGTCTTGTAAATGTTCAGTTAAATTTCAATATAAAGTAAAGCAAAAAAAAGTTTAATTACCAAACAAAAAAAAAGGTATTTCAGAAAACAACATTTTAATTACAAAACAAAAATATCTATTAAAGAAGTTTCCAATCTGTAATTGGATAAACATAACTGAGTCACAAAGGACAAGAGACAAAAATCGCTTGTTTATTAAAAATCTTGTTATATTGAATAACGGAGTCAAAATTATAAGGAATTTAACAAGGAGCGCTTCGTGTTTGTCTTTAAATGAGGTCGAAGAAGCAACAAATTGAACGGCTCTCACCTTTGCTTCCAATACAATTAGACGATTATTCCTCTTGCCTACCTCCGTATAACTATAGGGGTGCTGCAACTAATAAGCGAGCGCGTATCTTGGCAAATACCTTCCTCATTATTTAATGAGAGTGAATAATCCAGAGAGATATGTATGGATCGTTGCAAATGGCGTTCCGTAGTCTCTGCCTACTTCTTTGGGAATCAGGCGTGAGTCTATGTATGTATGCCATCATCATTACCCTCTTAGCGTTATCCCATTTTCAATCTGGGATCCGCTTACTATCTAACCGGATTTGGCTGAATATTAGCTTTTCCACAGAGCGACTGCCTGTCTGACCTCCGCAACCCGAAGGGATAGCGATATTCCATGGTTTAGACTAGTGTCAGTTTATTTAGAAGGTACTGATGCCCTGTAACAACTGTCAAATATCCTCATGACAACCGGGACCGACGGCTTAACGTGCTCTCCGAGGCACGGGACAAGCGATAATTAACAATTCAATACGCACTTAACTCCGAAACGTCATTGGTGCGTGCGGTGGATTCGAACCCGATACCCTCTGCATGGCAGTCTGTTGGTATCTCCACTCGGCTATCGCTGGCTCTGTCTATGTATGTATGTATTGAAGTCAAATTGCGGCTTACGGATTCTATCGCGATGTGGTTTTACTGACATAGCTGGCGTAGTTTGATTTCAATGTGTAACATGCGCGCAAACCCAAGAAATACTAAATACTTCATATATATATATATATATATATATACACCATATATATATACTTCTTCGTCGTATTTTTTAAGGTGCCATATGTGAAAGTTTAATTATGTCCCATGCAATATTTTTCTATCTTTCTCGTTACTCGGCTTCTCGCAGGATCGCGGTGACTGAGAGACCAGTGAGTACGGTCACCTAGTCTTACCAACGGTTTGGTGGTCGGCCGTCTCTTGTTTCATTTCGTATTTTCTAAGATAATTTTTAAGCCTTTTTGTAGCTCTTACCATAAGTAATCTCGACAATATACAGCACACAGTATATGAATAGGTCATCATCTTCATCAGCCTTGTAAACATACTGTCCCACTGCTGGGCACGGGCCTCTTCTCTCTGAGAGACGACTATTGACATAGTCCACCACGCTGGCCAAGTGCGGGGTGGCAGACTTCACATATGTTTCGAGAACATTATAGAGAACTCTCAGATATGCAGGTTTCCTAATGATGTTTTTCATCACTGATAAGCAAGTCATAATTAACAATTTTATACGCACTTAACCTGGAAGAGTCATTGGGGCATGCCGTGGATTTGAACCCGAGACTCTCTGGGCTAATTTAAATAAATTTGATATCTGACCTACCATGCAACACGATATTGCAATTTGATTCGTCTTCAAATTATTGTACATGATTTTAAAATATCGATTGGAACTTCTCCATTTTATGTCACTGTACATCGTGTCCATAAGGTCAATGTTTTCCATAAAAGTATTTATTCAGAGCATGCTATAGAAGCTGCCTATACCATTTATTTTAGAACACAAACACCAAAGATTATTTATTACAGCGTTTATGCTTCAAATAATTAATTTAAAAAACAAATTCCATTTCAGGCTCACTCGTGCGTTTGTTTTTACCTTGTAACATCTTTAAAATATTTGGAAAACTCAGTCATGTGAGTTTTCCTGTCGATGAATTTCCATATTTTTAAAGCAAATGATGATATACGTTTACTTATGATATTTTAAGAATCTCGTAACCCAAATTATCTAAGCATAATGAAATTTAAGGTAGCGTTGAAGTTTACATATCATAAATTCCTCATCTGTATTTAACTACTCTTTCCAATGCTATTCGAAGCACGTCTGCTCATATGAATATAGTTAATAAGTTTTTTAGTACTGAAATTCATCATCAACCTTTAACAGTCCACTGCTAGAATAGGCCTCTTCTTTGAAAGGAGGATTGGCCTACTATATCACGTTGGTCCATCGGGTTGGTGTAGGGGTTGTATCAAGATTTTCTTCTCTTACAGTGCTGTTCTCAGCATAATATGCTCCTTCTGTCGGCTCTTATGACACCCATGGGATGATATGGGGTGGTTTCATTCCGTATTCTAAATCCGTCACCACACGGACGACTGAAATTGTCCTGTGTTAATATTACTACCCAATATTTTTATGGAACAAGCCACACACGGTATTTAGATCCAAAACTAGGAATAGACTGAATTATATTCACCCAGAACGAGATTTAAGTATTAGAATCCTTATATGTAAGTGACACCCTTACATAGAGCATATATATAATAGTCGTTTATCTTGGGTGGTAATCGAATCTACAATAATTATCTTGCTTAGCCGATGATTTTACAAAAGTAAAAAGAAGTAGATACGTTATAGGCGTACCAAAAGCAGGACGCTAAACATGAGCCAGTTGGCAAGTCTGACATAAGTGTGTGTGATGTCGCGAGCCGGCGTCAAAGTGAAACTGACACATCTTGTCAACCGAAAATAAAATAAATATGGAGTTCCTTATCGATGTGTGCGTTAGTGTACCGTTTCCACAGATTGATTACTACGTAGGTTACGTATCTACCTCTTTCTTGTAATATCATTGTGCTTAGCAGTCTAAGTCACTAACCACTGGCCCAGTCAAAGGCTATTTACGCAAAAAAATATAATGTGTTTTACGACAAATTAAAGCGATTGTAAAGTTTACAAATCGCCCATCGCCTATCCCTTCCACCATACCTATCGCCGTGATAAAGCCGAATTGATCTCTCTCTTGTAAGCCGCCCTTGCGTATAATTAACTCTTCCCTGTCATTGGCTGCAAGCCTCTCTAAGCCGATATACAGATCATATACTTGAAATATTTAGTGGTTCCACTGCGTAGGTAATCTGCCTATATTTTATATTAATATTATAAGAGGTAAAGGCTGGTTTATTTCAAATTCGGTACGTTGAACAGAAGATGAGTTCTTCAGGTGTAATAATTTGTAATCTGGTGACGTATATCTTTGAGATATATTTGAAATCGACATTGACGTACATTATATTATTAAATTAATATGTGAGTACATAAATAGAATATCAATATCTGCAACTTTTAAAAGGTAGTCTCATAGTTCAAGCTCTGCTTAGTTTGGGACTAGGTGGTTTGTATGTATATGGAAGATTGGCAGTTATGCATCCTTACATTGCAATATTCGACTATCTTTAGTACTAAATAATTGAGAACTAAAACGTATGCTTTATATTTATTTATATGAAAATCAAACCTACAGTTTCCCACGTGTTTGTTTATCAAGAGCATGACCAAAACACACAATTTAATTTTAAAGTTAATTCAGGTTAAAAACATTTTTTTCCTTAAAGCTTCAATATATTTCCGCGTCACCACAAAATAGACAATTCACAATCACACGTCAAGTCATGGACAAAATCTAATATAGAATACCTCTTAGTTTACGAGTGCTATTGTATCTAAACAACGTATACTTTAGGAGCCTTTTTATAGTCGAGGAGCCTATTAAGTTGAGTATAAATTTTTAACGGACCGTTTTCTTTGTGATGAGCTGTAATAAGGGTTTAAGGTGCTACTTTGTCTCCTGTAATCGGATAAAGCTTGTATGGGTTCAATCGATTCTGTTAATAAGGTATTATTTAATGAAGCAGGTGTTGAGGATTATCGGTTATATTAACGAGGCACCATGGAAAGGTTTAACGAGTTCATGAGGATGCTCCAAATTTGCTTCAATGAATATATTTGTTGTTGAATTTAATGCTTACCTGTGTAAATGTTGGTGGATTTTAGATCGGGTGGAGTTAATTTGAAATTCGTAATGTTGTTGGAGATTGTGTTAAGGCGCGGATACACATGAGCATTCACCTATAATGAGCATTCTCGCGAATGTTACAAAACAAATGAGTGAGTTAGCGAGCATTCTCGCGAACATTCGGGTGAGCCTTAGAATATAGATAATACATAGAATTCACACTACTTATGATTTTAATCTCCCTAGATTAAAATATGCAGTTGTGGTAGTTCCTACATCGGACAGACCAACCGAACCATCGCTGAAAGGGTCAAGGAACATATCGCAGCTGTAAAAAACCGACAAATTAACAAGTCTGCCATAGCTGAGCATTTTTTGGAGTCTGGAACAAACCACTGGATCGAATTACATCAACCAAAGGTCTTATCTACTGATCGTCACTATTACTCCAGGATAGTACGTGAAGCGGTTGAAATCAAAAAACATAAAAATTTCAACCGGGAAGATGGATACAGACTGTCTACAACTTGGAATCCAGTAATCAACAAATGTAAACCCCGCCGCAGTAACACAGCTCATCAGTGTGTAGACGTCATAAGTGTTGTGTGTCGACGTAACGACAGTTCGGATAAAAATAAAAATAAAAAACAAGTGAGGGTAGCTGCCGAAACCCACGCTTCACAAGGACGACGCTCAGTCCTGCCGCGACCAAGGCTGTTGTAAGACGGCCGAAACGTCGGTAAAACATAGGTATTTGACGCAACATATTTTGATTTTCAAAAAGCTTTTGATCGGGTCCAGAATGATCTCTTGTTGCAGAAGTTATCCGCTTTTGGTTTCGCTCCTAAACTCCTCGACTTATTCACTAGCTATTTTTCTAATCGTACTCAATATGTGCAATTAGGCAAGTACCGGTCTAACTCGTATGACACTCGTTCTGGTGTCAGTCAGGGCAGTGTCTTGGGACCTACTCTGTTCCTGATCATGGTGAATGACTTGCCGAGCGTTGTCAGATCTGCTCAGTGTTTAATGTTTGCTGATGACCTGAAGCTATTCTTGGGAATCGGTAGCACAGCAGACTGTGTCGCGCTCCAGCGCGATATCGATAGGGTAGTGGCTTGGGCTGAACAAAACCGCTTGGAGTTTAATGTTAGTAAGTGTAAGACAGTAACATTTACTCGTTCTCGCTCGCCACTCACATACGACTATAATATTTCTGGTGACCGGTTGGAGCGAGTCAGCCAAATACGAGACTTAGGTGTAACTTTGGATACATGTTTAACATTTAATTCGCAAATTTCTACGATTTGTAACCAAAGTTTAAAAGCATTGGGATTTGTGATGAGGCAGTCAATTCCTTTTCAGAGCAGGTGTGCTATCGTTTTGCTGTACTTCGCTTTTGTCCGCAGTATTCTGGAATATAATTCCGTAATCTGGGATCCACATGAAGAGAAGTATATTACGATGATTGAACGCGTACAACGTAAATTTGCACGGTTTTTGTACAAAAAGTTGTATGGCTTTTACCCTCATTTATATCCGTCTCTTTTCGTGTCTGGTATGGTAGGCCTCGACACACTAAGACTGCGTCGTAAATGTAAATTAGTTTTACATTATTTTTTACTGCTACATAATGAAATAGATGACCCTAATACGTTGTCTCGCTGTTCGATCTCAGCACCGAACCAATATACGCGATTGCGCTCGCGGCGCCTACTCGCCGCGCCACAGGTACGAACCTGCACCGCGCAGTACGCGCCTACTACTCAGGCACTCACACTGCTCAATAATATAATTGTTAAATATCCGGATGTGGACATATTTGTCATCAAACTGTATATGTTTTTAATTGTATGTAAAATGTATTTTTCGTGTCAAATGACTTCATAGTCATTTCAACTATTAGAAATTAAGTTACCTTATATTATGTACCTATCTAAATGTAATGACTCACTACACGTTTTGGGCAACTGTAAGTGAAGTGAGCAGTTGTACTACATAAATAAATAAATAAATAAATAAATAAATAAGTATTTATACCTTAAATTAATTAAATATCGCGAATAAGACCCGTTTAAATAAAATTGTATGATGTATACAAATCGCGATAGTGATGGCCTTACTCAGAATAAATATCGATAATGTTTACAATAGATTCTTAGATTTGGTTTACTCAGAATTTATTTCAATAGAAGGTTGATAAAATCTCGATATCGATAAATAAAGTTGAACGTAGGAACAGACACTTGTGTGATTTATTAAACCTGTTCAAATTAAAATCTGCATTATATTATTTAGAAACATCATTTGTTTATGTATTTTACTCTTTCTCTAGAAATAATTCATAAGTGAATCTGAAGTAAACATATTGGGTTAAACTGCGGTTGTAGTGCGATTTCTATATTTTTTCTATATTCTAAGGACTATTTGAATTAGTAGCTATGGATGCTAGATAACTCCAAATCCATGTTCATGCACACAAATGTTTGACTTGAGTGGGAATCGAACCCGCAGTCTTCAGCATGGCAGTCATATACACTCGCGCTACGTCACCTGGCTTACTACCACCACAAGTAATGACAAGGATTCTTCAGTCAACAGTTTTCAAAAATGTTCAACTTGCTGTCGCTCGTGGCTACGCCTTAACTTAACCTTGCAACCTTAGTTTTTCTGTTGGTAGTAGAGCCCTACTGATTTCAACGTGCATGAACCAGCTTCACCGGAGAGGTACCGCGTTCTTACAGAATAGCGACTAACAGTACCTGTACTTTTGCGTCTCGTTCGTGAGAGTGTCGCTCTCAACGATGAAATTAATTGAAAACAAACGTAAACAAGGTTCTACTAATTGCCCACCTGTAGTTGCTTGCAAAAGAAAACTCTTTTTGGAGGCGGCGCAGGAGAACGTTGAGACTAATGAAAAGGATTGAATCAACGGGATTCATCAATATGAATATTCGTTTGTGTACAAATGGCTTACGCTAGCATATAATGTTATTTACATTCTTAGACTTCTGCCTAGGAGCGCAGGGTCCGCTTTCTAGCAACTTCACTATAAATGAACTTAAACAAGCTTTGCAAAGATATATGACTCATAAAATGACTGAAGATTAAGTTTTTTGTGTGTGAAACTTGTAAATTAGTTGAAGTTACTTCAAACTTAATAGTAGTTTTACAACATATAATTTTTACAGCACTTTTTCATCCGCCTAGCGTTATCCCAGTTGCAACCTGGAATTGGCCTACTAGAACAACCGTATTTGACTGAATATTAGTTTTTCCACAGGCTGAATGCCTGTGTGCCCTCCGCTATCGAAAGGGATAGCTATATCCCATGGTTACGACTAGTGTCAGTTTATTCATAGATACTGACTTTCTGTAACGACTGCCAAAGATGTTCACGACAGCCAGGTGGCTTAACGTGCTTTCCGAGACAGGGACAAGCGATAATTAACATTTCGATAGGCACGTTACTCCAAAAACAGTGGTGCGCGCCGTGGACTCGAACCTTATATCCTCTGCATGGCAGTCTGTTCGTCAAATTAACACGATGTTGTTGATATTTTAAAAGACACAGCATGATTCACCGACATTTGGCATGCAATATTTGCGAGTAGGTACAATATTTCTTTAAATAAACTACAGTTACACAAATTTTTTTGTTTCATTCATAAATATATACATGTAAAAAGACCCTTAACGAAAACTGAAACCCCATATTGTACCATTAATTACGAACATTTTTTACTTCGGCACCATACCTGGGAAATGACTGGTTTAGGAGATAATGAGGCTCAAAGTTACTATGCAATTTTTATAAATAGGTACAAAATCGATGTATTTACCCCACCAACCTGTTCTATAGATGTCCAAAACGAGTAGACTTCGGCTTGGTGATGAGGCTTGTGACACTCTGTATAAGGCTATTGCTGCCTATTTTAAAAGTCTGACTATGTCAATATTATATCAATACTCCTTTAATTAGACGAAAACCGACCAAAATTGCACTCAAAGCACACAAACAATCATAGAACATTAAATTTGAGCTTGATCGGTATCACTTATGGCAATGTAGAGTGAATTACACGAGCCATCGAAGTCGAATGCCGAGTAAGAACTAGCAGGGATCAGTTCCCGTTTTATCTGAACATTGCCTTGTGCGCCAAACACTAAAAATATCCTCGCCACTCAACGGTTGGGTAACACTTGGATTTTTAGTAAAATTGCTTGCCCTACCAATGATGTTATTTTGTATCTTTAGGCTAAATATGATGTTTTAGGTTAGATTCTGATTTGGATTGAGAAGGTTGTTAATCGTTTTTGATGCTGATTTTTGGCGTATCTGACACACTTTTAATGTATAAGTTATGGCATCTTGCTAAAGTCTATACATAGGTAATCAATCTTAGTTATTAAGAATCAACAATAAGTAGGCAATGATAACCCATTATTTGTCTTTTGTATAATTTATTTTATGAATGACATACTACTGGTCCCTCGGGCCTCTTTTCACTATAAGAAAATTATGACACATTCTTTATATTACTTTTACAATTACTAGTAATTGTAAAAGTAAGTTTCCACTAAGAACTTAGGGTCCCAAGCCAACCTCACCTGCAAGTGGTGCACCTGCCGATCAACGGACGAGGCTCTGGCAAACAAAATATCCCGATAAGCGGCAATAGGCTCGCCACCTATTACGTGGGATCAAAACACTGGCGAAAAGTGGGCGTTTAATATGCCTCTGCCTACCCCTTCGGGGAAATAGGCGTGAGTCTATGTATGTATGTATGTAGTAATTTTAATTTAGTTTAGGTTGAATTTCAGTCATTTTGTCACTTACGATTTAAATATATTCTTTTGCAATTTAATCGTGGTGTTGGTAAATCTTCTGAAATTTATAACAAATACGCACTTCATCGAAATACATAAATGAAACTTGTCTCGGTAATTCTCAAAGCTAAAATCTTTCATAATTAATTTCCCCAGTAATGATAACTTCAAGCAAACACTTGTACTAAGATTTGTATCATAAACGTTGGTACATATCCGGTCTATTTATTTTGTTTGACCCCGTTTTGCATAGGAATAGCTGCTAATACGCTGTTAACACGACTTAACGTTTCTTGCGAATTGCTGTTTTCATGGCTATCGTACGGAGGTACTACTACAACAGCTTATTTTAAAGTCAATGGCCGTGTTTAAGTTTTATAGATATTATTGCAGTGAAGTGAGTTTTGAACTAGCTGTATATGTACAATTATATTGAAGTGAAGTTGGATAACTTTTGAATTACCTTTGAATACACTAAGGTCACATTGTTTTTCTTTTTGTTTTAATAATATAACGCCTGCACTAGGAATAAGTTCTGTGTCCAAGTTTATGTATCATCATCTTTAGTTTTGCATTTTGTTCATTGAATAAAGACAAAATGCAAAACTAGATATTATAGTCTTTTAAACCGATAGTCTGAGAAATTCTATTCATTCCTGAACCGAAAAGTCAGTTATAATCGAACCTATCATTTTATAGGATAGCTTGTCATTTTCTATTCTCTTCATGTAACGAGCAGTCTATTGAGGCAGAGTTTAATTTGGCAATTTATCATCCTTGCTTCAAAAAAGCAAACATTTCATTCCTAAATTGGCCTTCTCTCCGTTATCTGGTTAATATCTAAAGAGGTTCAATCTGATACGTTTTATATTATTTTGTCGAACTTTCGTTCTTTCCTTTACCTGAATAAGACCTTGATCCCAGTCTAGACTTGTTAATGGGTCTCAAGGGATTCTTCCGAGTATTAGCTCTACGTGAGCTCAACTCAAACATTACGTTCAGCGAACATAAGTACGATATCTTTAATATTGCGATCTATTTCTCCATAATCATCATAAAGGGAATGTTTTATACGAATCAATTGTGAGAATTCTCTGGATATAAGTTTTTCGGTGTGTATTTTGTTCTACTTTTAAATATTACATATTTTTATCAATGATTGGTATTACGTACGCTCTAAGGTGTCATTTAACATTCCTTTTTTTAATGCTATATTATTATCTTTTACAATCATAAGTTTAGAAAAATAAAAAATAGACGGCCACGTAACGTAGTGGGAGCATAACTAACTATTACACCGAAAGTCGCGGGTTCTATGCCAGCTTAAGTCAAAAATGTGTGTCGAAGATAAGTAGGAAATAAAAGAAATGTTTAATTCATACCCTACATAATTTTTTTTATTCCAACATATGACTTAAAGCACATGCTCATACAAAAACAATACAATGTTTAGAAAGTGTTACGATTGAAACAACTTCAGTACATCTTCGTCTAATCTACCACTAACAGAACGTTCTCAAACTAAGCCTGCAACAGATAATCAGATTAGAGGAGCACCGAATAAACAGGTGCCGAGGAACCAATACTCGATATGCCATGAGATGGCGTGTTTTTTTTACATTATATCGGGATATGCAGTAATTTTATGAATAAAGCTATTTCAATACTATAAGACTTTTGTAGAAATAAATTGGAAACTGAAATAAGCGAGAAGAAAATTCATTACTCTATTTAAAAATCACAAATATAATAATATGGTCGTTTGTTAAAAATACGGAAATACCCGCTCTAGCAATCAATGTAAGCTAATGGAGATACCAACACATTGCCATGCAAAAATTGTGTTAAGACCTAAGGTGCTGACCGGTGTCTTTTCGAACTTATGCGCGTATTGAATTGTTAATAATCGCTTGCCCAATGCTTTGGAGAACATGTTAACTCGTCAAGCCTGGCTGTCATGAAGATCTTTGACAGTCGTTATGCGAAGATGTAACTTCTTATCACTATCTGTACTGGCACTGATCTAAGGCATAGATTATAGCTATGCTTTTATAGTGCGTAACTCAAACGGTTGCCCTGTGGAAAAGCAAATATTCTGTGAATTTTGTTCCGTCAGCGAGCTTCAGGGCGAAAATTCTTTGATGTAACCGGGTATAACGCTAGGATAATCATGATGAAAATTGTCCGACACTACTACTACTATAGGTACTTGAATAATTCACCTGCGTTAATAAAACAAATTGGTCATTCAACTGCCCGTGTCGAAAATTCGCCTATATGAATCGGAAATACAAATAAACATATATGGCACCTTTCATGTGGAAGTTCAATAAAAGTAACAGTATTTTAGTCCGCAACTTTGAACTAGATACGCAAGTGTGTGACCTAGTGGGTGTGTCGAATACGAATGTAATTAATCCTAGGTCGGTAAACTTTGTGTTATTTTGTTTACTCCGCTCTGGATATTATAAAAAATATTTTATTACGTCATAGTTTCTGGCTACATTATCATACAGATTTGTGCTGTTCACTGATAGACATAGGCCTCTCCTCATTTGCTTCTTCTTCTTCCTCAGCCTTTAACAGTCCACTGCTGGACTAGGCCTCTCCTTTGAAAGGAGGAATTGGCCTACTATACCACGCTGGCCAAAGGGGTTGATATAGGGTTTGTATCAAGTTTTCCTTCTCTTGCAGTGTTGTTCTCAGCATAATATGCACCCTCTGTCGGCTCTTACGACACCCATGGGAAGATATGGGTTGGTGACATTTCGTATTCTTAATGCGTCACCACACGGTCATCCTCATTTGTGCCATAAAAGTATTGTGATTATTATGAGTCAATAGGAGAATTTGACCCACTATACCAGCCGGGTTCGTATATGTTTTGATGTTTAATTTACTCTCTCTTTGCACAGGTAGATACTACATATTATGTATTTGCTTTGTGTATTTGGTTTAATCGCTTCTTACCTAGCTACTAACTTATCAACAACTTACATCCACGGAAAGAAGTAGAGTTGTGAAACTTTCTATTTTTATATCATATATTATATTTATATCACGGTGTCGCCGGTACATATTAACAAAAATAGCCATGTAGATATTTAGTTAAGCAATGTTATATAGTTAACGTTTAATCAGTAGTGATCGAATAACGCTTTGGCAAAAAGCCGCATGATGTAGGTAAATTATTTATTGGTAGAAATATTAATTGGTTTTGTTGTTTATTTATTTATTTATATTAAGCACATCAACAGCATAATTTCATTATTTCTTATGAATAAAATGAGTATTTATAATATATAACACTTACCAGCTCCAATTATGAACATAAGGCATAGTGAGATGAACTCAACCATAACATAAATAAATACATAATAATTGGTAGAACCGTTTAAAAGAAATTCAAAATTAATTTAAATGAATGGGTGGATCATTCTAGCAATTTTATATTTTCCAACACTTTAAATGGCTCAGACGTCTGGTACCTTTTAAATAAAATAAGGTGACTCTATGGGGTAAAAGTTAATTTATGTTGTAACCAGCGTGGCTGCCCTTTCTACAACAATAATTTAACCAATTTCTTTCTTCCCATAGTTCCACCTACAGTAATAGTGTCAAAGCAACTGCTTGGAGCGCCACTTGGTACCGACGTGGTACTCGAGTGTACCGTGGAGGCGTACCCCAACACCATCAACTACTGCCTCAAGAATAGAGGAGAAATCCTCTTAGACGGGTAAGCATTCATCATCATCATCATACATAGACTCCCGCCTAATTCCTGAAGAAGTAGACAGAGACAGGCCGCCATTTGCAAAGATCCTGACATAATTTTCTCTCTTGATCCATTCACTCTTTTGAAATTTTTCATGCATACTTTTTTGTTTATGGTACTTCTAACCAGTCCGTTTTAGGCTGCCTATAATCTGATCAGAGAACTTCCGACTACGTCTTTTCCTTCCCCCATCCCCATTCATATTTGCCATCACCATAGAACCTTTCGTAATCCACTGTTGTACAAAGACTTCTGATTTATGATACTAGTGTCCTTCTACTACTATAAATACGAATCTTTGTGAGAATAGATAGCAGTTTGTTGTTTTTCACCACATAACTGCTCAACGAATATTAATTGAACTTGCAGTAATTTATATGACAGCAGAATGCCAAGTCCATGGCCGGCAGTGGGACAATTTATTAACAGAGCTAATATTCTCTACCCCGTGTCGTTATCCCATATAGGTTCATTCTAGTCTCCGTATATCCTAATTTTACAGAATATTAGCTTTTCGAATATTAACTTTTTAGGCACGGGACAAGTCAGGCTGTAACTAACCCCCGCGGACTCGCCGTCCGCGTATCGGCCCATAGTGCTGCTCGATGAGGCGGGCAAACTTTTTGAGCGTATTATCACAGATCGCCTCGTCAGCCACTTGTGCAGGGAGGGACCGAACCTGGACGATAACCAATTTGGTTTTCATCGGGGGCGCTCCACCATAGACGCCATCATGCGCGTGAGGGCCTTGGTGGAGGAGACGGTGTCCCGGGGTGGGGTGGTGCTGGCGGTGTCTTTAGACATCTCCAACGCATTCAACACCCTACCCTGGAGTTGTATTCGGGAGGCTCTGAAATACCATCGCGTGCCTACCTACCTCCGCCGTACAGTAGGGGCTTACCTAGAGGGAAGATGCGTCACCTATCGGGGACGTGACGGTGCTCGTCGGCACCTCATGTCGTGCGGTGTTCCGCAGGGATCGGTCTTGGGACCACTCCTGTGGAACATCGGCTACGACTGGGTGCTGAGAGGCGAACTCCCGCCGGGCGCCGACTTGACATGTTATGTGGACGACACGCTCGTAACTGCCTGGGGGAGCTCGCACAGGGAAGCGACGTTGATAGCCACGGCTGCGGTGTCACAGGTGGTGAACCGCATCCGGCGCCTTGGCCTGGAGGTGGCCCTAAATAAGTCGGAGGCCGTAGTGTTTCATGGCCCCCGACGGGCGCCAGCGCTGGGATCACACATCGTGGTCAGCGGAGCCCGGATAGCTGTCGAGTCCACCATGAAGTATCTGGGATTGGTGCTCGACAGCCGATGGGAATTCGGGCCCCACTTCCGGTGGCTGGCGCCCAAGCTCATGGGCGTAGCAGGCACGCTTTCAACGTTGCTTCCCAACTTGGGGGGCCCGAGCGCCGCTTGTAGGCGGTTGTACGTCGGAATCGTGCGGTCCAAGGCCCTGTATGGGGCCCCTCTGTGGGCGATGGACATGACGGCCAGCACTCTCGCCATACTGCGCAAACCGCAGAGGGCGATGGCCGTCAGAGTCGTCCGCGGGTATCGCACGATTTCCTACGAGGCGGCTTGCATCCTGGCCGGATCCGCTCCCTGGGACCTAGAGGCGAAAGTACTCGCGTCATTATATCGATGGCGCGAGTAAGAGCAGACTCGGGGCTCGAGGCTGGTGCAGCGGCAGATCGCGCTGCGCCGAGAGGAGCTCCGTCAGGTCTTGCTGGCGGAATGGCAGCAAAGGCTTCTGCGCCCTACCGCCGGCTTTGCCACCATCGAGGCGATCCGGCCAGTACTCGATGACTGGCTCGGGAGAAGGCATGGCTCCCTGTCGTTTAGGGTGACGCAGGTGCTGTCGGGGCACGGTTGCTTCGGCAAGTACCTGTGCCGCATAGACAGGGAGCCGGACGCTCGGTGCCACCACTGCGTCCATTGCGGGGAGGACACGGTGCAACACACGCTCGCCGAGTGTGTAGCTTGGGAGGAGCAGCGCCGTGTCCTCACAAATAAAATAGGAGGCAATCTGTCGCTGCCGGCCGTAGTGCGGAGGATGGTCGGTAGCGCAGAGTCATGGGACGCGATGGTTTCCTTCTGCGAAAAAGTGATGTTGCAGAAGGAAACTGCGGAAAGGGAGAGGGAAATCTCGACTCCCTTCCCCGGCCGCAGAAGGCGCACCGGGCGCAGGAGAATGGCGGACAACGCCCTTTACCGGCCTCCATGAATTGTTCCAGGGGCGAGGGACTTGGGGAAGGCGCAGGCGCGTGTGGGTGTCGGCGCGCGCCTCTGAGGCGATGCATGGGGTAGTTCAACACCTCACTACCCCGTGCAGGAGACGAGGCCCGGACAGAGCCGGCCGTGTGGGGCTGCGGAAAAATTCGGATTCCCGCGGCCCCGCATGCGAGGAGACACCGGGGTGGTTTTAGCCGGTAAGAGTCCGGCACGCCCCTCCGCCCTTCACCAGGCGGAGGTAGTCCATGAGGATTTCCCCCCGCAAAAAAAAAGGCTGTAACTAACAATTTAATACGCGCTTAACTTGCGTTGCATGGCAGTCTGTTGATGAGCTGACTCAGTCAAAAGCGTCAGACGATATCCTGCATTGTACTTGAATACTAAACCCTTTTTGTCTGGACTTTATAAGATCAAGAAAAGATGAAAGAAACTGAAGTGACAGAAAAAAAAACAATGACTCTTAGGTTGTTTCAGCCTTACTTCTAAGGAAGTCATTAAGCTAGGAAAAGCAGGCATCATCTGTATAGAATAGGGTTTTGACTTCAATAAGTGTTGTAAACAACCAAAATGCAGAAATAAATATGTTTTTATGTCTTTATATCTACCAGGCTATCGCTCCCTTATATTATTATTTTGTGGGTAATAATAGATATTTAATAATAGCCTACTCTGTATAAAAAGCCGACTGAAAACTAAACAAGAATAGTTTCTATACTTATTGGCTTTTAAAAGCATCACTTCGTATAACCCTTTATTTGTTCTATCGTCTATCAAAATGCCCATATTCACTGTCGTGGTCTATACATACTTATGCTAACGAGAAGCCCCACTTAACTGTATAACGCGAAGTTGAAATACCAATAACTGCCATGGTTGGGCCATAAAAACAGCGTGTGAAACTTATAATATTGATGGAGACATAACCTGTCATTATATGCATAGTTTTGCTATATAAATATTTAATTATGCTGGAAGATGGTGACAGTTTAATGTTTTGGTCCTTATCGGATTTGGTTGGATTGTTTAGGTAGAAGTGTGGTAGAAATATAAAATACATACATACATACATAGACTCACGCCTGTTTCCCCGAAGGGCTAGGCAGAGGCATATTAAACGCCCACTTTTCGCCAGTGTTTTGATCCCACGTAATAGGTGGCGAGCCTATTGCCGCTTATTGGGATATTTTGTTTGCCAGAGCCTCGTCCGTTGATCGGCAGGATGGTGAGGTGCACTTGCAGGTGAGGTTAGCTTGGGACCCTAAGTTCTTGGTGGGCACCCTATGTACACCAATTTAAAATAAATTCTTGTATTTGAAGTTTGGTTATAAAATTAAATATACATAGATATTTTAAAATTACTATGTTTGCACCATACATCTTCTTAGAAGATATAGTATGGATTTTTAGACCAATGCAATTAAATAGGTCGCATGTAAGGTATCTGTAAGAGTAGTAGTCTGGTTTGGTAGTGGTAACAAAGAGAGGATAGTTGCATAGTTCGCAATTCGATGACATGTTCAACAATTACTATTTATTTTTACTCATAAAATTGATTTTACACTAAGTCTTAACTAACTATGAAAAAAGTTGTAATTGATCTAAATATATTTTTAGCAATTTTTAATTAATACTAGCATCAGTTTTAGGGCCCCAATGCTAGGGTTAGGTTTCCATGTCTATTGTATTGAACAGCCAGTAATAAAGATGTTCATAGGGAATTATTGATATGCCCCTTACCATTGTGATCAATATGAATGTCGATCCATTGTTGCACAAAATGACTTGTGTTGTACCGGTCAAGTATAAAAAATTGATGGTATTTTCTGCAACGTTTCTTTTATTCGACTTTAATTTGAAAAAATGTATGCGGATGTGTCGTTGGTTCAATGACCGGAGTGATCGATTTTATTAGCTGTCTGTTGACTCATGTTTTCCTCAAGTTATTTTAGTTACTCATATAGTGCGCTATCACATATAGCGCATAAACCTTCGCCTTACGTTGTTACTTGTTGCTTGCCCGGAGCATATTATTAAGTTGTTGGTAAAGAGTCTAGTCAAGTTTGAAAGTGATTACTTTAGCCTCACAGTAACATATTGGATGTAATAGGTTTACGTTGTGGTTAGATTAGATGGCAGATGCTCCATGACAACATTAATTTATTTTCTTCCAATTCTTGTTGGTTATTAAGGATACTACTGCAGTTAGCTGTATCTTAATTCATTTTTATGTCATGAATTGCCTGACAGATATGAACATGTCACAGCCCTATTTCATTCCATGGGTGTCATAAGGAAAGGGCGACTAAGAAAAATACACAAAACAAATCTTTGTAAAGCGGTGGGAAAATCTATGTTAATTTCAGTACCTGTCTGAACAGCGCGGTAAAGTAGACCAAAACACAATAACATATAATGTAAGTCAATAGAATTGTTGGCATACGGCTAACAGTTGATTGTGAAAGGCTGATGATGATGATGGACTTTGTAACTAAAACGAGAGTTTACATTTTTATTATAGCGTCATGCCAGTATCTCCGAAGAGGTAGGCAGTGGTGTAATATTACAACCACATTTCGCTTTACGAATTTTTAGCCTATTGCTGTTACTGGGCACATTGCCAGATTCTACTAATGAAATTCGGAAAAACTCAGTAACGCCTTTCGCCTGACAAAGGAATCAAACCCGGGACTGATCAGCAGACGCAAACGCTATCCACTGGACCACGGAGGCAGTCTGAATTTACATATTTTAACAATATTTTTTCATGTCCTTACATATTAAAAGTTAATATTTTGTACACTGGCGAAAAGTGGGCGTTTATTATGCCTCTGCCTTCCCCTTCGGGGAAACAGGCGTGAGTCTATGTATGTATGTATGTATGTAATATTTTGTTGGCAGGCCAAAATACACAATAAGTGAAGAACGTTCGTCGTACAGAGTAATGATGAAGCTGGTCATACGATACTTCGCCCGAAGCGACATTGGCACCTACAACTGTGTTAGTACCAACTCACTAGGCAAGAGTGAGGGTACCCTTAGACTTTATGGTGAGTTTTATTGGCAGGCCAAAATACACAATAAGTGAAGAACGTTCGTCGTACAGAGTAATGATGAAGCTGGTCATACGATACTTCGCCAGAAGCGACATTGGCACCTACAACTGTGTTAGTACCAACTTACTAGGCAAGAGTGAGGGTACCCTTAGACTTTTTGGTGAGTTTTACCCTAATGTAACCAAAAGGTCTTAAATAGCTTGACTTGAATGCTCACAGTGGTCACCAAGTTGATTAGTGACGGAATATAGTGGCATTTGCATCAGTGCCCTACCGTTACGTTGCTTCAGATGGTATGAGTAAAGCTGTTGGTCACGTTTCTTGTTTCGGAATAAAACGCTTCTGTATTAAACCACAAAATGGTGTTTATGTATTGCACGAACTCTCTAACGAGGCCTTATTATTGTTGTTCAAAGACGAGAACCGGGACCTGGCTTTAGGTATCCATAAAAACCAACCACCGGCAGACCACCGTCACAGTTCGAAATTTGCCTTATGTTAACAAAAATGTTATGCCTATTGCATTTGTGCGTTTACAAACTTATTCAAATTTTTATAGGTATGGTTTGTAATATTTACATCACTGTCATCATCAAAAAAACAAACCCATTTGAACGTAAACATTAAAATATATATCATTTCCATTTCCTGGTCCCACAATCTTAATCCAACAAACTTAGACTGAAAAACATCAAACAAATCTCATATTTTTAGATCCCAGAAGAGCTTACATGATGTATTTTTTTTTACAGAAATAAAACTATATCCCAGTTCTCAGTCGGCCGAAGTTAACATAGGCGGTAAGTAAAATAAAATATGATTTTACTCCTTTGGGTGTACAGCAATATGAATAAATAGTGAATATAAGTAATATGTAAGAGAGAAATTGAAACACGTACTCGTATATTGAAAGGATCCTGTCTAGGGATTTGTTTAGGGCTGGATAATGTTTTTGATTTTATTTTGTGAGTCATGGATACAAGTTTTAGTATGCGTGCGTGTTATTTTTGGGTTTTTCTATTTTGTTTATAAAATGGTCGAATATTTTTGCTGTTAGTGATTTGAGTGGTCAATATATTCATAGCTCATACGAGCAAGATACGACGCAATCATGCAATGTATTTTGTGCCATGCTCGATATACAGTCAACGGTTAGATCAAAGGCGCTTGAATCAAATACCATCGTGTTTTTCGCAAATTACTAACTGCTATTTAATACCTACTATACATAATTATATTTTTTGCTTTTAGCTATGTAGAAGGTCAATTACATTTACCATATACGTATAAATGGCTATTTCATACTGCTTTGCTATACAAAATTACTATTAATAGAAAATTAATTGCCGAGTTGGAGCGATGCCGTAACGGTCCCTTTAAAATGTGTCATGACCTTTAGAGACTTGATCAGAACGGATACTATAGTGTTTCATCAAACATATTTTGTTTTCAATAAGCCTGTATATCTAAGACATAGTACAGTACAGGACAATATAATGTTCCCTCTTATTTATACAGAATACACAATTTTTATTCTATAAATCGTTTTCCAAAAGGTATCTTCATTAGTCGTGTTTCTAATAAACTTTTATTTACAGGTCTTACCGAAGGAGCGGTAAAACAAAAAGCTCCCTACGACAGTTCCAGCTGTTCTTTGAAATGTGCAATTAATTTACTTTTGTTATTAACATTATATGTTGATTAACATTGTATGTATGAAAAGGAGCCGAGATTTTTATTTGAACCTATAGATATTTTACTTATTTTTTATTTTTTCTAACTCATTTTCTTTTAGTTCATATTTATACAAGTATATTATTAAAATAACTATTGGTATATATTTATTCAATCCCTTTGTTTATTTATCGTTCATTCTTCGCCTTATTATTCTATTTTTCCCGGATGCTGCAATTAGTAAATTGTATTGTTCGATGTTGCCATGATAGGTTTACTGTTTTATAATTAAATTTTAGCTGTCGACTCATTATGTGTAACAAATGTGTAATGTATGTATTATTTTTTCTGTAAGTCTTAACACTCAACTGGCAGGTGGATAAGTTTCTTTTTGCTTTTTAGTACCGTTTATATAATTATATCTTTTTTTTTCTTATTTAATATATTTTCTGTATCATACTTTATTATATAATATATATATTTATTTTATCTTTTATTATATAATATTGTTTATGTCATGTCAGATATGTATCAAAGTAGTGATAATGACAGCTTTTTTTCTGCAAGTAGCCTTAATAACAGCTTTTCAAGCATTCCATCTCTTGCTGACTCCCTCCAAAGCAAGTTTGCCGATATACCCGGTAACTTTAATGTTGTCCATATTAATGCTCAGAGTATTCCGGCCCATTTCCAGGATATGCTGATAACTTTTGAGAGAGAGAGTTCGTAAATTTCCCTCACCTTGGTTAACTAATGAAATTAAGGATTTACTGTCGAAGAAAGCTATGGCTAAAACGAAATTTAAATGTCGAGCAACTCCTAGAAATTGGGACAACTACATAGCGATAAGAAATCACTGCAAAAAGGTGTGTAGGCAAGCACAACGCCAATACATTCATAACTCTGTTGAGAATGAAGATCCAGCTAAAGTCTGGAAATTTCTAAAAACTTTGGGAGTTGGAAAATCTACACAAAATCTCATTTCTGATAAATTAGATATCGATTCTCTAAATCACCATTTCACTGTTTCGTCTAAATTTGATAAGACTACTAAAGCTAATACTTTGCATGATCTTTCATCACTTCCAACCCCAAACTATCCATCCTTCGTTTTTAATCAACTATCAGAGTGTGATGTTAATAGAGCCGTATTATCAATTGCATCGAATGCTGTCGGTAATGATTGTGTCAGTCGAAAAATGATCCTTCCCATCCTTAATGAAATCCTTCCCATCCTATGTCATATTTTGGATTTTTCCTTAGCCGAAGGAGTCTTCCCCACTTTATGGAAAGACGCCCAAATTATTCCTTTACCCAAAAAAACAAATCCTTCATCATTTTCCGAGTATCGTCCAATCTCCGTGCTACCATTCCTCTCGAAAGTACTCGAGCGCCTCGTCCATATCCAACTTACCACATTCCTTAATAATAACCTTCTCTTTAATCCGCTCCAATCTGGTTTCCGTCCTGGTCAAAGCACGGTCACGGTACTGATCAACATTACCGACATCAGGCTGGGTATGGAAAATGGTAAAGTAACTACACTATGCTTACTTGATTTCAGTAATGCCTTTAATAACGTTGATTTCCATATACTGCTTGGCATTCTACGCTCAATTAACATATCTCCACCTGTGATTGATTGGTTTCACAGTTACCTGTTTGGTCGCCCACAACGTATACGAATTGAAGACTCGTTCTCTTCGTGGTGCAGGACTACAGTCGGCGTTCCGCAGGGTGGCGTTCTATCTCCCTTACTTTTCTCAATTTTTATTAATTCTATCTCTTATCAACTTCAGTCATCCTACCACCTTTATGCAGATGATCTTCAAATTAACACCCAAGCTCCTATCCATGAGTTGACTGAAGCATTTCGAATCGTCAATTCCGATCTAGAGCGAATAGCTACATGGAGCCTCAGATTTGGTCTTCAAATTAACCCCACAAAGACGCAGGTTATTGTTGTGGGTAGTCCCAGAATGATATCGCGTATTGACATGACTTGCTTACCTCAGATTCAATTTAATGGCATACCTATACCTGTAAGTGATTGCGTAAAGGACTTGGGAGTACATATTGACAAGACCTTATCCTGGGGTCCTCAAATTAGGGAAGTTAGTCGTAAAATATTTTCTGCGGCTGGGACTTTGCGAAGACTACAAAACTTTCTACCTATTGCCACTAAGATTGCGCTTGCAAATTCTCTCCTCCTACCTATCCTTGACTATGGTGATGTCAGCTATCTAGATCTCACTGAGGAGCGACTTGATAAGCTTGAGCGTCTTCAGAACTTATGTATAAGATTCATATTTGGATTGCGCAAATATGATCATGTTTCCAACTGCCGCAATATGCTCAAGTGGCTCCCAATTCGCCTTCGACGGAATGCTCACATACTTTCTTTACTCTATAATATTCTCTTCAATCCTTCCACTCCCCCATATTTGAAAGAACGCTTCGAATTCCTTACGGACACACATTCTAGATCTCTGAGGTCATCGGTGAATTTGAGACTGGCTATCCCAATACATTCGAGCAGATTGTACGATCTTTCGTTCACAGTCCAAGCTGCACGCTTGTGGAATGCACTGCCGTTATCAATCAAACAAGCTCAAACTACTAGGTACATCGTTTAAAAAGTTGCTAAAAGACTACTACTTATTTCTATAACCTTGATATTCTAGTAAGACTTTCTTATTTTATTTCCTTCTTCTTTCATTTATTTAAGTATTCATATTATTAGCATATATTATTAGTATTTATGTATTTTAGAATTATTATGTATATAGTTATTTATATAGTGTATGTACAGTCGCGGTCTGAAAGTGTTTACCACCTTAAGGCTTATAATTGCATGAACACATCAATGACACAAGGACGACGATATTGTACTAGGCAACCAATCTATGATAACATGCGTTGCGTAGCAACTGGTGTCAATGACGATTTAATATTCCACATTTATAATATACGTTCATTTATTTACAAGCGTGATATTTACACTGAAACTAAAATATTTGTAGTCTTCAAATAATGTTATTTTAAACTTGCTATTTACGATTTTGGTATTTGTAATTAATAAGTTTATCAAATGACTTTTACATTGACAGATTATAATGAAAGGGATGGCGAAAATATGACATCCTGAATATAAAACCTTTTTGAAAAAAAATAAAATATTTATATCGTCTAGCGTAAGACTGCCTCGTTGGTCTAGCGGTATTGCATACGACAGCTGATCATGAGGTCTCGGGTTCGATTCGCGGGCCGATAAGATGGCAGTCACTCCGTGTAAAAACTGATATTCAGTCAAATCTCGGTAGACCAGTAAAAGCAGGTCCCTGGTCTCTGAAGCGCAAGCTTGGGGTGCAACTAAGAAAATGCTAGGGTGATGATGATATCGTCTAGCGAAAATCAGGGCGCGGCCAGACTGTGAGCTGTAATGATAGTGGATGGTATGCTAGTCACGTTAAAGCGCTTGCTGATCACATAAGTGAGCTTTTGTTTAGGTAGTACCATTTTATTACAATAAGTAAGTGTTTTTATAATAATATTAAAATACAGAACTTTTACAGCAAAATAAATGCAATTCTGTCATTATGTCAGATTATTTCATGGACCTAAAAATATTGATACTCTTTTTGTTGGAATCGATGACTTACCAATGATTAAAAAGTAATAAGTACTCAGATATAGCATTTTAGACCTTGCTGAACCCAGCGTGACAAAGAATGTAATTTGAAAAGTGGTAAACATTTTTAGACCGCGACCGTACGTGGTAACTATATGTATGTATTTTTGTACGCTAGTATATGTATGTGTATAATATATTATATTTGCTATTTGTTTATTATTGTATCTAAATCATCTACAACGCCAAACTACCCTTCTTTCTTTCTTTCAGGCTCCGTGCTTTTCTTGTCCATCCTAAGGTTGCCTGTAAGACATTGCTTAATAGCGATAAGGCCGCCATTTGTCACACTTATTTACATTTCTACATTTATGTTTTATAATCTTGGAATTATTTTGGTGTACAATAAAGATGATTTTATTTTTTATTATTATTATTATATGTTGTTATGTACTAAATGCCAATTTAATGCGTAGGTTCATTGTAAATTTGTACATATAAGAAACTAAACTTCGACTGTTTTATATGACTATTATTTTTCACGGTGGTGACAGACATGTGTATGCGAATGCGAAAATAATAATTATATCAATTTGTTGGAACGGTACTGTCACATATTTATTTTATACTTCATAACGAGGTCTACTTCGTGCAATTGCAAGTTTTTGATGTCTACTCGTAGCTTGGATATAAGGATTTTTTGTCGTTTGGCACCATGAGCAATTGAAATACCGCGGCCCGAATCACCAAGCACTATTTCTGAATATTGGACTTGATATTGGATCGGACCCCTGTAGTGCGAAGAGTACCCATTCAGAAAAAAACTTTTGGGGAAACCACATAGTGGCAATAAGTGTCACACAGACTGAACAGCAACTTGTCATTGCTCAAGCATACTGATTTATAAGAAACATTTTAGATGAAGTTTTCTAGGTATAAGAGGCAAACGAGCAGACAGATACGACTGACGGTAAGCGATTACCGCCGCCCATGGACGGCGGTAATCACTTACCGGAAGAGTCGCAAGTGCGTTGCCGGTCTTTTAAAAAAGACTACGCTCTTAACTTGAAACTTTGTCGGTCGCATCGGTCCGGAAATACCGCATGTGACAGCTCATTCCAAATTGATTTGAGCTTGTTATAACTATTTCTACTCATTCAATGTACTGTTTATATAATCGTATAGTACACATGTCTGGCACCACCTTCAAAAAGACCTAAAAATGTTTGTTGCCACTGTACCTACCTTCTAAATCTAAAATATATATCAATACATGTTAGACAGAAGTCATGTAGATATATTGTATCCGTACTTAATAACATTATTACCCTGATTATTGTGAACAGAACTCCCAATAAACATGTTAGAAGAATTTGGATTTTTATTTCTTAGACCTTTGAAGCGGATGAACAAAAAAATGTAAACCACAACATTACAGAAGGTGATCCTACAACTATATACAGTGCAGCTACTGAGAGTTTTTAAGGGCTACATCATGACATCATCGTAGCGATTTTCACAGTCTGGTGAACATAGGCCTATGTGTAATAATATGCGTCAGAATCAATGGGAGGATTTGGTCTACTATATTACACTGGCCAGGCAGGTTGGTGTTCGATTTATGTGACGTATTTTCATAGATATTTTCCGTAGTAGCCTCTTACGACATTCCGTCACTACAGTTTGCATTGACAAAAGGTGATTTAGTCTCTTTTCGCCAATCCATGTCCGATTCCATCACCTGTTAGCCCGTTACCAATGCAAGTCACTGCCATTTTCTATTTGAGAGTCGACGTCGATTTCTATAAAGCAATCAAACGCAGACATTTCCCAAGAAGCGAATGTCATTTCTATAAAGTCGTTTTATCAAGTACTAAATATAGAAGACACCGACCGAAGTGGACCGAAGGCAGAAGGTTGCCAAATCGCGCTAATACAAAAAGCAGTGTATTTATGTGACTCTGTCTTAAATTAAAGAACCGTTTAAGTCTTTTGTGTTGCGTTATAATTTAGAAAATGTCTATATCCTGGATTTTTGGTTTACCAGCTGTGGTCATGGAAAGACTGAGAGGTAAATAAATTAAATGAAATTTAACGTTTCACGTCCGCTGGCAGAAAAATACACAATTTCTGATGTAGCATTTTCATCAAAAACAAAATTTCTCAGCACTACAATTTAATGGTTGGTCCATAAGGTTGTTGTACTTTATTTATTACTTACAAACTAGCAAAACCGTCGTTCACGTCACGTTATGGTGCTGTGAAATATTGATGATGACAAAAATGCTATAATTATGATATAATATATTTATTAATATTTTGTAAAATAAATGCTTTAGCAAGCTAGAAAAAAGGCCTATGCACATACTTTTCGGATAACACCGACTTGAAATACACGATGCATAGTAACATAGTCCATTAGATAGGTGAGGTATACAAAGTGGCGAAGAACCATTGGTGGCATAACATCAGTCATTGTGGACATTCATGGTAAGAGGTCTACTGCCTAGAAGTTGTTGTAGTCCTTTATTTATAGGTGTTAATATGCACCCACTATTTTACACCTTCTAAAACCTCATTTATCTTGTGATGTTACAGTACGTTGTAATAAAACAATACGAATAAATAACTAGACTCGTCGCAGAATGGTTTAATTTGTCTTCTAGACAAGCCAACAAGTTGGAAAACGACTATAGTATGACCAAATACGTGTAAACCAGAGGCCCAACTTTATAAGAGCAAAGATCTGCCTTAACCGACGGCACCGTGTGGGATCTACCAATTTCATACTTCCTTAAACTTTAAAATATCTTCTCTGTCTATATTTTCTGTCTTGCCGCACACTCTACTTACAGCCGCGATCGACCTGTCGATCAAGATCGACCAGTTGATCACACCAGGTATTAACTACCCAGCACGGTAAGTTATAACGTGATTTCGTTGCTTTGTTCTTGTATAAAATCATAGAAATATTACAAATAATACCTATTTTCTTCTTTACATACATTCAAACACATACACAAAATGTAATTAAACGAATTAATTACAAAACAACAGTAGAAATAAACAAGAAAATCGTAATAGCATCAGCAAGCAAATTGCATAATTTCCTCCGTTACATCTCTCACAGCTAATGAAACAGCTAAAGCTCGAAATTTTACAACTCTGTTTAACTCTCATGGCTTAAGGTGTTATAAAATACGGCTACAGGGAACAGATGGCGTTCCTACACTGCCCATAACACAGAGATGAGTAATTCGTTAAGAAATGGCCTTCTGCAGATTTGGAGCAATGAAATTATATTTCTAAACTGGACTGCTTTAAGACATTTATTTTTTATGATGATTAAAACACAGAGGTAAAAAATGGCAAGGATTGGTTTTTATTTTTTGTCTGTGGAGTGAGTACAGATTATAATATTTTTTTTATTCCGTATAGCAAATAGGCCAGATGGCTCATTTGCTATACGGAAACGGCTCTTGCTATCAGATGATAGTAAGTGATAAACTAAAAAACAATCACCATCGCCATAGCGTTATCCCAGATGCATACAAAAAATAGGAAAAGCAATACTCTATAGTTAAGAACATATTCGGCCAGTATCAATATATTCAAAGGTACTCCGTATGTAAGTACTGATTGTCGAAGACATTCGTGACAACCGGGAACGACGGCTTAATGTGTTCTCCGAGGCACGGCACAAGCGATTATACGCATATAACTTCAAAAAGATAGTGGTGAGCGTCGTGGGCTTCAACCAGATATCCTTAGCATGAAAGTCTGATGGTATCGCTACCTGTTAACAACATTACTGGCCAGAGCTGCTGTGGTATTAGCTAACAACATACTCAAGCTACAATTGACTGCACGGTTGGCGTAGTGGTTTAAGCCGCCGCCTCACCGCTTGACACTGCGCCAAGTGTTTGGGATCGCCCAATACTGGACAACACTTCAACTTTGTGTGATAAATTGTTTTTAGAGTCTGAGTGTTCATTGTGTCCGTTATAAGTATGTTTATAAAGTCCCCCGTAACACAGGATGTACTCCGAGTGCAGAAGTTGCCTATAAAATATATTGAATGATAAAGTACCATTCATCAGCAAGAAAACGCTGTTGTTCAAGTTTGGGAATCGTTTAGGCGGTCCGAATGTGGGTATTACACAAAAAAAGTTAATCGAAATTCGGTTGAATAGCTGGTTGACTTTTGTATGTATCTCATTCTTGAATGGATGAAAACAGGACGTTTTCAATAAAAGAAGTAATTTCCTTTACTGAGATTAACTGAGGTCCTTTCAGGAATCTGGTCAGCCAATAGATAATTAAAATATAAATAAGGAAAGGTTTACATAATGCAGTGTATTGTTCACAAGATTTTATCGACAGCATCAGGCGCGAGGGGTGAGTTATTGGTACGTATAATTATGATGCTAAGCTATGATTCTGCAAAGTTTAAACAAAATCCACATGGGCTTCTTTGCGGGAAAGCGTATCAGTGGTGCCAAAAGCTATTGTACCTACGTCAAATTATGCTGGAACTAGCAGTACTGTCGCAATAAAAATATTAGATATAAATATTAAAATATAACATACATACATAGACACACGCCTGTTTCCTGGACGGGTACATACTTATATCTCTCTTGCTCTTTTCTTTAGGCTACTTCTAGCCTGTCCTATTTTCAGAATGTCTCCAATATGGTCAGAGAACGTCCGCCTAGGTCTTAATGAAAACAATAGAAAATGTTTTTATTAATTATTTCCAGTTTTCGGTTCTTTGTAGCTTGTTATGTCACTTTGAAGACTTGTAAATAAGTTAGATTATGACTAAGATTAAGACTTGTAATAAGTATGATTATGATTAGCTCGTTTGATGAGCTAGTCATCAAACGAGCTAATCATCTCAAATACAGTTTCTGTAACCTTATCACTAGTATCAAATAAACACCTTTTAAAAATGTTCCTTATTCCGCGCGAAAAGCGCCTCCAATTTCCTTAAAACATTGTTTGACACAAGTAACACAATACTTTAAATTAAAACATTCCCATCACAGCACTACTACTGTCCAATATATTTTTCTGTCGAGATCAATATTGACTACGAACCCAATAAACTGTTTGAGTTACCGTCACGGCCCATCTGTAAATTGTTAGTGTTTAATGAAATCCAATAAGGGAGCTTTAACTTACTAAACGTACTACCAATCTTATAACGGAAATGAATTCCTTTGCGAACGTTAAATTGTGAAGTATTTCAGGATGTGGGTAACGCGGGTAAAACGTTGCTGAATTATTAATTTTATTTTTCGCAGAGCTAATGAATTGATGATGTTTAAAACAAGATAAAAATATCTGGCGTGTACATAAAAGTAAAGTAAGCTAATATCTTGTCAAATTTAGTTAGATGAGAAAGTAGACCTCGGGCTCTAAAATGAAAAAGTCTTATGTGCAACGCTGACAACTCTAGGATGTACAGATGATAATGTGTGTAGTTTTTAGACATTGGCGGTACACGACAAGTGGCCCATTAAATGGTTAAAGAGTAATTCAATAATAGCGATGGATGATATAACTTAGGTTTCTCGTAGCCCATAATCATGAATCCACCACTGTCAAGGCTTTGACTCTTTTCGCTCAATAATACTATACACGCTGATTTTTTTATTGGTTTAGGAAAAAGTAACCTCATGTCCGAAATAAAATCCTCTATTCATATTCAAAATCAAAATTCATATAGCACCTAAAACAAAAAAGTTATGAAAGTCAGTAACTGTTATGTTATGTTATGTTATGGAAAAACGTAGTACGCACAATTCTCTCGAGTTAGGTATGTTCGAGCGCCGCGCGGTCGTGACCTTGCCGCGCGTGCCGCCCGGCGCCCTCAGTTGTTACCTACAGCGGTTGTAGGTAGTTAGTGCGGACCGATAGTGATACGTAATTTACTTAGAAAACACGATTTAGGTAATTACGATGCCGACAATTTTAAACACATGTTTTTTCTTCTTTTGTTCTCTTTTTAAGAACCACTCCCGCACCCTAGTGCTAAGTCCTGTGTTACTACGGACATTACAAACCTACTACTAACGGACACAGGAGTCGAAACAAGAATTTATGAATCACACAAAGTGTTGTGTCAAACATCGCTTAAACCACTACGTACGCCAACCATGAAGTGCAGTAATAAATAATTAGAACAATAAACGTATGTAACTAAATAGCTATACCTATTCAATAATGCCTTCGTAGTTCGTACATTACTCGGACTAAAGAATCAATAATCGCTGAAATAAGCTGTGGGTTCACGTCGTTCACGAAATCATAATGAACTTTTAGAAGAAACACGATAAACTAACAATTATTAGTTACGTTGTTTGTCATTATATAGATCGAAAGTGAAGTTTTGAAAGGACAGTCTGCATGAAATCAACTGTGGCCAGCGAGACTGCCTAATGGTGGGGAATCGGGAAACTTCAGAAATTGCCAGCTTACTGCGGGAACGCGGGTATATATTTCAGTAATATTGAACTCGCTAAATTTAAAATGGTTTGGCACCTCTTTGTAGCATCTTTACATAGTATAGCATCTGCTTAGTTTTAATATGTACGCGGGTGGAGCCGCAGGCGAAGTTTTATATTAAATTCCTCCGTTGCATACTGACTGACAGAAAACGCACAGCCAAAACTACAGGGCGCAAGAAACTGAAATTTGGCATGTATGGTCTTTGGGGTGTGCAGCAGCGTACTAAGAGAGGATTTTTAATAATCAAATCACACATGGGCGGAGTCAACTAGTTTATATCTAATTATCATTTATTGTCACCACAACATTTGCGACGAGGTGTGTCAATCAACGTATCAATGAAGTACCTGCTATATACCTAATTCAAAATACCAAAATAATACTTCTACTTCTTAAAAAACTTAAACAATATTTTTTGTGGCTGCCTATAACATTATTTTATGGTTATCCATCCTACATTTGACCACTACAGCCTTGTTTAACTTAACTGCCCGATTATTGTAAATCATGACACCAATTAGCACTACAACATTAAGACAAATGTTATTGCCTACTTAAATTGATATATGTGATACGTAAACGGTACTAATACACAGGAAACAATAATTTATTGAAACAAGGGTAAATTTGAGGTGGCCATCGTAAAAATAATGGTTTAGGGGAAGAACCGTCGTCCCAACGATTACCAAATCAAACAAGTCAATTTGGAGTCGCCTGGGTTCCGCACTTGATCTCCAACGGTTATTTGGGGAGAATATAAATTTGGTAGAACGTCTGAATTTGTAAGGTAACAAAATGTAGGCATGATCATATTTTCCTACTTTTATAGAATTTTGGGAAAGTTTTTTCCCACTTTTATTTATCCTTAGAAGATCAAGACTTCAGGTATTTATTCCAGTTGTACTGAAAAGTTCTAATGAATAAATACATAAAAACTATAATTATCGTTTTGTGCGATTCTGTACTTGGAATGTTGACAAGAATATTTTCTATTGTCTGTTTTAGGCAAACTTCATAGCATAAGGTAAACTTTAGCTTATAAATATGAATTATTGTAATATCTTAGATTTTATACGAACGTGTGCAATAGCTATAAAATACGTAAACTAAATTAGTGTCTATATATCACTGTCTAGTGGGAGCGTTTCCAGATCACTATCAGTATTGCTGCGTAATATAGCTATGCTAATCACTCGTGCCAGATATAGGTAAGTCCTCTGATCACGCGAGACAAGGTCTCTAAAAATATGTATTGCACTTGACCTCCAAGGGGTGCCAATGTCGATGGCATAGAAACAGTTCTATGTCAAAATATTTTATAATGTGAATACCTACTGAAGAGTAATGGGCAAGGTATAAGAAAAGCCACCAAGTTTTCCTTGAAAATAAATTGTAACTTATCTATAACATCTACTAAGATGCCGCAGTCCATAAAACAAAGATCAGACGCCATGTATTACATAAATTTCTCTTTGTAACGTAATCACTGTTCTTCGTTTCAACGTGATTTATCCACCTATTGTTAAAATCTACTTAGAACCCAAATTGCTAATTTAGGAATTATTACCAGAAGCATAATAAAGTGACTACTAAAGCTAAGGAATTTGGAGGAATCTCCTATAATATTTGGACTAGGGAAATTTAAGGCTGTGCATGCACATCCGAAAACAAAAGCAGTTCTTCATATCACCATCATCAATTAAGTTCAAAGCCACTGTATGCCTTCTATCGAAAACTTGCCTGATGCCTATTTTTTTTTAAAGTTATTTGCTGAGATGGATTGTATGGTATTAGGTCTGGATATTTCTTTCAATAACTTATTTGCCTTAAAAATATTGACATGAATGACGGTTATCGACACAGATAAAAATATAATCAGGCTACGTTTAAACCGTAATTGGATCCGCGTACTGACAACTAATATATTCAGTTACATTCATTATTATCTCAATTTGAATTATTACAACGTTCGTGATGAATATTCGGCAGTGCGTCCTCCGCTTAAGAATGGCAGTAAAGTGGACACAATGCCACTAAGTTCTTTATCTGTCAAGATAATTCTTAAGTGCCCATCCAGATATTTTACGACCTTGTAAAACCTAACCCGTTTTGGTTGTAAAAAGTTTAATAACAAAATAGGATACGACTCTCTCAAACGAGACGATCATCTAGAGTTTGCAATTTACCTCCTCAAGAGAACTTTGGAATTAATTAGGAAAAATATATTTGACTCTAATGTGATACAGATATTAGTGCCAAAAAGTTGTTTGAAAGTAGTAGTCCCATTTAATATAAAATATTTCAAGGTATAACTAATGCTAGAAAGCTTAACGCCGTAACTACGGACATATTATATTATGATTCAATAATAAAAACAAAATAGCAGTTATAATGGAAAAAACCTTGAAGCAATGAAAAGTACCAATGTAAATATATTTGTATATCGTAATTTGTTTGGCCTGAAAGATGTCTCGAAAGTTATTCAGAAGTGAAAAAAAAATTATAACATGTAATAACTGTACTGTTTATGATGTATATGATAATTAGGCAACACTAGCGAAAAGCTGTCATTTCGCTACGTGTATAATAATTTAATTGATAAAAATAGTTTTATTTTGTTTTCCTAATTAATTATATGTCTAAAGTAAAGTGTATACCCATAAACCTTAGCAATAATTGTTTGTGTAACATAATATCAAAGGACTAGTGACTAAACCTCACTGGAAAACTTGTGGCGGGCCAACTGTCAAAGTAACGGACAACTGATACAATATAAAAAAGATTCAAAATCAACTGGAAACCCGGGGAGTATTGTTTTCATAATTATTTACTTATCCCTGTATCGTTTTATTCATATAATACTAACTAATATACACTATACATTTCATAAACACTGCTCACTGCACGTGAGCGACGTCATTTACAATACACAGCGGCACCGTTTATGTCTCCTTTTGCTAGACAATTTGTGGAAGCAAAATCGATGACGAAAAACATTTGCCTCAGACACCATATACTACATGACACACTATACACAAAATATAATTATTTATTATGAAATAAGTATATTAATTTAAGGAGTACAATAGTGTTACACAGGTCAATTTATAGAAGTACCTACATTCCAATTTTATTGTTTTATAAATATAGTAGGTCTTAAGATGAACATGGACAAGACGAAAATCATGTCGAACGTCCATGTTGTACCTGCTCCTATTCAGGTTGGGAACTCTACGCTCGAAGTTGTCGACAAGTATACCTACCTGGGACAAGTAGTCCAATTAGGTAGGTCCAACTTCGAGAAGAAAGTCAATCGTCGAATCCAACTCAGTTGGGCAGCGTTCGGGAAGCTACGACATATACTCTCATCCGATATCCCGCAGTGTCTCAAGACGAAAGTCTTTGACCACTGTGTGTTGCAAGTGATGACTTACGGATCAGAGACGTGGTCGCTCACTATGGGCCTTATCAGAAGGCTCAAGGTCACTCAGAGGGCGATGGAGAGAGCTATGCTTGGAGTTTCCCTGCGAGATCGAATCAGAAATGAGGAGATCCGCAGTAGAACCAAAGTCGCCGACATAGCTCTCCGGATAGCCAAGCTGAAGTGGCAGTGGGCAGGGCACATAGCTCGAAGAACCGATGGCCGTTGGGGCAGAAAGGTTCTGGAGTGGCGGCCACGTACCGTACGACGCAGCAGAGGTAGGCCCCCCGCAAGGTGGACCGACGACCTCGTCAAGATCGCGGGAGGCGGTTGGATGCGGTCGGCTCAAGACCGGTCTGTGTGGAGAACCTTGGGGGAGGCCTATGTCCAGCAGTGGACGTCGTTTGGCTGATATGATGATAAATATAATATCAAACATATAAATTTTTTGTACCTATTCATTACTTTCATATTCCCCAATAGTTAGATTTAAAATAAGCTGTTCCCAAATTTATTTAATTTACTTTTCTGTTATTTTTTTATAATCTACCTACATTATTTCCTTCTCAACTTTCTATCCACCCATTTCTTAGTTTCTCTCTGCTGACTTACTCACTCTTCCTTATATTTCAGGTGCTTACGGGGTAGGTCTGTTCAAATGATGACCCGCAGAATGGCAGTTCTGGAGGACAAATTACAGTCCACACTCAAGGAATTGGAATCCTCTAAAAGCCTGTGTAACCAGCTGCTACAAGAAAGAGAGGACAGCGAAGAAGAAGTAAAGAAAATAGTAGACAAGAACACTGAACTCAAGGCACAGCTGGCTGAAATGCACACACACCATCTTGAAATACTTGAGCAACATGAACAACTTCGACTGACGGTGTCCAATTTCCAACAGTGCATGGACACTCATGAAGAAGCTCTAAGACGTGTTGCTGAACTGGAACGTGAATTGAGTGAAGCTCATAAAACCATCTCCAACATAGAAATAAATAAACACAGTCAACAGATTGCGAATACCTGTAGCCCATATCATGAGTTGGTTAGTAGTGAGCCTGATCTGTGTGCATTAGGAAGCCAGTTGTAACTATAGACCTGACCAGGGCGGATACCATTATTATGAGACCCAGCTTTTCTAGTCATAATAAACTTAAACGTTACATTAAAATTACTAAATTAATAAAAAAATGTCATAAATCTATTAGGAAATATAATGTGCATAGAGTTAATTTAAATCTTAGAAAGGAGCGCATAAACTTAGAATCAACTTTCTGAGTACTCTAGAAATTTGGAACATAGCGTATGATATAGAGATATATATTAGTGTATGATATGGACACTCATCGCTTAAGGGAAGATATATTATTTAGGGAAAGAACCTTAAATGAGATCTTCAACAAATACCAAGCTTCTAAACAAGAACTGAGCAAGCGTATAGTGGAGGCAGGTGAGCTCGTAGACTTGGTGAGGTGTAATGAAGAAATGTATGAGTCTCTGACCAATAAGCTCTCGTGTTCTTGTACTCATACTCTTATACCAGCAGAGCCATTGAGTACCATACTACCTGAGAATTTTTTTAACAATCCACAAAACTCACACTCATTACAATCAAATTTAAATAAATCTAGGCTTCCAACATCTATTAATAAAACTTATATGTTTTCTGATAGGCTAGGTCACAATTTTGGTAGTCTTCTCAGTGAATATACAAACCAGTGTGTTATAAATGATTGTAGGCCAGGGGATAGTTACTGTAGTTTAGTTAATCAGATTAAGTTATACCCCTTAGATGAGAGTAGTACTGCAATATTATTGTTTGGTAACAGTTTAACTGTAAAGAGACAGGATATCATAGAATGTGTTGAATTGTTGATAGAACTTAATTCTAAATTTAGTTGTAAATTTATTTTAGGTGCTTTACCTTATTCAAACAACTTAACACACACACAAAATATGCACATACACTCATTAAACATGTTATTGTATAACATAACTTGTCGTCATAGTGACGCAATATTGTTTTTTGACGCTAATAAATTTATTAGTTAATTTATTTTAATGTATCTGCCATTTTATATTAAGCGACAAATTGCTAAGTTATTAGCATACAATTTACAGCAAGGCAGTGAGCCTTGTGTTGACAATTTATTTGATAGTGTTAGTACATGTACCAACAACGTTTTTATTGACAACAATTGCAAAACTTAAAGTAACAAAACAACAGTATTTTATCGATAGAAATAATCGACCTTTTGGACACCGTAACATTAATGAGAGTGTGTGAGTGATCGTCAAGCGCGATAGCTCCATGTCAAGCGAAGTGTTTGCGCTAGTATGACAACCAATGGCAAACTCGCGATCTAAGTAAGTGCAGTTGATTTGTGTGCGTAATGCGCGTACGTATTAGTGTATTGCTTGTAGTGGAGATAGAGAGTGGGAGACAATCGGCGACACGCGTTCTAATACAAATCAGTAACTATTTCCGTTCTAACCCCCTTTAATTGTTCTGTGTGTTCAATAGTTTCTTTGCGAGCATACCTTTAACAACTACTAGCTCTTTACAATCATCATCTTTAGACGCTGGAATTTTTTTGCTTAGCAGTGTACCTGAATGCAAGAGCGTGTTTAGATTCGAGCACGTTACCCCGCGAGATATATTGATCGCATATAATTCAATTAATATTAAAAATACCGGCGACTTTTGGGGCATTTCAATTAAAATTTTAGGTACTATAGTTGAGACTGTTGCGCCTTACCTCTCTATAATTTTTAACCAATGTTTTGACTTTGGCGTATTTCCGGATTTGATGAAATTAAGTAAAATCATACCTTTATTCAAAACTGGCAGTAAAAATGACGTAAAGAACTTCAGGCCCATCTCTATCTTGCCGGCATTTAGTAAAATATTTGAAAAGATTTTATTAAAGCAGCTACTAAGACACTTTAATTTAAATAGTCTGCTTCATAAAGATCAATACGGATTTACTGAAGGTAGATCCACTACTGTTGCGGGTGTTGCTCTCATAAAACACGTTTATAATGCTTGGAAGTGATCTAAAAATGCTATCGGAGTATTCTGTGACCTCTCAAAAGCATTTGATTGCGTTCATCACGACACACTAATGCGTAAGCTCCGCCACTACGGCGTAGAGGAAACCGCACTTTGTGTTGTCGAGTCGTACCTGCGGCAAAGACTTCAGTGCGTCGATGTAAATGGGACTACATCCTCTAAATTACCTATACAGTTAGGCGTTCCACAAGGCTCTATTTTAGGCCCTTTTCTATTCCTTGTATATATTAATGACTTACCTTTTTATTTAAAAAACATCTGTGATGTCGTACTTTTTGCAGATGATACGTCACTTATTTTTAAAGTAGATAGGAATAGGAATCAATTTGATAATGTAAATAATGCACTTATACAGGTTACACAATGGTTTACAGCAAACAACCTAGTGCTTAATTCTAAAAAGACTAAATGCGTTAAATTTGCTTTACCTAACGTTAGACAACTGGGACCTAATATAAGGCTAGATAGGGAGGAACTTGACACAGTTGACTCGACAGTGTTTCTAGGCATTACACTAGATAATAAGTTACAATGGGGTGCACATATAGCATGTCTTGCAAGTAAGCTCAGCTCTGCTGCGTATGCTGTCAAAAAAGTTAGACAACTTACTGATGTTGACACAGCTCGTCTAGTTTATTTTAGCTATTTTCATAGTGTCATGTCCTACGGTATTTTGTTATGAGGCAAAGCTGCGGATATTCAGAATATCTTCGTTCTACAGAAACGACCGGTACGAGCAATATACATGTTAGGTGCAAAAGATACTCTTAGGGAACGCTTTAAGTCTATAGGGATTCTTACAGAAGCCTCGCAATTTTTATTTGCTAATATATTGTATATTAGGCAAAATATAGGTTTATTTACTACAAAAAGTGATGTACATAACATAAATACTCGAAACAGGCATAAGTTATATGCCCCTTATCATCGTTTACATAAAGTTAATAATTCTTTTGTAGGGTTAGGTATTCGTATATACAATAAAATACCAATTAGTCTTTTAGAATTACCATTTAGTACGTTCAAAAGTAAAATAAAAGACTGCCTTATTAGGAAAAATTATTATACCATTAATGATTATTTCAGTGATAAGGATAGATGGTCACTTACACTAACCAACTCTTGATTTTTTTAATTTATATAGATACCTTACTTTTCAGTTTTTTTATATAATATCTCTAGTTCTATTAATTTAATATTAATGTATTATTAGGTCATTCAACTTACTACATTTACATTTTCATTGTTGTTCCACAAATTTTATTAAAATTTGCTACAGTGTTAGATGAAGGTAACTCGTTATCATGGGCTGAATACTAACTCTGTAACATACTTTTCCACCATAGTTCTGAACATGATCGCGAGTTGCCTACATTGTAAAGCGTAAGTGGATGCTCCTGTTACACAAGATTCACATTAGAAGACTACTACAGCACTTAATTTAGTAACTGCATATTTGTTTAAGTATTATGGATCTTCTTATTTACTATTTACAAGTAATTAATTACAATGTGAAACAGTTGCAGCTCCTTACAAAAACAAAATATGTACCATAACACTGGCGATTAAAAAGAGTGGCCACGAGTTTTATTGCCCGTTCTTTCTCGTGGTTCTACCTATTGCTTTGCGAATGGGCAGTAAATGTAAATGTAGAAGCATTATTAATTTACTTTAAAAATTTGACGTTCATAAGCGTCACGTTGTGACCTAGATGAATAAATGATTTTTGGCTTTGACTTTGACTGTAAGACTATTATGATTTCTTAATAACTAAAATTAATATTAACTATAAATTTCGATAACCCAGTGGTGTACGTAACCCCCCCGTGGGATCTCCATAGTGGGTGCGCTTAGTAACCGTGGCTTCGACACCCGCGGTGAAGCTAAGAGAGATCCCGGGAGTGGACGCTCCGCGTGGGCTTGGAGGCAGGCCTGCGCAGGATGCGTCCAAAGGTGCGGGTGTGGGGGACAGTTCTGTCTGTCCCTCGCAGTCGGGCGCGGTCGCGGGAGGAGAGACGTGTCGGTGTTGCGTTGCCGCGCGCCCTGTCTTCCGCGACCAAATAGGGGCACACCATTGTTGCGTCGCGGTAAGGCCGCAGAGGAAGAGGAGATGCGGTTTTGCCAGGTTGCCGTCCTCCCTATCCTCTGCGGCCGCTGGGTGTTTTGGCGCCGGAGCCCAACACCTTCATCCGCCGCCGAGGAGGTTGTGGCCTTCGGGTTATCCGCCGAGGTGTCAGGATAGAATGCAAACGCGACCCTGGCGCCCATAAATAACGGACTGCCGAGACGATGGTCTCGGGTTCGATCCCCAGTTACCCCGGGTACACCTCTGACGTCGAAGTAATGTGTGTATTAAAATTTGTTAATTATCACTCGCTTATCAATGTACCCGGTAGATGGCAGTAGGCTCGCCCACTATTACATTGGGACCGAAACATAACTGGCGAAGTGCGGGTGTGTAATATACTTCTGCCTACCCCTTCGGGGATAAAAGGCGTGAAGTTATGTTATGTTATATTAATAAGAGGATACAGCAATTTGAATACTAAAAATAATAATTTACCAGCGACGGCAAAAAAGGTAAAATGTGTAACTCCAGCTGTTTTTAAACCTTTTAGGACTTAACATTAAGTTTTTTGATGGATGGATAGTATATAGGACATGGATAGTATATAGGATAGTATAAAACACAAGATGAAGAAGAGGACATTCGGGCTTCAGAGTGATGATTGTGATTACTTACTTCTACCTACAATATTTAGTTCCAATTGCCTACATTTGGAGAATAAAACTCAAGTAAGTAGAAATACAAACCATTCAAAGCGGATCCTGTTTTCGCCACTTTGATAATAGGCCTGAAGGCAGTTTCTATTACTTTCTATAAACTATATCCTTACCCATCCTACTTGCTGGCAAAACGGCAACGTGTAAAGATGTACAGTGTCTGAAATTTCGCCTTTTTATTGCATTCCCGGTCACAAAAGGGCCTTAATTTAATATGGCCTGCTCGATTTGTTTACAAAGGAAAAATTTATTCATGAAATTTGTTTTGGAGGGTCCAGTGTAGCCGGGATAAAAATAAACTTTCTAAACGTGAGTAACTTTGACCCAAGATCCCTTTCCACTGACAATATTCTTCATATGATTTTCTAGATACGTCTTATTTTCGAGAAATCGTTTGCCTAACATAAACATGATTAAAAGTAGATTTGATTTTCGCAGCAAAAAAGCAGCGATAGCCGAGTGGTGAGACCCGACAGACTGCTACGCAGAGGGTCTCGGGTTCAAATCCACGGCACGCACCAATAACTTTTCGAAGTTAAGTGCATATTAAATTGTTAATTATCGCTTGCATATCGGTGAAGGAAAACATCGTGAGGAAACCTACATGTCTGAGAGTTTTCCATGATGTTCTCGAAAGACATGTAAAGTCTGCCAACCCGCACTTGGCCAGCGTGGTGGGTTACGGCTTTACCCTTCTCATAGTGAGAAGAGGCCCGTGTTTCCCGACTGTTTTATAGATCGCGTACACGTGGTTAAAACTCAACAAGCAGCTTAACAAGGTGGGTTTCAAAGTAAAAACGGGCATTACAAACAAGATCGTGAGCTTTTTAACGTATTATGATTAAGAAAATATACACAAAAGATTTCATAAATTACAACCGGCATGAATGTTGCTTTCCGCGCCTTTGGGTATAGTGACTTTGAAAAGCTGAGATGGATTCACAGCTTAGAAGAATATAATTTGTGATGTTTTGTAACGACGAAGCAGTTGACAAATGAAATCTTGAGGTAGTTATAATGATTATAATAAGAAGGAACCTATTATAAAGCTGTTATTTGTTCGGATGCCTACAAGTTTTAAGTTTTTATGTCTTTACTGATTGCGTGGATATTCATGTATTACAATAAACACTGTATGTCGCTACAAATAATTTTATAAACTTTGTTAGTTTAAAGTTGGAAAATTGACGATTTCTAAAAAATCATAAATGACAACATAAAAGACGTTGTATGATTTTTTATTTTTGAGTTACCAGAAGGATGGAAGCTGCAGATAATTTGTTAATATGTATGTAGACATACTATTTATAAAAAGCATCTCACACATTTTACTTAGGAGTCTGGGGCCCATGTGTTACAAGACTTAACACAAAATGCTATAAGCTTTTCTACGGAGCAACTGGCATCTGAACACAAGGGATATTCAATGTCATAGACAAGAGTCAGTATATTTAAGGATGCTGATTTCCTGCAACAATTGTCATAGATTTAAATCAAAGCTGTAGCAGATGACTTTACAATCTATGTATATGTAGTGAGTGATATGGTCTTAAATAACTCAACTGAATAGCAGATATAACACTAGAGTGCACGCATCCATTAATACTCCTTGAGTGCACGCGGGGGCTTCAGGTGTAGCCCACTTGAAGTATCCATTAATTCTATAAAGAAGTATACAAATTAATCAAACTCATTGTTTAATTTATAGATATCTTTATTATTTTCAGAATAGAACATGAAATCAATCAAAACTAGTCTTTTTAATCATAATATCAAACATAAACTAAAACAACTTAAAAATCATCAATATTTGGCTTGAGATGCCATAGTTTAATTTTCCTTTAGGAACGTAAATATTTACGTTAAAGTTTATCACTAACAATGGCATTAGCCACTTAATTAAATAATTTGCAATATTATACTGTTCTATTCGCGAGCAATCAGGACACACACCTTCCTGATGTTCACTTACAAATGGCTGCATTGCTTGCGTTTGCTGCAGAATAAATACCAACCAACTCCTCCCGGAATAGGCATATTTTGTTTCTGGTGGTGTACTTTTAATCCTGTAGTAGCCTGCCTTTCAGTTTGATAACTCTTCGAATCTATATTGTGCCGTGATATACGACGCTTAATTGGGACACAATTTTGCTGGATAGAATTCCACTTTTTAGAAAATTTACGTCAGATCCCTTTTATTAGTATATTATTAATTTGTTATATTATTATGAGACAATTACTGCGTTGTCATGTTGAAAGGTATGTTTGATCAAACAATGGAGAATTAAACGTAGAGACTATAGTTCAGAAAACATTGAAAATTTTAATAATTGCATAAAGAACTTAGCTTTTTCAGACATGTATGCCACTGAAGACCCAAATCTAGCTTTCAATACCTTCCATGAATTATGTTTATTATTTTATAATGTCTGTTTTCCATCTAAACTTATCACAATTAACGCACACAAAAAGCAAAAATGGGTTTCACGTGGAGTAAAAGCATGTAGCATAAAAAAACGAAGGCTCTTATGGCATTACCTAAATAATCCAAAAAACGAGGATAATAAATATAAACTTAAGCAATATAGTAAGTTATTCAAGAAAATAATTAAAATTACACAGCGAGCACAAAATATTCATTCTATTAACACATCAAACAACAAAGCAAAAACAGCATGGAAAATAATAAATAGTACAAAGCAATATACTCCAAGAGAGTCAATAAACAATATAAAGGTGCATGACAAAACCTTGACTGATCCTAGAATGATATGTAATGCTTTTAATAATCAATGATAAAATTGTCCCAAAAAGTTTATCAAACAGAGCACAAATATATGTATCTTCTAGGCTTAAATCTATGTTTATGAAGCCATGCTCGCCACTTAAAGTATGGCATAGTGGAACATAAATAACACAAGCAGTGTAGGGTATGATGGCTTATGCGCTAAAGTCATAAAATACGTTGCAACTAATATTGGTCAGAAGGAGTATTTCCTGACAAATTAAAGACTTATCATAAAAATCTTTGTTTAAGAAAAAAAGTAGGGATAACATGAATAATTACAGGCTAATAGCATTAGTGCCTATTCTGTCTAAGATATTCGAGAAATATATGCATAGGGAACTTAATGACTATATCGAAAGTAATTGTATTCTGATAAAAGAACAAAAGGGCTTCAGATGCAATGAATCAATAAATATGGCAATATTAGACTTTTTGAAATTTGTAATGAGGAATGTTGATAACAAAGTACCTGTCTGCTCTATATATATGGATATGACTCAGGCATACGATCATGTAGACCAAACTATTCTTCTAGGCAAACTAAATGCTTATGGTATAAGAGGTAACGAGTTAAAACATTTTGAATCCTACTTAAAAATCGAATTCGGTATACTGAGGTTACTAGATTAAGTCACAAGAAGAGAAGAGATATATCAATCTGAACCGCAAAACATACACTACAAGGTGCCCCAAGGCAGTGTATTGGGCCCATTATTATTTATACTACACATAAATTACCTACCAAATGTAACTGATAACCCAATGACTCGTTTTGCGGCAGAAAGCACATTTTTAATTAAATGTAAAAATAAGAAAATATATGAATAGGATATTAATAATACTTTGAGCTCAGCTATTAACTGGCTGAATGTAAATAACTTGAAAGTCAATGTAGGCAAAATCACGCTAATGCATTTCAGTCAGCGTACTCCAACAACAGATGCCCTGAAAGTATGTGTTAACAACCAAACCCTAAAAGAAGTAGACTACACAAAGTTTCTAGGTATTATAATAGATAAGAAAATAACATGAAAACCTCATATAAAACGGTTATGTAAGAGGGTTAGCAAATCAGTATATGCATTACATGAACTCGCTCAAATAGAAGACACTAATGCCGTTCTAATTGCATATCACAGTCTAGTAGAGTCGTTGCTCAGATATGGGGTTATTTTCTAGGGGAACTTAGTTGATAAAGAAATTATTTTTAAGCGTCAGAAACGCTGTCTAGGGCTATGTTCTCTTTGAAAGTGACTGATAGCTGCCAGCCTTACTTTAGAAAATATAATATTTTGACATTGCCATCTATCTACATATATGAAGTAGCAGTTTTTGTTAAACTCAATCCGCAGTTATTTATATTTGCCGCCGAAGGGTCAAGTCGAGCACTAAGAGACAAAAGCCGAATATGTTTATGCAAGACAAACACCACTCTGATGCACAGAAGTGTTTTCGCCATGGCTCCAAAAATATTTAATAAGTTACCGAATAACATTAAGGATGTAAATTTAAATTTATTTAAGATGAAATTAAAAAAAGCTTCTTATTGAAAAATGTTATTAAAATGTTTATGACTACTTATCAGACAAAATGTAGCACACATGTATTTTCAATGTATAATTTTTGAGAATTGTAATAACTATTACCATTTTTATTTTCTTTTTGAGTTCTAGCATGACTTATTTTTTATTTCTTTGACATTTAGATAACTTTTTTATACTGTGTGACATATGAAATTCTTTTATTTTTCAATTATGATGAAACCAGTGACTTTTATTTTTAGTACAGTACATATGTATTTGGTTAGGGGCAATGTGAATGAGTGTGATGTGCTTTTTAATTTTAAATATATTGAGACCAATGACATACTGAAGGTATTCAAGACGCTCAATAATAAAAAATCTGTTGACTTATGGGGCATTTCTGTTAAACTTGTGCAACAAATTATATCTAGCTTAGCTCCATATTTAGCTGCAATATTCAACAGATGCGTAGATATAGGAGTATTTCCTGATCTAATGAAACACAGTAAAGTAATACCATTATTCAAAAACGGATCAAAGAGCGACCCTAGTAATTTTCGGCCACTTTCTTTCTTGCCTTCTATCAGTAACATTTTTGAAAAGATTATTTTGCATCAACTAGAGAGCCACTTTCACACAAATAATTTATTTCACAGTGAACAGTATGGCTTTACTAAGGGTCGCTCCACCGTTGATGCCGGTGTAACTTTGTTAAAGCATATTTTAATGCTTGGGAAAACTCGAAGGATGCCATTGGTGTTTTTTGTGACCTATCAAAGGCCTTTGACTGTGTGGAACATAATACACTTTTACTTAAATTGAAACTTTATGGTATTAGAGATACCGCACTCAATCTTGTTGCCAGCTAACTTAGTGATAGAATTCAGTAGGTAGATGTTAATGGGAGTAGGTCTCTAGGTTTGCCAGTAGGAATGGGCGTTCCACAGTGCTCTATTCTCGGTCCATTTCTTTATTTAATATATATTAATGATTTGTTGTTCTTTGTACAAAATTTATTAGATATTGTTTTGTTTGCCGACGATACGTCACTAATTTTTAAAGTTGATCGTAATTTAAGTAACTTTGATACCATCAATAACACTCTTGCACAAGTATTAGATTGGTTTTCGACAAATAATTTGGTACTCAACTCAAGCAAAACCAAATGTGTTAAATTCTCTTTGCCTAATGTCAAAAGTGTTCCTACCAACATAATTTTAAATAAGGAAACAATTCACCTAGTCGAATCAACCGTATTCTTAGGTGTAACTTTAGATTGTAAGCTTCAGTGGGGCGCCCAAATATCCTGACTCGCAATAAAACTTAGTTTTGCAGCGTTTGCAGTTAGAAAAGTTAGGGAATTCACAGATATAGATACTGCTAGACTAGTTTACTTTAGTTATTTTCACAGCGTAATGTCTTACAAAATAATGCTATGGGGTACAGCTGCTGATATACAGACTATTTTTGTCATTCAAAAGAGGGCTATACGTGCAATTTATAAGTTAAGTGCTAGAGATTCTTAACGTGATACATTTAAAGAAGTAGATATATTGACAGTTGCATCGCAATATATATATATGCTAACTTAATGTCCATTAAGAAAAACTTAATTCTATACCGCAAAAATAGTGATTTGCACAAAGTGAACACAAGGAATAAGCTTAAACTGGTGGGAACTAACTACCGTCTACATAAAGTTCAGAACTCATTTGCGGGGATTGGTATGCGATTTTTCAACACATTGCCTCTTGAAATAATGAATTTACCCATGCACAAATACAAACGGACAATTAGGAACTTTCTTTTACAAAGGGGTTATTACACTATTAAGGAATTTTTAAATGATAAGACACCCTGGGGATAGGCTTAGGCTTGTTTAACTCACGATTATTTTATTTACATGTTAAGTGGAGGTGCCTCGTGAACACATGATTTTTGCAGGATTTGGATATTTTTATGATTTGTTGAATGTTGTTTAACATTATTTAGCCCTGATCATATCATTGTTCACTTGTCACCTTCACAAAATTCTTTCTACATTTGCATTCCTTCACGCGTTCCACTAACTTATGTTAATAATAACGATCTGGACAATGCAGGTAATTGGCGGTCATGGTCAGTATACCAATAGATTGTTTCTTAATGCTGGTTCGTATACCGTTGTCGTCATGCTCACTAAAATGTCATTTCTTGTGGTGGCGTCGTGTGTCGGGTCATCCCTGTCCCTCTAATATGGCGAGAGGGATGATGATGAGGGCTGGCACATGCGTCATACGCGTCATACTCGTGAACGGGTGCTACTTGCGATGACTGGTCGATGACGGTCTTGCGGGCTGGTATTAGATTTTAATATTTAACTGCATCATTTCCATCATGGTTCTGATCACTTTCGCGGATTGCCTGCATTATTATGTATATATAATGTAAGTGGATGCTCCTGTTTCACCATGTTTATTCTGAGGAAGCTAACCAAAAGTATTATGCTTGAGTATTATTATGTACAGTAAATATATACAAGTGATATAGAAGGTGTAACAGTTGCAGCACCTTACAAAATGTAAATTGTGTATTATGCAAAACCTGGCGATGAAAAAGAGTGACCGTGAGTTTTATTGCCCGTTCTTTCTCATGCTTCTACCTATTGCTTTGCGAACGTGGCAGTAAATGTAAATGTAGAAGCATACAGTAATAATGTTTTAAATTTGAGTATAAGTAATTATTTATAAATTTATTATTTTGACGTTCATAAGCGTCACATTGTGACCCAAATGAATAAAGGATTTTGAATTTGAATTTGAATTTGAAAGTATAATTATTGTATTACTTAAACTTTAATTTGTAACACTCTGAGGCATGCTATTATAGTATTTTTATTTTACCTCAAAACTTGCACACCTATTCTGGGTTATAAATCAGCTCACTTATATTTAGATGTATGTTCTTACCAACTATGTAAAGCTGTTTTATGCATATAAACTCATTTGTATTTGTATTTGAGACCGTTTACACCTGCCATGTTACTGACCGACCGTTAATACGTCATGATAATACAAAAAAATACAATATCTACCACTTGAGCACTAGGCACTTATTTTACTTCTACGCACGCGCGGGGCACAGGTGTAGCCCACCAACTTCTAGGACGATTTTTACGCATGTCCTTATGCCGATGTAATAGGCATTTTTATAGTAGGAGCGGGCAGAACCAATCGACGAATACACAAGATGATTGTACTGTGGCATACCTAGTTCTGCCAATATATGACAATATTATATCATGGGTTACATAATTATGTAGCCCACGAGTGTACTCCAGTGATAACACTTGTAAAGAGAAATCACTTTACAGCTACAGTTTTAAACGGAACTCAAATTTGATTTTATCTGACAAATTCTGTGAGTGTTCCAGAAAGTTCAACTTCCTGGTGAAAAAAAATCGAAATTAACACAAGCCGTAGCATGACTCACCCGATTAAATTGAACAATCTTTCAACTCTGACGACCAGACAAAATTTTTAACCATGTCTGCATCTGATAAAAAAGGCAACAATCAATTCCGTGTCATAAAATAAATGTACTGGAATTAACTTATTTCGGGATGAATTATAATGATTTAATTTTAGTGGAGTTGTTTGCCAAATAGATGTGTAGTTTGGCGCAATATCCTGTCTGACTACCGTCTATCGTCTAGATTACGTCCGTGTATCCATATATTGTAGTTGGGAATTGTTTTCAGCTTAGAATTGAGTTAATTATTTAGCCGTGCCCGTAGTGCATTCCGTTGGCAGATCTTAATTATCGTACTGTAATAATGTTTCTTTGGATTTTACTGTTGTGGAGATAGGTAAGGGAGATTTGCAGAGAGATTTTATTCAATTATGGTTGAGTGAAATATACTTTTAAACACCATTATTGGTAGGTACTCTAATACCTTTAAAGGAGCAATTCTTGTTTTTATATTGAATGTATGATCTGAATTTCAGAAATGGCCCCAAATATTTTTATGTAATTAGGTACACAGGGTGTTTCAGGGACGCTAAAACGAGAATTAATTCATGAGATCAAATAACTTTTGTATTGTTTAACCAGTTAGCTTTGTTAAGAAGAATAGTAAATTATATATTAATTGTGGATGCAAAAATTACAAACCATACATTTTATTTTGCAGTATCTTGCGAGTAGGTGATTTTTGTTAGTTATGAGCAAATTATTTGCGCGCTATCCAATTAATTTATTAATAAATACTTAAAAGTCCGATATTTCGAATCTGATATTTCAAATTTATTATAACAAAATACTTTTTTAAAAACTTCAATAAAATAAATATAGGAATTTAAACTTGCGTGGTCATTTAAACTTATTTTTAATTTTCCAGTCCAGATGTACCAGTACATCCGTGAACATGGCACTTACAACAGTGCCGAAATATCGGTTACTCCAAATAAAGGTACGTGGTACGTACCCCGAAAGACAATTTAAAAATAAAACATTAACTGCCTAAAGATGCGAAGTATGGCTAGCTAAAATAACCTTTGAATCCTAACATAATTTCAGTAGATTTAGGTGTCTGGTTCGAAAAAACGACCATTAAACTCAGTAAAGTGAAATTATTATATTTTATTATAAAATAATGGCCATAGTTAAAAAAAGCTATAAAACATAAACCAGTCAATAAATATCAATTTAAGTTATCATCAAGTTTGGTGTGAGTAATCTAGCGAAGTTATTTTTCTTTGCACATATGAGTTCATGTCATTACGTTAATATCTAAAACTTGGTCTGGCAGAGTATGGCTCGCCCATAAATATTCGTAGAGAACTCACGCACGAATGCTTAGTCTATGAGCTGAGCGCTAGTAAAACTCATGCAAGTATTTTAATATTTAATTCACTGTCATATTATTAGCTCTTTTTTGTAGGATAGTCTCAAATACAGGATGTTGATATGCATTAGCAAAATATTTTAAGAATACAATATAGACAGTATACTTATTGACATAAAATTATTTCAGTGTGCGATGATACTATGTAATCTACAACTAACTATGTAACATTTAATGAAAATAGGGTTTTACCCTATTTTCATTAAATGTTACATAGTTAGTAATTAAGAATAAATTGTTTACTGGTGCAGAATAAGACTGCACAGTAGGTACTTGTTGTGTGTGTTAGGTACCTGCAATGTGAGCTCGCGGCGATCAGCTGAGCGGCGGAGGGGGTCGATTCACCGAGCTGATTTTTGAAATGCATGATTACAAAAAAATATTTTTAAGTTTTAGTAAGTTACTTTTTTATGTATTTGTATTTAGTTATAGTAGTTTACTCACCCCTGAAAATATTTTGCAAATGCATATCAACACCCTGTATTATTTAGTCATTTAGACTTTTCGTCATTTTACTGGTATTCCATTTGATTTACAAAAAATAGTTGGTTAAGGGCTCAGAGTTTGCTTACTAGTCCAACCAGATTTGACTGAATATAAGCTTTTCAATGTATTCGGACTGTCTAACCATCATAATTCTGACTATATTCATGGAAATGAGCATGTACTTTGGGTACGTGCACTTAAGCAAATGATGTCTCAAATATGTCTGAGAATACTTTATTAAAACAAAAAATATTGGAACTTGAACTGTTTTAGTCAAATAAGTAAATAATTGATTCTTCTGATATAGAGCTCCCAGCACACCCAATTCCATCAATGTAGGTACTTGTCAGCAAAACACCCGGAGACTATTGCCTTGAAGATATATGAACACTCAAACTACGCTTACTGTTATTTATAAGTTATAAGTAACATGATTTCGATTACCATTCAGAGAAAGAGTAAGTAAATCGTCATAATTTGTACGTCGACTGTGATGTAAATTAACAGATCTAAACGTACAAATTATTTATGAAGAGTAAATAAGTGCTTCAGCGAAAGCTTACATTTAATAACATTATAATGATTGTTCAAATATATATAAAATTAAGGTACTCTCAATTTAATAAATCTAATGAGCACAGTTCTTTCAGAATATTTATTATAATATTTTTGAACGGTCCAAATGTCAAAGACGTTTCGGCATAAATTCTTTGACTTTATTAATCTCAGAATTAGGCCTTGACTCACGTAAATTGATTGCAAAAGGTTCAAGTGGTGATTGAGCTTTAGAAACTAAATTGGAACGTTTATTTTGATATTATTTAAATGGTACTTGAATACATCAACTGAACACTTTTAAACTAAGATGAAATAACCAACGTGAGAAGAGGTTTATTAAAACAATAAGCAGGATAACAGTCTAGGTGTGATCAGCAGGATCATGCGCTTACTAGTTTTAATTATCGACTATACATATTGCGTTGTTACCATCAATCACCGCTTTAGGAGCCGGCGATCCAAGCAGTCTATTAGTCTAATATTTTTCTTTCCTTCTTATTCCCGATAAAATACTTCTGGAATGCTATGATTGTGAGCCACAATAGTTGTTTCCCACCAAGTGCGTTGTTGGCATGTTTTTAGCTGTGTGGTACCTACTCTGCTTTATTTTTAAAGGCAATTCCTAATGTAGGAATAAAGTCTGTATCACTTCAGTCTTTAGAAGCATAGTTATACATCAGAAATTTCTTACCACAGAACTGAAAATCTCCGTCGGTTCTCGTATATCGGGACTCACAAGATCGACTCCATATGTACCCTACTTATGCTATAGATCCATTGTAATAGTACAATCTTCACCCAAAATATTTGCAGAAAAATTAATAACCATTTTCAAACGCCACACAGAACTGCTGCTTTTGCTCCACTAAAATATTCAATATATAAATGTATGGCTCGCTTCATACTCTTGCCTCCTCGCCTACAGCGAAGTAGCTAGAACTTATAACCTCCTAGACTTGAATCAGACCACGCACGCTAAATGCAATATCTTATGATTATGTTGTATACTTTGTCAAATTGTATACGAAGCGTACATACCGGTATATGCAGTAAGGCTTAAAGAATAAAGACATTATTCTATTGTTTAGTAAAATATAGTTTTGTACTAATATTAAAATAATTCTACGTGAATGATCTTCTTTTAAGCGTTTTTCTGGCAAACACCTTTATTTTTGAGGCCTAGAAAGCAGTCACGTTGTCTGCGTTATCGGAGGCATCATAAGTTCTTCCTGTGTGCAGTACCGAAAATAAAAAGAGAAAATTTCCGCAGGACATAGAAAGGGTTCCATTTAGGGATTGCAAATGCTTATGTACATTTTCTTCGAGTATTTTTTACTGGTAAATGCTCAAAATATTTTTATATAATTATACTATGCCATAGCCCTCGTGGCTACGGACGAAATTGACAACGAAATTAATCTAAAAAAATACACCTATATCTGAAATGCAGCACAGTCATAGCGTAGTAATAGTAGTAGTAGTACGTAACAGTGCTGAAACTGCCTTAAGTCTAGTGATGCAATAGCTTGACGTTAATTTACTCACACTTAATCCACAAAAAACTAAATTTATAGCGTTTGCCCTCAATTCTCTTTCTCAATCAGCATCTTATTTTATAAAAGCACACTCATGTGGGTTTCCTAATGGTTGCGACTGCAACTGTTATTCAATTACTCCTACCAGTAACATAAAATGCCTGGGGATCATAGTGAACAGTAAATTGTTTTGGAACTTGCAAATAGATCAAATTGTCTCCCGGTCTCGAAAGTTACTGAACTTATTCAAAAAACTAAGAAGTTCTACAGACTTAGATACCATGAAGATGGTTCAATCAATCTTAGGCTATTGCATTATATCTTGGGGTGGTACTTGTAAAACGTTCATGATTCGTCTTAAGAGAGCTCAGAGATGTATATTAAAGGTTATGACTGGTAAGCCTAGAAGATTTTCGACTTCTGAACTCTATAGTCTGTGTAAGGTACTTACGGTTCGACAATTATATATACTCCAAGTCACTTTGCGCAAGCATAGTGAAATAGCGTATGACGTAAAGTTTGTCAAATAAACGCGCAGATCTGACCGAGTATGTACTATTAAAATGCACAGAACTACCTTGGCATCTCGCCAATATTACTTTTTAAGCCCCAAACTTTATATAAAAACTAAATAGGGAGCTCAATATATATCCGTTGACTATTACAATGGCCAAGCTCAAACTCACAGGATGGCTTCTTTCTCTAAATTATGACCAATGTGAAGACATCGTTACATGAAATATTAAACATTAACATTTCACTCTCATATCACACACACATACATATCTATCACCCAGTCACTCACACACCCATACCTACATTCAATATACATACACGACTTACATCCCTCACACATGTCACCACTCATACTAATAATATCTACTTACAAATCATACAACTATCCATAGGTAACATCAATTAATACTAAAATATTAAGTGTGAATTGCTTATCTTTGTTTTACCTTTATAAGTATTCGGAAATGGGCGTTAATGGCTACGACACAGTTTATACTACTGTAGCTTAATGGCTACAGTAGTATAAACTGTGTCGTAGAAGCTGTCCGTTTAAGCTTTGTAAAATTGTATAAGGTGTTTAATAAACGAATTTGAATTTGAATAGCAGATTTTAGTTGCGATCTTGCCGTAGGCTTAAATATTTGGGTAAAATAATATTATACCCATGGCGTTGCATGACACCGCACATGATATTGATTTATAAAGCCTATATAGCCCGTCATATTTGTTGTTTTTACTAAAAGGGTTGACACAGATTCTCTGCGTGTATTTTGTTAGCAAAACATTAACTGTTATCGTCCTAAATATTTGTTTAATAATACATAGCAATAATATTTAAAAAGTTGTTGAAAATATAATTGTTCAGTCAAAGCATAATAAGTTAGTCAGATGAAAACGTTGGACAAGTCCTGCACTTGTCCATCGCATTACATTGCATTTTAATGATAAATATAATAAGCATATATATATAGACGAGAATTGACGCGAACATGCAAATTAGGTATTTACATACCTTATTTTGCTTGACGTTTCGAGACGGTTGCACGTCCCGTGGTCGCAAGTTGACTGGTGTGGTGATGTCACGTCTCCGAGTGCGAGGTAGAAGATTCTATTTCTACCCCCGGGTCATTGATATTCGAAGTACCGGCGCAAAACACACTAACCGCATCTGTATATTGAACATTCGCCGACTGCGCGTTAAAGTGGGGTGTTGTTAGCCGAATCACAGGATTCCACGCCGATGACAATTTGAAGCCCTCTTCCCGATTGAAATTTTTCGGAGGAGGAGGTACTTAGGAAGAACGGATACCAGGTACAACAACGAATGACGCGGCCTATCAAGCGCGATAAACATCCGGCGGTAAATAGACAACCGACCTACATGCCCTACATTAGAGGTGTTACGGATAAAATAGGAGACAACTTATAAAACTACTCCATTCCGACAGTATTTACACCAGGGGCCAAAGTATGCAACATGGTGGGCAAAGGATGTTCTACCGCTACATACCCCAGGTGTCTATAAAATCAACTGCAGCTGCGGAAGCTCTTACATAGGGCAAACGAAGCGGACTATCGCTGAACGTATAAAGGAGCACATCGCAGCTGTAAAGAACCGTCAAACGAACAAATCGGCGATTGCGGAACATTTACTTCAATCGGGCACCAATCACTGGATTGAATGTCATCGTCCCCAAGTCCTCTCCACGGAACGCCACTTTTACCCAAGAGTTGTGCGTGAAGCGATTGAAATCAGAAAACATAAAAATTTCAATCGGGAAGAGGGCTTCAAATTGTCATCGGCGTGGAATCCTGTGATTCGGCTAACAACACCCCACTTTAACGCGCAGTCGGCGAATGTTCAATATACAGATACGGTTAGTGTGTTTTGCGCTGGTACTTCGAATATCAACGACCCGGGGTAGAAATAGGATCTTCTACCTCGCACTCGGAGACGTGACATCGCCACACCAGTCAGCTTGCGACCACGGGACGTGCAACCGTCTCGAAACGTCAAGCAAAATAAGGTATGTAAATACCTAATTTGCATGTTCGCGTTAATTCCCGTCTATATATATATTCTTAAACATGCAACGCGAGTGTTTAAAAGTTTCTAAATATAATTAGTTTCCAAAATCAATACAATTGTATAAATTGTGATAAAGACTAAAAATAAACGCTAAAATTGTATTTCGTTTAAGTTCCAATAAAGACTTAAGAACGTAAACTTAATCTTCCCTAATTTCTTAACGAAAATAGCAATACATTTCTGTTTAGAGCATAAGCTATCTTATAACGTGGTGGAGGTATTCTTATAATAATGCAGCACTCAAGAAAATCGTGCCTCAAGAAATATTGGCCAAATTGCCTCGCAAACCTTATGTTCGTACGTTGGATGCACTTTATCATAGTTGTAGTTCCGTTTAGGAAGTACATTGTAGACGTAATTTCCAATTGCACGGATAAGCTTAAAATGTTTTGTAATATTATGTGATTTAATTGCGTTTGATAAGATTTCTTAATACTGCATTGCTCTGCGGTAAGGATATTGACGCTAATGAATAGAAATATTAGAAGTATCTGAATTGTGGTTTTGAAGTATGATAAAACAATTAATTGTATAAATAAAAAAAATGATGAGATTATAAAGAAATGAGAAGAAACTAAGCGTTACTGACATTGATGCGGAGGCATTCTATGACGCCTAAACTGTGTAAATATTTTCACTTTAAATTGCTTTTTTTTTATTTATGTACATATTCTTAAAGATTATGATTATGATTACATTAAGTTTATTTTCTCTTATTTTCTGTAACATACTAACAATGCTCAATAAAGATTGTTGAAATACGCAGCGTTACTAGAGACGCAAAAGGCAGCCTTTGAGATACTCCATACGAATTAGCATTTTGTTAAAATTCAGCAATTGTCTAGACCCATAGATAAAATAAGCAATTATTGCGTTATTTTTTTTGTCAACTGCCGCGCTAGGAATAAATTCTCTGTTGCGGAGACTTAACAAATATGAAACTAAGGGACACAATGAACACCAATAATGAAACTTGTAATAAGAGTTTATGGATCACGCAAAGTGTTTTCCGGATTGGAGTGGAACCAACAACCCTCGAAGCAGTGTCAAGCGGCCAGGCGACCGCTGAAACCACTACGCCAACCGTGCAGTACCTAAACCTAAACGTACATAATTATGTAACAGTTGCTTCTGCAGGAATTTAACAAAATTCTCCTGTTGATAAAACAAAGACAATTTACATTACACCTTTACATTTTTGTTGATAAGACACAAACAGAAATCGCGATGTTTTCCTGGTGATAAATAATTGTCCAAATGTACCTCACTAAAACACTTTTAACATGCAATATATCACCAGATGTAAAGGTAAAAGATTTAAGGGTAAAGAACAATGGTACCCTTAGATCGTTATCGCTACCCCGTGTTATTTAAACGTAAGGGCACACTTAAGCGTAAGAGCGCGAACGCGCTGCCGTGTCGTAGCATACTTTTAGGGCGACTCCCTATGTGATAAATAAGGTTGTGTTACGCGTCGTTACTATTGCATTTAATGTGGAATTTCCATCATTGTAAAATCCATTTCGTTTTATAAAATGAGCCATGTGTAAGAAAGATCTATAAGTCCTAAAACGATGAAGTACCAGATTGAAATGCGTTTTGAACATTATGAAATGAAAAATAAATTGATTGATGTCCAACTATATTATAAAGTAGTAGCACTTAAGTTTTTCAATAGCTATGGGACATTATGTTCATGTAGAATACTTCTAGGTGTTGTAAGCAGCCGAAACACAGTAATGTCTCTTTATGACATTATGGGAACGCAATAAAGTACTGAAAAAATAGTTGTACACTTGTATTGGTTTTACCTTGTTCTATATCAGCAATCGCTTGTGCAAACTACGCAAAGAATAAGACATAAATCTATGTATCAAATAAATTCTTGAATTAAGTATTCTAGATAATGGATATATAATTTATGGATCACACAAAGCGTTGTCTTGAGCGGTTAGAATCTTGATACATTGTTGACCCTCAATCGTGAAGACATAAAAATCCGGATTAGTTTTATTTCTCTAAAAAATCCGCCAGCAAATAAAACTAAATCTTCATTTTAATCTGACCTTAAGATCTAGTATAGTAAAAATCTTGGTAATATATAAAACGTAATTATTACCGTGGTAGCTTAATTTATTAATATCCATCATAGTCTGCGCTGACCTTAAGTAAAAAGTCATTTATCTCCTGTAATTTTAAGTTGTACCTTCGTTAAAACTGTTATTTTATAAAAAATTGTATTATGAACATTTAAATAGGGTTTTTGACTTTGTATGGAAACTGAACAGAATGAATTCGTATGGTCTTTTTTTACAAAATCTTTATGTATTTCAGCTGATGACGTCACAGCCTTCGTAGGATTATATATTTTTGAAAGACTCACGCCTCTATCCCCGAAAGGGTTAGCAGTGGTACACCTCTGCTCTGTAATATTACAATATTACACCCACATTTCGCTTTCGAAATGTTAGGTACCATGTAATAGAGGGCGAGCCTATTGCCGTTGTCGGGCACATCACCAGACTTCATGCTGCTTCTGAGAATTTGGAAAAACACAGTAACACTTTTGTCCGACCCGGGAATCAAACCCGGGACAACGGAGGCAGTCTTGTATCACGTATCAAGACGTAAAATAAATGATCACCGTAGCACTACAGAAGATTAAAGTAAATAAGTAACTTAACCCCTTGTATGCCGGAACGCAGATCTACGCGAGACACAATAGCTTTTTAATTGTGTCTGGCATTCCGGCATACAAGAGGTTAAACAAATTTTAGAGTTAATTCTTCACTGTAATCCTATTTTCGATACATCAAGAGCTGTCATAATATACCTATCAAAATGCATGGTTAGGCATAATAGCTTGTATTTTTATTTTCTTATTGTTTATTCACTACGCACTGAACAATATTATATTTATACTTATTTTCCTATCTATTTTATCTTTTTAGCGTAACGTGTTCTCTCTCTGTAGTTAAGAAAACATTAGATGATACAATATTTTTGTAAATATACCTACCACCATTATGTCATGTTCTTATTTCTTCTAGAGACTGCATAATTTAGGGGTAACCGATATCGCTACAAGCACAAGGAATGTAACAAAGGAACTCTTATTCTTTACAGACTGTTGAAATCATAGATTTGTTTCACCTATGATTTTTTAAACCAAATCTAAAGGTACATTAAAAAAGTCTTTGACTAAGATAGGGGTTGTCTCCTTACTGCCAATACACCGAGTGTTGGGTATTCTCTTCTCACACGGGGCAATATTTTGTGCGATCTGAAGTTGCCTGGATGGGTGAGTACGGTTGTTCTTTGTGTTCATAGACATACAGTTTGTCAAGTCTTCCACACTCCATTTATTTATTATAGTGTGTGTGTCGTCTTTCATCATCATCATCATCATCAGCCTACCAATGGCACGCCACTGAGTCCGATTTTGTGCTTTTCGTGTACAGCCGCTGCCAGCCATTTTTGCGTATATCATCACTACACCTAGCTGGAAGGCGTCCTACACTATGTTTGCCAAGGCGCAGTCTCCACTCTAGAACATGATTACTCCAACGTCGTCGACTTTAAAAGAAGAAAATTGGTTTCTTAAGATATAAAGTCACTACGATAGAAAGCTAGATAACTGTATAATAATGTATTTACATGCTATTCAATTTAATATAACAACCTAGCTTCTATCAAACTTAAATTTAAATCAATCGCAAAGTTCAAAATGGATTTATTGCATGAACTACTCTTTGGTACATTTTAAATAATCAGTTTTACACTAGAGTAGACTCTAAAAAGTTTTCATTGTGCAAGTTAAATTATTTATTTTAAAGAAAAGTCAATTCAATTTAAGTTTTAAAGATTCGCTTCTAAAAGGTATAGACCTGATAAATGTAGTAAACGCTTGAATAACGTAACTTTTAGCAGAAAATATCATGCACAAAATAAATGATAGTTTTACAATATCTACACTCTAGGACAACTCACATCCGGCCATTGGATCCTTATCACTGATGTACTATGAACCAGATACCTGATCATAAAACTATGTTTTTTTATAGATTACTTTTATTTTATCATCCTGTTTTATTACTATAATATTTAAAACTACACAAATGTTTATCTTAGGCCACGACTTATTCGAAAACATTCATCTTTAACACAGTCATCTAATATATAAAATTCTCGTATCACAGTTTTCGTTCCCATACTCCTCCGAAACGGCTTGACCGATTTTGATGAAATTTTTTGTGCTTAACCGGTATCTATGAGAAACGGCCAACATCTATTAAAAAAAAAAAAAAATTTGCAAAACAACGTTTGCCGGGTCAGCTAGTAATAATATATAATAAAATTTCCTACCTTTAAAACAAAACGATACAAGTAAAACAACAACAATATAGCACGAAGATAAAACCACATTTTCTTTTACGCGTAAAAAATGAAACATCCGAGTAAAAATCTAGTAACCAGAAAAAACCGGCGCCTAAAGGAGTTTAGCCAAGTTAAGTCATAAAAGTTATTATAAAGGCCTCTATTTTCACGTACTTTTCGCTTACAACGAAAACGAAACTCGCAACTAAAAGATGAGTGGGATTTTGTATTTTTTTCCTTGATATAATAACGTATTTAGCTTAATGGTGTGCTCTTGAATACTTGTTCAGAAAGAAAAATAATTTAGTAGTAGAGCTTGTATTAGTAAAGTATCAGGAGCCGTTATTTAGGAAGAGAACTTGGTCCTGTTGTATATTTCTGCAGCAAATTGTGGTGATAACTTCGATGCCCGAGCTGGTCACCGTTGGCACTTACCTTTACTTGGTCTTTACAAATGTAAAGTACCGAAAGATCCGAACAAAATAACATTTGTGAAGACCAAGTGAGGGTAGGTGCCAGAATTCGCAATTCTCGAAGGCGGCGCCGCAGAGCATCAGTCACCAGTGACCACAGCTGATGTATCCCACGCCAAAATGTCAGGGTAAATAAGAGGTATTTTACCTCTTTTCAATAAATTACAAGATAAAAACCTGTTATATAAACAATAATACATGATTATTATAATGATGGAATACGAATAAATAAGTTTACAATATACATTGTTAATTGAAAATATACTTAATGTAGTTGTTGGTATAAAAAGGCATGACATTAAGAGGCCGTTCCAAAATAAACGGACTGCGTGAATAGGTATTTTACGCCAAGCGCGCGGGCAACGCGATCAAGTTGTCAATGTGTGCGTCTGTGTAGCCCAACAAAATCTACCTTGCAGTGAACTCACGGAGACAAAACAAATTTATACTTTGACCAATAAAATTTATGATTGTAATACAGAATTATTTTGGCTAAGGTATTTTGATGTTTAAATGTAATAACTCCAGGTAGATTCCATTGTTGTTGTTAAAAAAATCCGACTTCAAACAGTCGTAGAAGCATGCAATCTCATTTACTTAGATTACGATAAATACTAAGTAATTCTAGTTATTCTGTGATAAAATCCAAAATACTGAACCGATTTCGGAAAACTTTCTATGGGACCAAGCTGGAAGTAATATCATTATATCCTATCCTATGAAATAAAAATAAATCCAAATCGGTCCATAAATGATGCATTAGTGAGGTAACAAACATTAAAAAATATGAAAAAATAATACAACCGAATTGTGAACCGCCTCCGTTTTGAAGTCGGTTGAAAATATTAATCCCTACTAATATTATAAATTCAAAAGTGTGTACGTATGTATGTATGTTCCGTTTTTACGCAAAAACGGTTGATCCGATTTTTTGTAAAGGAGATGAACAAAAATCATATGGGCATTTTTACTTCAGCACCATACCTGGGAAGTTACTGGTTCAGGAGATATTGAGGCTCAAAATTAGTATGGAATTTTTCTAATTAGGTACAAAATCGATGCATTTAATCCACCAATATGTTCTTTAGACGCCCTATGATCCCATGGATAAGTAGGTATTTCGAGCATAGCACGCACGCGCTTTTAATTACGGTTTAGAAAATGTGAAAACTTAAAAATATTCGTTTCCCTGGTATCATTCTTGGTAAGTATGACTTGGCAGTCATGTACACAACCAGTAGACTTCGGCTTGGTGATTACATAATATTCTTAACTAATCTGTCATAAGGCGCTAAAACTATCAAGCTATTGGGTGAATAGCCTGTCGTGGGTCGTAATTGAAAACTTGCTCCAGTCATTAACCACACATCTGACAAAGTCTGAATGCACCATCGCTCTATCTTGTGTTCCATATAAAAGAGAGCACGAAACAAACATGCACCGTCACCAACAATAGGGACGACAGTACATTCTTCAACTTCTCCATTAACGATCAGATTTTCTGTAGCCATTTTAAAAAAGTCTAACCGACAAAACCTACGTTTAAGCCAAACGAAAACAAAATAAATGCCAAATACAAAGCTGACTCTATAACCAAAACTACTTAACCGAAACAAAGCAAATGCAATCCAATATATTCCAAGAAAAGAACAGCCAAAATCGTCAAATATAATCCGCTAGAAATATTTAGGTATGGTATGTACTATACAGCAACCAAAACGATTTAACGACCAACAACATCCAACCAACTGCGTACAACTAATCTACCTGACGATGAACGTTAAATAATAACTGGAGAGGGTCATTAATCCGCAGAAAATCTTAACACCTCAATAACAAAAATGACGTAACTGCACAACGCTATCTATTGTCAACATTTATAATTAAAATTATTTTGTTCGTCTTAATTTATTCGTTCCATTAGGTACTGATAGTTCAAACTAATACATTTACATCCTCCATCATCCCTTAGTTTATCCCCATGGGGGTTGAATTTATCAAAATCATATTTAAGCGGAAGTCTTCATCATAGTATCTCCAATCTTTAATTTCAGTTCAATCAGTCGAAAATCTATGAAAATTTATACAAACTTTCATCCCCTATTTTATCCCCTTAGGGGTGGAATTTATCAAAATCCTTTCTTAGGGGATGCCTACGTCATAGTAGCTTTATGCAAGCAAAGTCTCAGTCCGATCGGTTTAAAATTGACAAAGTTTCATACAAACTTTCATCCCCTATTTTATACCCTTGGGGGTAGAATTTATCAAAATCCTTTCTTAGCGGATGCCTTCGTCATAACATCTACCTGCATGCCAAATTTCAGTCCGATCCCTCCAGTGGTTTGGGCTGTGCGTTGATAGATCACTATGTCAGTAAGTCACCTTTAGTCAGTTTTATATATATTTAGATACAATTTCTGACATTCATAAGAGTCACCATGTGACCTAAGTGAATATAGTATTTTTGAATTTTGCGGTATTTATTTTATAAGAGCATCGATTTCGTTACCATTATTTTATTATACATATTATTATTCAACAATAATAACTCACATCAAGAAGGTTAGTCGCGCTATAAATACAGTGGTGTTTACAAAGCACGCACACAGACGCAGTGACAACGGCAAACGGCACACGTCCTACCTCGATGAGCGCTCAGCGCGGTCTAAAGTTCTGTAGACGCGTACAGGATTTATATAACGATTTCTAGCTTCGTTTAAAAATTAATTTAAAATATTTGTAATCACATTTAGAAGCTGATTTTTTTTTCCTAGCAAGGTATTATATCAAATCTTATTAGAGACTATTTATTTTTTTATTTCTTAGTGTATTTAATGTGATAAAATATAATCCATTTAGACGTAAACTGACAATTTAATGACATTTTACGTAACATTTTTTGGTATATTTCTGAATGAAACCTAACATTCTGGCACAATCATACCAAGGGGCAGGATGTTGTTATGTTGTAGATGCATTTAAAAGTTAATTCCTCACATTATTTTCCATGTCATGGACCATCGCGTAATGCTCATAAAATGATTTCTTCAAAACAAGCTTTGCGGAAACTTGATTTTTCTGTTGTAGGTAACTAAACACTTATTTTTACTACAATCATACCATAGTAAACGAAGTGATCTAATAGTACCATCGTTAATTTCCTAATTTGTTGATATATCTGAGTCACAATCATGTATCTCCGCACGTGTTAATCGCCAAAATGGCTTAAAAAACGGGAACGGCCTCTTAATGTAATAACACAAAGTAATAAGTACCTACACATTATTCACTTACCCATAATCACGTTTCAAATAACACACCATATAAGACGAAAATTGTTTTACGGGTCCATTTTCGAAACGCGTTCACAAATACTTGCGGCCGTAACGAAGCAAACTGAATTACGCGTCAGCTTAAAAGCGTTTATCGACGTCATTTAATATCGATGAAAGCCCCAGGTGTTAATACTGTTAGAGGGACAAGTTGCAAACGTGTTGATAGTACAGATTTTAGGATGTGTTTGTTTTACATGTCCTTTTTTAAGCGGTAGCTCTCTAGAGTGACTGGGCTTGCCTTATATCGGCAAAAATACAAATAGATCGCCAAAGTCAGAGAACGCTTGTTCAGGTCGCCACTTGGACGAGTGACCGAATGTATCTGTTTAAAATAGAATTAGTTTTTATTATAAGTCAAATGGATTAGATCGATTGAGTAACATTTTGTTTAGTCTATTGAAAATTTCTGACAATGGTCACACTGAACTGTCACTTCCGTCCTTCCGCTTGAAAAATTAAGACGCCGGTTTGCTCTCTCGCGTAGAATATTGTAATAAAATTGGAAGTATTGGAACCCGTTTGAGTGCCGCTTCTTTAATCAGCTGGCATCGGTTTACTTGTGACCAAGGTTAAGTTGTGTCTTAATGAACATTTGTGAAATATTGAACTCTGTAAAACACGTGTGTGAATTCCTGATTGGTGCCCGAGGAGAAGGACTTCGCCGAATTATACACTGGTATCTATTCGATTCTCTTGTTATTTTGGCCAAAATTATAAGTTAATCTATAGGTCCACTTCAAGAACATCACCAGGAGCTATAAGGTAAAATTTTCATATAACTACATTATAATTTGTCATCGCTGAGAATCTCAGCAATATGTGTCAGACATTTGATTGCTTTAGGACAACTGGATGAATATAAATTAGCTTCCACTGTGCCTACAACCAATTCCCAGTAAGCCTACGGTAATTCTAGACATAATTTTTGTAGCAGAGCGTAGTTGAAATTTAGCCGCTGTTGCATTACTGAGTATAAACTCAGAGTGGTATGAGCTTGTATCTTATCACCTTGTAGACAGTATTGTAGTGTTTGTCAGGTCAGTTATTGTCTAAAATACATAATATTTAATTGTATAAGTTGACCTAGATAATTTGAAACACATTGTCACATAACCTCAATCAGTAATTGTTGATTTGTATTGTTGAAAAATCTAACTTAAATTTGTTGTTGCATTAATAAGTCGGTTTGTTTGGATACATAACAGCTGTATGTATCAATAAATTTAGTAAATTTAGTTTATTGCATATATTCATAAACATTATAACATCCAACTTGACCTTGCCACTTGGGCGGGTCACATTAATAAACTTTGTTTTGTTATAATATAGATAATATTGCTAGGTAACACTTATTCTGTGCTTACTTACTATTGTATATCTTAAATAACACAGCCAGTCTGTCTGTTGCAAATAATTCATTAATTAATTTGAAGTTCAACTTTTAATTTGTTATAAGTTACAACCTTGATAACTTTTGTGTTTGATTCTTGAATATATTGAAACTATTAATTTTGTTGGATAGTAGATATCTGTCACTTGCCTGCACTTGCAGTAAACAGGCTAATACTTTGTTGGTTTCAAAGAATTAAGAAAAATTAAGTTTTGATTGTTAATTTTATTTAACGCTTGTCCGGGCTCTTTTGAATTTTGATTATGTCAGCTATCAAGGACTTGCGTGCGGCTGCTGGTGATATTGCATCAGATTTGCGCTGGTTTGCCTCGGCCAGTGCTTTAGTGAACCGGCCTGATCGCCAGCAGGCCCGCATTCAGAGGTACGAGCGGATTGACGATCGCCTGGCAAGTGTGGAACAGCAGTTCCCCACTTTCAGCGCTTGCTGTCTCGAAGTGTCAATCAATGATTTCACCGCTGACCAGCGAAATAAGGTCAGTGAAGACTATGCCCAGGTCTTAGACCTGTATGATGCTGTCTCCAATAGTGCGAGACAACTAGTTGCAGATAGGGAAGGGCAACCCGGCCTGAAGCAGGAGCTTCCTAGGTCAGCACCCGGGCTGGTGAGTAGGCTCCCTACTTTGGACCTCCCCCATTTTGATGGCTGCCTAGGAAGCTACCTGGGCTTCGTTAATTTGTTCGACAGCCTAGTCAATGATAGGGCTGACCTTCGGCCGGCACAAAAGTTGGCCTATCTAATGTCCGTTCTGGATGGGGAGGCTAAGGGCCTCATCCAGCATCTGCCCGTGTCTGACGAGGCGTACCAGACGGCTCGGGACCTAATTACCCGTAGGTACCATAATAAGCGTGGCCTCGCCGACACGCACATCGAGCAGATTTTGGGTTTGCCGACGCTCACCCGGGTCTCTGGGTTGCGCACCCAACTGTTGAACCCGCTCTTGGTGGCCATCAACGCACTTAAGTGCCTTGACCTGCCCGTAGACCAATGGTCTTATCTATTGGTGCACATTGTACTGAAAAAGCTGCCTGCCGACCTGAGGTCGCGTTTTGAACAGCGCTTTGGTGGGGATAGCGCGACCCATCTGCCCCCCTTTGCTGACCTGGAGAGGTTCCTGGAGGATGAGTGCCAGGTCTTGGACAACTCCGGTGGTGATACTTGATACTTGATGGCACGGGCTGTTTCCGCAACTCCACGTCTTGGCGTGTATTTTGCGTGCGGGTGGGAATGGTGTCGTCACTCGAGCCACCCCAGCTCTTCGAGGAAGGCCAGCAGACTCTTGATGTGGCCCACGGCCTCCCTCAGGGTGCTGTATCTGCTCAGGTACTGCTGCCTGTACTGTGCGACCTCAGGGCAGTCGAGGAGCAGGTGGGCTGCCGTCTCGTCTGCTGCCATACAGGCCCTGCACAGCGGGCTGTCGGTGATACCTAAAGTAAATAGGTGTTTATTAAAGAATCCGTGTCCTGTGTAGGCGGCCGTGACTGTCCGTAGTTGTTGTTTGGACAGCCGGAGGATTTGTTTAGCTATCTTACCGTCTACTGCGGGAAGAGCCTCCTTGGCCTGCCTACATGTCTCAATACCAATCCAAGACTGGTTGTGTTTGGTCCTGGTCCTATTTCTTACCAGGTTGCGATAAAAACCAGAAGAGAGGGGAATAATGGGCTCGGGTCCCACCACCTCTAAAGTGGCCCCTCTTCTGGCAAGTACGTCGGCTGCGTCATTCCCTCTTGAGCCACTGTGGCCCTTAATCCATTGCAGTGTTAATTTGTTTAGTTTACCTACCTCTGTTAGTTTCTGGTGGCATTCAAGCGTGAGCGCCGAGGTGACAGTATGGCTTTTGAGGGCTGAGAGGACAGCCTTACTATCTGAGAGGATCCTAATGGACCGTTCCCTTACCTCACGTGCCATGATTGCTGTGGCAGCTAGGATTATGCCAAAACATTCGGCCTGGTAGACCGTGTTGTAGGCTCCCAGCGGTGCTGCGATGTTGATGTTTAGGTCCTCGGAGAATACTCCTGAACCCGTACCTGTATCTGTTTTAGACCCATCTGTGAAGATCGTGAGGTCGTTGTGGTTAACTGCTCCTTCGTGTATGCCCTCGTACAGTTGGATTTTGTATTTCTTGTCGAAAACAAATTGTTTCGGTATACGGTCGCCAATGGCTTGTGTAATAGGAACTTCTTTAAAGAGTGTATTTAAGTTGTTAGTGTGCGGTGTGTTGGTGTCTTTCCAGAGCTTCAGGGCTCTCAGCCGGACTGCCGACATCGTTGCTTCCTGTTGTATGAACAGGTGCAATGGAGGCAGGTCCAGCAACACATCAAGTGCCGCTGTTGGCGTTGTTTTCATACAGCCCGTGGCCGCTAGGCATGCAAGTCTTTGAAGCTTCTGAAACTTGTTGGCGGCCTTTATTAGGTTGGTCCGAGGCCACCACACTACTGCGCCGTAGCTTACCATCGGACGTATTATTGTCTTATAGAGCCATAAGACAATTTTGGGGGATAGGCCCCAGCGTTTACCTATCATCTTCTTGCACTGCCAGAAGATGATGCTGGCTTTATTAAGCTTATTTTCCATGTGGCTGTTCCATGTCAATTTGCTGTCGAGAGTGACGCCCAGGTACTTGACCTCGGTAGACAGCTTGAGCTCTGTATCAAATAGCCTGGGCAATCGGTAAGTACCCAGCGCGCGCTTGTGTGTGAACATAACTAGTTCGGTCTTGGTCGGGTTTACAGATAATTCGTACTCATTACACCACCACTCTACTATGCGTAGGGCTTGTTGGGTTAGGTCGTACACTGTACTGGTTACCTTACCTGAGGTGAGTATGGTTAGATCATCTGCATAACCTATTGTAAAGAAGTATCTCGCGTTGAGTTTGCCTATGAGTTCATTGATGACTAAGTTCCACAATAGCGGGGAGAGTACACCTCCCTGCGGGCACCCTTTAGTTATCAAGGCTGTCTGAGTGTCGCCTTACAGGCGCACTACCCTTTTGCTGAGCATGTTTTGGATCCACTGTATGAGCATCTGATCCACACCATGCCTGGCTAGGGCGTTGCTTATGCTGGAAAAGTTTGTCTTGTCGAAGGCTCCTTCTATGTCGATGAAGGTGCCCAGGCAGATGCTTTTTTGTTGTATAGCAGCTTCTATCTGGTTCACGACCTGATGTAGGGCCGATTCCGTCGATTTCCCTGAGCTGTATGCATGTTGGTTGGCATGTAAGGGTAGGTGCTTAAGCGCCCCACTTCTTAGTTCCTTCTCGCAAAGCCTTTCCAAGGCTTTAAGCATGAAGGAGGTGAGGCTTATTGGTCTAAAGGACTTTGCATGGGTATAGTCTGTTTTGCCTGGTTTTGGTATGAAGATTAGTTTAACTTCCCTCCACCTCTTCGGTATAAATCTGAGGGCCAGGCTAGCCCTCATAATTGCCAGGAGTCTTTTAAGGACAGGTTCTCCTCCCCATTGTAAAAACCCTGGGAAGATGCCATCCAGTCCGGCTGCTTTGAAGGGGTGGAAGCTATCGATGGCCCATCGGAGTTTTTCTTCTGTGACCACGTTGTTTGCGTGTCTCCATTCGTGTTCGGTCGCCACTGTTGGTGTATCGTGCCACGTTATTACCGGGGTGAGGACGCAGCCTGGGAAGTGTGTTTCGAGTAGGACGCGTCTTGTCTCCTCCTCCGATGTGGTGTATGTGTTATCCGGTTTACGGAGAGTACCTGGTGCAACCGTTGGTTGTTGGGCTAGTAGTTTCCTTACCCGGTTTGCTTGTTGGCAAGATTCAATGCTCCCACAGAATTTTCTCCATCCCATGGTGCGTCTGAATCTGAGGCATTTCCTGTAGTCTGCTTTGGCCGCTTTATAAGCGTCCCAATCTGCGTCCGCGCTTGTGTTCATTGCCCTATTTAGAGACTTTCTTACCTTCTTGCGCTTACGTTCAAGTTCAGCGCCCCATCAGGGTTGTTTCCCCGGGGTTGAAGGCGGAGTGGTTTCCGGGCAAGCTGCATAATAGCTGTCAAGCAACGACTGCGTCAGTATACATACCTGATCGTCGATCTGTACAGTGTCACCCAGTACCGGCGGCGTGGCCGTAAGGGTAAGTTTCTCTTTAAGTAGTAGGACATACTTTGCTTTGTCAGTGTTGTGTGGTTTCCTGCGGGGCTGTGTGGGCTGTATATCGACTTTTATGGAGAAGCTGATCCATCTGTGGTCTGAGCATGATGCCTCTTTCGAGACGTGCCATCCCTTGATGCGTTCAGCCGCTCCTTCTGTTGCGAGAGTTAAGTCGATAATTGTCCGACTACGTTTAGTGACGAAGGTGGGCTCCGTACCTGTGTTTAATAGGGTAAGATTAGTGGTGAATAAGTATTCAACCAATGACATACCTCTGTTATTGTTGCAGTCCATGCCCCACATTTGGTGATGGGCATTGGAGTCCGTTCCTGTTACGACCTCCGTATTGGTTCTCTCGCACTGGTTAACCAGACGCGTGAGGTCGAACGGAGGCGGGTCTTCGGCCTCGGGCATGTAGACCGATGCGAAAACGACCGCTATACTCCTTGGCTGCTGTATTATTTCGATTTGTATTGCTGTGATGTCTCTGGAACAGAACTCCATTAAAGCTTGGGCTCTGATGCCAGAGAGGTTGGCCGCTTGTCCAACCAGCCGACGCCGCGCACGGGCGGGTGTTTTGAAGGTGGCAGCCGAGGCTCACTGGCGCGTAGCCGAGAGTCGCCTCGCTCAATTGATCGCCACTCGCCCCGCTTGGAGAACCGCAGCGTGCGCACGCCTCCTCTCTCTCGCGCACCTGAATGTGCGACCGCCCAGCGTCACCAGCACCATGACTGCTGCCCCAGGTATTCCCCTCCTTTGGCGGAGCGTCCCCGCCTTGACTCGCGCCCACCTCGTTTTGGGCGGGTGCGTCATTATGACCCACCACAGATGGTGCGTGGATCGAGTCATCGCGCTTTTGAGGACTTCAAGCCGCACCCTCGTTTTGACTTGCCTGGTCCTGGCCAACGGTCGCCGCCCAGGCAACAATAGGTAATTAACTCCTGCCCTATAACGCCAACCTCCCCCATTGAGACCGTTATCCTACCAACGGTTGCTGTTAGGGTCTGGGGACCCACGGGGACCTCTGTTGTTGTCCGTGCTATATTGGACACAGGTTCACAAGGTTGCATTGTTTCCACTTATTTGGTAGGGCAGGTTAAATTAAATATGGGCTCTTTTCCAGATTGTATACGGGGCATAGGGGACGTAGCCTCTAATGTTGAAGGGCAAGTTAAGGTTTTGTTTGGCCCTGTTGAATCTTCACACCCGAGGATCAAAACCTCGGCTATTGTATTGAAGAATATTTTGGGTATGCACCCACAGAAGCAGCTACCTGCTGCTGTGGTGAATTTGACATCGGGATTGGAACTGGCAGACCCTAAATTTGACACATCTGGACAAATCGACTTGTTGATTGGCTCTGATGTCCTCGGTGGAATTTTGATTGGTGGGAAAAGGGTCTTGGTGCCAAATGGTTTGACTGCCATCCCGACCATATTTGGATTTGCTTTGATGGGACCTGTACCTAGGGACCCCCCTCCACCTGAACTTGATAATTTGTTGGCTGTAGGCTCTGCTCTCTCTGATGCAGTTCAGAGGTTTTGGGAGGTAGAGGAGCCCTCTCAAGCTGCCCGTTTGAATCCAGAACATGAGGAGTGCGAGCTGTTCTTCCAGAACAACACTGGTCGACTCCGTTCTGGTCGGATTATCACGAAGCTGCCCTTTCTATCTGTTCGGCCTCCGCTTGGTGAGTCACGACCTTTAGCCGAAAAGAGATTGTTGGCTATGGAGCGTCGCATGGGTCGTTATCCGAAACTCAGACAGAAGTACATTGAGTTCATGAGAGAATATTAACAGTTGGGACACATGTCTGTGTCAAATTTGGATTGGCGTTCGGTGGAGCACTACTTTCTCCCGCATCATGCGGTATTGAAGCCATCGACTGGCAAGCTGCGCACAGTATATGATTATTCTGCGCAGACTTCTACGGGCGTATCCTTGAACCAGTGCTTGCATTCTGGTCCCAAGTTGGTCAAGGACCTTTGTGACGTCATCACCAGCTTCCGACGACATCAGGTTGTCTTTGTGGCCGACATAAAAATGATGTTCAGGCAGACTATTATCCACCCTGATGACCGTCGCTTCCAGCTGATCCTTTGGAGAGAGTCTCCTCGCGATCCTATGGTCGTCTCCGAACTCAATACGAATACGTACGGGTTAAGATCAAGCCCCTACTTGGCAATACGTTCTCTTTGGGAGCTCGCAGACCGAGAAGGCCTATGTTTCCCACGAGCCTCCGCCATCTTGGAAGACGATATTAACGTCGATGACATTTGTTCAGGCGCCTCCACAGTGGACGAGGCAATCCTCCTGCGGGACGAATTGATAGGTATTTTGGCCTCCGCTGGTTATGAGTTGCGCAAATGGATTTCCAACTCACCAGCGCTTTTGGAAGGCTTGCCAGAGGATCATCGGCAAGATCCACATCTATTTGAGATTGTTGACAACCCCGCCATGATGGCTGTTCTCGGCGTTCAGTACAGACCAGTCCAAGACATCTTTACATATAACGTAGACTTGAAATTGCCGTGTTCTTGGACTAAACGTCTCGTATTGTCTACTGTCGCCAGAACCTTTGATCCGAACGGTTGGATCTGTCCAATTATATTTTGGGCAAAATGCTTCGTGCAGAAGCTTTGGACAGCAGGATTGACCTGGGACGAACCTCTGCACGGCACTCTTGTTGAGGAATGGACCTCCTTTGTATCCTCACTTCCTGCCGTCAACGAGATCTCTTTGCCTCGACCCATCCTTCCTCCCGGGAAGTACAAGGCCACCCTTCACGGGTTTTGTGATGCCTCGGAACGTGGTCACGCGGCTGTGGTGTACTTGCGCACAGTCAGTGCCTCAGGTCAGGTGAGAGTTTCCCTGATCATGGTGAAGAGCAAGGTCGCACCCCTTCGGACATCTCTGACCATCCCAAAATTGGAGCTCTCGGGAGCAGCCCTACTTGTACGCTTGTTGAACCACGTGTCCAGTACTTTGGGTAAAAGCATTTGCATTAATGGGACCTACGCCTGGACAGACAGCCAAATTGTTCTTTGTTGGTTGAAGGCTTCGGTCCACACCTTGGAGGTATTTGTTGCTAATCGCGTTTCCCAAATCCAGAAATCCGAAGTCAAGCTTGTTTGGAGACACGTGCCAGGTGAGCTCAACCCCGCTGATTGTGCCTCGCGCGGATGCTTGACGCCTAGTTTGATAGGTCATTCGCTGTGGTGGGGTCCGGAATGGTTGAGTCGACCAGAAATTGATTGGCCTCGAACGCCAGTTTTGAATACTTCTAATTTGCCGGGTCTACGAACACTCGCTCTTGAGAAGGTAGAATGCGCCTTCGACACCGTTTATCTCACCACAGGAACGACAGGAGTCCCTCACCTTTTGGGTTCGTTCTGTGCAATTGGCGCATTTTGAAAAGGAGATTGCTATCCTTAAATCAGGGAGATCGAAATTGTCGGGAGCTGTCTCTAAATTGAACCCCTTTTTGGACGATACGGGTCTCTTGCGCGTTGGAGGGCGTCTCAAGAACGCCAACCTCCCTTACGGGGCACGTCACCCCCTTTTGTTACCCAAGGACGGTCATTTGGTACGCTTGTTGGTAACTGACCGTCACCTTAAAAATTCGCATGCTGGTTGTAATGCCTTGTTGGCCATTTTGCAACGCGAATTTTGGATCTTGTCTGCCCGAAGAATTATTCGGAGTGTAGTCTTTCGCTGCATCCCTTGCTATAAGCTCAAGGCTTCTACCATGCAGCCCTTGATGGGGGACTTACCGGCAGATCGCGTAACTGAAAGCAGGACGTTTGACGGTGTTGGCACGGACTTCGCTGGTCCCTTTTTGGTAAAAACGTCGACACCTCGAAACAGCAAGACTGTTAAGGCCTACTTGTGTGTTTTTGTTTGTCTCTCCACAAAGGCCGTACATTTAGAACTGGTCTCCTCGCTTACGACCGAGGCGTTTGTAGTCACATTTGACAGATTTGTATCCCGCAGAGGGCTGCCTTCCTTGATCCGCTCTGACTGCGGCACTAACTTCAAGGGCACCTATAATTATTTGAATGATGTTGTTAATTTTCTTGAAACCAACAAAGCTGATATAGGTGATAGGCTTGCCCGACGTGGGATAAATTGGTTGTTTTCCCCACCAAATTGTCCACACTGGGGTGGTATATTTGAGGCCGCTGTAAAATCGGCCAAAACACACTTGCGCAGGACAATCGGTGAATCTGTCCTTACATTTGAGGAACTCGCAACTGTGTTTTGTAAGATTGAGGCCGTTTTGAACTCTAGGCCATTGTGCCCGATCTCCTCAGATCCGAATGATTTGGAGGCCCTTACGCCGGGCCATTGTTTGATTGGTCGCCCACTTATCGCCTTGCCTGAGTACCCCTATATTGATACGAGACCTGGTCGTCTCTCGCGTTTTGAATTGGTACGCCAGATTACTCAGAGCTTTTGGAAACGCTGGAATTTGGAATATTTGCACATACTCCAGCAACGCGTTAAGTGGACCGACAAGACCGATCCACCCAAGAATGGAGACCTCGTTTTGATCAAGGAGGCTAACCTTCCGCCACTCAGATGGCGCAGGGGGCGCATCCTTCATTTGGTAACTGGGGCTGATGGAGTTCCCCGATTTGCTGAGGTCTTGGTGGACGGTTCGATTCTGAGGAGAGCGGTTGCAACATTGTCACGTCTACCAACCGATTAGCGGACCGGTAGGCCGGTCCGGGGCGGGTGGATGTTTGAAATAGAATTAGTTTTTATTATAAGTCAAATCGATTAGATCGATTGAGTAACATTTTGTTTAGTCTATTGAAAATTTCTGACAATGATCACACTGAACTGTCACTTCCGTCCTTCCGCTTGAAAAATTAAGACGCCGGTTTGCTCTCTCGCGTAGAATATTGTAATAAAATTGAAAGTATTGGAACCCGTTTGAGTGCCGCTTCTTTAATCAGCTGGCATCGGTTTACTTGTGACCAAGGTTAAGTTGTGTCTTAATGAACATTTGTGAAATATTGAACTCTGTAAAACACGTGTGTGAATTCCTGATTGGTGCCCGAGGAGAAGGACTTCGCCGAATTATACACTGGTATCTATTCGATTCTCTTGTTATTTTGGCCAAAATTATAAGTTAATCTATAGGTCCACTTCAAGAACATCACCAGGAGCTATAAGGTTAAATTTTCATATAACTACATTATAATTTGTCATCGCTGAGAATCTCAGCAATATGTGTCAGACATTTGATTGCTTTAGGACAACTAGATGAATATAAATTAGCTTCCACTGTGCCTACAACCAATTCCCAGTAAGCCTACGGTAATTCTAGACAGTATCATTAACATCACAGTACAACCACACTTGGCAGAGCTCGTGAAGCTGTGGGTTCCGGTTCTTGTCTCAGAACAAGAAACAATATGCGCGCCACGTCGGAGGCCTTTGAGTGGTCTGAAAGACAACAAGAGCTGAACATACAAAACTGTTGTTCGACGCTTGACAACCGCTCATCCTTCTGCTCATATCTCTGTATGAGCGCCTGCTGACGGTCAGACCGGTTTACCAGAGCGCTGGCCGAGGTAAACCAGTACAAATGCGAAAAAATGGTACCTGCAACTGAACGCGAAAAAGAAGACGCGGTTGACACTCAGCAAAGAGGCTTTGCTCCACTACATGATATTTGAGTTTGAGACTGGTGGGTATGTGAGACTCCCTTAAAGGCATTCAAACCTGCTCACAAACACCGCAGCGCCTAGACATTTCTCATCGACGGGCTATGGTTGGTGTAACTCTGTCTGTAAAACATTCTTGCGTTACTGACTGACTGACAGACAACGCTTAGCTGAATCAACTGGGCGCAAGAAGCTTAAATTGCATATGTATGTTCCTTGGGAGTGCAGGGGAGTACTACCGCTGAATTCAATATTTGGTCTTTCCTTTTTTTGAGAATTTAGATTCGTTTTTGACATAAGATTGTACAAAGTATGTCAAACACGAATGTCGAATCTCAAATTCCATGGATATATTGAATACTGAAACCGGCCGTAAGAGAGGAGTTTTGGAAAATCTCACCCGAAGGGGTAAACATTGCCCGCGCAGGCGGAGCCGTGGGCAAAATCTAGTCAAAAGTAAATGTGCACGATTGCGTCGTGCTGTACAAATATTATTTCGTTTCATTTTTACCTAAATCAAACAAGGTAGTACTGGAACAGAGACGCGGAAAATCAACTCATATGGTACACAAATATTTGTGTCGTCGAATCCGTTATTTAGTTGCGGACTACGCATTGTTAAAGGTTGTTTAAAGGGTTTTTGTATTTTTTTACTATTTTGAGCTCAAATCTACTGCAGATTTGACCTCAAAATAGTAGCACAGTTTAGTCATACATGCGCATATTCTGGGTATAGCCATACCACGTGGCAATGCTGCCAGACTTCTGGGGACCCAAGTGACAGCGATGTAGAGGACTTTCACGATTTAATATTGAAGTTTTGAAGTTTCCTGTATTTCTTGTCTTTATTAATTTAAAGACTGTTAATTATGTTAAGTCCAAACTATCATCAATATTTATGTACGTGAGCAAAAAAAATACTTCGGTCCGAAATTAATAGATAAAATTAGTTGTGGTTTACACAAAGTGCTATTTAGTGTGGCGATCGATCCTACAAAATACTGTTCAATGCAAAACGGTAAGGCAATCATTTAAACTATGCTTACGTGCAGACAAATTTTGTAAAACAATAACCTTCAACAAATCAATGCTAAGCAAAATATAAAATTCGTCACAACAGTACCTATAACAGAATCTGTTTGCGGCCGTAACAAGTAACAACGACCCCGTCCAACCGTATCAACTGTCTCTTCAAAAGAACAGTTATATATTTCAAACATTTTTGCACAATTTTATTTACTTTTCTCGTTTCAAACACTGATTACATCTCTGTTTAGAATCGTGTCCGAATACGCCACAATTGCCGGAGAAACGCTTAAAAATGTTTCTCTTGACAAAAATCGCTTCAATGTCGTTATCAAGCGAAACTTGCTCCTCCGTAATTGTTTTCAATTCGTTTCTCTTTCCCTTTTTTCGCTTTTTCCCTTTGTTTGGTAGGGGAAAAATCGTCGAATCATTACTACGAACGGTACTGTAGGTGTTAAATTCATTAATGAAATCGTATTACGTAGCGCTATAGGAAGTTATCGAAAAGGCAATAACAGGTTGATAGCTGATGGTGCACAATAGCGCGTTATGTTGCCTCGTTATTCTTGTTTTTGTTTAATAATGGATTTGTGAAAGCTTTCTTGCATTACATTTGTTTGTAATCTGATTTATTTTATCGGGTGTAGGTAATGGTATAGATTGTAAGTAAATAATAATTATTATGTGCTCTGAGTATATGCAATATGTTGTTACAAAGACAATTATACTGATCGAATGCAAACTACATGTACCGAATATGTACTGAAGTTGCGTAATGATATTAATGTTTTATTGCATAGACAGCAGATATAATTATGTATAAACCTATTTGTCATCATACTTGCGTTTGGAGGAACAAAAAACAAAAAATAATTGTAACATTTATAATTCGATTTTGTGAGCGTTACATACTAACCCGGCGTGAATGAACCGCTTTTCAATCATATCATCAATGAACCAGGGTCAATTTTACCCTGTTTGAAATATCGTTGTATTTAATTTTTAACAGGTTTTTGTTATATTTTTGAGTGATAACCTAATAGTGAATCATATGAGTTGTAAAATAATTGAAACAACTTATGTAATATTCAATCAATTGATTTATTTAACATAGATAAGAAAATTATCAAAAAACTCGAACAGAAAACAACATGTACTTTTTGTTACGCAAAAAAAGTGAAAACACATTTTTTCTGAAATAAAATGACTTGTATGTTAATAAGGAGGATATAAGTAAACAAAAAAAAGTGAAACCATAGTAGACTACCTAGCAAAAAAAATCAGTTTGAGTCTTGTGAATGTTGCACAATTTTTACAAATTATCTAAGCATGTTTCATGCAAATGAACTCATTGCACTTGCAGCCAGTATGTTTGGTCTTCCTATCTTTTTTATAGGCACAATCTTGATATCTTCTAGTAATACCTGCTATTTTAGATGGCGGAGCAGGGAATGGTTCACCCAAAAAATCACTTATTCGCTTGCGTAGACTAGTATGCAGACCTGTAGCATTTCTTCGTGTGCGTAAATGATTTCCGTCCAATTTCAATCCCAAAACCCGAAGAAACTCTCGTCGTATTAGACTCGGAAGTGAACAATTTTCTTTTTTATTATATAGCTTTTTATACCTGCCATATTCAGTATCGAATAGAAAACAGTGAGAGGCCAGCGTTTGCTGTTTCGCGATACATCGTAGTTGGCACATTATTCATCGACTACATCAACCCCTCCCTTCGTTCTGTTGTAAAAAGTTATCATGTTAGGTTTTCTTTTATTGCCTGTCATAACGTCAATGCTATTATCATGGTGCATAGTTGAAATTCCTCTTCTGTGTCGCTTACGTTACTACGCTGGCTCCTCTTCGTCAATGTCCGACCCTGATGGACAGCTTTCATTCGAAAATATCCCTCCAAAAGGACCCTTACCCGTTCGTTATCCATACATATAATAAAAGTATGCAATTTAAGTGTCAGATTATTGTAATGTATCCAAAATCTAAAAAAAAACAGGACAAACCGTAAGGACACTGATCAAAAATATTGAAACGTTTACTATGAACCCGGGTATAAAACGCCCACATGCACTTTGAACTCACCTGTCACCGACAACGTCGCACGTGGCACGGATTCGTATAAACCAAGGAGCAAGTATACATGGAGGGATAGCTTTAAGCATAAATAAGAAACCTATCGTTATTTCTTTTTACTTGTATAAAATTTCATATGTGTAACCGAGACAGATGTATTGTATTTATTACCTCTTCAAATACTCATGTCGCAATTTTTTCAAAAGAAGAAATGACTGTCAATAGTGATGTACTCATGCATTAATCTTTGATTGGTATTGGTATATAATTCGGTATGTAGAGACAAGATAAGCATTTGATTAAGTAAGTAATATACCAGTAGTATATTATTTTACGAGCTTTTATTTAGAGTATAGTACTCAGGTGCCTACAAAGAAACAAATACTGTAAAAAGAGAGGTAATAATAAGATATGATTACTATCTTTAGGAGACTTGTCTTATGTCCAGCAAAGATAGTATTTTGGCTGAAATAATCATGCAATGTTAATCGTAAAATACTCTCATAAAACTACGAAATCGGAAAACGAATTGACAATGTCCTTCGCGAAGCTCCTCTCCTACCGCTTATTCACAGGAGGAATTCAAGTATCCACTTCGAACTGGTGGTCAGAGTATAATTTATCCACCTCTATGATTTGCATTTCAGAAATTTCCAAATAATATAAAGTACTTGCATTAAATAAAATGAAGTTTTGTCTTAACCGTATAATTGGTACAATAAGAAGATTACTTGTTATTTGTAAACGAATTCTCCAGGTATGTGCAATCAAACAAGTCGGCGTTGGACCAGTTCGAAAAAATCCCTTGGCTCGCTCATAGAGTCGAGGCACGCTTGAAACTGGTTTTGTATACGAATGTCAATGTTTGTGTAAAGTAGCACTGGAAGCGACGATGTCCTGCTGAGCGATTCTCACCCTTATTGTGGTCTAGCGGAAAGTTGTTCGACTGTACCTAGATAGGAACAGTATACAGCGCAGTTTAGCATTGCTCGGTATCACAATTTGACAATTTTCTTATAATCCGACAGAAAATAATTACCTTTAATTTCTCTTAAATTGACGACACTGAAACATAAATACAATTTTTTAAGGAGTGAAAAACTGCGCTATTAGGTTTATTTAACTAGTTGAATGTTGCAATACCGACTAGACAGTTAGACACTATTAAAAATCTATTATGTCTCGCAGTTCGCACTGATCAGTTCATTTGCAGTCAGCAAGTTATTTTATGTTCTCATGCTTTGTGATAGTGTGGTATAGGAAAATAATTGAAATAAAGTCAAAATTATCAAAATCTTTTATTTATTCCACAAAGTGACGCACACGATAACTGCCCGGCAGGTGTGATACTATATGTTATATACTACATATATATGTTACCAAAATGGGATGTACATGGACGGAAACTGTTAACATTTACGAACAATATTTACATCCTGAGTTCCAGAAGTGCAAGCCATGTTCTCTCTTGAAGCTTTATTATCGCTTCTAAAAATAAGGTTTTGTTATTTCGGACATTTCTGAAAATTACAACACAAATCTGTTTATGATATACATATATGTATATATGATTAGTATAGCATATTTTAACAGTTGTAATATTCGTATATATTGATTGATAAAAATATAAGTTAATAATAATAGAGTAGAAGTACAAACCTCAATATTATATATCTGGTTAGTAAAAATAGAAGGCACAGCATAAGAATGCAAAACTTTTCTTTGAAATCCTTCTTGATAACAAGCAGACACAAAATCAAGCGAACAAAGTTTAGAAGAATTGGACTGCTGCCATTCTCCCTTTCTCATATTTCGGACCTAATTTAGTTTCAAATCTTCATTCTTTGGAAATCTACAAAAAATAACCATTAATAACCAATTATTCAAATTATAATCTTTCAGAAACTGGTTTTTTAACTGACAATTGTATTACAACACTATCCTCATATTTTTTAACGAAATATTTCTATTATATTGATTTCATCGTGACTAATGGATTAAAAATATGTGTCAACGGTGGTCATTATCTTTATCTTTAAGTATAAGCTTTACAAATATCATTGTAGTATTATTACGGCAGATATCAACAATTTTACTTATTATGACTAACCGGTGGTAAGATATTTTTTGACCATTTTCGGTCAATACTCCCATTAAGCTTTTACATCCGACGGCATTACAAACTATGGTCATTTTTTAATGTTTAGAAGTGATAATATCTACAATTGCAATATTTTGTAGTGATTAAAATTGCAGTTTATTTCGACACGGCTTTCACTCCAGCTGGACGAACATCGACATGACATAACATTTTTTTTGGCATATGTCATTCAAGGCTGTATAAAAGCTCTATGGCTATCACACTCGAACATATGCAGTTCTGTAATTAGAGAGAAAAGAGATGCATATACGCTTTCTACTCTTTTTGAAATGATCCCTCCATGTATACTTGCTCCTTGGTATAAACGAATCGACGCATTAATTCCTAGAATCCAGCTAATCAGGCGGAGGGGGCGAGTTAGTGTGAACTAAGACATGTACGCATAATTTTACACACTAGAGGGTCTCAAAAACCCTGGTTCATTTACGCCGGGCTAATGGTTGCGTTTTGTGGAATAATTTTATTTAGTTGCAGCTCGGTGATTGCGTTTCCAAATAGTTGTGATTCGAGACATACCTCCAAATATCTGAAGACTAGTCTGGATAGAATATAATTGGATAGCGGAGGTCAAATAATATATAAAATAAAATAAAAATAGTTTTTTGCCAAAATACAACAATGAATGGATACACGATGGCCCCACACTAGGGAAGCCTGTCCTGTGGGTACCATGACGTTTTGACCTTTACCATTTACGGTTACATTACTAGGTCGAAATAAAAAATTCCCTTTACATGAACTTTTTTATAAAAAAAAACCTTTCTTAAATAAACAAAGGCAAATTACAATTAAATATTATATAAGCAAACTAAATTATATTTAATTTAATTGACTGCCCCGTTGGTCTCGCGTCATAAATGTGCGCGCGGGATTGGGAGGCCTCGGATTCGATTCCCGGGTCGGGCAAATTGTTATTGGTTTTTCCGTTAGAAAATACTCAGTAGCAGCTGATGTGCCCGGTAACGGCAATAGGCTCGCCCCCTATTACGTGGGACCTAAAAATTCATGGCGAAATGTGGATGTAGTATTACACCTCTGCCTACTCCTTCAGGGATACAGGCGTGAGTCTATAAAAAAAAATTATGACAAATATTTTCGGTGTCGTCGTATGTTAAAGAATTATGGCAGCGAACGCCACTCACAAATACGACAACACTATTATGGAACTTATTATTATAAGATCCCTTCTATTGATACGAATAATAGAAGGGAACTTATAATAATAAGTTGTTTTTTTCTTCACTTCTCTTCCCAAGACTTTCTTCTTGTTCCAATATTTTTGAACGGTAAATGTGTTTCATAAATATTCTTTCCCAAGGTATTGTTATGTACCCTTCTAAAAGGAACATCTGTGAACCTTATTTCACTTTCAAAAAAATACACAGGTCTAGAAAAATGCAAACAAAGGAAAATCCTGGAGTATATTGTAATAAACTTAAAAAAAACATAACAATAAAGAAGCAAGCAAAATAAAAAACAACAAGCTCATTACAAAAGACACGTAACAGAAAACTGAAAAGCGAATAGGAAATGAAAAGCCGTAAGTAACAGAATGTGGCGTTTATGCGCGCTGAATAAATTTAATTATGACAGTGCTCAGTGATTCACGACAATTGTAAACAGAATAATGCTATGCGTCATATTGTGTGAGTAGAGACTTGCTGGTTTCTGTACGAATGTTCCAGTTCAACTTGTAAAGTACTATCTTCTTGTAGAACATGATCATCGTTATCCTAGCGCTATCCCGGTTGCATGAACACCATGGCCTTTCTTCCAGTTTAACCAGATTTGTCATAATATTAGTTTTCTATAGTTAATGGCTATCGTTTTCTTCAACCCCAAAAGATAAAGTGGTTAAGAAAACTTCCACTATATGTATTTCTAGAAACTGACTCTCTGTTACAACTGCCATAGATGCTTATGACTTTACGTGCTTTTCCATGTTTGGTGCTCACATGTAATCCGAATTCCTTTGTACTGCAGTCTGTTACTCTTCGCAATGAACTATCGATGCTCTAGCAATACATCGACGAGAAGTAGTATTCTGAGAATGTCTCTATTCATGCGTTTTTTGATGAATGAGACTATGGAAGGCGAACCACCGTCCTCAGTCAACATCTTGCTCATTTCCCATCCTCTTCTTACATCAGGTGGCAAGAGACTTGGATGTATTGCCATGACATTAGTTTCTGTCCTGCTAAGAAAGAGAGAGCAGAGAGATATTTGTGTGCCACAACCCATTTTTTTGTTTTAGTATATTGTTTTGTTTTAGTATATTGCCAAAAAATACGTAACAACGCAGTCACAGAATAGATAGTACTAACGTAACGCAGTGCCCAATATCGATAATTTAAAAACGGAATATAAATATTTTAATATGGTACAGGGATTGAAACGACTCTGCATGTTTTCACGTATGGAAAAATGTATTTTTATATCCTGGTCCAACTAAAAGCAATCAAAATTTTCATCAACAAGGAATAAAATAATATTACAACTGAATTTTGAAGTACACTTGATATAGTATGAAGCCTTTAGAAACTTAAATACACTACTCGATCGATTCTAGCTTTAGGTATGGCACGTAAGATAAAGCTGCAGGAGACTAAAGGACGTAACTCTCTTTACTCCTCTCCCAAGCAAACACTTTAAAACCTTTTCCATAAAACAAAAGCAAACATTCAACAATTAACTGTAAAAGAATTACGTACGACACTAAAAAACCTCGTACATCGACCGTAAAAGCCGTTTTTCACGTTAGTTTTTATAAACGCCGTACTGAATACAATCTTTGTATAGAACAACAGACATGCTCGCTATGTCATTGTTAAAACTTTTTCGCGAGTGCTGCATCGCGTGAAAATCAAAAATTTTAAGTGGAACGGCGGGATTGTAGGTTCTGCATGTGTTTTTCGGGTTCTGTTATTGAATTTTATATCAAATATTTAAATTGAGATACAAAGCAGATAATGTAATATTGCCATACTTTCGCAGTATGCACTGTGGAGTTTAAAAGAGTTATATAAAGTGTTCTAGGCAATTATTGTTTAAGGACCCACGATAAGGTTTATTTTTAAGACAGAAAGCAAGTTGCGCCTATTTTATAACACACTAGCAGTTGCCCGCGGTTTAATCCGGGTCCTGAGGAAACTACTTCGCGTACCCGGTTAATTTATAGCCTAAGTTACTCCTTGGTACATCAGCTATCCGCCAGTGAACGTCCCGTCAAAATTGGTCTAGTCGTTCCAGAGATTAGCGAGAACAAACAGACAGCCAGACAGACTGACATACAGAGATAATTGTAAAAAAAAAACGGTATATGTACCGTGTATACATCCATATGCATTAGTAAAGAGCGGTTATTTTAATATTAGTCCAATTTTATTTTTATGTATAGAATATACAATGTATAGAATGTATAGATTATTGACAATGTGTTTAAATAAAATGAAGTTCCTCCGTTCTGTTTGTCTGTATGAACGCAATCAACTCAGAAACCACTTAACGGATTTTTGTACAGTTTCCACCAATATACCTCCGTGCTGTCTAATCAACTGTAATATCGGTAATTATTTATTTATTAGTTAAATTACATGTGATGATTTTATGGCTGCCATTGATTGCAATGAATGGAATTATAATTGTTTGGGAACGTAAATTGTTTGTAAATTATATTAACTCGCGGACTTTAAACAAACACTCACTGGCACTCGATATTCAACTAAATAATGCAATGGTGTTATTTGTTGAATTGCACGCAAAATGGTAAACTCTAACCGCAATACATATTCATATACAATTATGAAATTTGAATGTCATGCAACTTGCAAATTCTAATGTAATACATCTAAAAGCTTAGGAATATCATTCATCGAATTTCATTGAATAATTATATATAAATAGGTATGATAAAAACTTATATTGCCTAGTAACTAAGGTATATATTCGTATGTAGTATATAGGTATACATTCCCTCGTTTAATTCTGTCGGAGATAAAAATCTTTGTTCGTGTTTTATTCCCAATTTTTTGTATATGTTTGTGGCATATATCTTGGTCAAATTACGTATTTAACGCATAAAAATCTCTTTATAATCTCACATTTCAACTAGCTTGATCGGTTTCGGTCTAGGGTTCCAGTTTGTACTTCGATACCACGCTCGCAACATCGCCCAAGTGAAAGTTTTATCCCCTTATGGAGAGTTTCCCAAAATCTTCTCTTAGTGCTCTCCTACACATACGCTCTCTAAGGAACATAGCTGCCTTTCAGCTTCTTGCGCCCAGCAGTTTCGGCTGTGCTCTGTCTATGAGTTATCTAGAATGGACACTAGAATTTCATCTGTACAGATTAATTGGTAACTTAGTGTTTAATATACAACATCAATAATACGGAGATTTCTTTTTCTTCACTTATTGTACGGCTTACGGAACCCTAAAAACGGTCCGATGGAAATTAGATTACACGTGCAGTGCATACTCTATGTTATTATAAGTTTTTTTTTCGTAAAAAGTGGCTTCAAAAATATGTATGATAGTGAACTGTAAATTATATTCTGAGGTTAATTTTTTTAAAGCCGGTACTCCTCGTGGTGGTTCGCGATTAAAAGTGAAAGGTTAATTTTATGTACGAATGAGCTATATGAATGGTAAAAATAAATAAAATTAATTAAAAAGTATTTTTGGCGGTGAAAATACAAAGGAAGGATTACGAATTTCCATTTTACTAGATGGATAACCACATTGAAAGTAATATTGATTAATTGCTCTGTCCAAAAGCTTTAAAACCTAGAAAATACTGTTGTGACATTCGGTTCTCTTTTGGTGTACCTAATTAATCAAATAGTACCGAACGTTCCTTTGTTATGATAAGTTAGTCATAATTATAAATTATATTTAAAACAAGAAAGCAGTGTGCCCAGCTATTCGCTTTCTACCTGTCTACGCAATGGTGATATTTGTGAAAGTACCACACTGAACACGTGATCTGATCGGTACTTTCTTAAAATTGAACATTCTTTAAAAAGTTTCGGCCTTTAAAAGTTAGGGATATAGTCCTGCTGACATTTGTATGTCTATATATATATTTTTAATGTTTTTTTATAAGTATCTTAAGATGTTAATTATACTTCGGATACTAGACAATGGAATGGCATACATATACTTATTTTAATTATGATACATACAGATTTACATACATACAATATATTATTAAAATATAATTTTGATAGTAAATATACTTATGAACTTGTTAATACTGCTTCACTTAAACGATGATGTTGTGCGTTCTTGTGGTACTTGTTCGCGGAAGCGTCAGAACACCACACCCTTCGGCCAAAAGTCTTCCTTCATAACGACATGCAGAAAGCACGTCGGGATCCGCATCACAAACGCCCTGAAATTGACGTTGCGTTGCAACTCCAGCAGCTGTATTGGTCGGTTCACGAAAGTAGACCACAAATGGCGGCCGTCGCGCATATGTACATTCGTGCACCAATGGCGTGGCTCCATTCTTGACGCATTTAGGGAATGCGTCAAGAACGGAGCTACGCCATTGGCATTCCACCCGCGCCTCACCCCGCACCTCCACGGCGACCTAAAAAATGATTTCTGCGCAGTGGTCATCTTTCGTGAACCGACCTATACTCTCGGCTTCTACTTAGACTTTTGACGTACGTACTCCACGATGTCCTCCGCCTTAGGGCGCTTGTACACGGTAAGAAAATTTACCGTGTCTGCGGCAGACAAGACAAATTCTTCGTGTAGACGCCAAGAATTTTGTCTTTTCTACACACGAAAACTTTTCGTGTCTTCCGCAGACAAGAGCAATCGGAACGTGTACACCATACGATTTTATTCGTGCAGTCGTCAGTCGGGCGTAGGGCGCGCAAGTAATAACAAGTCTGATAATCATTTTCGTTTATTTATAAAAATGTTAACTACAAAGCAAAAAAGAATGATAATTGCATATTACTATTATAACAAAATGAAAAAGGAAACGAAAAACAAGAGACTTTACTGGGTTCATCCAATTATACAAGAGAAAAATGAGGCTGCAACCTACTCCTCCGCCCCCCACCGCTCCGCAACTTGTCTTGCGCAGACAAGATTTTTTTTTCGTGCACCGCTGCGAGCAGTGCACACAGTTATTTTCTAGTTATGACACGAATTCTTGCGTAGGCACGGCGTATTTTCTTACCGTGTACAAGCGCCCTTAGTGGTGTAGGGCAGGCGAGAGATGTACACGGGTGTGTTCGGTGCGGCAGCGCGCAGGTTTGCACCAGGCTCCACAGGAGCCGTGCCGCAGCAGTTCTTGACGGTTTACTGACGACGCTCCCACCTCTGCACCGTCACAAAATCATCATCAGCTACATCGTTCTTCGATGCCTTCTCAGGCAAAGACTTTTTAGAAGTAGCAATAGGGTGTCTCGCAACAGTAACTCGCCGAGCCTCTACTCTTTTAGGTCGCGCGGCGATACAGAGGGGAGCCGCGGGGACGGGGGCAGGGCTGCGCGGCGTTCGGGTAGCGCACTCAGCAGTCACAACATTCCGCGGTGACAACACTTGCGACCGATAATCAACGCAGACCCCTCAGCGCGTGTTGACATTATTATTACGCGCCGGTGACCCAGTTACTGCAACTGCATTACATAGGTCGTCCAACTAGCGCAAGAGTGCGACGGTTCTTGTACACATCCGCTAAACTTGCCTTAAGAAATACGATGTCTTTCGAGAGGCTTGTGACATCGATGTGGTCGACGGTGACGGGAGGCAACTTGTTCAAGTCCCTCGCCACAAACGTCGGCACACCGTCAAGATCGGTCTCCTTCTGCAGTGTGATAATATCCTGCAAACTTTTCTTGGTCCCATCACGTCTGCTGGACACCACCTGGTCGCATTTGTTTAACGACCTGTACACAAGCAGCTTAGCAGCCGCTATGTCCTCCTCGCTGAAGTTCATTGCGGAGATCTGTATAGCCGACACTTCGTCCATGACATCCAGGTTCTGCTGCAGGAACGCCAGCAGCTCGGTCACCCCAAGTTTATCACTCATGGCGATAAAAATTACGAGCGACGGGTCGCGCCGCGCTTAACAATAAAATGAATTATTTCAACACATCCGCTTCAGAGCGCGGTTAGAGTTTATAGTTCTAACTTACAAAGCCTAGCTACAGTCTGGTTTCATTACAAGACTGCACGGTTGGCGTAGTGGTTTAAGCAGTCGCCTCACCGCTCGACACTGTGCCGAAGTGTTGTGGGTTCGATCCCCACACGAGACAACACTTTGTGTGATTCATAAATTGTTGTTTCGAATCTGGGTGTTCATTGTGTCCGTTAGTTGTATGTCTGTAAAGTTCCTCGCCACACAGGATTTAGTCCTAATGCGGGAGTTGTCTTTTTAAAGAAAAAAGGATAAAGAATTACGAAATGTGAATCTAGTTACAACTGAAGCCGAAAACTGCCAATCGGAAACAAACGCCGCTGTGTGCCACGGTTGTTTAAATGTGTACCTGCCGTGCGTGCGCCGTGATCTAACACAGTGCCGACTGATTGCTTCGACTCATGTAAACGTTGCACAGTTTTGCTTCGAGTGGCAGTTGACGCTGCGAATGTGCTACAGAGGAATACGTTTACAGAAATGGAGTTTATTGCTGAAGTTACTGGCTTTGCACGCGTGATGTATAAAGTTAGCATGTGTGTTAATACTGATGCATTTATAAGCTACACTAAAATCACATCAAATTATGTCTAGTAGTTCTAGTCTATCAAATAGACACAAACTTTACTTTTTTTAGGTAAGTCAAAGACCAAATCAATAAAAAATATATTACGTTTACACTACTACTTACATACTACTTTCATGATTTTAACATAGTATGGCCTCTTTGGTATAGGTAAAGGGTTCGATCCCGGGTCAAACAATGAGTGATATAGTTCTTTTTCTGTTAAGAGTGGTCTATTAGACGTTTTGAGACAGGGAATGTGTGCGGTGCTACATCCTCGTGCCTCGAAAAGTACGCTGAGCCATTGCAATCTCTCTCCAGTCGTATTGGATGTGCTGACTCATCGGACAATGGATATAAGACTGGCGACTGTGGCCGAAATTTGGTCTGGCGAAAAATAAATCATAATATAAATCTTTACACTTTCATCTTGAAAATATAATTATGGCCCCGGCATTCTATTTGATAAACAGAATAATGTTCATTGAGTGGTAGAGCTGGGCCCTTCACCGTATTTCATCGAAGGAAAAACTTAAACACTTAATTTGTTTGTGATTTTCAACACTGTTCATCTCATTTTGTCGCTGTTGACAATGACAGGTAATTTATTATCATAAAAGTATTCGCTCAAGTACTAAGGCCCACTTGCGTAACGTTTGATTTAAGTCACTCCTTAATTTAAATTCGTTGAACAGAATTAACAGCATAAAATAATTGAACTTAAAAGTATTTAGCGTCCTCTTGCACAACGATAACAACGCTTAGATTTAGTTAAACATTTTATGAGGTCGATAAAGTAGTTTCTACGTTTTGTTTCATGGCATGATGACTTTTTTTACAATGTTAACGATGTTATGCGTATGTTTTTGCATAAAACCTTAGACTATATATTATATATTCATAAAACAAAACGCATTGTCGTCGCCTAGCAACGAAATGACAATTGACAAATAATAACTAGAAACTTTTGAGCACTAACCCTAGAACCCTACAAGGGGTGCAGGTGCACCCCACACCGATTTGTTTTCTAAATATCTCAATTTATTTAATATCCACGCATTCGCCCGTCAGAGTACTTTCGTTTGGTGTCAACCTTTTGCGTTACGCCAATAATGTAACTTCCGCCGCGTTATGTGGTTGCCTGTATAAGTGCTGTGGGGTACGCCAATACCCCAGTGTAGTAAAATCGTAAGTTACTTTATTTATTACGATTAATGGATTTGTATGTAATATGATATTGAATTTGATTTTTTAAAACAATACTCTTATATGAATTAAATACTGATATTTTTAGATGTTATGTAGGTGAAATTCAATGAAGTCTACTTATTGTGTGTCAGGTGGTTGTCAGAGGTTTGAATGACGAGGTAATAAACTCTATTCTAGACCACGAATGTGGCGACGAAGAAATAGAAGTTGGGATTAGTTGTTATTCCTGGGTTGTGTTCAAGATCAAATAATAAGCCAAATATAAAGTTTCGGCGAACATTTTTGAAACAATTTGGTTTGGTTTTAATTTCAATTACAGTCATTTTAGTATGGGGTGTTTCAGCACCCCAGTGTGAGAATAATATGTGCCCCAGATAGTGTAGGATTCTAGGGTTAACAATAACACAATAATACATTGTTATCAGTTATATCATCATCATGTCAGCCTTTTAACCAGATCGTCGGTCCACCTTGTGGGAGGCCTACCCCTGATGCGTCGTCCGGTCCAGTTATTCAATTTATAATAATAATAATAATAAATCTGTATTTGCTCGAATATGGTGACAATAGTTTTTATAAAGCATAGATAAAATGTTCATGCATATTCTACCACATAGTGGCGTGCAAATACATTGAAGTCAATATTTCTATTAATTATACAATTTTATTCTTGTTATTATAATTATTGTGTAGTGACATTTAATTAATATATTATTTCGATTATGTAAGTTCATATTATAATCAAGGAGACTTCCATTGAATAACTGATAACATTTATTTTCATTTGTATTCCATTTAATTACATTTCATTTTATTTATATTTAATTTCATTACATTTAATTTAATTTGAATACAACTTCATTACATTTAATTACATTAATTGGTTGCATTTCACATTATATTTTATGTCTTTATCGTTTAAGAAATCATTAATATTATAATACAATTTATCATCTAACATGTCAATTAGTGATCTCTTAAATGAACACAAAGGTAAATTTATAATATTGTCAGGCAATTTATTATATAGTTTTATACACATATAGTACACATTTTTCTTTAATAGTTCTAATCTGATTTTGGGCAGACATAACTTGTCCTTGCGTCGGGTTCTACTATTTGGATAGTCGCCAAACCTTTGAAACAATTCTGGATGTTTCTTAACAAATGTACATATGTCTAAGATATATAAGCATGGCAGTGGTAAAATTTTTAGCCTTTTAAAAAGTGGTTTACAACTGTCAAAGGGCTCCGCCCCACATATCGCACGCACACACCTTTTTTGAGTTTTAAATACTCTGTCAAATTCTGCGGAATTTCCCCAGATTATAAGACCGTACCTAAGAATTGATGATACATAAGAATTATATGCCATCATTGCTGCTTTAAGATTTACTGTTAGTTTTATTTTCCTTAACACGAATACAAAACGGTCAAGTTTTTTTATTACCTTGTCAATTTGTGATTTCCAGTTACAGAATCTATCAACAGTTATACCTAAAAATACACACTCGCTTACATCTGTTATCTGAGATTCCTGAAATCTTACGTTAATGTTGTTGTGGTTAGAATTATATGTCTGAAATTGCACAATGTTCGTTTTCGCTATATTTAATTTTAAATTATTATGGTCTAGCCACTTATTTGTGTTGTCAAGAGTCAAATTTATTGCATTTTCTAAGTTGTTCGCATTGTCACTTTTTATAATAAGTGTTGTATCATCGGCAAATAATATACATTCGGTTCCAATAGCGTCTGGCAGATCATTTATGTATATTAAAAATAATAAAGGAGCTAGAATGCTCCCCTGAGGGGTACCACGATTGTTTATTTTATAATTTGAAGTAAATGACATTAGTTGACTTTTGCATAGCTTTGTTAGCTCAACCCTTTGACGTCGATTTGTGAGATAGCTCTTTATCCAGTCATTTGCATTGCCACGTATTCCATAACAGGACAGTTTGGACAATAGAGTTTCGTGACAAACAAAATCAAACGCCTTTGTCATATCAAGAAAGGCACATGCGATAAGGGATCTATTATTTAAACTTTCTGTTATCTGTTTAATCAGTGAAAAACAAGCCAATGTGGTGGAACTGTTTTTCCGAAATCCAAATTGTTCTTTCTTAAATATGTCACAAGAAGTCAGAAAATTATCAATTTTTGTGTACATCACTTTCTCGAGTATCTTTGATAGCACTGGGATTAAAGTTATTGGACGGTAATTATTCATATCGTTTTTGGTACCTTTTTTAAACAATGGTTTAATAATGGAAATTTTAAGGCGTTCTGGGAAGATCCCTTCGGATAGTGATAGATTTATGACATGGGTGAGTGGCTTTGTTAAACTTAACGCGCATGTTTTTAGTATTTTTGTATTAATTTCATCATATCCAGTTGAATTAGTATTTTTTAATTTTTTTATTATATTCCAAACTTCAGTTGGTTCTACCGGAGTGAGAAAGATGCTTTTAGGATTTTGAGGTATGTTGTATTTGTGTTTGAGTATAGGTCGATGTGTTGTCTTAGTTTGAGTCATGTTAGTTAAAGTTATATAATATTCATTAAATAAATTGCAAATTTGTTTTGGGTCATCGTATCGTTTATCTTTGTATACTATATGATCAATTTCAGAACTCAGTGTTATATTATTAGACTTTTCTTTGATTATTTCCCACGCCGCTTTGCTTTTGTTTTTTGAATTTTGTATAAAGTTTTCATTATTTATTTGTTGGGCTTTGTAGATACATTTTTTAAGTAATTTATTGTAATTGTCATATATTTTTTTATTCTGTTTTTTATTATCTTTGTTTAGATGGTATTTAAGGTATAGACTCCGTTTTTTGGTACAACATCTTTTGATTCCTTTTGTTAAGTATCTATTTTTAACATTTTTGCTGGTTGTTTTTACTTTAATTATGGGAAAGCATAAGTTGTAGAACAGGGTGATTATATCATGTAAATAATTGAATGCTTTGTTTGTGGTTTCACAACGATATACTTCTGAAAACGATAAGCTTTCCATACTAGTTTTAAATTTGTCCAGATTGTCATCACTAAGGTCTCTTATGTTCTTAAACCAGAAGATTGGTTTGTGGTTGCTTTTGTCGGTCGCCTCTAGGCAGCACGTTAACGACTGTGCTAATTCATGGTCAGATAGTGCTAAGTAATGCTGTTCTGCTGTGGCATCTGCATTGTCGTCGCCTAGCAACGAAATGACAATTGACAAATTATAACTAGAAACTTTTGAGCATTAACCCTAGAACCCTACATGGGGTGCAGGTGCACCCCACACCGATTTGTTTTCTAAATATCTCATTTTTTTTAATATCCACGAATTCGCGCGTCGGAGTATTTTAGTTTGGTGTCAACCGCTCGCGTTACGTCAATACTTCTGACGAGGGACCGCGTTGTGTGGTCGCCTGTATAAGTGCTGTGGGGTACGCCAGTACCCCAGTGTAGTAAAATCGTAAGATTATTTATTTATTACGATTGATGCATTTATATGTAGTAAGTTATTAAATTTGATTATTTATTAAAACAATAATCTTACATGAATTAAATACAGATATTTTTAGATATTATGAAAGTAAAATTCAGTAAAGTTTATTTATTTTGTTTCGGATGGCTGTCAGAGGTTTGAATTACGAAGAAATAAGCTCTATTCTAGACCACAAATCTGGCGAGGAAGAAATGGAAGTTGGGACCAGTTGTAATTCCTGGGTTTTTTACAAGTGTTCAAGATCAAATAATAAGCCAAATATAAAGTTTCAGTAGACAGCTGTTATGAAATTATTTTTGGAACTGATACATGAAGATTTGGAGGACCGTTACCGGATGCCAACTTAGTCCATTGGAGTGATCCTCAAAAAAGGACCAAATCCTACAAGCGCTGTTGCTCAAACTACATTTAACTTTGTGTAATAATGCTGATTCGTGATCTCAAGTTACCGATTATGTTTAATAAAACGTATTTTCATGAATTGATTTTTTTTATTTTAAGGATTACAGTCATTTTAGTATGGGGTGTTCCAGTACCCCAGTGTAGGAATAACATGTGCGCCAAATAGTGTAGGATTCTAGGGTTAACAATAACACAAGTAGGTACATTGTTATCAGTTATATCATCATCATCATCATCATGTCAGCCTAGGGACGTCCCCTGCTGGATATAGGCCTCCCCCTGCTGCGTCGTCCGGTCCAGTTATATAATTATAGATAATTTTCGTCGCTAATGACAAGATGCCAACATCAGTGTGACAGTTCTTAAATGAAATTAGCCACTAAACAGCCGATTTTCGGTGATTAATTTTGACAGTTCTTAAATCATATTACTCGACAAATTTTTCGTTGTGCAAGACGCTAGTGGTATTTAATTTTTTTTTCTCGTTAAATACATCTTAATTCAATTTAAGAATCGTTGTGCAAGTGGGCCTAAGTCTGCGTTTGAAATTTTCCTAAATCAATTTATATTTCAATTTTGTCGAATGTGCTTGGCAACTTTGTAGATGTTTGGAGTTTAGGTACAGGTAGATACACTGTGAGCGGAGCTAGAAATGAGCTAGGTTTACATTTACAATTTCATTTGGTGTAACTGAAATTGGGTGGAAACGTTGACGAATGTAAGTGGTTTCATTTGTGTGCAACTTCATTTGAATCTAGTCTAAACATGTTTAGTTTGGAGATGACTACAAAGTAACGCTATGTGCAATATGATTAGAAGGCTTTTTGTGCATGCGATTTTCAATTATATTCTTTGCAATCTAATGCTTCTGTGCCATTTCATGACATGGAGCATCTATTCCCACAAAGGTTCACAGAACAGAACGGTAAAAGTAAAATTACATAGGTGATCATTTGATCAACCAAAACTTTAAGGTTTGCCTATGCGTTTAATACAGACACATGTACCCATATCTTCCTATTACAAATATTCAAACGTTATTATTTAATTAAGTCCGTATTTAAGTATAAATTTGCCAAAATACGTACTCTGTCCATATTATTTGGTGTTCAATGAATGTTTATATAGTGTTGAAATAATTTATCTTAATACTTGTATTTCAGCCTTAGAACATCGGTTAAATTAAGGTTAATTAATATTGTTCAATAAACTAATATTTTCAATAAAGTACCAATTTTTATGTTTCTTTATTTATTTAATAGGTTAGCCCTTTACTAAAAGGATATGGTAACATATCATATTTTGTAAAATGTCGGTCAGCTACTATATTTTCAAACAAAACATTCTACATACAGGCAAATAGAGCCAACAAAGGCGAGCGATCAATATACCGCAGGTACTAAATCGGCGCCGACTGCTTACAACAGTAATTTTGTATAGATCTGCCTTGGACATGGCAAATTGAATACATTGTGGGTTCGGTGTAATTACCCATACCGTTTCACCCCGGTCATGCGTTATTGCAACGGGTTTATAGTCCTTACAAGTCCCCAATCTAAATATCTTATTATCCACATTAAGTGTAATGTATGTTCTTTTATAAATATAATGTACCTCGTAAGATAGAATAGGCACTTAAGACCGCCCAGTGATATTGCAATGATAATAAGACATAATGGAGCAATACAATAATGGTATGAGTGAACACTGACAAGATATTAATGTGACGATTTATTGGAGGTTTTAAGAATTTTATAGCTTTCTGACAATTGTGAGCTTTCGCTGTTAGAGCTGATTTGTGTGACATGTTGATATGGTGTGTGAATATGCGTAATTCATTGGTACTGGGGTCACGAGAGGTCATTTATTTTACGAGCCGTAACTACTTCTCAAATGTACATCAACTTATCGTGACACATTTTATTTTGTGACTAGAGGGCGCCCGCAGCTATGCTCGCAACTTTTTTTTATTTAACTGTATCTCCCCGATCCTGGACGAAATTCAGGAAATCCCTTCTTAGTGCACCCCTACGTTCCCCAAGGAACATACATGCCAAATTTCAGCATCCTGTGCCTTATAGTTTTTGCTGTAGCTTGTCTGTCAGTCAGTAACGCAAGGATTTTATATAATAATACAGATTTCAATAAACAAATGTTACAATTAGCCTACCCTCACTTTATTTTAAATTGTGTCAACTGCAAATATGATACCAATTCTCTAATTAAATAATAATATAATAATATGTATATAGGAACTAGATTTCACTATAATAAATAAACTATAAAATTAATAAAATTTTGTCAATGATTTGTTACCTCTTTAACAACTAACGCCATACATACTGTCAATGGTTTAAATCTTCTACATCAACTAATAACGAAATTCACAACAACCACTTATACTCGTAAAATTACTTTCACTTACAAACTACGAATACAATAAAAACAAATCTAAACTTTATATTACATAAATATCCAAATATTGAATAAAGCACACACAATCGAAGACCAGACAACTGAATACAAAGTTTTGTATACAAAACCCTTTTCAAGTGTATAAAGAAGAATATGTTTTACGTAGAATTTATCAAATAGTTGTGCAAAGTGTATTAAAGTTTATGAGGGGTTGCGTGAGAAATGGCAACATTGCAATTCCAGGGTTGTCGACTGCCTTATAATTTCTCGAACGTCTTGACAGACGTTTATAAGTATGGCTTTTAAGAATGGACGCATTGAAATAAGGCTTTTAAAGAATAGTTATAATTTACGTTAAGTTTGACATGGAAATGCATATTTTAGATTTTGTTTTGCCTGCATGTAATATTTTTGTTCTTTTCACATTTAAGATAAAAGTGTGTGATCAATTAAAGTATTAAAAAAATGCACGATGTAACGGCAGTGGGCTGGTGAAAGAACCGGCTATCGTTGGAGCAGACATGTTCAGGAGTGGAAACCATGCATTGACAAACGTAACTTTGTAAGTTCTCCTGCTAAAAGTGACGAATTAAGCTGATATCGGCTAGACGGCAAAAGCCAAAACATTAAGCTCAGCGGCATGTCATTAGTGATGCATATATCGGGAGACTGCTGAGGATGATGGTGTAATACTTAAATTTTGCTTTCTTACAGAATGGAAATACGGATTGTAACTTTTTAAAAATACTAACTGGTTGTTGAACGCAGACAGCATAAAGGTCATGGCTACGCCGAAGCGGCCAATCTGCGATTTACTTGTTATTTTAATTTGTCCATTAAATCGTATGTCATAGAATATGTTGCATAACGTCAATATAAAGAACCTACCGCGACAACGTCGTTGACGCGGCGTTACAGTGTGTCATGGCAAGGGTCATGACCCTTACTGTTCTTTGATGTAGCTGGCGGTAGCGTGGTAGCGTAGCATGGCTGTAGCAGTTGTGTAGCTTCGTAGCTATGGGGAAGCTACGTACGGTAGCAGAACTGTAGAGATAAGCAATTATGTAGTTTCCTTTGACGATTTTATTTTAACCAAACTGCCATTATTTTGTTGCAATTAACATAATGATACTTAATTTACATAAATAATTTAAATAGATAATTAAAAATTTACTAAACGTAGCAAAATTTTACATCAAAAGTACAAAATAAATAAAAAAAATATTCAGTAGCGTCAAAAGACAGCGTTACGTATTGTACGAACTTTTAATATAACTAGATGATGTTACTATTGCCTATATCAGTATTAATCTACAGCTGTACTATAGCAATTAGCGTTACGCATTTTCTTAATCTGTGGTAATCAAGTTAACCAAAGCCGATGATAATATTCTATTCATCAAGTTTATTTTTCCATCGATTACTTTCTAAGTCATATTGATTTTAAATGGTTTATAATACCTTGCTCAACCACGTAGGAAAACATCGTGAGGCAACCTGCATGTCTAACGGCCTGGTCACGAGATCGGTCTAAGCGGCGAGTGGAGTGGCAGGGGCGATGTACATGGCGCGTTTACTCTGAGGCGGCCCCGCGCTGCGGCACAGTAAACGCGCCATATACATCAAAACACTCGCCGCTGCCGGCGGCCGCTGTAGACCGTGACCGGGCCCTAAGAGTCAAAATGTTCTCGAAAGACATGTGAGGTCCGCCAACCCGCACATAGGTAGAGTGGTGGACTATGGCATTACCCTTCTCATAGCGGGATGCAGTCAGTGCCCACCCATCCGGTGGGATAGTATAAATAGAGGGTTGATGAAGATGATGATATAATAATTACGATAAAGCGCGAAATTATGTACGTATTTTTCCATTTTTTATAAATGTAAGTAGTTTTCATCCTTAAACAGCTTTATTTTTTAGAAAGCTGAGCTGTTACACCGATGCGCCTCGGTGATCATTTTGAGTTTTGCAAACAATGTTTTCAAAGGTAACGCCAGCTCCAGAGTGTTGGCTGAGTGTCGTTTGAATTATTTGAGTCGCCAAACTCGAAACAAGTATTTTATTTTTCAATCTTAGAACAATAAATATAAACCAATGCGCTATATTATTGTGTTGCTGTGTGCATTGTGCAGTACCTTTTGAGTTCTTGTATTATAAAATGTAAACAGCAATGGTAATATCAAATCTGATAACAGCCAACTAGTTCTTTAGCGATCATGTAAACAGAATATCTTAAACTGAATTATTATATGTATATTGTAAGTAAAATTTGTGAAGCTTCAACTGAAAGAATTAATAATTTTTGCAGGGAGCAGTAAGGCTTAGCTGGTAAAAAATTGTAATGATTTTAAAAATTAAATTGCTCTCAAAATAATGTTTCAGCTGCTCAACTACTTCTAATAAACATGAAAGAAAAGTTAATCGTCCTTTTGTAGAACTTGTGCTAAAAGCTACACAGTTTTTAATTTTAGTTAAAAAGATGCAGATCTAAAATCTTAACTAAGATCACCATTATCTATTATCAGGTCCGCTGGCGATCCGAGACTGCAATCGGAGACTGGGATCCACTTTACAAATCATCATCATCAGCCCCTTACAGTCCACTGCTGGACTAGGCCTCTCCTTTGGAAGGAGGAATTATTGGCCTACTATACCACGCTGGCCAAACGGGTTGGTATAGGGTTTGTTTTAAGTTTTCCTTCTCTTACAGTGCTGTTCTCTGCATAGTATGGTCCCTCTGTCGGCTTTTACGACACCCATGGGATGATATGGGGTGGTGACATTGCGTATTCTTAATCCGTCACCACACGGACAAACTTACAAATACTGACTACAAATTATTCATTTCCATGTCGCTCATTTTTTATGATCCATATTTTTTACACGTTTATAACAAACGTGAAACCTATTAGTAGGTGAGTATTGGGGGTCTCGGATCAGATGAGATCCGAGCCCCCCAATACTCACTCTATTCGAATAGATGTCATTATTCATATTGGGATTGATGTCATTATTAAAATGAGGTACGCTTACCAGCAGAAATCAAGAAAATGCAAGTCATTGGGATCGTCACGTCATTAGTAACTTATAGAATGAAGTTCTTTCATCATTGTGAATGATAATGATGCTAATTAAGTGTTATAGGTAATCATTTATTCTTGTTCCTTAAATATTTTGTCAATACGTATCGAACGGTCTGTAGGTACCATCTGATTGAAACCAAGAAACCATTCGAATCCGTTGCAGAGCTGTTAGTATGATACAGTTCTGCAACAGTTCATTTTAAAACTAATCTTTAATGAGTACCACATTATTGCTATCGAAATTATAGTAGAGGGGTTTCACTATTGATGGAAAATAAAACACAGAAGCTAGTGCATATGATATACAATTTATTTGCAATGATTAAATTAAAAATACATTATTTTTTACACACCACTTATTCAAACAGAATACATTTTTTAAGGCACATATATTGTTATGATTTACACAACTCATAATATCAGATGAATTTGAATATTTTTTATATAATGTTAATAAACTTGGGCAATTTTTACTTTCTAAATTATATACATTATTACTATCAAAAATGTCTTTCAACCAGTTAACTTTTTCATCTCCTTTTGTAAACATATTCTTATCTTTTAAAAAATCTACTAAGTGTGTTTTATAGTTGAAATATGGCACTGAGTCTTTATGCCAGCGTATTCCTCTGTTTCTTTCAATCCAGATTACTTGCAAACGTTCTTGTTTTGATAAATCATAAAACGGAAATGGTGGCGTTATCAGTAATACTTGCATACGTCCATTACACATTACTGCTATTTCTTTAGGAATAAACTCATTTTGATCGCTTTTAAATCCTTGTACATCTACAATAACATTCATGATAATTTCCTTACGATATTGGTTAATGGCTTGTATTCGAAAAGACGATCGTTTATAATTAGACAATAAGCAGATGTATTTTCAGGAAAATCTTTGGAACATTCTAATTCCAGCCGCACATCAACTGGTCCAGTTTTAAGTGAATCGTTTTGCCTTGAGCAATCGATCACAAAAAGTGGCGCTATTTCTTTGAATTGTTTTAAGTCAAGCAACGGATCAGTACCCAGGTTATAATATGACTGACGGAAATTAGCATACATCTCGTATAATATACTGTATTTACTGTTATTGAAGTTAAGGTTAAGTGAATCATACGGATAATATTGCGAATTTAAAAATAATTTAACATTAGTTATATTACAATGATCGAATTTGGAAGAACTTTTAGTATGATCATTTTTTCTATTAGTTTGCAGACCAATTATTACATGCCTTGGTTTCTTTAGTTGAGAAGTAGTCTTAATCGACCAGGAATGCTTTGTTGTTTGGGGTAATAATGGATATTCGTATAAATCCCAATTTCTAAAAGCCATCTGTATAGAACGATCTCTCTCCAAACTCTTCTCATCATCAGCCTTTAACAGACCACTGCTGGACTAGGCCTCTCCTTTGTAAGGAGGAATTGGCCTACTATACCACGCTGGCCAAACGGGTTAGTATAGGGTTTGTATCAAGTTTTCCTTCTCTAACAGTGCTGTTCTCTGGATAATATGCTCCCTTTGTCGACTCTTACGACACCCATGGGATGATATGGGGTGGTGACATTCCGTATTCTTAATCCGTCACCACACTTAAGCAGTAACAATTTATTACGATCAGTAACTTTTATATGTGGCATACGCCATTGTATTTTATGTATATCTAGTTTTATGTTATCGTCTTTATCCATAAGCACACAGCTCAATGCAGAGCTGCTTCGTTGCAAAATAAGTTCATGTCTACAGTTTATGATTACTCTGTTATAATTGGTAGCGCCATCTACCTTCCTATCTACAACTAATCGCATCAACATGAATCGTTCCACGCTTGTCTAGTGCGAGCGATATCATATTTCCGTCCCTCTCTTTCCCTCTCCCTGGAAGAGGCACTGCCTTGCGCCTGATTTCGTCGCCGCGATCGTGAACGCGACGGACAGTCTCGAACATTCCGCTCGCTGAGAACGCCGTCTCGATACCGCTCCGCGCCGCGCCGCTGTATGTGATTTTGCCTCTTCCACCAAGGAAAACCCGCTCGTGAGTGCTAGTGAAAACAAGCAGCTGCATCGCGAAACCACCAGGAGGACAAGAAACGAAGAAGGCTATAAGGTAAGTGCCTTCCATCCTGGAAATATCCTCTACCCTTATTCCCTCCTAGGCGGCTAAGAACCGCTATCCTCTCTATACAGTCCATTAATCCTTCCCAAGTCGCCTAGATCCTAACCGGTTTCGGCACCACGCCATACCATTTTTTTTGATCCATACGAGTCGGATTCATTTACGTTTTATACGTTATACCGCTATACCTAGGCAGTTATAGCACCTAGCTATACTCCTAATAGATTAACATAACCGTCACATGGTTATTTCCGCCCGCATTAGTAGGTAAACTTTTATGTAGCTACCTACTTATTAAATTATTATTTCTGCAACTATCATAGTTGTCTTATAAATCTCATATTTCAATCAACTTTTATTTCCTCAGCTCTAAAGTGTTGCCTACTTAGGTAAAATAATAGATACATTAGATATTCTTATTTTGTTTCGTTCTCATTAGCTTATACTTACGTAAGCATGTCACAACAAAAGAAGTCACGCGTGTCGGAAGACAAAGAGATGACAATCTTAGAAGCGAAACGCAATATTTTATTTGAGCGCATTCAAAATATCTATGAAAGATCAAAAACCGCATCGATGTCTGACAGTAATAGCGAAGCATTTCTCAGTTATTGTACAACAGTAGATAGTATTCGAACAGATTTTCATAAGTTGTTAGACGATTATAACGCAAGATTACTTTCTATCAATCCTGATGAAAAACCGAACTATCAGGCGTATACCTCATTCGAAGATCTTTATTGTATTATTAAGCGTATACAATCGCAATTGGAGGGTAAATGTTCGGCAGAGCCCGTTGCCCGCAAACCGAGATTACCGCCAATCGAGATTATGTCGTTTGACGGAGATATACGAAATTGGCCGTTATTCTATGCTAGTTTTAAGTCTACAGTGCACGATAATGGTTCTCTGACAGATGCTGACAGGTTGTACTATTTAATAGGTAAACTGTCACCGAAGGCCCAGTCCGTATTTGCAGGTGTCACACCCAGTGCTGAGAATTATCAGGTCATATTTCAGTCACTACTTGACAGATATCAAGACACGCGCGTTCTAGCGTCTACGTACTTTGACCAAGCTTTAAATCTCAAACTGTCCAGCAACGCGTCTGTCTCGAATTTCCAGCTGTTTATTGATAACTTCGTAACCGCAGTTAATTCTCTTAGGAATTTAAAATTAGAAGATCTTTCCGACTTTATGTTGCTTCAACTTGCTTTAAAAAAGTTTGACACTGATACAATTCGCGCATTCGAGATGACGGAACGCAATAATAAAATACCTACACTAGATAGTTTTATTTCGTTCATCAAAGATCAGTGTCGAATATTTCATAATACGCAGTCTGGTTCACCTGGACCGTCTAACACTAACAACAACAAACAAAGGTTGAATAAATCGCGAAATAGTAATAATAACTCAGTCCCTAATCCACAATCTTACGTAACATGTTCGGAATCTAATAGTAATAATTCACAGAAGTGTCTGTGCAGTAATATAGTGCACGACCATTACTATAAGTGTCCCACCTTTAATGATTTAAATCCAATTGCTCGTTTTAAAAGCGTAAAAGATAACAAAGCTTGCATTAATTGCTTAAGCATAAAACATAAAACGAGTAATTGTTCCAGTAGAACGAGATGTCGCACATGTAAACAAAAACATCACACACTGTTACATTATGATAAAAATAACCGGTTGTCAAGTCAAGCCGCTGACCTTGACACACTCACGCAAGTGCAGAACACGGTAGCTGCGCCTTCCGCGTCTGAGGGCGAAGTATCGTTGTGTATGACATCCATTGCGCGGGCGACGCGCACGCGAGGACGGCACTCGCGCATCTATAATGATCCGCGCAGGGCCAAAACGCAGTGTACGGCGTCTAACACGGTACTGTTGGCGACAGCGCAAGTTATCGTACACGATGTCAATGGGTCGCCGCACATGGTACGTTGTCTGCTAGATAGCGCGTCTCAGACCAATCTAATAACATCGGAATGCTTCAAACGCCTCGGATTATGGAATAACTTTAAAAATACTAACTCAACCGTCAAAGGGATAGGCGGATCAGAAAGGCATTGCAGGGGTTCCGTAGATATTAAAATACATTCGCGTTTTGATAGGAATATTAATTTTAACATTTCTTCGCTTATCGTGGAGCGTATCACGGACGCATTGCCGAACGCTAATGTAGACGTAGCATCACTCACTCATCTCGAATCATTGCCGTTAGCCGACGCGGAGTTTGCGAATCCGGCAGGCATTGATCTTTTGATCGGAGCTTCAATATTTCCGCACTTGCTACTAACTAACATAGTTCGTAGTGAGCGATATGATTTACCGCCCGCTATTGAGACGGTACTTGGGTATGTGATTATGGGTACCGTACCTACGTTACATACTTCTCATTGTATTACGTCTTGTTGTTGTTCTGCTCTTCATGAGATCAAGGTGGGTGCTAAAACTGTGTGTAAGATAAAGCACTAATTAGCTATGCTATGCTATGCTGCGCCATGCTGCGCCATGCTGCGCTATGCTGCGCCATGCTGCGCCATGCTGCGCTATGCTGCGCCATGCTGCGCTATGCTGCGCTATGCTGCGCCATGCTGCGCCATGCTTCGCCATGCTGCGCCATGCTGCGATATGCTGCGCCGTGCTGCGCTATGCTGCGCCAAGCTGCGCCATGCAGCGCTATGCTGCGCCATGCTGCGCTATGCTGCGCCATGCTGCGCTATGCTGCGCCATGCTGCGCTATGCTGCGCTATGCTACGCTATGCTAAGCTACGCTACGCTACACTATACTATACTACACATCCGCTTTGTATATAGATGACATTGCCTAATGTCATACCCGCTCCGCTAGCAATTTCGCTTTGTGAAGAGCTTATTCAGCTTTTCAAGCGAGGCCAGTTTGATCTTGTCAAATGGACAAGCAACTCTAAGGAGGTTCTCGCACGCATACCAGATTCTCATAAAGCTTCTCCAGACATTAGGTTTGAGAAGTCTGTACCGCATAAGGTTCTCGGTTTACGCTGGGACAAATCCTGCGATAGTTTTCGGTTTGACGTCTCACCGCCAGATGATAAGTGCGCCAAGCGCACTATGCTATCCACAGTAGCTCGACTATGGGACATAATGGGTTTTGTGGCTCCCACAATTTTGTACGCCAAGCTCTTGATCAAAGAGCTTTGGCTATCAAAGTGTGGGTGGGACGAAACACCCCCTGACCATATTGTCGCCGCTTGGGGCCAGTTTTGTATTGAGCTTACCGCGCTCAATCAAATTACTATTCCGCGTCATCTTGGGTTGGTAGATGGATGTACCATCAACTTAACAGGTTTCGCTGACGCCAGCGAGCGTGCTTACGGCGGAGTCGTATATCTGCAAGTCCGCATTGGTTCTAACTACTCGTTGCAGTTAGTTTGTGCCAAGTCTAAGGTCTCGTCTGTTAAAACCATTTCGGTTGCGAGACTGGAGTTGTGCGCGGCCCTTCTGCTGTCTCAGTTGCTCCGCAAGGTTCAAGACACAGTTTGCCCCACTACTCTATTAATAAATATAGGCATTTTCCGACTCCAAAGTAGTGCTCGCTTGGATTCATTCTTCTCCTCATCGCTGGCAGACTTTTGTCGCCAACCGCGTTAGTAAATTGATTGAACTTGTTGCCGCTACTTGTTTCAATCACGTCGCGGGTTATCATACTCGTCTTCAGGAAGAACTCTCCATAGATCATATTGACTGGAAGTTTATTCCACCAGCATCACCACATTTCGGTGGATGTTGGGCAAGCCTGGTCAAAGTAAGTAAAACGCATCTCTTCAAAGTTATAGGTCAGCAGATCCTCTCTTACGAAGAGCCTTTTACTGTCCTTGCACAAGTCGAGGCACTGATCAACTCGCGTCCGCTTCCAACTCAGTGAGATCTAGCCTGAGGTTGGACCTACCTCTTAGTTTAAGTATTTAGTTAGTAGTTTTCGCTATTATTGCGTTTGTAGTTTTCGCTAAAGTTAATTTAGATTAATTTTATTGTCATATCGCTGTCTTAGCCTAGTGATGGGTTATGCGGTAGTACACCCAACATAGCTAAGTTCAATTCTATTTTTTTTAAAGGCAACCCTTTAGGGGCCGGGGGGATATGGTAGCGCCATCTACCTTCCTATCTACAACTAATCGCATCAACATGAATCGTTCCACGCTTGTCTAGTGCGAGCGATATCATATTTCCGTCCCTCTCTTTTCCTCTCCCTGGAAGAGGCACTGCCTTGCGCCTGATTTCGTCGCCGCGATCGTGAACGCGACGGACAGTCTCGAACATTCCGCCCGCTGAGAACGCCGTCTCGATACCGCTCCGCGCCGCGCCGCTGTATGTGATTTTGCCTCTTCCACCAAGGAAAACCCGCTCGTGAGTGCTAGTGAAAACAAGCAGCTGCATCGCGAAACCACCAGGAGGACAAGAAACGAAGAAGGCTATAAGGTAAGTGCCTTCCATCCTGGAAATATCCTCTACCCTTATTCCCTCCTAGGCGGCTAAGAACCGCTATCCTCTCTATACAGTCCATTAATCCTTCCCAAGTCGCCTAGAACCTAACCGGTTTCGGCACCACGCCATACCAATAATCTTCTGCAAATCCTAGTATTTTGTTCAATGGAATGATAATACTGAAATTACCATTTTTCAATTTCGAACCATTTAGGTTCCACCCCCAAACTGTTGCTGCTTTACTTTCACCTTCATTCATAGAGATATATGATTTCAGCGTTGTTGTTATACCAGCATTCTTAATACGATCTATTTCAACACCGTTTAATTCATACCTTATATCTTGGAATAGATATGATATGGGATTGTTAACAAAATTAATATCTTTTTTCAATATTTTTCCTGAAGAGTCTTTCGTAAATACATTTACACAACCTTCTACATAAACGGAGCTACCGGATGGAAACAAATATAAATCTTGTTGTTGTATAGGAATTCTGATTTCATCATTTACTTAGAAGCTTTGAATTATTATATGGATTATAACTATGGATCTCATAACTCTCAATAGAGTTATCGTGTTGCGGGCTATCGGTGATTTGAAGCATGTTAAACTTTAAATCCAAGATTTTGAAGAAATTTCTTATTTTCTTTGGAAATACTTTTAACTTTTATTACACTGACACGTCTGTTTTCTTTGGATATGGGAACAGAAATGTTCGTTTTTCCTCTGACAGAGCGTGTTTTATTGTAGATAAACATGATAATTACTGGAAAACGTGTAAAAAAGACACAAATCTCTTGTGCACCTACCACATTTATCTCTACACTACCTAAGGGTCGACAGGTAGAGAATGCCACAAGGCATTATGTCCACCATTGTACAGTTTGTATGTGCAAAAAGTTTTTAAATAAAAAAAAAAATCTTCCTTAACTAGTTACTAAATATTTGTTTGTGCAAGTAAACAGACTCCACATGTATCTTTCATCACCAACTTTCAAAGAATGCACATAAAACATCGTGAATGAATCATTTATATTACTATAAAAAATTTTGGGTTTTCTTTATAACGATTAATAAAGCACACAGTTAATTAAGTTCATATTTTATTTGTTTTCCAAAATGAGTAAAGAAATTTTATACACAAGTGTCCATAATTATACAAGTGATCTTGCTGTACATTATCATAATTATATCGAATACTTTTTCCTAAATATTTTATTAATTCTTTCGGTGGTTTTAAGTTTCCATAGCTATCAAAATATTCGATATGCTCATTATTTTTACCACAGGCTACCCAATGAGTACCAGAGTTTTTAGAAGAATCGAGATTAATCACTCCACATTCTTTTGGGAATGGTTTAGCTGGTAATTCATCCCTCATATATACACCTCGAAAAAATGGAATGTTAGTTGAATGCTTAATTATATCAATATTAGTTAATGCTCTTTTAGGTAGCCGAGAAATTAGTTTTTTTTCTTCGTAACATAAATGCCGAAACCTTCTTTGTAAGGCTTAAGTTGTAATCCTTTTCCTATGATTAATGCTTCCATTTGTTTGTTGTGACGTTGTGATTCCTGCAATTGCTTCTTGGCTGTTTTAAATTCATTTATAGCCTTTGCAATCCCTGCAGCACCGCCGACCAAACTTCCAGCAGCAGATAAGCCAGCAAATATTGGTACTAATGGAAGAAATCCTCCAGTTTTGGGTACTGGTATAATTCTGGGTAGTTTTATAGATGAATCTGATGCAAATTCTTGAGCTGTTGTGTATGCTATGTTCATCATTGCTTTTTTACAAGCAGGTTTTAATTTTTTTATGTGTTTCTTGGTATGAGAAACAACATTTTTTAATGTTTTCTTTAAACCAAGTCCAGACGTTAGTTTCTTACGTTTGCTAGATGCAAAAGAATTTGTTGTTTTGTCACTCTTACAGGCAGTTTGTATTTTCTTCATTGCTATAATAATATGTATTATTTTCTATATAATATAAGTGTTTGTTGCTTTAAGAACCACACTAAAATGAATAATAAAGCATGAGTAATTGCTTAAATATACTTTATGAAATTTATAATACATTTGATTTATCGATACAACTATTTTCACTCATCGGAAGACCCAGCCATTTAACATAAACTTGACATCCTTTTCGTTTTAAAACTTTTTCAACGAGGTATACATCAGGATGAGACGTCTTTTGAAGTTCTTGTGCATAAAATGCGCCTTGTATAGGTCGACATCTGCTATCTTCAATTAAGTAAGTTGGTGGATTTGTGTCTTGTATTTTTTTAATCCTAAATATTTCTGTCGACCAGTTAGGATAGTAACCTTTATCGAAACAGGCTTTGTATTTACTTATTCTCACATAATCTCCAATGCGAAATCTTTTGCACTTTATTTTTCTAAACTGAGCTAAGTCAATGTGTCTTTGTAATATATTGCTTTTATTTGTATGATTTATTGAAGCTGGGGTTTGTCCTACAGTTCTATGAACAGTATTATTGTATAAATGTAACGTTTTGTCCAATGTACCATTGAACCATTTATAATTTCCATTGATACTGAATGCCTTATATAGTTTGTTCTTTAAAGTTCGAATAAATCTTTCAACGATCGAAGCCTTTTTCGTAGAATATGTAGAATAATGATTGATGTTATGCTTTTTTACAATATTTTGAAAACAATAATTATAAAACTCCTTCCCATGATCGGTCTGCAAATTTTTTGGTACACGTCCATTTTTAATTAAAATTTGAAATGCTTTCGTCACTTGATGCTTATTTTTTTGTTTTAGCGGAATTGCCCATGCATATTTAGAAAAAGCATCTATTATCACCAATATATATTTATGGCATGCGTTTACTTTTGCTATTGCTTGCATATCCATTAAATCTACTTGCCAAAGATCATCAATATCTTTGAGTATTACCTTTCTTCTTGGAAAATTAACTCTAGCGTTTTTATGAATTTCATTTATTACGTCTAATTTGCTCAGCTTTCCTGCAATTTCTTTTAGAACTGTATTTTTTTCTAAGTCTTTTATTCTTTCATTTAAACTTGCAAGTAAGTTGTTTAATCGTTTTAATTTAATGCCTGTTAATAATATTTCAGTTTCAATTTTAATAAGTTCTTTAGCATATTTAGCTTTGATTACAGTATCTATACTCTCAATATTGTTAGAATTTATTTCAATAAGAGATGTTGATACTCTTTTTGTTCGATTGTAATCAATATCACCATGACCGTTCATGATCGATACTCTTTACATAACTAAGTATATATTGTTATGCAAACCATTTTATTCTTTTATAATACGAGCTTCTTTTAACTCTTCTATAATAGATAAGATTTCATTATCATGATTCGTATTACCTGCATGTTTTGAAGGAATTAATAGTCTTAATCTATCGATTAGCTCATTTGCGTCATCCCAGTAAACATAATCTGTATTGCTCTTATATGTCTTCAGATTTGGCAAAGAGCCACCGGTTTTTGGTTTTACTACTTGAGTATTATTTAGTTGCGACAATAAAGGCTTAATAATTTCTCGATATTTTAAACCTTTATCACCTTTTATTTGACCGTCAGGACTAAAATCTCGTTTGTGTGCATTCGTGCTGATAAGCATATTTTTATAGATAGTTTTATCCATTTCAGTAACAAGATTGAGATCGGGTTTATTGCGCAGCAAAAGCTCTTTTAGACCAGGAGTTAATTCATTATGTTTGTCATTTATTGTGACTATAATTGATTTTGATGAACGTTGACCTTTATTTGTAAAAGAAAATGTTACTTGAGAATTCCCCATCATAAGATTTTCGTTTTCACTTCGTATCCCAAATGGTACATTAATGTTGTCATAAATTTCTATCATATCCTGTTTATTAAGAGACATTAACGTTTCATTTTCTTGATTGTCATTTATACAATTATATGATTCCATGTCATTATCTGATCGATTTCCTTTAAATTCTTTAAAGCTCTCATAATCCAGGGATGAGCTACATCTTCCCATCTCATCCTTGTTGCATTTAGACATGTTAAATGTAGGTTGCGCAGGATCTTTTTCGCTAGTTAATGTTTCCAAAGAATCAGTTATTGGTTTGAAAACCTTCTTTAATTTCAAACTAGTTGCATCTTCTTTGTTTTGTAGTATTTTTACTTTATTCTTTATACTTTCTATAGAATTTACCAATTGCTCTTTAATATTAATATCCATAATCGTTATAAATTAATTCCAACCGCTGTTTACTAAATCTAGATTTCTAATGATGTTTCTTTTCTATAACACTGGCCATATATATGTCTATAAGTATATAAATACGTCAAAGCCTTGTCTGTATCTACCTTCATTAAGTGCACAGTCTTTATTTATTAATAAAAAGTCGAACCGGTCTTGCCATACTGTAGAACAAAGTTTTTTAAATTGAAACCATTCCATATCTGTATTTACATGTTCATTGTATATATGTTTTAGGTTTACATCGTCTTGCTTTAAAATAATTAAAAGATTAACATTATCACGTATAAGTTGCTTTAGTATTTTGGAGTACGTTTGTGATAAATAAAAACAATCGATTTGTTTGTGTCGCCCCATTGCGAAATAATTACGAATATTTATTTGGTTTTCGCAAGCGACATCATCAAAAATCATTATGGAATTTTTTAAGGCATCATTAGGATGTATTACATTCTTATTATCATTGTAAATAAAAAAAAATGCACCGTCTATACTATTCATAACGTTTTTTAAAAAGCAGTATTTTGGTTGGAATGTTGTCTTCGAGTATAAATAAATGTTTTGAAATTTGAGACCATTTTCATGTAATATTAAGTTCAGCATTATGTTAGTCTTCCCACAATTAGACGGGCCGGGCCGCATATTATACACCTGATAGTATGAGGTAAGAGTACACTGTGCTTCACTTTAACATTTGACTGATCCTCTTATTTGATATTATTAACCTGTAAAGTCTGTAGTTGCTTAACGAACTTCATTGTGAAATGTGAGAAAGATAGTAGTGACTGTGTTTATATACTATTATATAAGGATACAGTTTATCTTCTGAGGTGGTTATTAAATAACAAATGCACAGATAAATTAATATGTGTTTATTTATATATTTAATACAAATAATGCTAACTTATATTCTAATAATTACAACAAAACTTCATAGTGACCCCAGGGCAATGTTTCAACCTGATTTGGGAGAATATATCTTTTATCATCATTTCTGTTCATTACCTGTTTGCTTACTTGTTGTGAATACAGCTCATGTTTAATTGATCTAATTAAGTTCATTTAACACACTTTAGTTTCATTATTAAATAATGTCCTATTATAATGTGATATATTAAGTCTTTTTGTTACCGAGTTTGGTATACCTTTTGCTTTTTTAATTTGAACTTTAGAGGCTATCAAACAGTACAGTTTTGCTCGTAAGCCAGTAAACTCATTTATTATATCCCCACCTAGTTCATCTTTAAAAAGCCCAGGTATTTTTGCATTTACTTGTGGTATTAAATAAGGGTTATTTAAATCAAAATTACTTGTATCAAAATCTTTTAAATTATTTTTGATATCTTGGTAAATATCTTTCGTGTAAATTAAGTAAAGTTGACTATCAGTGTCTGTGTAACAAGGCTTTATATTATTCATATATGTTTCTTTCATTTTATAATGATACTGATAAAGATGCAGTTTTGCATATTCCAAAACAGTGAAACCAATATATATTGGTTTGCCACGCACATTTTTTTCAGGTTTTAGCTGAATAGCTACAAAGTTTTCAGAAAATATGGATACACTTTTTAAATTAGGTTCACAAATTAGTTTTTCAGCACCAAGTTGTTTATTTGTAGTGTTGCCAGTATCTCTCCATTTTGTTACTAGTTTAATATCTACCTGTTTACGTTTATTTTCTATAGTTTTACCAAAAATAGAATTATTCAGTAGTTTAAAAAATTCTTTCTCAAATGTAGTTTTAGATGCTTGACGTAGTCTAGTATTTAGATCAATATATTTTTTTAAATATTCTTCCTGCTTAAATGTGTGAATACGATGGATTTTTCTTAGAATAAGTCCACGTTTCAAGCACTCTTTTAAATGAGTATAATGAATTACATAGTTAAATTTGTCATATAAATTAGCGATAAGCTTAGCGTTCTTTCCTCCTGGGGGTATAAATTTTTCTGGTGCAAAAGGTAAATCACTATGATCATCATGTATGTTATCAGGGTATTCAAGATCTACTTCTAATATAAAGCCATAATTACTATCATCTGATACATTCATTACATCAAAACGACTTAACTCCTTTTGATTCAAAAATCTGAACTCAGAAATAGGCATCTTTTTAGTCATTGCGTAACCATACAAATTATTACAATCAAGATATATCAAATAACTAGAAGGTTTTGAATCATTAAATTCTGACAAATATATGTTATTAGCTTTTGCATGACGTAAACTGCACTGTGCTAAACCACCGCGTATGCCCTTTTCTAGCATTTGATATATTTCTAAGTCATCGATTAAGTCTAACTCTACATGTGTGTAAAGTAACATAGCGTCCCAGCTCAAACTGGGCGCTGTTATGTAGTATGCAGGGTCTAATTTATAATATTTTAAGCTTATGTTACGAAAATTTTCGAATATGTCGCATAATATTAATACATCACATTTCATATATAAATCGGTATACTCGCCAATAGTATTAACATTATATGTATTCCACACAGTTTTTGCATGTCGATATTCAATATCCGAAATGTGCCCCATTTTCATTGTATTATAGAAACATTCTTTATGAGGCAGTGTTTTATCTCATACTTGTCCCAAGAATCAATGTAATCATATGGATAAACACCTTTTTTTCTTAGTAAATGTATGTTTTTATTACTACATTCCATTGACAAATGAACAAAATCATCATATGATAAGCTTTTGCTTAAAGAATCCAAACTAGAGCTTAAAAACTGAAATGAATCTATAAATTTTATTTGAATAGGATGTTTACCATTCTCATTATGTATGTATTTAGTAATAGTCAAATACTTTTCTTTAGATTTAGGTATGATTTTAATATGACCCTCATATTTAACTGATTCTTTAATAAACAAGTGGGAATCATAATTCGATAAATTGTGGAAAATAATAGGTATAAATGAGCACACTCTATACATTAAATTACAATGAGCATGGGCAGCTCCTCTAAAGTTACCTGAGATATGATCATGATCACATACTTTGTCATCAAATAGTAATTTTTCACAAATGTGACAAGTACTGGCTTTATTATATCTGATTTTATCTTTTTCTGTCAAAGGTTTCATTTGTTTTTTATTTAATAGGATTACATATATTTTCTTCACATCTTCTATTAATCTATCAATAAATACTTCAACACAATCAGGGCCTCTATATGTAACATACTTATTTTGACTTGAATCGTGCGAACAACATATATAATATCCAAAACACGACGGCTGATATTTTTTTAGATTGTACGTTTTATCAGAAACTCTTTCTTCACAATTTAACAATAAGCTTTCAAAGTCTGCATAAATTATGTAATTGATCTTTTGTTTCCTTTCATAATTTTTAAAACCGACTTTTGCATTTTTTTCGGGTAATACTGATAAAATTTTCGAGCACGTGTGAGAACTATATTTTGATTCACTGCTGTAATATTGTAAACATGCTTCGCAAAGAAAAAAATTACCTTTGTGATTTGTCAGTTGACGCCTTACTAATCGTGTTAGATTTTTAATAAGACAATAATGGTATATTCCTTTTCTTTCAATACATAACAAATTTACATGCGTAGATTTTCTGTTATTTGTTAAATATAGAGGTCCTGTCACATTTGCATTGTTATTGTCTAATCCGTAAACATTTAAACTAATGTTATTGTTTCTTTCGAAAATAATTATATCTTGGAATGTAACGGGAAATGACATATTCTCGATATTGAATACAGAGCTATAATGTGGATATGAACTCATTCGACATACATTCATTTTGCTAGGATATAAACCAGCTACATCGCTCCATAAAAAACAATGATTGTCATTATTTTGTATATTTATACAACTTCTTGTGTTTTTCACTTTTAATGGTAAGTCTAAATAAGTGCCTCCTCTCAACGGACAATATTTATTAACATTAATTTCGAGATGGCTTACTGAGTGATAGGACCAACCAGATTCTTTGTGCTCAAATTCTGACATTTTACTTTTTATACGTTCAATTACATTCGTGTACATATCATTAATATTCGTATTATTACAAACGATTTAATACTTTGTATTAAATAATTTTAATTGTTGTTCACCCGTTTTTAGTAATATAAAGTAAGCAAATAATTCGAAATTTATCTTGAAACATGTATTTTTACTAACGACATATTCAAGAGTTTCAGGATATCGCTTTTATTCTGACACAAGAATGTTTCAGGAGTGATATAGTCAACACCTTGTGCAGGATTTAAACGATATGTTACAATGCTTTTTTTAAAAGCACTTGCAATTATATAAATATTTTCAAATTCAGTTCGTAATAAACTATTATTTTTATGCATATTCGTTCTCAAATGATATCGGATTTTATTCATCGGTATTTCAATTAGACATTTATCACATTTTATTAATTCTGTATTATTATTGTATTGCCTCTGAAGAGTTGACGAGGATGATACTGTAAAATAAAACAAAAATATGATATGGTTACATGTTTATATATATATTTATCTAGAAACGATTACAATAATTACCATTATTTTAATTAAAAGAAATAAAATTAATACAGTGGAATAGAACTAATAATAAGTACTAACAAAATCTAGAGGCCGGTTCTTAAATTCCTGGCGAGTTTTATTTAAAAACTCTTTTAAATGTTGCCAAGCAGGCGTGCTATCATCAGTGCAATTTTTAACTGATAAAATCGCATGCCTCCAACGATTAATGGGTGCTACGCGCTCGATTTCGCTACAGTCATATATTTTTAATTCTATATAGTATCTTCCCGGCTTCTTATTGTCACTTTGCCTAGACAACCCATTCGCCACACGTCGAGTGTAGCATGAAAGTAGTGGCTGTAATTTTTTACCCTGTATGTTGCCGACGTCTTCCTGATCATCATCGCTGTCACTGCCAAACAGTTCAAGCGCTGTAGGTTTCATGCAAGTGGAAATTGGGTTGATTGTAGTCTTCTTTTTCTTCTTTTTCTCGTCGGTGTTTGATGCCTGACCTTCCATCGTTCTCTTCGCCGAAATCGATAACTTTGTTGAGGTTTTCGATCTCTTCAACTGCTGCTGTTGCTGCTCGGTTTCGTCATCAGATGAGAAAAGGTGGCTTGCAGTTTGAGTCGTCCTGAAAAGATAAAGAGAAATGTATAAGTCGAAAGTTATAAAGAGTGGTTATAAAAGATACCGTAGGTAGATAGATGTATAAGAGTCTAACTGTCGAAACATGAAATGAGGTACTACTTAACTTAACGAAAATATATTATTTGTTTCGTTTAGTACTCTAAACTAATGAATATAGTAAAATACACACTGAGCAGATGATAACTAGAGCAAATAAAATAAAATTATGAATGGAACGAATAGGTGAAATTACCGATAGAGTTAATATATAAGATTATTAGAGAGAATAGATGTAATAAGTGAATAGAATGAATAGATGAATCTAACGAATAGAATGAATATATGAAAATGAATAACTGAATAGAGAGAATATATGAAATTATTGGAAAGAGTGAATAGATGAATGAGTGAATAGAGTGAATAGATGAAATTAATGAATAGAGTGAATATATGAATGAGTGAATAGATGAAATTAATGAAAAGAGTGAATAGATGAGATAAGAGAATAGAGTGAATAGATGACATTAATGAATAGGGTGAATAGATAAAATTAGTGAATAGAGTAAATAGAATAAGTTACTTACATTTCGAGTCCTTCCAAATTTGTTTCACAATAAGTTGATGAGGAAATTCAGGAGCACTGAGGTCTTCTGAAGTGAAGTGATGGCTAGGCTTGCTGCACATGCGTTTATATTGGTGTAGAATCACGTCACGCATATCCTAATTTGTAAATTGCTGACATGGTATAAAATAAGTTCAGCGTACTAAGCCTTGAACTTTGTACATTAGGTTCAATACCTAATATGTACATATACTCACGCCTGATTCCCAGAGGGGTAGGCAGAGACTACAGATTTCTATATGCTGTTATCCGCTCTCATCAGGTTCCTCATTAATAGTAATTTGTATTTGTAATATTATGCGTATGATCGATTTTAAACTTTCGCGATTTGTATACATCATACAATATTATTTAGCGGGTCTTAGTCGCGATAATTTATTTATTTCAAGGCATAAATACCTCTGTTATTCTCCTACGTTTCTACCGGCTTGCAACGAGACTTGTGGTCGCGGAGGGACAGAGGTATTTATGCCTTGAAATAAATAAATTATCGCGACTAAGACCCGCTAAATAATATTGTATGATTATGCGTATGATACTTTGAAATGAAAATTGTACAATACCAAAGAGACAATTAGCTTGAAATCAATGAATTTGTTCACACTTTTCCCGACCTGAGAATCGAACTTGGGACCCCATGATGCGCAGTCCCATAGGCTACCTCTGGACAACCGAGGCATTTATTTCTAGACAGCAATTAATTTAATGTTTGAGTATTCATTTTCATCATTTTTGCGTTATTGCCGGTTGCAGTATATTGTACACTTAAACAAGTAGATTTCATTAAAAATAAATAATCTCTCGAGCGAATGAAGTCGAAGACAAAAGTAGTATAATTATAAAGAAACAATCTAGACGAGCGCTATAAACACAGCGTTTAAAACGCTGAGAAACATTCATTAAACAATGCATGATATGTACATAGCTGCATAAGATTAGAACTTATTTATTATCACATATTCGATACCTTGATATCGACCGCAGTATTATTACGCTCGTCTGCATTGTTTAATTTTACGATGATGCGAACTAGATCTTCATACCCATATATGGGGACACGTGGCACTAACATGAAATCGATATTCGTTTTAGGTTTCTATGCAAAACAGAAACTAAATGGTTGGATATTTTGAACTTTAATGACAAAAATAAGAAAAAGTATATAATGCGACGACAAACGGGACTAGAAATCACTTACATTACTTGTACGAAGTTACACGCCTGCTGCATAATGTCGGTAAGTAAAATATTTTATTTAAAACCTTTTATTATTATTTATACATATATATATATATATATATATATTATCTTACAATGAATTTATATTTGTTTCAGGAGTCCAATGATGTGTTTATTACGAATTCTTCATACTCACCTATCCCCGTTGAAGAGACTCTACGTAATCGAGTGGTGAATTATTTGGAAAGAGATCGACAATTTCGTCCATTTGAATTTGAAGAAACGACGCCTAGAAGCTGCAATAGCAATGAAAACCATAATAAAAGACGGGGAGATGATATCGTCTATTCGTATATAAAAAAACCTTCGAAAGGCCTGCGAGGCAAAATAATACGCATTCAAGTATACGATGCCGAAGATTTCACAAATTCACCGTGTGATTGTACTGCGAATGTATGTGTTCAACATGTTGTGGGGAGTGTATTTAACGATGATATTTATAAAAGTGTAAAGGAAATTATAAATAAGTTGTATAAAAAGATGTAAATAAACAAAAACCAGTAATCCGTGGTTTTATTTCTATTGTGTAGAATTTGCTAATAAATGGTAGTTAATTGAAACTGTTTTGTTTTTATTTCAATATTTTGTGTTGTGTAAACTCTGCATACATAGGTACATATTATATAGTCCCCGTACCTGTATTTCGAAGACGTAGAGGTGTGTATATTTCACTAAGTATGTTTTATGTAACCACCATGTATCAGGGGCGAGCCTAATATCATTTTTATCAGACAATTTTCCAGACTCCATCCTGCTTCTAAGGACTAACTATCAGGAAAACTAAATAACACTTTGCTCTAGTCGGAGAATCGAACCCGATACCATTCGTTTCCACATACACACACACACACTAATTTATATCATTGGACCAGCAAGGCAATCGTAGAATTACATCCACACAACATATGTGTGAGTGAGAGTCATAAGTGTAATTGTTACTTATTATATGCTAATCTGTTATCGATTGAAAGAACTCATACATGTTGTGTTGTAATTATAAATGAAACTAATACGTATGCTATGTACCTACAACAATCGTTAAATACGAAACTTAATTTATCATTAATAACACTACAACATTAACAAGTCGAAATAATATTTTAACTACTAAGCTGGATTGTAACAGGTATGTATGTATATTTGAAATTCTATATAAGAAGACATTGGAGAGCATCTGCGCGCATTTATCCATCGGGTTTGGAATGTGTCGAATAGACAATTCGTGCTTACTGTGAACTATTGAATGCTTAAATGAAACAATACTATAATGAATTGATGAATGCATGTTATATAACTTTGATAATATATTCTCAACATAATTACTGTGGTGTATGTCACCACAGTAAATGTTCTTTAATACTTATATTATTGCGATATTCATTTCATAATTAGTACAGTAATTAAATAAATACTACTTTTCTTAGAGCTGCAATTTGCTCTTTATTGCAGTGTGTTCACAATAAAGTGTTAATTATCGCTCTGTATACAACAACTAGACATCATTTCAAGAAAATATACCAATATGAATAATGACATCTATTCGAATAGAGTGAGTATTGGGGGGGCTCGGATCTCATATGATCCGAGACCCCCAATACTCACCTACTCCTATTCATACAATATAATAAGAACGAAATAAAAGAGGTTATCGTTTCATATTGGCTGTTACAAAACGTTGTAAAAGAGGATACATAACAAATAAGATACATTTCGGTAAACCAATCCTACAGCACTCAGTGAAAACGCTTTCCAAACTTGTAAGAAGTTGTAAGTAGTCTGAAATAAAACGTGGTCACTACTCAGGGTCCCTCGATAAAAGAGACGGGCAATCCTAATTGTACTAATAAGTACACGTAAATAATGTTATAACGATGCCAATATTTTTTTAAATTTATAATCAGTTGATTTGTATTGTCATATAACTTCTTGGTCAGTCTTTCGTCATCCATCCTCTCCGTGTGTCCAAACCATCTTAGCATATCTTTCTCATATTGTGAATGTTTGTGAATTGTACAGAGGAAGTGTTGCTGCTAGGCGGACGTTCTCTGACCAGATTGGAGACATCCTAAAAAAGGACAGGCTAGAAATACCCTAACCAAAGGCGTGCAGGCGTGCATGAGAAATTTGATGTGAGTGAATGAAGCAAGAGAGATAAGTCAGGAACGTTGCAAATGGCGTTCCGTAGTCGCTGCCTACCCCTCCGAGAAACAGGCGTGAGTCTATGTATCTACGTACTGTCATTTTATGTCAATGTTACGAATTGGATCCACGCCAATTTCAAATCACCTTATGTATGTATATTTAGATTTTGAAGTAGTGAGGGTCCTGATACAAATCATCAATTACTGTTATGTAATAAGCATGTGATTCCGTTAATTGAATTCCATTCTTAAAATCTAATATTTTCTTTGCTTTCAAATATTACATACCATTTAAAACTGTGAAAAGCGACTGCAAATACGGATCTCATGACGTAATAAACCGATAGTACCTACATACCTGGGTGGTTTGAAAAGTTCTCGGCCTAACCAAGAATAAGAATAACAATTATTTATTTGCTAGACATAGGTGGTAAGTAATAATTACAAAGGTGTTATGTATAAAAAAATAAGTTCCATATGCCTTACCATTGTGGTGTACAAATATAAATTAAATCATTAAGAATAAGAATAGCACATTAAACATTAGGTTACTATAACACAAAAAAATTATACAGCAATTTTACACAACAATTTTAAACAATAATTCAAAATAATACGGTTGACATCACAGGGTTGACATGATATTTATATTTTATCATTCAAAAACTCATTTAAATTATAATAACATTTATTAATTATATAGATTTTAATTTCGATCGTAGTAAATTTGTATTCAATTGTTTAATTGCACTTGGAATTCTATTAAAAATTTTAGGAGCCTTACATATTACACTTTTGTGCAGCAGCGCTGTTTTCGCTGGATGAATTTGTAGCCTGTCATTATCACGTCGACTTCGAACATTAACTGATAAACGCTGAAATAAATGAAGATTATTTTTTACAAATAACACAACTTCCGTGATATAAAGGGACGAGAGTGTTAAAATTTTATGTTTGACAAACAGTGGTTTACAAGTGTCTGTTGTTTGTATGCCGAACATTGCGCGTAAACATCGTTTTTGTGTTTTAAATGCCATTTCCCGATTCGCTGAGTTACCCCAAAACAGTATCCCATACCTAAGGGCTGACTCTTTTAGTCCATAATACGCAGTGAGAATTGCATCTGTGCTTACAGTACGACTAAGCTTGTATAGAGCAAATGACAAACTACTGATTTTTGAACTTAATTTATCTATATGACACTTTCAATTTAATTGTGGTTCTATTGTTAGCCCTAGAAAACGAGCAGTGGTGGCTTCATTTATATTAATACCATTACACACCAATTTGGTATCGAAGGTATTTTTTTACCTCTGGCTGAAATGCATTATTGTTGTTTTATGCAGGTTAAGTTTAAAGTTATTATTATCAAGCCATGATACTACAGCGGCCAAGGTGTTATTTATTTCAGACATATAATTATTTACTGCTTTACAGGGTATAGTTATTGTGCTGTCATCAGCAAATAAAGTCATAGGATATATAGTCGAACTTGGAAGGTCATTAATATATATAATAAATAAAAGGGGACCCAATACACTCCCCTGGGGTACCCCATATTTTACGAGACGCTTTTTCGAGGTATATAACTCTTAATTTTTGGTTTCGTAATTTATTCGTGTAATTCTAGTAACATGGTGTCTATCAGATAAGTATGATGGGATGAGTTGTAACACATTTCCTCTAATTCCGTACGCTTGAAGTTTTCACTGTTAACGTTTCATTTTCTTGATTGTCATTTATACAATTATATGATTCCATGTCATTATCTGATCGATTTCCTTTAAATTTTTTAAAGCTCTCATAATCCAGGGATGAGCTACATCTTCCCATCTCATCCTTGTTGCATTTAGACATGTTAAATGTAGGTTGCGCAGGATCTTTTTCGCTAGTTAATGTTTCCAAAGAATCAGTTATTGGTTTGAAAACCTTCTTTAATTTCAAACTAGTTGCATCTTCTTTGTTTTGTAGTATTTTTACTTTATTCTTTATACTTTCTATAGAATTTACCAATTGCTCTTTAATATTAATATCCATAATCGTTATAAATTAATTCCAACCGCTGTTTACTAAATCTAGATTTCTAATGATGTTTCTTTTCTATAACACTGGCCATATATATGTCTATAAGTATATAAATACGTCAAAGCCTTGTCTGTATCTACCTTCATTAAGTGCACAGTCTTTATTTATTAATAAAAAGTCGAACCGGTCTTGCCATACTGTAGAACAAAGTTTTTTAAATTGAAACCATTCCATATCTGTATTTACATGTTCATTGTATATATGTTTTAGGTTTACATCGTCTTGCTTTAAAATAATTAAAAGATTAACATTATCACGTATAAGTTGCTTTAGTATTTTGGAGTACGTTTGTGATAAATAAAAACAATCGATTTGTTTGTGTCGCCCCATTGCGAAATAATTACGAATATTTATTTGGTTTTCGCAAGCGACATCATCAAAAATCATTATGGAATTTTTTAAGGCATCATTAGGATGTATTACATTCTTATTATCATTGTAAATAAAAAAAATTGCACCGTCTATACTATTCATAACGTTTTTTAAAAAGCAGTATTTTGGTTGGAATGTTGTCTTCGAGTATAAATAAATGTTTTGAAATTTGAGACCATTTTCATGTAATATTAAGTTCAGCATTATGTTAGTCTTCCCACAATTAGACGGGCCGGGCCGCATATTATACACCTGATAGTATGAGGTAAGAGTACACTGTGCTTCACTTTAACATTTGACTGATCCTCTTATTTGATATTATTAACCTGTAAAGTCTGTAGTTGCTTAACGAACTTCATTGTGAAATGTGAGAAAGATAGTAGTGACTGTGTTTATATACTATTATATAAGGATACAGTTTATCTTCTGAGGTGGTTATTAAATAACAAATGCACAGATAAATTAATATGTGTTTATTTATATATTTAATACAAATAATGCTAACTTATATTCTAATAATTACAACAAAACTTCATAGTGACCCCAGGGCAATGTTTCAACCTGATTTGGGAGAATATATCTTTTATCATCATTTCTGTTCATTACCTGTTTGCTTACTTGTTGTGAATACAGCTCATGTTTAATTGATCTAATTAAGTTCATTTTACACACTTTAGTTTCATTATTAAATAATGTCCTATTATAATGTGATATATTAAGTCTTTTTGTTACCGAGTTTGGTATACCTTTTGCTTTTTTAATTTGAACTTTAGAGGCTATCAAACAGTACAGTTTTGCTCGTAAGCCAGTAAACTCATTTATTATATCCCCACCTAGTTCATCTTTAAAAAGCCCAGGTATTTTTGCATTTACTTGTGGTATTAAATAAGGGTTATTTAAATCAAAATTACTTGTATCAAAATCTTTTAAATTATTTTTGATATCTTGGTAAATATCTTTCGTGTAAATTAAGTAAAGTTGACTATCAGTGTCTGTGTAACAAGGCTTTATATTATTCATATATGTTTCTTTCATTTTATAATGATACTGATAAAGATGCAGTTTTGCATATTCCAAAACAGTGAAACCAATATATATTGGTTTGCCACGCACATTTTTTTCAGGTTTTAGCTGAATAGCTACAAAGTTTTCAGAAAATATGGATACACTTTTTAAATTAGGTTCACAAATTAGTTTTTCAGCACCAAGTTGTTTATTTGTAGTGTTGCCAGTATCTCTCCATTTTGTTACTAGTTTAATATCTACCTGTTTACGTTTATTTTCTATAGTTTTACCAAAAATAGAATTATTCAGTAGTTTAAAAAATTCTTTCTCAAATGTAGTTTTAGATGCTTGACGTAGTCTAGTATTTAGATCAATATATTTTTTTAAATATTCTTCCTGCTTAAATGTGTGAATACGATGGATTTTTCTTAGAATAAGTCCACGTTTCAAGCACTCTTTTAAATGAGTATAATGAATTACATAGTTAAATTTGTCATATAAATTAGCGATAAGCTTAGCGTTCTTTCCTCCTGGGGGTATAAATTTTTCTGGTGCAAAAGGTAAATCACTATGATCATCATGTATGTTATCAGGGTATTCAAGATCTACTTCTAATATAAAGCCATAATTACTATCATCTGATACATTCATTACATCAAAACGACTTAACTCCTTTTGATTCAAAAATCTGAACTCAGAAATAGGCATCTTTTTAGTCATTGCGTAACCATACAAATTATTACAATCAAGATATATCAAATAACTAGAAGGTTTTGAATCATTAAATTCTGACAAATATATGTTATTAGCTTTTGCATGACGTAAACTGCACTGTGCTAAACCACCGCGTATGCCCTTTTCTAGCATTTGATATATTTCTAAGTCATCGATTAAGTCTAACTCTACATGTGTGTAAAGTAACATAGCGTCCCAGCTCAAACTGGGCGCTGTTATGTAGTATGCAGGGTCTAATTTATAATATTTTAAGCTTATGTTACGAAAATTTTCGAATATGTCGCATAATATTAATACATCACATTTCATATATAAATCGGTATACTCGCCAATAGTATTAACATTATATGTATTCCACACAGTTTTTGCATGTCGATATTCAATATCCGAAATGTGCCCCATTTTCATTGTATTATAGAAACATTCTTTATGAGGCAGTGTTTTATCTCATACTTGTCCCAAGAATCAATGTAATCATATGGATAAACACCTTTTTTTCTTAGTAAATGTATGTTTTTATTACTACATTCCATTGACAAATGAACAAAATCATCATATGATAAGCTTTTGCTTAAAGAATCCAAACTAGAGCTTAAAAACTGAAATGAATCTATAAATTTTATTTGAATAGGATGTTTACCATTCTCATTATGTATGTATTTAGTAATAGTCAAATACTTTTCTTTAGATTTAGGTATGATTTTAATATGACCCTCATATTTAACTGATTCTTTAATAAACAAGTGGGAATCATAATTCGATAAATTGTGGAAAATAATAGGTATAAATGAGCACACTCTATACATTAAATTACAATGAGCATGGGCAGCTCCTCTAAAGTTACCTGAGATATGATCATGATCACATACTTTGTCATCAAATAGTAATTTTTCACAAATGTGACAAGTACTGGCTTTATTATATCTGATTTTATCTTTTTCTGTCAAAGGTTTCATTTGTTTTTTATTTAATAGGATTACATATATTTTCTTCACATCTTCTATTAATCTATCAATAAATACTTCAACACAATCAGGGCCTCTATATGTAACATACTTATTTTGACTTGAATCGTGCGAACAACATATATAATATCCAAAACACGACGGCTGATATTTTTTTAGATTGTACGTTTTATCAGAAACTCTTTCTTCACAATTTAACAATAAGCTTTCAAAGTCTGCATAAATTATGTAATTGATCTTTTGTTTCCTTTCATAATTTTTAAAACCGACTTTTGCATTTTTTTCGGGTAATACTGATAAAATTTTCGAGCACGTGTGAGAACTATATTTTGATTCACTGCTGTAATATTGTAAACATGCTTCGCAAAGAAAAAAATTACCTTTGTGATTTGTCAGTTGACGCCTTACTAATCGTGTTAGATTTTTAATAAGACAATAATGGTATATTCCTTTTCTTTCAATACATAACAAATTTACATGCGTAGATTTTCTGTTATTTGTTAAATATAGAGGTCCTGTCACATTTGCATTGTTATTGTCTAATCCGTAAACATTTAAACTAATGTTATTGTTTCTTTCGAAAATAATTATATCTTGGAATGTAACGGGAAATGACATATTCTCGATATTGAATACAGAGCTATAATGTGGATATGAACTCATTCGACATACATTCATTTTGCTAGGATATAAACCAGCTACATCGCTCCATAAAAAACAATGATTGTCATTAGTTTGTATATTTATACAACTTCTTGTGTTTTTCACTTTTAATGGTAAGTCTAAATAAGTGCCTCCTCTCAACGGACAATATTTATTAACATAATTTCGAGATGGCTTACTGAGTGATAGGACCAACCAGATTCTTTGTGCTCAAATTCTGACATTTTACTTTTTATACGTTCAATTACATTCGTGTACATATCATTAATATTCGTATTATTACAAACGATTTAATACTTTGTATTAAATAATTTTAATTGTTGTTCACCCGTTTTTAGTAATATAAAGTAAGCAAATAATTCGAAATTTATCTTGAAACATGTATTTTTACTAACGACATATTCAAGAGTTTCAGGATATCGCTTTTATTCTGACACAAGAATGTTTCAGGAGTGATATAGTCAACACCTTGTGCAGGATTTAAACGATATGTTACAATGCTTTTTTTAAAAGCACTTGCAATTATTATAAATATTTTCAAATTCAGTTCGTAATAAACTATTATTTTTATGCATATTCGTTCTCAAATGATATCGGATTTTATTCATCGGTATTTCAATTAGACATTTATCACATTTTATTAATTCTGTATTATTATTGTATTGCCTCTGAAGAGTTGACGAGGATGATACTGTAAAATAAAACAAAAATATGATATGGTTACATGTTTATATATATATTTATCTAGAAACGATTACAATAATTACCATTATTTTAATTAAAAGAAATAAAATTAATACAGTGGAATAGAACTAATATAAGTACTAACAAAATCTAGAGGCCGGTTCTTAAATTCCTGGCGAGTTTTATTTAAAAACTCTTTTAAATGTTGCCAAGCAGGCGTGCTATCATCAGTGCAATTTTTAACTGATAAAATCGCATGCCTCCAACGATTAATGGGTGCTACGCGCTCGATTTCGCTACAGTCATATATTTTTAATTCTATATAGTATCTTCCCGGCTTCTTATTGTCACTTTGCCTAGACAACCCATTCGCCACACGTCGAGTGTAGCATGAAAGTAGTGGCTGTAATTTTTTACCCTGTATGTTGCCGACGTCTTCCTGATCATCATCGCTGTCACTGCCAAACAGTTCAAGCGCTGTAGGTTTCATGCAAGTGGAAATTGGGTTGATTGTAGTCTTCTTTTTCTTCTTTTTCTCGTCGGTGTTTGATGCCTGACCTTCCATCGTTCTCTTCGCCGAAATCGATAACTTTGTGAGGTTTTCGATCTCTTCAACTGCTGCTGTTGCTGCTCGGTTTCGTCATCAGATGAGAAAAGGTGGCTTGCAGTTTGAGTCGTCCTGAAAAGATAAAAGAGAAATGTATAAGTCGAAAGTTATAAAGAGTGGTTATAAAAGATACCGTAGGTAGATAGATGTATAAGAGTCTAACTGTCGAAACATGAAATGAGGTACTACTTAACTTAACGAAAAATATTATTTGTTTCGTTTAGTACTCTAAACTAATGAATATAGTAAAATACACACTGAGCAGATGATAACTAGAGCAAATAAAATAAAATTATGAATGGAACGAATAGGTGAAATTACCGATAGAGTTAATATATAAGATTATTAGAGAGAATAGATGTAATAAGTGAATAGAATGAATAGATGAATCTAACGAATAGAATGAATATATGAAAATGAATAACTGAATAGAGAGATATATGAAATTATTGGAAAGAGTGAATAGATGAATGAGTGAATAGAGTGAATAGATGAAATTAATGAATAGAGTGAATATATGAATGAGTGAATAGATGAAATTAATGAAAAGAGTGAATAGATGAGATAAGAGAATAGAGTGAATAGATGACATTAATGAATAGGGTGAATAGATAAAATTAGTGAATAGAGTAAATAGAATAAGTTACTTACATTTCGAGTCCTTCCAAATTTGTTTCACAATAAGTTGATGAGGAAATTCAGGAGCACTGAGGTCTTCTGAAGTGAAGTGATGGCTAGGCTTGCTGCACATGCGTTTATATTGGTGTAGAATCACGTCACGCATATCCTAATTTGTAAATTGCTGACATGGTATAAAATAAGTTCAGCGTACTAAGCCTTGAACTTTGTACATTAGGTTCAATACCTAATATGTACATATACTCACGCCTGATTCCCAGAGGGGTAGGCAGAGACTACAGATTTCTATATGCTGTTATCCGCTCTCATCAGGTTCCTCATTAATAGTAATTTGTATTTGTAATATTATGCGTATGATCGATTTTAAACTTTCGCGATTTGTATACATCATACAATATTATTTAGCGGGTCTTAGTCGCGATAATTTATTTATTTCAAGGCATAAATACCTCTGTTATTCTCCTACGTTTCTACCGGCTTGCAACGAGACTTGTGGTCGCGGAGGGACAGAGGTATTTATGCCTTGAAATAAATAAATTATCGCGACTAAGACCCGCTAAATAATATTGTATGATTATGCGTATGATACTTTGAAATGAAAATTGTACAATACCAAAGAGACAATTAGCTTGAAATCAATGAATTTGTTCACACTTTTCCCGACCTGAGAATCGAACTTGGGACCCCATGATGCGCAGTCCCATAGGCTACCTCTGGACAACCGAGGCATTTATTTCTAGACAGCAATTAATTTAATGTTTGAGTATTCATTTTCATCATTTTTGCGTTATTGCCGGTTGCAGTATATTGTACACTTAAACAAGTAGATTTCATTAAAAATAAATAATCTCTCGAGCGAATGAAGTCGAAGACAAAAGTAGTATAATTATAAAGAAACAATCTAGACGAGCGCTATAAACACAGCGTTTAAAACGCTGAGAAACATTCATTAA